>JAOXNO010000024.1:35432240-35530930 GCA_028565335.1 Limnodromus scolopaceus
GGAGAAAAATCTTCCTCTCTCCATACCCTCCCCCTTGCCTCCAAGGCCAGAGATTCATGAGGGGCAGCCCTAGCAGTGAAGACAGAAGAAAAGAAGGCATTCAGCAACTCTGCCTTCTCCATATCTTCCACCACTAGGGTGCCCGTCTCATTCATCAATGGGCCCACATTTCCCCTAATCTTCCTTTTACTGTTTACATACCAATAAAACCCCTTTTTGTTATTCTTAACTGTAGTGGCCAAGATGAGCTCAGCTTGAGCTTGAGCCTTGGCCGTTCTAATTTTCGCCCTGGTCATCAGTTGTATTTTCCTCAGGAATTCCAGCTATGCTCAATTTTAATTTAATATCTGAAACAATCTTGTAATGTGCACTAAGAAAGCATTTTGTATATTTGCATATTTTAAAAAGGAATTTACAAATAAGCTGGATTGGTTTAAACAACTACATTTTAAAGCATACATGATATTCTATAAAGGTAAGTGGGAGACAGGGTGTGTGGATTACAGTGATTTCCCTCTGCAGATGTGATGGATAGGCTTGGGAACCACATATAATTGTCCCCATGGTGCCACATCCCAGCAGCTCAGAGAGCAGCCGGTGGCTGTCCCCCTTGGCCTGATGGAAGAGTGGTACCCACCATGTTGAGCAGAGCGCCCATGCAGATGGGTGCTTGAGTTGGCACTCAGGTGCAGGATACGCCCAGACTCCCTCCCCTCGTGTGTGCCTGATCCCACTGCCAAGTCAGGCCCTGCATTCGTACAGGGAAGGGGAGCAAGTCTGGGCTCCAACAATGAACACCACAGATGCACCCATGATTCTGGGAATTTTCTACCTAGTCCTCCTTCTGGGTCATAGTTTTGACTGCCTAGTAGATTAGTGTGAAAATAATGACTTTTGCACAAGAAGAACAGAAGCAGCAGCCATTGCTGTTCCTAACAACTACCAATTCAGGTACATAAAATGGAATCAGAATTACAAGGCTATTCTTTCATTTTATGTATCCTTATGCTGCATTTGCCACATGCTTCTATATTTTCAGCAAATAAGGTAGAAGTGCTACAGAAACTCTCAGTTGTGACAAGGCTGCCTCACTTGCCATGTACACAACTGAACATTGCCCAGAAATGTTGCTGGACAAAGCAATAGATAAAACTCTCAAAGATTCAGTGCAGTGCTTAGCAGCAATGAAAAAACAAACCCACGATATATAAATAGAAACACTGCCTATAATCTGGCAGAAATAATTTTAGAATGATTTCAAGTGGACAGCAGTATGCAAACTTGAACAATGTGCATGGAGATTAATATTCAGGGACTAGTATGAGGGGGAAAAGTGACTGGAGTAGTGTCTGAGTATATATTCTGGGGTTACGGAGAGGGTAATGGAGCAAAATGGCCTGGTTCTCAGAGGAGAGCTGCATGAGGAGTGCCAAAGGGTTTTCTCTCCCCATTTTACAGCCACAAGCAAAAGAAAGAAAATGATCCAGAAATAAAGAATAATCTACTTAGCACTGAAATCCTGATGCCATCAACATTTCCCTTAAATTCAGTGGGCTTTTGATGAATCCCATATATAACCAGAGCAGGGAAAAGAAAAGGGAATGACCAGGAGAAACATTCTGAAAGGTGGCTTAGTTATCTGTTTGAGGGACTTAAAGAAATGGTGCGGAAACAGCAAAGAGCCCAAAGCAGTGACACTGCTGAATTTCTCACCTTCTTTACAATTTTGCATCTCCTGAGGCTTCTCAATAGAACTGTATCTCTGCTCTGAAACAGTAGGAGTCAGCAGGATAAATGTGCTGTAAGAAACACGTTTTCATCCAA
The DNA here is from genome assembly GCA_028565335.1 of Limnodromus scolopaceus. Taxonomy (NCBI): domain Eukaryota; kingdom Metazoa; phylum Chordata; class Aves; order Charadriiformes; family Scolopacidae; genus Limnodromus; species Limnodromus scolopaceus. The sequence goes on from JAOXNO010000024.1 coordinate 35,434,065, forward strand.
CAGTTCAAAAGCCTCAGTAAAAATGGTAAAGCTTAATCTGTCCACTGTGGGCTGTAGCAGCAGACGGCATGGGTGGGGCCTCAGCGCAAGTCTTGGCTGCTTGTTATTTTAGGGAGCTTGAATAAAGTTATTTATTCTTGGAAGAAAATAGGTCAATTATTTTCTATGGCAACTGGAAAATAAACATACAAACTGGCAGCAAAACATCTATCCCCTGGTTGTTTTTTTTAAAAAAAGACCAAGTAAAAGGTTACTTTGTAATATTCATTGCTAAACTATTTATTCAGTTAAATTCCACATTGGCTTTTTACAGCCATGCAGAGCACAGTCTGCATTGCTGGAAGCTGATGGGACGAGCCCCAAGAACTGCTGTGGAAGCTGAGCCTGAGCCCAAGCCTGAGCCCGAGCCTAAGCCTGACCCAGGCCGCTGCTCACAGCGAGCAGGGAGAAATGTCACCTGGATGCTCATGCGGCAAAACAAGTGAATTATGAACACTGTCTCACTTCCAGCAGAATTTGCATATGCGTCATTTCTATATGAATTACATTTACAACTTTAAAGATGTCAGTACTACTGGGTTGTTGAGGTCAGAGGGAAGCTACTTAATTATTTACTTCCCCTGTCTCTGCAGAAGCCAGCACGACCACAACAGGGCATTCAGCCTGCAGTTCATTCATTTCTCTTAAGCTCGAGTCATCTCTGTTTCTGTAGATAGGTTCTTCTTTCCAAAAGTCGGAGAGTTTCCTCAGAGCGAGCAAAAGAGCCTGCTGCTTCTTTCAGAAGAAAGTTGACTGACTTCCCCGCCATCTTTCCCCCTTTTAGCAAAAGGGAACTGTAGCCCCTCTCAGACTATTCAGGACTTTCAGTTGTACATCCCCATGTCAGCCTCTCTTCTTCTTTGTTGACAATGGCTGATCTGCTAAGCCATTGACTGTGAAGAAAAGGCAGGTAAGATGTACCAGTGTTGTCTATACTTGTCAACTGAGACTCAAATTCTTATTTCTTGTATACATTTAGAGTAACTCAATGAAACCGAGTTGCAGGATTCACTTCAAACTTATGTCAATTCACTTCAAATTGATGTCAATTGATGAAGCTTTACAGAAGTAGAGCCAACGTGGGAAGCCAGCCTCTCGTTTTGGGAAAGCAGAAGAACTCAGAGCTATTTGAGTTATTTCAGAACAAAAGTATAAAAATGGTGGACTATAACTGAAGTCTGGTTTTAAAAACTAATAGCATCTTTGAATACCTTGAAAAAGGGACAGCAGTAGTGAGGCAGTAGGCACAGCACTGAAATGTAAAAATATGAAAATTCTTAAAAATATCTTCACATTCCCCATGAGTGGAGAGGAAGACACGCTACTGCTATTAGCAGCATGGTTTGATCCAAACAGTTGTTACATCACCATCTCCTAACATCTGCCAGTTGGGAAAAAAGCTTAGTAATGGATTCAATCACATATCTTTATACAACTTAACTTAGAGGAATGTATAAATCCCACTTCCTTGACTGTAGAAAAAAATCAAACAACCTATGACAGCTTCTTCACTTACCCCTTCAAGACTCTTTCTGCCAGAACATTATTCCAAGAGTCACCTCTCCAGGCTTCCCACAAGCCTACACAGGAGAGCTGTTCAGATTGCTGAAGCTGCTTTTTCTCTCCCTTCCAGTGTGTGGTCTCACTCCTCGTATCCCCGAGCCACATCACACACACACACAGGCACGCACACACACACACACTCACACATACTTTTCCTAGGCCTCATGCAGCCAAAGTATCTCTGCTCAGAGCATTCAAATTCCTGAAGAGCTTTGTTTTGCCTTAATTTTGTGTTAAATATCTGAGAAATAAGGAGTCCCAGAGCAAGAAAGAGCACAAGAAAAGTACAATCTTGATCTGGAGACTATAGTATTTGGGGTCCTCTGCCCTAAAAGTGGGCAGATATGGGCTCTAGTGCCAGCTTCCTTGAATTATTTCTCTTTCATCCAATAAATGTGCACTGTGACATGCATCCTTTCTGGGGCATAGACTCTTCCTTTTTCATCTGAGTCCTTTAAACAAAGGGGCAGAATCGACACCTCTCCTTGCTTGCTCTAAGGGAAGGGGCACTATTCCTCCCCAAGTTCCTGGCACAGCCTGGCAACTCAGCCCTCTCCTTAGCAGCAGAACACGTGATGCAGGAAGTATCACTTTTCAGATAAGGGTCATTTTTCTGTGAAGGGTTGTAGGTAAAGAGGCATGAAGAGGTAGATAACAGAGCTAAATTCTCAGATTAGGTTGCCTCTGAATATGTATGATATCTACTTTTAGGTGTCCAAGTAACTTCTGATCTCTAAGTACTTTTAAGAAAAAAAGTTTTGAGGCAGGAGGCTCCTGGGACTCCTTCCTGAAATTCCTGCCTATGTGCAGCATAGCTAAGGTTCAGGCAGTTTGTACAATGCCTTTGGTTCTGATACTCTTTTTCAGTAAAGCTGTTTACCTCAGTGATATTAAATTTCTTTTTTCCATTGCAAATCAATCAGCATTGAGCCCAGAAGCTGTGAGCCACTGGCGCATAACTGTAATAGTTTCTTACTCTTGGATAATTTTAATAAGTAAAGATGCCAAAGGGTACTTGGGTTTGGAGAGCGAGACTGTTTTCACAGTTTCTATCCACTGTAAATACTGCATGAACTTCTATTGCTACAAAACACCTCTGTTAAAAGAGATCAGACATGAAACTTTTTTTCCCCAAACTTCTTCTTTACTGAGAAATCCTTGGGAAAAGGAATTTTGTTAATAACATGAATTTCAACTCTTCTCCTTTCTCATTTTTGCCATAAAAGTTTACATATACGCCTGTTTCTTATTTTCCACTTAAAGAACTCACCAGAACTGACGCCGTTCCCAGGGACAATGCTACACACAGCCTTGCTTAAATTAGAGTTAAGTGGGGAGAGAGAAAAAAAAGACAACCTAACTAACTCTTGCAGTTTCTAATGGCCTGTATCCCATTTAAGCCATGGCTGCCTTATACTTTGCAGGCATAAATTTCTTAGGCAAGAGAGGAAATATGGGGTTTTTTCCCCTTCCTGTTAGTTTTTATTCTTTGTTCTCCTGCCACGGCCCCACCACCCTCCCTGTTCCCAGAATAGCAATTTGGTGGCATCTCTGAGGAATCTGAGAGAAGGTGGGGAAAAATGTTGTGCCATAATATGGCAGGAATGGCTGACAAATAATAATGGAAGAAAAGAAGAGTGGAGTTGAGCCTTTTGGCTACAGCTGGCTGGCACAGTGCCTGGGGTAATGCATTGGCCCATGTCCAGATCGTTCCAGCGCAGACTGAGTGCTGCGGATGGAGGGGTGGGCCCTGTCTTCCTCCTTGACATCTGTCAAAGATGTCATTTTAGAGGTGTAAAATGGTCTTCAAATATGGATAAAATTACACTTGAGAGAGAACATTTCATATCAACCAACCAACGACCTGGATTTTTCACAGGTGAAATGTGGATTTTGATACGGAAAACTGCAACTTCCTGAAGATCTTGGGTTAGTTACTCATCCTGATTGGAATTCTCCCTGCAGGCTTATTGAACAGTTTTAAACATCTACATGTAACACCTTACAACATAGAAATTTTTATTCCAAAATACAAAGGAGAACAATGAATGTGGCTAATTTCTTGCTTTAGTGGGTAATTACCACACAATGATAACAAAAGGCATTTGGGGAAGACAGTGCGAGTGACCACTACCTCTATTTTTTGTCAGTATCCCTACAGTATTGAATAATTGACTCCCTTCATTACTTTGATTTGCTGGCCAATCACACTGCTAAATGTTAGTTTGTTCCCAGCAGCTCCTTAATACCTGCCAAAGCAAAACTGGATTGTGGGATCGGGCATCATTGCCAAGTGAAAAGACAGGGCTAAATGCTCCGTGCTGTGCATGCCATCGGTCTGCTCAGGAAAGAGTCTGCTGTCATTTTCCGAACAAACTGATGAAAAGAGGTGCTGGCACTGATGTTGGGTGTGAGCAAGATGGTAGCTAGTATTTGGAAGTGGAGATAGAGGGGAGAGGGGAAAGACAGGGTGGAAGTTTCAGTGGTGCTCAGTTGTCTATCATCCGTCAGATAAGACTTCCTGAGAACAGTGTTACAAGGTTATGTTTTATTTGGTTGAATTGAGCACCCTATTAGGTCTCTATTTATTTGGATACCCTGATAATTTGATGAGATGCTAGAAGCCTCAGGATATTAAAATGAGCAATATTTTTAGAGCAAGCAACATCTTCTTTTTGCAAACCCTTCTACCAGCTTCTTCCCAAGCTCCTGAGAGAAGGAACAGGCTGTACAGCTGGCCAAGAGGGCTGCTGAGGTTCAACTGTTTGCTACGCAGGAGGGCCTGTCTTGGAGAAAGCAAAGACATTAAAGTCTACCTTTTAAAAGGAACAAGAAGAAGTTCAAAGACCTCATTAAATTACAATCCCAAAAATACAGCAGGGAGGGAAGCCATTTTGCTGACAAATGGGTCCACATTTAGTTGCAGGCTCACATAGCTTAAATTTAAATCCCAAACTTTGTTTGGAAACTTTTTGCCATCTGGTGCAGACAGGGTATATTGACACACAAACAAGGAATTCCACATACAGGAGGAAATGAAACAGTAGGAGATAAAATTGGAATATTTGAGAAAACAATAAATTTAGGTAAAAGAAAAAAGCTTAAACTCTGGTAATGGAATACAAGTAGGTTTTTTGGGGGGGAACTGGAGAGCTAATCCATTTACAGATAATGTGACATTTTCCAAAATAAATTCTCCTACATGTGAGAGCATTGAGTTGGTGAGAAGATTAATCTCTTATGAATGCCTTGTTTATTTTGAAAATTTACAGCTTTATGAAACTAACAGAATGATTTATCAGTGGCTCTGAAATACTGTAAACATGTCATCCAGAGTTTATACATGCACTTTTGCTTTGGCATATCATAGATAAATTCTATAACTGAATTTGTATTCACATTTTGTAGGATAGGAGATATTGATGTGATTCACATTTCTAGGATTGTTGCTAGATGCGGGAAGCAAAGAAAAGAGGAAATATTAAACGAAGAACTAAAAGGATCAACCTTAACTGTTACTCACAGCAACTTATTATGAGGTCCTATCAGTCACATGGAAAAATGCACTCTCTCTTAATGTTATTGATTCTATATCCCGAAAGAAAACCATAAAATAGCCTTTCTTTCTTTTCTTTTTTTTTTCTTTTTTTTTAAGATGACACCCAAGATTGCTCTAATTAGGAACAGGAGACTGAAACCACACAAGAAAATAGCTGAAACATAAGCTTAAAGCATTTTGGAAAAGGAGACAAAATCCCTCAACGTGCTTTCATCTTTAAGACTGAAAATGGAACTGCTAATTTATGTCACAAATCTGTTTGTGGCAAATGTTTGTGTAGTCTGTTTCCTCAAAATGATGCAGAACTGCAGCACTGATTCAGAGAAGATAAAAGCTTGAAATGCTTTCAGTGGGACTGAATACCCCTTTGGTATCACAACTGCATTTAGAACCTTTTGGCTGATTTTATCAAAACTTTTTATGATGTTCAGCACAGGGAAATAAGAAAATAATTGACAAGAACCAATGTCATAGACAGACATGTATTAGCAAGTTCTAACTTGTTAGTGGAATAGGAGACCCTACTGTGGTGTTCTGTTGTAATAGAGAGCTGTAAAGTTTTCATAACTTGAGTGATTGTGTGCTTTCATATGCTAGAGGTATACAGCATGTACTCAGATGTTTCATTTGATAAACTGCCAATGCATTTCTCATTGTCCACTGCTTTGGTAGGAAAAAAAATAAAGTATATATGTGAGCAGGAAAAGTAACAACTTTGATCACTGATACAGCTATACTCAAACTTGCATCCCTGGAAGTGCTGACAGCAAGTACATTGATATGTATTCTTGGTACTTTCTTGTCTTTATCAATCATCAGTTCCGTCATTCATGATGAAAAGGCATTCTTTAAGAATGAAATAACACAAAACATTTAAGACCCAAAGGGCTTTAAAGGAGTCTAGGTGGTCCACTTACCTCTCCGGCACTACTTAGTTCTCTATTTGTTTGTTCATAATGTTGGAGGAAGATTCTGGTTTCTGGGGACATGATAAAGCAGACATATAGCTAGCACTTACACAGGGTTAACAGGGCTATGAAAGCCCAGAAATAATATCTTGGGAAGAAGATAATACGTAGCCTGTGAGAAAGTGACAACAATGTAGCTTAATGACACCCTTGAGATGAATTTGTTCTTTCTCACTGTAATTACTGACAAATTTAAATGTTCTGTATACATATGGCCCCTGTGAATTTCCATAAGACTATCTATAAAGACAAAGAGCTAGTTCTAATGAGTTTAAAGCTTCACTCCAATGTTATGATATTTAAATAATCATTAAGATTTATTCAAACAACATATATGGGTTTGTTTTGATATTTCTGTCAGTGTTATAACCATTCCTACAGTTTTATTCTGTCTGTACACATATAAGATTGAGAGGGGAATAATTAAATGATCATTATAAGCATATGCAGTCTAACAACGAAAGACAAATCTGCTCTTGTATAATTTCTAGTTTCACTTCCACATTGACAGAACAGGTATTAGACTGAAGATACTTTACTACACAGAATTGTAAGAAATATATGAAAATGATACTAAAAAACACTCAGGTTTCATTGTGGTGGCCTCAGATGTAAGGAATGACAATGTTGTCCATAAATCCTTAATTCCATCCTTTCATGTACATGCAGTACTAATAATTAGAAGGTCACGTATAATCACGTATCATTAGATTTGTCAGTGACTTCTCTAAAAATCTCATTAGATCCTTGCTGGCCTTGCAAGACCCAAACCTATTGAAAAGAAGCTCATTTTTTCTGATTTTTCACAGCAGCAGTCTGCAAAACCCCTCATGAGCTGGGCTTCTGAAGCCCAGGGTGGGGTCAAAATCTTTGTTGGGAGTCTTCAATTTACATCTAATTAAGTCTATGAATAAGCAAACCTTGCTTTTTGTCTGCCATAAATTCCATGCTCTTTGAGACTTTCAGTTGTCACAAATTCACTGTTAAAGCTACTGGTGAGCTGTGAATATCATCTTCAATAAAACATACCTCTTAGAATCTACTGTTAGAATGCATATAGCAGTTTGCAGCGCTGATTATAGCTGCTATGATATAAGCCATTGTCAGCACTAACTTTTTCCCATTGTTGGGGCCTCCTTTCTACTGCTTATTTACTGCTTTGATTATATATCAGCAGTGTTAGAATTATTTATGTTTCATGCCTATTACCATACTGTGAGTGTGCCACTCATTTGTATGCAAATTTAGAGGCAGAGTCCATATTATACCTCTTCTTTTCTTGCTCCTGATTGGAATTCTAATTGTAAAGATTCAGCACTAATAAAGTTGGGACAATTGCCACTACTCTCAAATCTTAATATTTTTAACAGTCCTGCAATAGTTGTTGATCCCTGAGATTCTCAACTGACAAAATAAGGATACTTCAGACTGCAGGTGTTCTCACTACAGAAAAAAAAAAACAAAAACAAAAAGAAAAAGGAAAAAAGGAAGGAACATTTCTATCATTTCAGTTTCGAGGAAAAAACTTTAACATGCAAAATTTAAATGCTGACAGCAAGAAACATTTAAAGAGAACCAGAAATCCATTAATACTTTTGGATTGTAATCTTATTTTAAAGCCAGTCTCAGTTTTGGGGGATTTGCATCACATTTTATAAGAATGCTTGATAAATGACTTTTTACTGTGAAACATAAAGCACTATATGGTAGAAATCTAGTTTAAAAGCAGAAGACAAAACTTTGCCGAAAGACAGCAGCAAAAAGAACTTGAAAATACTACTGCAAGTCAGGAAAAGAACTGATCCTAGAAGAGCAAAGGAAAAAAACCCGATCATCACATTACTTAGGAAGGAGGATCTGGGTTACTGTAACATCTGGTGTGGTCTCACACTGGTTTCAATCCCAAATAAACTCTTCTGTGTGATTACATGGGGCAGGAGCTACAGTCTGGTAGGCAGCAGATTTTGAAAATGGCAATAAGATTTTTGCTCATTGCTCTTGCATTTATCATATTTTCATTCTATGCCACACCACCAAACAAAATGATAAATGGCAGCTACTTATATCCTACATTTAACTTTCTGTCACAGAGCTGTTGACAGTGTAAGTAAGTAGAGTTGCCTTGAAAGATGTTAGACACCCATAGAATCCTTACTAAATTATCTGGTATTTTCCTGATCCCGAATTTGCCATGCAGCCAAGAACTAATTTTGCAGTTTAGTGCTGTCAGTTGGGAGCATGCTGCTTACCTCATGTTCCTTAGTCTTGTCACTGACTTTAGTAAGTGACACCAGAATCTTGTGGACACCTTGTAAGCCCAGAGAGCTCAAATTTTCTTAAGATATCTGCTTCCTGACTCTGCCAGCACAGGAAGCACAATGAAAGACTGAGAGGAGAAATCTCTAGTTTGTACAGTCACCTAGCCAAAACTAGCTTTTTTATAATTTGGGACAATCTCACCTTGCGGTAAGAAAAAAGCTTTAAGGATTGTCAAAGCTAATCTTTGGGCAGTGTTTTCAGAAGCCTGGGGACTGCACCCACACACCCCTCCGCAAGAGAAGAGGCTAAGTCAAGGCCTGTTTCTTTCCAGAAACTCCCTGGACTTCAGTAGCAAAAGGCTCCATAAATAAACGTTTTTTGACAATCCAAAGTCTAAAGAGAAAGAGGTGATCTGGAGGGATCTACTTTGGCATGATTATGACAGAAGAATTAACTTTACAGAGACACTCTCCAAAGGAAAGATTAATTCGTAGAAAGGAACATCTGTATGACTCAAATAGCAAATAAATTAAATTGGATTGATGTACTGCAACACAGATGCATAATTATAATTTTGCCTAAAAAAAAGGAAAGAAAATGGGAAGAAATATCATCTTTTCTGATAGCAAAAGTAATAAGCAATAAACATGCATGAAATTACCTCTTCAAAATTTTGTTATTTTTGACATTCTGTGCGCTCTCAGCTCCTATGGTGTTCATACAAAGACACATGGTGGGCTGGATGCTGCATTACTACCATTTTTGAACTTAAATTTTCAGGCAAGAGTATGCATTACAGCATAGTTCTCTTTCTTTATGTACTGTATATGACAGAATCAGAACCAGTTAACTCTTAACTAGTGTATTTATTTCATAAGTTCCTTTCCCTATAATATCCTGTAACAGTCAGGGAATGTATCCTTTATTATGAATTTACTGGCAACTCTTAGAAACATGGCACAGCATGTTTTGTTGTTTGTACAACAAAGTCAGAGCATCAGTGAGAAGGGCATGGACCTCTCCTCTGCGCAATTTCTCTTCTCTGCAGCCACACAGACAGAACTTGTCAAAGGCTGTTGCCAGAGCAACTGAAAGCTCTCATAAAATAGGATTTCTGATGTGAGACAGCTGTAGCCTAGGGAAATACAAAAGCAACTATTTTCAAATGGCTAGTGTTGAAGTAACTAGTTAAGAAAACACCGTACTGTGATAAACAGTCATAAGACATTACAGTTTCATGGTCTGTAGGATCATCTCTTGTAATGCTGCTTTCCTGATAAATAGAAAAATAATCTATGGAACAGTGTTTATGAGGAGGCCTTTGGGATAAATTCTGTTCTTTTTGCCATGGATGAAAAAAAGCTGTTGATATTATAAGTCTAATGACTCATCTATGGGATAAGTTCAAAAGGCTGGATGCAAAGGGTCATGATATCCTCATTAGCTCCCCATGCGCCTGGCCAGGGAGCAAGAAGAGGCAAGAAACCAAGCTGTGCAGAGCCTGAAGAGAAGAGAGACTTTTGGGTCTTGAGGTTGAAGGCTATGACTGTGCTTTACTGCTGTACTATAGATGCTAAAAATAACACTTCCGTGCAGGTTTCTTTTCCTGTTTGACTTAGCTTGCAGAGCAAGTCTTCAGTGAGGAAGCAATTCCCTTTCAGTCTATAGCTAGAGAAGATGCATTTAGGCTTAATAAGTTTTTTTTTTTAAAGTGACTGAGGAATGTCTGAAAACAGAGTTTCTTACTCATAATAAATACATCTTTCACCTAGCCATCGATATATTTATTTCATCTTTTTTTTTTTTTTATTTGGGCTCAAATTCAAGTTGAAATTAATGAAAAAACATTGATTAAGAGAAGGTAAGACACAAAGAACGCATGTAAACTGACTTATAGTGTATACAACAAGTTAAAAGTGGCATCGAGTTATTTGAGCAGGCTATTTTCCATTCTCAGACCATACAGCTTCCCCTTAACTCTTATGCTGCAAAGCACAAGAAGGTATCAAGGCTGCTACTGGAACTGGATACTTTAATAGATTACATTCAGAAAAGTGGGATTGTATTGGAAAGTGACTGTGCCTGCAGAGAATTTGTAGGGCAGCAAATGTAATTTCTCAGTTTTCTGGAGCTGGAAACAGTGATAAAGAAAAGATGTGTTGCTTATGTATGTCACTCACACATATAGCCATCTTTGTCTCAGATACGGAAGAAGATGAAGGAAAGAGTGGTGGGATTAGAAAGTGAACACTGACTTTTGCATTTATATTTCTTATTAGGGATATCAAACTGCAAGTTGCTGAGCATGCTGCCCCTTATTAGATTAGCCATGTTGATTTCAGCAACCCTAATAATTTATTGAAGTCCATCCCTGAAGATTTTGCTGGATTAGGCTGATGATGTTTGATACTTTGCAGAATTAATTTCAAAGCTCTCTCAATGGTGTATTTTTCTTTAGAAGACACAACTGACATGATACTCATTTCAGATATGCTCAGGTTTGATTATGTTTCAAAATCTCCTGACAATAGATGCCGTGACAGTTATAGCAGCTGAAGAAAGTATTATCTACTCTCCATAGGAATATCTGTAAAGTTTTTGGAGAGTTAAGGACTCTACTGTGCCATCATTCGTCAAACTAATTTAAAAGTAGTTTCCTATTTTTCTTTTTCACCTTTTAATGTCATCAGTACTCAGATGCATAACTAGAAGTATAGAGAGAGGGATTTGAGTGTCACAGCTGTGTTAATCAGGAGTCAGTCCATCAAAGCTAATGGATAATATCAGGCCCAAACTGAATAAGCATTGTTGACTCAAAGAAATCAGTACAACCCTCTTGAAAATTATGTTAGTAAGAGCTTCTGGGAGCTTTCTTCTTTATCAGATTAGTCCATCTAACCCATATTATGTGCTCTCCACTTTATGTCATTGTTTCCTGTTTTCTCTCTTTCTTCTAAGTGGAAAATTTTTGTTTCCTTTAAAATACTTCAATGGAGATCTCTACAAGATTATTGATATTTGCATTGCCTGCATAAGATGTACCTTTCCTGATATCCCACTTGCCTTCTTCAAGGTTTAGGAAATGTGCCATTTTGCATAAAATGTAATTCACTAGAAAACATTAAAACAGTGATCTAACATGGTAATTTCATTATGGGGTGGTGAGCCATTTCCATTTGAATCAACTTAATTTTACAGAGATTATACATCTTTTAAAAATCACTGTTAGCAATGTTTGGACACAAATATAAGTACAGAACAGATTGCATTTCAAAATGTCTGGAATCTAGCTGTGAATATTTTTCTAAATGATGTTTTAGCTGTCCAGCTTCCAAGTGCTCCAGCACTGGAACACTTAAATTAGAGCATTTGTATTTACTAAACTGGTCATTTCTAGAAATCTATTTGAAGAATCTTTGTGTGATTAACATCATTTCTATACTGATGACTTTTAAGATTGAAACTTTGATCACTTTATTGCTTTTTTATATGATATTATTAAAAATTCAAATTACTATAACATATTCAGTAAAGGAGATACTGTGTCTATCCTCGTTCTCTCACTTTCCTCCATTTCTAACAACTGATGATCTATCCACTGGCAATCAGCTTTCATAGATTGAAAACTTCCTTTAATTTCAGAAATAACTCTTATACACAGTTTTTTATTTTGCTTTTGTCTCCGTAAGTATCTCAGCTTAAAAAAAAAGAAAAGGGTAATGATGTGGAGGCACCTTCTAAATTATGAAAAAGTATGTCTGCCCTTTGATCTCATCATTTCTGTGGATCCAGTGCAGCTATTTACTCACGTGCTATCCCCTTACCTCAGACAGGAAGATTCAGACTTCCGCATATGCAAAGAGCAGAAATGAGAATAGCATCAGTAGGTATGTGGAGTTCTGGTGGCATTTCATAAGTCCTCATTATCAAAGGGAAGATACACACATCTACTAAGGTAGTTCTGAGAACAAATGCTGAGACAAGAAGCAAGAATTTCCAGAGTCTGAATGGAAACCTTTTGTGTCTACCACTATCATGAGATAAACTCCTGAAGTACCTTTGATAATGTCAGGGAATTAAATGGGAATTTGACTGTTGACTTTAGTGCAAACATGGTTTTGTTTCTGTGTTAATAAACTGAGCCAGTGTGCACTCTGTCAGATGTGAGGGAGATCCAGGTCCTCCACAAAAGGACCTTTGAACAAGTTCCTCTGTCTTCAAGAGCTCCTTCAGACAACCTGACTGGGTGGAGAGGGGGAGAAATGCAGGCTTAATGCAGGCTTGCTTCATTTCCCAGATTTTTCTCATAGTAGAGCTGAAATAAAGGATTTTCTTTTTGAGACCTTAATAATTAAAACTCTTTGTACCCTTCTCCCTGTTCTCTTATGACTCTCCTTCCTTTGACCCAAAATTTCCTTTCCACTTTAAAATCAGTTTGACAATTGGGATCTGAGCATGGCCCAAAGCTGTTCCTTTGCCAGCAGGTCATGAAGTCCTGTTTGCAGTTATTGGGTATTACTTTCTGGATGCTTTCATACTTTAAACAGTATATATACAAGCATTGTAATAGTTTCTGCCTTTGAAATGCAAGCGGGTTTTTTTCTGTGTGTGAGATCTTAATCATAAATTGGTTTCTTGGACAGGAATATTCACTTGGCATTAAGCAACAGTAAAGGACTTTGCTTTTACTTCAGGCTGCTTTAGAACATTTCAAAGGCTACAGGAAATATTCTTTCTATGATTTACACTCTATCATCTTAATTGTGCTGCAGTATTTCCAAAACAATATTGAAGGATGTTCTTTTGTGGCTAGCTAGGCACAAAAATATCTTGTTTTACTTTTGAGCTATGTATACTTTCTTGGCAAAGATTAATTTGAGAGATGGATAAACGATAGCTTTTTTGCTCCAAGGAAGAGTTTTACTCTAGCAGATTGAATTTTGTTACCAACCTTTTACAGATTGGGTTCAATTATAAGAAATAAAACTAGGAGAACTGATATTTTCCTGCCTATTTCCCAGAGACTGTTGGTTTGACAGGTTTTCTTGTAAGTCTTTGTCCTGCAACGTATCCGAGTGTTTGTCCTCTATTTCTCATTTTTGGAAAGGAAACTAATCTCAGGGTCTAATCCAAATCAGCATGGAAAAGGTAAGGAGTAAAGAAGAAAGACTTTTGTCGACCCTGCCTTCTCCTGACTTGTGTGCTGTTTTTTCTCCTCTTTTCGGCTGCTACTGCAACCCTGCATACAGGAACACAAACATAAGGCTCTTTCTAGAAGGCTGATGAAAGGACAAAGATCAACTAAGACAACTCCTCCATCAGACCCAATGTAAACTTGGGTGCAGAACCCAGGCAGAGAGGAGCAGTGGTGTGCCAGGGAAAGGAGATTTCTATACAACATTGTGCTAGGAGAGTTGAGGGTGTCTGGAATTAACTAGTATTTGTATGCTTCAAGAGGCTTACTTAAAAATAAAGACAACGAATGATACACTGTAAATGTTCACACCTTACAGCGCAAAGCCCATTCAAATTTTAGTGGGTAATATTTGCGTTAAAATTCCCTCACTTCCTAGTATTTGCCCATCAATTACATTCAGCAAATTAAACTCAGGTGGAAATCCTATTATAATGACCTCTCTGGTCCCTGGTGACGGTCAGTGCATCCTGCCCAGATGTGTACAGCTAACTTCCAGTTGCTGACAGTCACACTTGTCTCCACATGTGTATGAATGCACCCTCTTGTCATCAGGATGACTTCTGTTCCAAAAGAAGTTGGCTCCTTTGCCACAGCCATGCTTCCCCCTCCCCAAAATGTGCACAATTTCTCTCACCACCTTTGTGTTAACAACAGACCCTCACTCACACACCTCTCCATGGCATGCAAAAAGACATTTCTACAGATCTGTGGACCCTCTATATACCCCTTTTGAAATATGCTTCACCTTGGTATTTGCAAGGCACTTTCTACTGAATCTGATACTAATCTTCTGATCTATGAATGCAGCTGGGACCACAGTGGCAAGCTTGTACTTGCTTTCAATTCTCATATGTTGTATTTGGTTGCAAAGTGGCTGTTTTTCTTCCTCAAAAGCTGGGCTGTAGAAGCTTTACACACTTCTACTGCAAACCTTTGGCAGTCTATGAAACTCTAATGTTGATGGGCTATGGCTATCACATGTGCACAGACAGAATTCAAGGAAATATGGAATACATAATAAAAGAATACATATTTCTAAACCTATTGAACATGTAATATGCAACAGTTCTGACTTAAAATGAATCTTACAAAGCACAATTGCTAGTATGTTTCCGTGCCTGTGAAATATATTGTTAAGGAAGACTCGTTTTCCTTCCTCTTGTCTCTTTTTGGCTCTGGTAAGAAAAATAGGCCATATTTAAAGCAAAATGTGGCAGTTTCAACTGAAATGTGGGCCTGTGCTCACAAACGCCCTTAAAAAGGTGTCAAAGTGTATTTACACTTATTTAACTGCAAATTTCTGTCTAAAGAAGAATTTAAATGTTTTCAGTCAAGGTCTAGTTTTCTAGCCTAGACAAGTTGGAAACATTGTCCTCTCCAAAACAAACTTATTATTTCTAAATCTGACCTACCTTTAAGAATTTCCAAATAAGCAGCTATTTGTCCTGTTTCTGGTTTCAATCAAAACCCAAACCAGCACATTTATATTTCATAATGCTGCAAATGAAGTTACTAAATTTTTTTGCCTGTATTAAGTTGAACACAACATACTAATCTTAAGTTGCAGGGATACAAACCAAAACCGGAGTACCCAGAAATTGTTAATGCCCATGTAAATCAAAATTGGCAAGGTCTGGAGAGTTCTAGCTTTTGGGTTTGCTCCAAAACTTTTAATATTGCAAAGCAGACTTCTGAGCTAGGAATCCTAAAGATGCTAAGAGAATTAAACATTTAGAGAAAGGAAAGGCTATACAAATATTTACTTATGATTATTATTGTTAATAATCACTTTCAGATCCAGGCCTCCAAACACTTAATAGATGTACTTAACTTTAGTGAGAGTACTTCCACTGAGTTAGTAGAAATATTCTTCGGCTTAAAGTTAGACACAGATGTGTTTGCAGGAATGGAACTCAGTATTTTATATGACTGGTATTAAATTCACCTTCCAGCTGTAGCTTTAAAGTTCATTTCATAATGGGACTCCTGGGGAAACAAGCTTAGAAATAATATATGGTCCTAGAAAAATATTTTGAGTTCATAAATAGTATGATAGAGGATATTTTCAAACTTTGGAATAACTTTTCCATTGAGGCGGGTTTAAAGATTATTTAAAAGAAACCTGAAGCTTGATTTAAACATTGGAATATATTGCCAGAGGGAAGAGACGATACATTTTCATTTTTATGAATTAGGTTTTGCTGAACTATCTTATTTGCTGCCATCCCAGTTGCATTTGCAAGGGGCTTATTTTACAAAACACAAGAAAAGAAAGGACATTTCATGCCTAAGGTGTATTATCATCTTCTGTGAAAATGTCATGTATTTGTTGAATATGAAATTTAGGTGTGCTACTATGCTATATTAGGAAAAGATCTCAGTATGCGTGGGTCCAACTTATTTATCTTTGCTTTTTGCCCTTTGCATTGTTAATAACACCGATACAAAGTCTGTAAAACTCCAGCAGGTCACAGTGCCACCTGCCCTGGTAGAAATGACCAAATGTGGCGCAGAGTAGCGGTGCAGATGGCCCAGCACAATTCTCTACTGAAACAAAGCACTGCTCATAAAACTGTGGCGAATGGAAAAGGATGGGGGGGGCGTATAATCCCCTCGCTGTGCTATATGTGAAAGTGGGATCTGACCTGGAGCTTGCAATGCAGTGCTGAAAGCTGAAGGAGGTGCCTGAGAGAGAGAAAAACCACAGGAAAATGACAGCAGAGCCCTCTTTTTAGGACAGAGAATTATAGGCCAGCTGAGAGGGAGAGCAAAGCACTGGGCTGTAGAAGCCTTTGGGAAGACAGGATGCAGTACTAACAGTAAGTCATTTTTTTGGATAAGTTTTTTTTCAGAAGATTTCTAATTTTAGGCCACAATTAAATTTAAACTTTTAGGACTTTTCTATGAGGCCAAGTGGAACATCTTTGTGTAGTTCCACACAGTTCTAACAAACCTGAAAATTTACACCAAAGAAATATTTTTCCCCCACTTGAGGAAGAACTTCTGGAAAAGCTATAAAATATAAGAAAACATAAACCTGTTAGGATTTTATAAAGACTATTACAGAAATGCAAAAAAAAATAAAGAGCAAAGAAGATCTTCTCCATGGCCTTCACTAAACGATCCTGGGAATACTGCATAAAAAGGTGATCATTCTCCATCATATCCTCTCAGACTGTGCTGTGAGGACCACTGGCATATGCAATCTAGTCAAAACACTAGAGGTCTTTTAATGTGGTCAAGACTTTATGTTTAGGAGATAAGGTTTTCTGATGCAAGATTCAAAACAAACAACAGTGCCAGATGGTATAAACAGACTAAAATTTCTGTGTTTGTCTAGGGGAGGACTGCCTGAGCAATATAGAGAGGCAATCATAAAACCTCTCCTCTAGGACCTCTTTACAGGCACAAGAAGCACTCTGAGGTCAGAAGGAATAAGCTCCAAGGGGGTTAAATGCCATGCAATGCTTAGGAAATTAGACAGTGCTGTCTAAATTAAACCAAACACTTCTCCAGCCTCTGGGGTATCACTAAAAGGTGCAAAGATTCTTTAAAGCTGCCTGCCTTGCCAAGATGCCAAATGCTGTACAGCTAGTTTCCTATGCTGTGAGCGTATTTCTTGGCACCATATATGAGAAACAAAGGAACTGGACTCTGCAATGACACAGATATACTGGACATGTTCCTACTGTCTTCCAAGCCACTTCACTGAAGGGAAGCAAGCTTCCTCATAAATCTGCTCCAAATCCAGTCATTCAGTCAATCAAATGTCTGAACGCTGCATTCAGGTTCTTTCTTCCTAGGAGAGAATAAGTAATGTCATGACCAGGATTTATGAAACTGAAGTCTAAACATGGTTTCTTTTTCAGTAAACATGTTCATTTTTAATGAGTAATTTTGTGACTCAAATAACAGAGTTTGTAAGCTTTATAAGACTTTCTATCTAACAGATATAGACATGTCCAAATTCACAATTCCTTAGTAGTTCCCACTAGTTAATAAATTATTACTGAAAGATACTTATTTCACCCTCTTCAGGTGACACACAATTAAAGAGTTGTCATTTTATATCAGATTTGGCTATATTAATGACTTGATCCAAATTCATGCATTCTTTGTTGTCATTGGTTAACTATCATTCCAGGTGTAATGCCAGTGAAATCTGTGGAGTTCTATCATTGATAAAGTCATCCTAATACTGTTTTGTATTATGAATTTGCTGTAGCAAAACCTCCCTAATTAGGGAGCAAGTACATTTTTGGCTATATATATATGTATATTAACAATCATTGCAATAGAACTGGCTCTGCAGAATGAAACAGTGCAAAGGATCCAACCTCAACACTGTGTTTCACACACAGCACTAGTCTCACGCCACGAACTGAACGTGTATTAGCAGTTCATATGCATTAGACATGCTCTTGGAGAATCTCCCACCTAAGCTTCAACTGGAAAGATGCTGTTTTGTGTACTCCTTAGCTTCTCCATGGTGCAAACCAAAGTGCACAAACAGGCGCCATGAGGAGATCCATTTGACAAGAGCACTCCTATTTGGCACTGAAGTGCCAAAGTAGATTAACCTTGATGTTCAGTGATGTGAAAGACCAGGATAAATCACTCAGACCTTACTTTGTAGCATTGTGTAAGAGGCCTGAGACAGACCTGTGTGAGCTAATTCTACCTGGAAGTACAATGATTCCACTTGGGATCCCAACAACACTGTGGCTCATTAAGCCGAGCTCAGTAACCCACCATTCTCATTAGTGCTCATTCTTCAACTAGTTTTTTTCAGTCTTACGTCAACAATCTCTGTGCTGTCAAGGGGTCCAGGCTGACATGCCCTTAAGCAACCATTGAACAGAGCTGTTACTGCCAGAGTAACAGTTTTATTTAATATGTAGGTAGATGAATGGTTTCTAAGGGAGACATCACTGAGTTTTGCAGGACTGCATGTTCGAGTCATCAGTTGAACCTGGATCTGACTCTAACTCTTATCTTTAAACACAAACCCATCTTTCTTTTTAATGCAAGCAGTGTGAATTGTGACTGATCATAGTAATGACAAATACACTTACTGCAGCCTTGTAATTCAACTTTCTACTTTCTAGTTGCCACACGATTCACAAGAGAAGAAGTTATGGGCAAAAGCTACCAATTAAATTAGTGGATGCTTAGCAAATTATTCTTGTCTCACAAATGTTTGAGATGACAGAATACCTTTGTATTAGTTTCCTTTGCTTTTATTTGCTTCAAGAAGTTTGAAAGGTTATTAAGTTAAACACTATAGAAAAGCAGAATGTGCAGGAAGAGGAAACATTTTACATTAGATCAACTGATTGTTTTACATTAGACCAAATAGAAAAAGATAGTAACTTTGGGATCAGACTCTTTTCTCCAAGTCACTACAAACATTGTTTTGAGCCCTACACTCTGTTTTCTATGGCATTATAAAAGTTATACAGAAACAGAAGTGCCACAGATTTCATAACTGAAACTCTTAGGAATGGATTCTTAATTTGAGTCATCATAGACACTGCTTAATTGCCTTATTTCCAGCAAAAGACAAATACTGATGATTCTGCTGAGGTTTTCAGGATCTATGACTGTACAGAGCACAGATTTAAGTGCTCAATTCCATCAAAGAACCCAGAAACAAAGCCATCATTTCAGGGCTGTGAGAGCGTAAAGGGTTAATGCACACCTTGTGATGAACAGACCAATGAGTGAATTAAAAGAAATGGAGATATGCTAATTCTTGGAAGAACGGATTAGTTTCAGGTGATCTTACCTTAAAAAGCCATAATTAATATAGAAACACTGTTCAGATCAAGACATGATTTTTTTTTAACATGCACAGTGATGTCTGCATGTATGTGGCTTTTTGAAGAAGAAGAAGAGTAAGAAGAAGAAAAGGGAAAAGGAGAAGCAGAAGAGGAAGAAAGCAAAGTTGGAGGTTGTGGAGAACAAGGAGTATCCTGCTATGCCTATGAGATAAAATGCAAAGCCATCATGATTCCTGTTTAAGGATGCAAAAATTCCCACTGTAGATTATGGTAAAAGGCTACAGTATGATTCTAATTTCATAGGAGATACAAATAACAGTGTAGACAGATCAACAGTATTGCAACTAAATCATGGGTGGAAAGGAACTGTAAAAAGAACATACCTTGCAAGCTAATACATTGGGGGAAAATAATCTGAAACATATTGAATTCAACAGGAGGAAATAATACCAGGAATGGAAAAGGACTATTTGTAGGGAAACAGTAACACTCAAAGGACTCCTGTAATAAAGAAGAGAGATATTATCTGTGTCACTGGAAACTTGATATAATTACTTACACAGAATGGCCAGTGTAAATGGAGAATAGAGCGAGAGAAAAGTGGGGAGAGTCCGATGAAGACTTACTACCTTCATGATGTAGGGAAGATTTGCTGATCCGTCTATCAAATAAAGAAGGGATAAAAGCAACCTAAATAAATGAAAGACTAGAAAACTCTATGGCTAAACTGTCTTCACCTTATTCATATGAGTAGCTTTTTGAAATCAACACAACACATACTATGAGCAAGCCAGGCATAGTTAGACTTCAAGAAGTACTTGTATGTGAAACTTAGATTTCTTCAGGTGCTTCACTAGTCACTGGACTCAGAAATAGTACTGATAATATTTCCAACTCCCTGGCTACAAAGTCCTCATTTCTCTGCATAATTCCATCCCTTTTCTTTCTTATTTATTTAGTTTGGAAACCCTTTAAGGCAGAAACTTATTCTTGCTGTGCAAACACACTTAGCCAAGGACACATTTTTGAAGGGAATTTCTAAGTACAATTATCACACATCAATACGCATTCAATATAACCGTTTAAATACATATTCGCAGTGCAGGTTACTTATCTCCACATTATCAGTTAGGTCTAAACTCCATTCCTGTTACTTTGGCATTTTGTTTTTAGTGATATAAATGCATTTTGAGAAGGGCTATGTTCATCTGAGAGGGAGATCTTTGGGTTGTTGGATTTCAGTAAAACATTGTAACTGCTTTACATAGCCACAGCTGTGGCTTTCCACTGTAGTTTTGTCTAGTATTCTACTATCAGTTCACTGTTATAAGTGAAATAGCATGTTGGTACTAGTGCACTGTAGATAATTAGGCAGAAAGCAAACTTGCGCAGGAAGTTTATGAAGTTTAGGATTCCATTTCAAATGTCCCTAAAATATTCTGCTAATGTAATTCAATTAATTTTTTTAACCAGAATTGCCACGTGGCCTTGGACACCTGTGGTTAGCCCTAAGCAGCATAAAATACTGCATCCTGAAGGAAAAGATTGCTCTGTCAGCCAAATGCACAAAGTATAAATTCCCAAAGAGGCTCAACAATGTACAAGATAATGGGAGATTAATCTTTCAGAATGGCAAGTTGACATACCTGTAGACTAGTGTATGTACTGAGCACTGAGAAAGGAAAGAATTTTTTCAAAAGCCTATGCTTTGTTCTTAAAATGCCATTTGTTGCATAAAATCTTTTTGCAGCTCTTCTATCAAACAAGTTCAGGAAACATAACACAATTGACCTTCACAATGTAATGCACCATTAACAACCACCTAATGAAACAGTGGGTGTTAGAAGATGCTTTTATTAAATGTCTTATCCCACATTTAGATTGCATTATTTGGGCAATGACACAAAATTAGAAAAGTCAAAATATTTTAGTTATATTTCCTGTTTCAGTGAGTGAGTTTGTTGTTCTGGTAGTTGTTTAAGTATCAAGTATAGTGGGCCACCTACTCCCCTTACTTGGAGTCACAGTAGGCCTCCCACCGTACCAAAATCTCATTCAGTTTTAGGTCCATTTTCTTCTCCTCTACCTCTGAGTGACCCAATCTGCTCACACCACCTTATCCTTTCTGTGTGAATTTTCTCTGACCGAGGTCTCTCGATCTAATCCAAAAGATGAGCTTGTCGCCACACCTTGCCGTCTATCATTTCTCATTTCCACTTACACAAAACGTTTCCTAAACTGAGCTGCTCGGGAGAGATTCTTCATGCCACGTAAGAAGGCTGGAAGAACATCAAAGGGCCCTGAAATATTGTATCTGGTAAGGGATCTATTCCAGCACTCAATCATCTTACACTTGGGAAGTCTTTCCTACTATCTGACGTGAATTTCCCGCACTGCAGTTTAAGCACATTTTATTTTTTCTTGATCTCCAATAAACATGAAGAACAATTTGTTTCTATCCTTTCCACAGCAGTCTCTAGGTACTTAAAGACTGCTCTCACATCTCTCCTCAGTTCTCTCTTCCCTAGACTAAACAAACCTCATCCTTTCAGTCTCAGAGGTCAGATTTTCTAGGCTTTTGATCATCTTTGCTACTTCCCTCTGCTTCACAGATTTCTTAACATGGGCTGCCCAAGTCTGAGCATAATGCTCCAGATGAGGTCTTGCCAGAGCTAATGGGAAGAGTCACAATGCATACTTCTAAGGTGTGTCTTACACATTTTTATACGTCTTTCATGATATACAATTTGTAGTCTACTAAATTTCCTAACTATTTTGCCCAGAAAGGCAATCTAGCTGTTTGTTCTCCATCTTTCAGTCATATAAATAATTATTTCAAAGTGCACTACTTTGTGCTTGTCCTTATTGAAACATAATTTATTTATTTAGTATTTTAATAATAAAACAAAATACTTTTTTCCCCATCATCTGAGTCACTAGTGAAAATGGTGAAAATATTGTTTTGGAAAAAGACCATTTTAAACACACGTAATACAACCATCTATTTTGACAGAGCGATATTAATAGCTGTCCTTTGAGTACAGTTTTCTAACCAGTTTTCCATTCACCATGTTATTAGATTTACTTTACCATATATCCCCAAGTTGCTTATATCATCTAAGAGCAAATTAAGATTGGCCATTTACTATTTCTCCAGTATCCACATGGCCAATTACTGTGTTATAGAAGGAAATTAGATTAGGTCTACGTCACTTGTTCTTTCTAAGTTCATCCTGCTATTTAGTTATTACCCCGAGGCCTTCTAGTAATTACAAATACATTGTTTAAATACCTGTTTTGATATTTTTCCAAGAATTGAAGGTCAGTCAACCTATCTCTTTTTTAAGGAGGGACATTATGTTTCCTTTTCTGTGAAATCAGGAAGAATGATGTAAGACTGCCTTTGAAGAATGCCCTTGGCTCCCCTTGGTACAAGCCATGGCAGGATCAATACCAGAGGTGGTGGCAGAAGGGCACAAATGAGCCAGGGTGGTTGCACTGAAGACTTTTCAGATGACACTGCTACATGTTCGAGACATAGGAAATACATCATAGGAAATACATGATAGAAAATATGCTTCCCTCCTGGCCTGCCCAGCCATGGCTGAACACGCTTGACAAAGCTGAGCTCCCATCACTTATTAATGTCTTCTTTATAGCGTTAACCCCAATAACTGGCATTTTAAGCAATACTTTACAGAGTGTGAGTGCCTTTCTTAGCGGGATCCTAATGAACCAGTGTCTCCTGGTGTAAAACACTATGCACCTAGACAAATGCAAGTCATTCTTCCCTTTACAGGTGCTCAATGTCTCTTGTCATACCAAGTTTTATAACTCCCCACCCGGCCTCATGCTGCATGATTCCCCCTTTTCATCACTGCAAAACACAGGTGCTATGATGTGCTTATTACTTTATCTGTTCATTTTTCCTCATCATTCTGATAACATCAGTTTCATTCTACCCACTAGCTCCCCCCTTCCCTGTCACATGAGACAGTGTCAATGATAAACTGAAAAGCAGCAGCAATGAATCATCAATGGCAGCTATGTTCCCACTTCTTCTATAAAGCAGTTTTGGGAGTGGCTGTGAACACGCATCAACCTGCCTGTCTCTCACTGATGTGGGTGACTTGTGGACACCTGCAGCCAGCCAGCAGCCAGCCTGCCTGGATATGCTGGCGTTGTGGTAACTGACTTTGGGTGCTCACTGACACAGGAGCTTGCGTGCTCCATTAGGCACTGTCCTGTCATATCTGGGGCCACGTTTTCAGGTTCATTGTCTGCACAGACAGTGAATCTGGTCTTGAAGGCTGCCCTGGTGCTCTGACCCACAGACAGCATGGGTAGATCTGATGGTTTCCGTGTGGCATTTGAATATGCTGCTGGAACTCATTTGGAAGTCTATGAATGCAAGGATTCAGACCCACTTTACCTCAAATTATTGATGTGAAGGACTGAGTAACCACAGAAACAAAAAGCCGTACAGAATAATTAAAATATAGACCAGCTATATATTGTGACTTCTAAAAAAATCATTAATGATCACATTATTTTATCTTCTACCTGAATAGTTTTCTGCTTAAACATTTTCCAAATAATAATCCTTTCTTTGATGTAAGAATGTGCTGAATCTTTGAAGGTATTTTTTAAAGGAGAGATAGAGACCGGTTGTTGATTTTTTTAACAGGCTGCATATGTTAAACATCTACATCTACATCTTCATCTTCATAGATGGTTCTGCAGAAGAGTGAATTATGCCAGGCTGAAGTCAGGAGGGTAATAACATAAGATGTGATATTGGCAGGAAAAAATAACCAAAATCCTCATCATAATGTCAAAACAATTTCATAAATGGCGACAAACTAAAAAAGTTATGAGGAACATATTTAATGAGTCCTTGGCCATCTTAAAAATTTGAATGACTAATACAACTTCATTACTTAGACACAAAGAGTCTAAGTATGAAAGTTGTACAGGCATCTTTTACACTTGCCTGTGCAACCAAAGAGACATTGTGTACAAATACGATGTGCAGATTTAAAATTAAAGATGGTGTGGTTTGCTTTTCTCCAGATGCAGCAAAAATTGCTCTGCCATATATTTTCTAATGAGCATGTCAGAATTCATTCGTCTTCAGAATCTTACTGAAGATTTGTGGTTACTGAAAGGTGCTCATCTCAATACAAGGATAATGCAGAGAGTGTATAGGGAAGCAGACTTAGGCACTTAATTACTGTTCCTCATTCATCCCTTCAGAAATCCTCAGAGACAATGGAATGTTCTCTGCTTGAGATACAATTCTTCCTCTTCAGTTTTGTATCACACGGGATTTTCCAATTCTTTTTGTGTTTTCTTGTCTTTGGTTCCAGGCTTTCCTAATCAAAGACTTCAGTAATCTCCAGTAAGGGGCATAACATTTCAAATACAGGAGAAATGTATTAGTATGCCTAAGCTCTTTGCTACAACTATGTGCAAGTATAATGTGTTCCCACTGGACTTTTTCATTTTTGTGTTGACAGAAAAGAGAAATTGAGTAACTGTATCTCTTCATTTGTAATCTTTGTACTGCTCTGCCTTGTGCCTGTGTTGATACTGTGTCCAAAAATGCAGACAAGGATTTGATTGCTTGCAAAATAGGGGGACCTTTTTTGAGTCCCCGGAACTTCGGATTGTAAAATATGATTCCTGCCTAACGGCTGCAGGGCCAGATTTATTCTGTACCTGGGTTAGCCTGTTGCCAAAATAACTAAACCCACCTTACTATGAGTTGTATTATTCCCTTAAATTGGGGGGGAGGAATTAAAGCCTGTGGCAAGATTTTTTATAGACCAGTCTAACATAAGACATTAAATGGGAAAAACAGACACACACATAATCCTATGTCAGCCTTTTAATCTATACGAAATTACAGTCAGAGCCTGTGAACGAGCAAGGTTCCTTCAGCCACTCCTCTTCTCATGGATTTGGGAAATAGCAAGATTGTTTTTTTCCAGAAACCTATGCCAACATCTGTTTCATAAAAGTAATTTTTTATTTTTTATCCTTTTAATCACTTTGGTGGCTCCTTTGAACTTTAGCAACCCAAAGGAAAAGCTAGATTAACTGAACTTTCAGAGCTAAAACTAAATGAGTGCAGGGATCCTTCAGTGGCTTCGCCAGATCTGTTTTAAATATGTTGCAGAATGGCTCTCAAAACTCACCTTGCCTTCCCATGCTTCTCAGAAGAGGTCCATAGCAGTGTCTATCAACTTCTGGGAAAAGAGGTAATATAGACAAGAAAGAAGAGGAGACTAAAGGTAAAAGGCAGGAGAAAAAGGGCAAGGAAATTAGATCCAGAAGGGAAAGGTCAGACAAAGATTAAATCTAGACAAAGCTTCCTTTAAGCATCTGAACTCAAGTTTTGGGAATAAGTACTGCAAAATCATGTCTGTATCTTTTATCTTCTCACTAAGCCATCGAGAAAGCAACTGACAGAGGTAATAGTCAACTTCTCCAGCCTTTGGTATCTTTACAGTAAATTGTAGACCCATATTCCTGATGGTCCTTTAAAAGGGAAAGCTATCACTAATGGAGAGATATATGCAACATTTTTCAGGTAGTAACTTTTTCCAAAAATAATTAGACACTACAGTATTGCTGCAGAACATGGATCGGTAGGAGAATAGGCTACTTGGAAGCACATCTGCTCACAATTCATGCTAATCCCAGGCTTGAGGACAAGATGAGGGAATGTGGGTAGCACTATTTCCAAGCTGTTAATTCATTGTCTGTGAGCAATGGCAGCAACTATTTGCCGGTCAGATTTCCACATGAATAAAGCATGATCAGGAGACATTGCCGATCCCCTTGGTTCTCTCTCTGGGAGGTATGAGAACTCTGTTCTTGAGTGCTACACTTTTCCCAGACAGTCAGTCCACAAGCCAGGGTTCAGGAGTCAGAAAAGACTTTAGCAGGGGTGCAAAATGGTCTAAGAGTCAGAGGCTGAGCCATCAAGAGCAATCAACCACTTACTGGACAAAGGAAAAACAATGTTGAGGAAAGAAATCCAGAAAGAGAAAAAGGGAAGAGGAGGGGAGCATTTAAGAATAAAGTAAGTCATAAATTTTCATGTGACAAAAGCAAATGACTGGAGGTCCAAGATTCTGAAATCTATTGGGAGCTTTCTAAAGACTGACCTAGCCTCTCTCCCCTTGTATCTGTGCAGGTTCCCAGTGGTATAATTCCTGTTATACCACTTACCTGTGTTACAGGCACGCCGAAGGGCTTTAAATAGTTGGAAGGAAAATATCTGATATGTGCCAAATATTATCATTATTAGAGGACATTAGACAAGTCAGATAAAAATCATCTTTCTCCTTCAGACAATGTCCCTGGAAGTGCTCTGAAGTTGTGTCAAAGTCACCAAAAGGCTAGCTCCATGGCCATCATTTCAACTGATCTATAGCAGCTTTGTGGTAAGGCACTCCAGAGCTGTTTCTCATCTCTCTGCCACTGACTTCTCTTAACAAAACACAAATTTCTCTGTGTCTTAGCTCCTGATGTATAGAATGGAAATGTTCTTAACAGGCACATTACAAAGATCAGCCTGTTTATGATGCGTTCACACAGGCCATATAGTGTTTTACTCAGGGGAAAAAAATTCTGAACCAAATGATCTCTTTGTGAGGCAGGAAAAACAAATTTTCAACCCGCTGCTCCTGTCCAGCACCTACAATCCCCATTACCAACACAGATGATATCTGTATCTAAAATTTCATGAGAGTGCCTTAGAAAAAAGCCGGACAAGACTAACACATACCAGAGACTGAAGTAATACGCACAATTATCTTGTTGGAAAAGAAAAAATAAACACAAGTATCTGAATAAAAGCAGAACTTGCAATACTTAGATAGGAGGCATACCAATTTTGATTTGAATGAGTTACCAATTCCGTGCTCATATATCTACTTAAGCTGTCAAAACATTACATGCCATGGAATATATTATATATATTAGATGGGTCAGATTTAGGCCACTTCCTTCCCACATACAAGATTGGAGGTGGTTAAGTAGGGCACAGATTTTAAGCTTTTTCATGGCCTCCCATAATCCTACTCTCAACAAGTCCTGTAGTAGGAGCCAAAAGGCAAAAAGACGGAATCAGAAGGAATAATTTATGGTTTTTGTTATTACTGCCTATCAGCCTGATGTTCTCAATGCTTTCCTCTGACAGGAGTCCTTAAACAGCCAGGCATGATATGGAGCAGATGACTTAATCATTTGACCACATCTCGCACTCTCCAGCAGTTGCCTGAGATTCTCATGCACTTACTACATGTTGTTGCAGTCTCTCTACTACTCTGCCACCCCACACACCAGAATTATTAGATTGACCTGATCTACTGCTCTGTAATCTGCAGACCAGCTGGCTCTTGTACAAGAGGCTGTGGAAAAGGGAGGAGACCAGGATTCTGTGAAGAAGATGCAAATTACGCCTCAGGTCGGCTCAGTGTTGAAAATAAGAATATAAGAAATACCCTGCTGTGATGGATGTATTCTGCCTCCACCAGTAAGAGATGCAATTCAGGGAGAGCATGGATGCTTGGCCACTATCTCCCTGCTACTCTTCCCATGTCCACAGTCATTGATTAAGGAACTCCTGTTTATTTTCTTTAATATAGTATTGGACTGTTTTTCTGGGAGTTTGTTTCTAATTCATTTTAAGCTCTACTGAAAAAAATCTGCCTCCAAAATTTGTGGCAACAAATTTCAGAACTTGACTGCCTTGTGTGTGAAAAAATATATACCTTTACCGGTTTTAAACCCCTTTCCACTAGTTTTAATGGATGACACCTAGTTTTATTACTGAAGGATTTTGTGAGTTAGCAGCTTTGCATTCACTTCGTTGAGTGCCTTCACATTTCCCAGTGAGCATTCTCCACTCCAAAATGAAGATGTAGCCCTTTAAGTCTCTTCTTTTAATGCAGTTGCTTGACATCCTTAATCACATCTCTTGCTCTTCTCTGCACCTTTTCTAACTCCTCTATAACTCCTTGTGATGTGAGGATCAAACTACAGACAGTGCCCAAGATGTGAGCATGAGATTTTGTATTGCAACAAAGTAATGCTTTCTCAGTGCCCTTTCTGATAAGTTTGACTTTTTTTGGCCTTTAGACTGCTATTATATCTTAAGATGATGACTTCAGAGAACTTGTGGTGATGACTGCTAGCTCTCTTCCCTGAGATCTAACTGCCAATTTCAAGTTCAGCATCCCATTAGAGCACTTTAGACTATTTTCCCCCAAGATTAATTAGTTAACTTTTTTTTACACTTTTTTACACTTTTTTGTCCACTCAGATTTTTGAGGTCTTTCTGGAAAACAGGCCTACCAAAAGACACATTCCTCAACTGCAACTGCATGAGATCCCTCATGTGACTTCCAGCACACAAAGCACTTTGCAGATATCCTGCAAAAAGGTGACACAGCACACAGGAGCATCTTTCCTCCTACCTGAACTCCAGGCTCTCAGGTACTGGAAGAGCAGGAAGTTGAAATACCTGCATGCTTAGTAGAGACTATTTGCATGACAGTAAAAGTGTTCTTCAGCCATTTCTGGAATGACTAAAATATAAAATGCTTGCATTCGAGTGGCTATGATTTAGTCTTTAGGATCAAAAAAGGGAAAGGATATCCCTGCCTGAACAGCTATGAGAATTTTGCAGCCAGTGAAGAGTTCACTGAAGACCAGCTAGTGAAGAGTTCACATACCTTCTCCTTCACTGGCTTCTATGTGCAGTGACAGCTGCTCTGTTAGCTCCTCTGACCATTCAGTTTGTTTGTTCATTCCTTTGGTGTTCATCTTTTATATCAGGTTATTCTTACCTACAGGGACATCAGAAACACCAATTCCCTTGCCATGTCCATGAGGAACCAGAACACAGAACGGTAAAGGAAACATACTTCAAATCCTTTCATGGATTTAAATAACATTGTAGTGTAGTATCAGGCAGGCAAATTAATTTCAACTGTAATGACAGAGCCAGATTATCTCACTGTTTACAAAATTTCCCCAATATGAGACAGATTTAGCAATGAAAAGCAGCAAATAAAGATCTCCAACTGGCCAGGGAAGACCTATCCAGGGAATGTCAGAGACAGGAGACTTACGTTACAATCTGTTAGAATCATGCAAAGAGCTGTCAGAGTCAGAGTAGCAAACACCCTTTGGACTTTTGAATCTAGGAGTTAAAATACTAGTACATAAGCCAGTTGTTCTGAAGGGCTGTGCTTTACGTGATGCATGAACCTTGCTTCCCTTAATTCATGCTTTGTTTCCAAAGCTTATACTGAAATGGAATGATTCAGAAACACACATATTTTGCAAGCAATCTTTCAGTCTTCAGTAATGTATGTGAAAGCCAGTTCAATTCTAGTGCTCTCCTACAATGTGGAAATTATTGGTTCATCATCTTCATGGTGTTTATCTTTAATTTAAAAAACCTAGCACAATAAGATTATACCATAAAAGACAGATCATATATTCTGCCTCAGGTGGCCACTCCTAGAATCCCTCTTCCATGATGACTTAATCCATACTCTAAATTAGCATTTCCTAGAAAAAATTAGCTGTTTCCTCTTAGAGCCAGTCTCTGCATGCCAGAAGCTTTCACTTAAACCTTTCTCAGCACGACTGCCATCTGCTTCTAGGGCAAGGTCCCTCAGACAAATGGTGTCAGCCTCTTAAAGGACAGCAATAGCCTAATCTTAATTCCTGACAGTGACATACGGGCAGAGGCTGAGAGATCTGGGAGTTTTCAGCCTGGGAAAGAGATGGCTCAGGGAGATATTCTCAGTGTGTGTAATTCTATGATGGTGTGAAGCAAAGAAAACAGAGCCAGGCTTCTCAGTGGTGCCCAGTGAAAGGACAAGAGGACACATGTTGAAATACAGGAAATTCCATTTCAGCATAAGAAATCACTGTAACACTGGAACAGGTTGCCAAGGCAGATTTTGGAGTCTCTGGCCTTGGAGATAATTGAAAACCCAACAGGACATGGCCCTGAGCAACATGCTTTAGCTGACACTGCTCTGAGCAAGAAGGATTGGACTACACAGTCGCTAGAGGCCCCTTCCAATCTCAACCCTTCTCTGTGATTTTGTGTGAACACTCACAGGCTTGAAAATATTCAACTAATTGCTCTGCTTTCTTGCAGATCTGTCACAGGTTATACAACAGTTCAAACGCAACTCTCAAGCATGTCTGTTTGGGATAGGGTGGGTTTACACCAAGACAAGTCAGGAGGAGAAGAGCAATAAACTTGAAAGCCAGACATATAATTTATGTTTGTACATCTGGCTCTGTCACATGCTGTAAGGCTGACTCTCCACTGGGATGGCAGAGGTAAAGTCCCCCAGAACCAGCATAATAATAATTAAAGACCGTGTCTCAGAAAAGAACTTGCACATATATTTGCCTACAGATTTTAGTGGAACTTGCTTAAGTACTCTGCTGAATCAGGACTAAAATCCACTGATACTAACAGGCACTTCACCTCTGCAGGGTGACCTACTTAATTACACTAATACCTTTTAAGAGATTTATTCCTCTCCTGAGGTATGCATTTTTCCCTGGTGTTTTAGGAAAGCCTATGGCAGACATTATGATGTGTTAAGTGAACTGCTAAAGATTCCAAATAGTCCCAGATAACAAAGAACACTTTTTCTTTAATGTGCTTTACAGGAGTAAAGTAAATATATCTGGAAATTTAAGAGCACCAGTTGAAATGTTTATGAAGTTATACATGAGCTATTTGGTTGTAACAATGCTTAATTGTAATTTAGTGGTCTTATTTGCAAATTTTTTTGTCTTTTTTATGACTTGTGTTTTATGGGACAAGGTAATTTACTGCACTGTGCCACTCTGGATTACAGTGTCATGCTGCAACCTGACATCCACTTTTTGTTGTTTCGTATGGCAGCCCAGCTTCTTCCATAGTTCTAGGAATCATTTTCCACGAGTACAAATACATATCAGCCTCGTTCACCTGTCTTGAAGTAACATAGAGTTTTAAGGCCAAAAGAAGTCCCTTTGAAGAGACTTTGGTTGCCTCACCAAACCTATTAGCTATTCATTTCCAGAAGAATGCAAAGATGTAACCACAGTAGGAACATTGCTAATAAACATACCAGAGTTTACTCCTCCCATGAGATAGCGCTGAAAACAGTTGTCTTTCTAGTATGACCAAGGTCAGATGAGTTCAGCAGCTGTTATAGCAGAATGTGGCAACTATTGAGTGTGTTTTTCTAAAGCAGGTGTTGATCTCCCTTGACCTTACTCGCATCAGCTGGACAAATGGACAAGTGTTTTTCCTCAACAAAGAGCACATGTGTGATCTTGACATACAGTAGTTTCTGTGATTTTGGAAAAGCCTAAGAGTAAACTCTGAAGTTTGAAACTCAATAATTTCAGTAAAGTGGAAATCAGTCATGAACTAAACACTTTCTCCAAGCTAAACTTGAACTTTAAAAGGTTTGTGATTGATTAATTTACATGATGACTCCTGCAAGGACACCAGTTCTTATTGCCTCTCTTCAGCTCTTTTTTTCAGCCATCTGGAAACCTATAGCTGGCCTCTCCCTTAAACATCTACAGATGCACTTGTTTTTAAATCTCAACTACTTCTGAAACCTTTGGCACCCTAACCTCTGTAATACGAAGCAGCACAGGGCTGTTGCTTTCTGTAAGATTTGTTTCTTGGACATTTATATTAGATAGGCTTTCCTTATTTCATACCAGCTCCTCCAGAAAGGGTAGGTGAATTTGTCCCATTTTGTAATGTGTTGGTAATGTGATAATCACATACCAAGTAAGAAGATTTATCTGTGTAGATGTTTTCCTTCTGATTTAGGCCTTGTTTCTTCCCAAATTATAATCATGTTACCCTTTTCCAGAGGGAAAATATATTTTCCAGAGGGAAAAGACATTTTATAAAATGGCTTTCAATGGAAGTTAATAAGTGTTGTTCACAAGGTTTGCCCTTCTACTTCTTTTGCGATTTTCAGATGGTTGGTTCAATGAACCAAGCCTTCCATTTACAGAGTACTGGAAAACAAACACATTTGAAAAATCTACAGTTGTGCATAATCACTAAATAGTAATACTTTAACTTGTTTTCAAGTCATTAAAATACATTTACAATTATATGCAACATGAAATTAGAAGATCTGCAAAATGCACAGTCGTGTATAATAATGTTCACATACAGACAATAAAAAATATAAACACAAATGCTTCTAAGATATTAAAAGAACAGAAATTCTGGTGCCAAAGCAAATAATATTTTACTGAGTAAAAATAATTAATAAAGTTTTATTTTTATTCTTATGCTTGTGATTTTCTATTCTCCCTGCCCCTAAATAGCCACTTGATATACAGAAATAAAGTAGTTTTACTTTCTTTGTTTAATTTCATGAATGTCTACTGGGAGCCATATGTCCAAATCAGTTCATTCAGAAAAGAGATTATCATGAGTGAGGAATTACCATTGTATTTTTCAATTTAAAAAGGGGGTATGAAATTACTTCAATATATGGACTCTCCCTAGGGATTTTCAAGATGTTCATCATGTAAAAAAAAGACATTATTTCCTACTTTGTCTATGTTCAGAAACAAAGGGGGAAAAACAACCTTATAGTTTGTATAATGAACTGGAATTTGGGACATCAATGTAGCATGTGCAAAATAAATATCCGCTTGCTTTTAGTGTTAACACTCATGGACAGGAAAAGGTTAGTAAGCTTTGTGGAAAGGTATTATATATTGCTCCTGGTTTTGCCCATCTTTTACTTTCTGGCATAAGAGCTGTTTCAGATGGGAGCTAATTTCTCTCTCATGGTATAGAACTAATTGTGAGTAGTTACTTTTACATGAAAACATGTAAAAATATAAATAGACTACAAAAGAAAAGCAATGTATGTGTTAATGTAGTGGACACTGGCAATTTGTCATGCAAGCAAGATTGCTTTTTCTTCCTCTTTTTCAAGCAGTTGACTGTATTTACACTCACACTGTGAAGCCCATAAAAAATATGGTCTTTCTTCCTGCTGCAGGAACAGGACTGCTGCACTGATTCCAAAACTTGTAGTCAGAACATTCACCTTCCTCTTCTTCTTCTATTAGATGGGTGGCTTGCACTGGTCCTGTCCTTGCTACCAGAGCTTCTCAGTCCAGGTTTACCACCTGCACTTCTGAACAGCAGCACCTCATACATGATGGCACTGAGGTTAGTTAGTTCTCACGTGTAAAGCACACGAGCATCTCATATGGCAAATGCTTTAGTTGACAGAGGTAGAAAGGATTATATTTCTATATTCCTACAAAACCAACTTGATCTCATGTTCTGCTTGATACATTTTTGCCATGAAACCACCTAATCTTTAGTTAAGTGGGATTGAACAGCAGAGCCATCAGCCCAGGCAAAGAGTAGTCAGTGGATCTTTTTAATTAGAAAAGCAATTCTCACAGTAAGAAGTTGCTCTGGTCTTTCGTGCTCCACTACAGTGGAATTCACTGAAGTGTTAGTGAGGGTCTCTGCCAGAGAGACCTCCTCCAAGGTCCCAGTCCTTGGAGGAGCTGTATCTGTCCCTGACAGCATGGAACTCCCTCCTTCATTTCAGTGAAAAAGTCATGCTTAGGACACCTGGAAAGTCCAGTTTCCAATGTAGTTGAAAAATTAATCTATGATTTTTTTTCTGCCTAAACTACTCTTGCATGTTCTATATAATCCATGTCATTTTTAAAAAAGTCTGGACAGGATGAAAAACACAAACAATTTTTCCTGTCTTTTGAAATTTGTGTCTTCTCAAGGCTCATAAATGATCAGTTATCTCCACAAAGAGACTGTCTTAGTGGGTCACAGATGATGTTATAACCTGTTAAGCTTCAGTAAGGCAGGGCAGCACAGTATGATCTGAACCTTCATTAGAGCTCAGATGGTACTAGTGACCTCTCTGTAGGATGTTTTCATCTCTCCAAATTGCAAAGCTGCCATCTGGACTCCATTCACCCTCTCTATAACTGTGTTACACAAATACAGATACTTTTAGGCTCAAGACTGCTCTGTCATGAAAAGAAAGAGTTTTTATGTCTTGCTTCATTTAAAGGACATCAGACCATTTCTGCAGCTACACAGTGACATGCTAGAGGTACTGCCTCAAGTCACATACTGTGTGAATACATGTATAAATAAGCACTCAAAGAAAAAATGAGCTTACTGGTAACTGGGATCCTTTCCATTTGCGTTGTCTATGGGTATACATGCAGCTTTTTCCCCAACCTCTCTCTTCTGGGTCCCTAAAAATGTGCAGGATTTATGAAGCCAAGAGGAGCAGCTTAGGGCTGTAGCACCGCTTACGTGCACAGCCTTGCTTTCTGGGGAGGACAGCTTGGGGGGGTGGAGGTGCTGAGAGCTGCTACAGGTGCTGGCCAAGCTAAAAACCCCGCTCTGCGGTGCCAAGCAACGCATCCACCGCATATCCTGAAGAAGTCCAGCTATTGGTGAGTAGCTTCCCTATTCTGGAAAAAGAGCCCACTGCCAGGAAGCTGATGTTGTGGACACCCCAGCAGTAGTCCTTGGGGTGCTGTGCTGCTGCCAGAAGTGCTGGTGGAATGGTTACAAGATGTGACCGGGCTCTCTCCGTGAGGATATACTCATCAATGCAATAGCAAACCACCCCGCTGCTTGCCAGCCTCTTTATAGCTCCATGGTCTGAAATTACTCAAGTCTGACTGCGTGAAACTTCACTTAACTTTCATCTTGTAATACAACAATTTGTTCCATTACAGCATTATTATCCAGCCACAGGTTTTGTGTTTAGCTTGCATGAAATATTTTCTCCAGTAGTATATTTAATGAACATCAGCTACCTTTGAACCAAAGACTTATGTAAATAAGTACGAAAGTACTTTTGAAAATACAAGGAAAATAATTACTTAGTGGGGAACAGGTAGAAATTAAACAGTTGAAACTGAGTTCTCTTGCAAATATACATCAAGTATTTGCTTTATTGCTATTATATAAAAGGCTTATAGAGTAAGCCTCAGTCAGAAGCTCAGCCAGTACAAACGCTGGGCTGCAGCAACTGAATTTCTGGACCAGGATTATGAGTTTAAGGAAGGCAGAAAACATTTTCCATCTACTAACCATCTATGAAAATCCTGCTACTCTAACAATTATAGAGCACCTGGGCCCTACAGAGTCTCCATCTTATTAAAAACACACTGACTCCGACAGCTGCTCGGGAAGCCAAGAGCCACATTCATCACTGGGGTATCTCATCTGACATCAGTGAGATCAGAATTTGGCTTTAATCCTCCGAACCTCACACCATTTTTACACATGGACTATGTGAAAATTAACTTTGAGTGCTACAGTAATTCTATGGTATTTGGAGAAAGACACTGAACGCTTCTCTTTGTTCAAAACTTCTCTTAATAGCATCCTTAATCAGCTGTCTTCAAGTGAAAAGTCTGTTGTCTGCTGACACAGAAGAAGGAAAAATCAGAGCCTTTTCTCCTTCGGCCTTGGGATGAAGACAGCACTTGTGGCACTGCGTACCCACAACAGGCACAGGATTGCTGGACTTAGGCAGGCAACAAGCTACCTAAGAACAAAGACTCAGGAGACATGCGTAAGCCCCCTTTTCCCTAAAATACCATTCTAAGAGTCTGGCAACAGCCAGTAATTCTTAGTGGCAGTTAAGCTCTTATTTTGTAGCAGCAGCAGATAGGGCTGGGTCTTCAGACCACATGCTGTCAGGAATATTATAGCCTGGAGAATAGGCTGGCTTCTTCTCATTGAAGAATGGAAACTTGCTGTATATTATTCGATTTGTATGTTCTGTATTTGTTTTGAGTTTGGCTGTTGAATAGCAGTAGGAAGACAGAATAAGTTTTGTTTAGTGGACAGAAAGTGTATGAGACAGGATATGATGGAAAAGATAATTGTATAGGTACTGATTGGTTAAAACAACTCTTTTTGCTTAAAGTAGAGATTTTTCAAATAATCTTTATTTTTAAAATGAAGCAAGGACTTCTGGTAAAAGACTTTTTGCAGTTACATTTTCATTGTAGCTGGATTTTGGATAAAAATTATTTTTGTATTTGTGACATTTTAATGGTATTTTGTACATTCTCTATGGCATCAAACTGCCCATAGTGTATAATTTGTCTCCTACACTATGTCAAAATTCTGGTCTTTTTATGCATCAGAGCTTTCAGTCACAGACCTTATTTTTAACTCCTGATTCAGATGTATTTCAGGTGTTTATACTTTGAAAATGTGGCTCTGATAAAAAATGGTCATAGCTTAATATTTAAACTGAACTTCCCTCTGAAAATCAAAATCTTGTAGGTGCCTTGAAGTCGGCTTTTGAAAGTCGCTTTTGAAAATCACTTTTGAAAATTTAGGCTGATACTCCCAATGAATTATATCAGAGGATATAATCAGAGGTTATCTCAAACACAGGATAAGACCACAAATGCTGGACACCCCTTTTGGTATGCTTATGTTTGTGCATGTGTATTCATGCATATATATATCACTTGTGCAAAAGTTCCTTAGTTTTTCATAACAAAGTTTCTCTAGCTACTCAATAATTTTTTTTGTTCCATACATTGGAAGCAATAATTGCAGGGAGCTCTGAACAAGTTGACTGTTACATAATTATCAAAAAAATCAGATTTCTGAAATAATTCTTTTGTGATAAATATTTGGTAAGTAGTTTTATGTCTTATATATAATAGACTTTTAATTAACCTTGCTTTTCACTGGCCTTTTTAAAAAGAAAAAATAAAGAAAGCAAGGCCACACTGCTAGAATTGATTATGGTTTTTATTACAGAGCTTTTAAAAACATTTTCATAAATGGTTGACTAACGACACAAAGATTTAGATCCTGCACTCTAACTTGAGATTACTCTAATGATCTTATCTATAAATGATTAGCAGGTTTATGGGCTAGGAAAAAGTGGAATTTTCTCTGGTTTACAGTACAAATCATGCCCAGAACATGTTCTTTGGCATCCTGAAAACCAAAATAGAACAAGAACGTGTTTCTTAATGTGAAATATTAATCTAAATTGAAGTATGTTTACCCTCTGGGGGTTCTATTCTGATTTTTAGTGATTGCCAAGTATCTTTATAGATGACTGATTTGGTGAGTGCTCTACCCAGCATTCAGCAGTATAAGCACTAGAAATATGTAGTTGCATAAGTCCCAGAGATGGGATTTTGCTGAGGAGACTTGAACATAAATTGCAAATAAGAAAAAAGGATGGTTTTACCTTGTCCTCTGGAGAGTGCAACTTATTATGCACCTCCCCTCACCCATATGCTATCCTATGCATTGGGAAACTTAGTCTAGAACAAAGCCAGTCTTACCTTGTCTAAATAGTGCAAATCTGGAGCAACCCCCATTGTTGCTTTCTCCAGGTATTTCTTCATGATTTTGGAAATGGAGAACTGAGAGATTTACATAGTTGAACAATTGCCTACAAAGCCTGGAGCATGTAGCTCATTAATACATTGACCACATCTCACAATGCAGTGGCTTGAAAAAGCCACCCACGAGTATAGAGCCAAAATGCTTTTAAAAGAAACAGAAACAAAATTTCACTTTGGTTCAAGAAATGGTACTATTAAAGAAACAGGTGCTACTTTGTACTCAGATATTAAGACTTGGGCTGCTAGTGACATCAACAGTCTTAGATCACATCCAATAAGAAAAAGTGAAATTTATGTCTGTCTTAGGGGTGTACTCTGTAAAATATATGTAAAATATGTTAGGTTCTTATTCACAGATTCGGAAGGATGCTTCTCATATCCCTTATGCTTTAGTGGGCTATTAGCAAAAGCCCTTCTTAGGACTTTTGAAACATTAGAGGATATTCTATGTCATGACACTGAGAAGGGGAGTGATTTACATATTTTTTTTTAGATACTATAACAAGACATTGCTTTGCATATTTTTAAATTTTGAAAGCAGATCTCCTTTCTTACCTGAGATGAGGTACATGTTATCTGAAGGGAATGTATATGACAATTACTGAGTAAAATAAATGACAGAATTCTCAATAGGTACTAAGATTCATAAAATTATGAGATGTATGTGTTAAGAGGTTAATCTAAAACAAAAATATGTATTACAATTTTAGCATTTTGTTATGCTTTGAGAAAAACCCAAACATGTTAGTGTCTGTAAGTTTATATCTACAGTTGTAGTTTACGTAAGGTCTGACAGAAAGGAGGTTTTTTGAAAGCTAGTCCAAAAAATATTCCCTATGGTTAGAAATAATTAAAAAAAAAATCACTATGTATGTATCCAGATGAGAACACAGATGCCTTTATCTTTCCTAAATTAAGTAGGGAAAGGCTCAAATGAAGAGTGAAGTAATTTTGGCAATTTGATGAAAGCTTGTAGTACACAGGCAAATCTGTCAGAGGCAATGCCCTCATCAGAAATTATACTGGAGGGATAATTGATAAGAAATGGATAGCCACAAAATGCTGGAAAAGACCAGAAAAAGAAATAAAGAATTGAAATCTTGCCATCTCTGTATCACTTGCTTTTATATGGATTGAATCTATTCAATGCCAAAGTACTTAGGTCTACATGTTTTAGAGGAGCAGAAACTACTTTATTTTCATGTTATAACTATTATCCCATTTTAACTTACTAAGAATACTCACCAAGACACCACTTCAATATGTGTAAAAGTATTAACAGCAGGACTTTATGGTTTGGAGTCTTGCAGTTTGCAGGCTCCATTAATTTCTTTGTGGGTTGACAAATGACAGTGGAGTAACTTCTAAGAACAGGGAGTTTCCTCAGACTCCATTCTGTCACTCTCTCTACCAACTGTCCAGTGCCTTTCATTCATGCCACCTATTTGTTTAAAGCCAACTGTAATTTTAATGTCAAACAAAGCACAAATTAGTTTACAGAGATAGTTGTTGATATGGAATGCTAAATAACATTTATTTCCCTATTTCTGGTGGCAAGATCTGCAATGGCATTTCACAATTGCAGTGTTTTTCTCCTTGCTTAGAAAAAAGTGCTTAATTTTGAAGTATCAGAGCTACACAGTGACACTTATTTGTAAATGGCGATCAGAAAAGAAGACAAAATTAGCCTGTACGAGCAGCTGTTAAAATTCTCCTTTTGCCTTCAGAGGGTAATTATTTTCAGTTCCTCATGGGAAAGTTCACCCTGTTGTCAGGCCTTTTCATTATCCTTATACACCATCCCTAAAAAGGTTTCTGTTGCATGAGGTGTACACCAAGCCTGCTGCAGTGCTGCAGTCTGACTATAAGATACCTCCACAAAAGACTGTATACTGGGCACTGAAGACTACTATACACTGGGCACTGACAAACACTATGGAAAAAATTCTGCTGCACATGATCAGGCTTTCACCGCTCACATCTTTGTGACTAAAGGTGCTACTAGTTGTAGACAAAGTTTTTTCAGTTCTTTTCCTGCAGTTGCTGTATATAAAAAGCTGGGAATAAAATTTTCTTAGCAGGGAAAAAAAACCTGACTGAACTGAAAAAATGCTGGAAAGGAATTTGCTCCAACTTTCTCCCCTCACAGTATATATACAGAGTATTAATCTTCAGACAGGCGAAGTATGATAACTGGTGTGAGCAGGCATGCACTACAATCAACAATGATTTAATTCCATTCCAGTTCTAGCATTAAAAACATTATCCCTTCCAAGTATCATCAATCAAGCCCTTGTTTAGGAAATACCAAATTAGTTGCTGTTGCTAAAAGGCCATCGATAGATTTTTATGTTTAGGTGGACTATTCCACCGTTCTTTTTTGTTCAGATTTGGTTGTTGGCTATTAACTTTTCAATAGGAATGTTAAAAAAAGACTTGTTCAGCACATCTCTATCTTCAGACTTGAGACGGAAGGGAGCCATCTGCAGAGCATAAAGTATCCTTGGCATGACTGTGATCTTACAGGCAGCTGCTCTCCCATCCATGGGAGAGGGAGCTGGTTTCAGTGCCTGTGATTTCCTTCTAAACTATTTGAAATTAATGTGGTTCACACAAGTGACTGAGGTTATTTTGGCATGTAAATAATCCAATTAAGGTTTGATCACTAACTGGGTAACTCTGTGGTTTACTAAACAGTCTAGTGGGAAAAAAAATAAATGTATTCCATGCCTAGAAAGGAGGAACAACAAGAAGATACAATTCTCCAGTTAGGAACTAAATTATTTAAATCTACCTTGAATTACATCACTGAGTTCAGTATAGGTTGATAAGGAGAGGAAGGGGAAATTTGAGCCTGTTTTCCCTTTAACTCAATTTATAGTTCATATATTTACACCTAGTTTATAGTAATTTTCTTCCATTTGTCATTTTAAGCTTACTTTTTATAGATAATGTTACTATGTTTGGACAGATTATATTCCAGGCAACTTTGCTGCACATTTTGTGGCCTCCTACATAGTAAGAATCCTGCAAGGAGTGTCGCATGTTTGCACAGTTGAAGGAAGAACGGATTAAATACAGACAAAACACGACCATTTGAAAGTGTGGTTCTGTGTATGAGCAGTAGAAAACTCTATGAATATTTGAACAATTTTGTTAAGATGAGTGAAATAGGAATGTGTGAGCAGCTGGTTAACTGCTTCATGAAATGACTGCTCCATTAAACTGATCTGAATTACACCAATTTTCTCCAAAAATGTCTGGCACCTGTTTCAAGCTACATCTTTTGCGGCCTGATCACAGTATTGAGAATGCAGTGGTCCATATATTACAACATATTTTTTCTAACTGAATGCTTCAGTCAGGTTTTAACAGTCTAATTCAATGCCTTTTAAAATCAACAGAAGAGCACGAGAGATTTGAATAGGCAGTGAATATACAGAAACCTTAGAGAGTTCTTTACAAAAACACTCTTGAATTTTCTTATCTTGTTCCAGCATAAAGCTACTATTTAGGAAATATTTGTAATATTCCTATAAAATACATAGTATTTTAGTACTATCAAATCAAAGTATATCAGTCAACCTGAAATGCAAAGTAACTTTCCTGGGGAATCCAGTTAATGGCAAAATCACGATCGGAAGCAGTACTCTAGGCTACAATAAAACACCTTGTCCCCAAATGCCTTTCTAAATCATCTTCTTCATTACATTACATAGCAAGGATTATTTGTACTTATGTCTCTGTTACTCCATATGAAAGCACCAACTAATACTGGTGTGTATTCAGGGAAGTTTGGTGAACGCTTTCCTGGAGGAATGGTTTACTGTAGAAAGGTTCAGACAAAGCAAGTGTCAGTCACTACAATTATAGGACTAATCTAAAGCTGATTAGGAGAATAAATGAAAATTTCTAATACATTTGGATGCATTTATACTGACCCTTTAATAACACAACAATGTGATTGTGCATTACAAGGTCATCTCTTGAGGAATTAACATGGGCTTCCAGAATAGGATTAGCTTTGCAGCAGCTTGCACTCTGGTAACAAAAGTTACTCTACTGTTTTTATAATTTGCAAACAGTGTACAGTCTTTTGCAAAAGGAAAGAATATGTGAACAACGGATGACCTCATCTCTTTTTCTCACCTTGATGGCTCGATACAGGAAAGTTTTTTGGGTTGTTTTTTTTTACTTATTTTGGGTTTGGAATTATTTTTTTTATTTTTGCTTAGGCTCCTTGTATGCACTAGAGTATCCTTTCTTGTCTGCTCTTCTTCCCTATGTCCCAATGTCTTCACATCCCTTCTTTTCCCTACCATTCCGCAAAGGTTTTCCTCATTCTCTGTTTCTATTTCTTTTTGCTTTCAGCAATAGGTAATTCAAATCTCAAGTAAATTCTCCCTTCCTTATCCATTCCTCATATTTAATGATGTTTGCCTCAGTCTCTAATCTCCCCTAGCTGTCTCCACATCCTCTAGTATACCACTTAAAATCTCACTTTCATAACCTGCTCACTCTGCTATGTCTTTTCTTCCTCGTTCTGTCTTTGAACCCCTCCTTCCTACCCTAAGTATAAGGAATAGTTTTTATTCCCTGTTTTCAGTTTCCTACACCTGGTCTGACATTGTTTTCATGACTTTCCTCCCTTCTTTCAAGCTGTCTTAAGGCTGTCATGCCTTCTCTTCCCTGCTCTTCCTTGCTCTTGCTTCTGGCCCTCCCTTCCTCTTTCAAAACACCGTGTATCTCACAGTTTTCCCTGTGTGGCTGTCATCTCCTGTCAGTTCTGGTTGTGTATTGTGTGCTCTCACAATTGGCACATGCAGAAAATGAGACATTTTGAAGAGGTTGCTGCAATTTGTTTCTGAGAACAATGGAAAGAGAGAGCACAGCTCTTCCAGTGGATAAGAGTCTGGTGCTGGATGTCACAGTTTGATTTAATAATCAAGAGGAACATGAATGTATCCCATGATTGCATCCCTGTGTTAGAGGTGGATTTACTTGTCCTGAACAGTTTTGTTCATGTGTCAGCATTAAAGAATTTCCTAGGCCGCCAACCTCACTCCACTCCTGCAAAATTTCAAACAGACTCTGAGCCACGTGCAGACTGAAACACTGCAATGGGTGCCCTTGCGCTTCCCGTCTATCATTTCTGCTTCCAAGTGACCGCTTTCTCTTTAGCATGGTAGGCTCTGGAAACTGAAGTTAACAGATTTCTATAATGAGACCAACTATCATACTCTTAATTCTGACAAGCATTTGTTTTCAAACTTTCTGGCAGTCATCATCTAAAGATTCAAGGAATATTGAACTCTTCGTGAAGCACCTAAGTCCAATTTTAAAAGCAATGACAATCTGAAGACAGAGTATCCCTGCATTTTGTATTGAAGACTGATTCTATGATTCTATGTACCAACTAGTACATCAAATTCTGCACATTGATAAGCCAGGCTCAGCC
This sequence comes from Limnodromus scolopaceus, assembly GCA_028565335.1. Lineage (NCBI taxonomy): Eukaryota > Metazoa > Chordata > Aves > Charadriiformes > Scolopacidae > Limnodromus > Limnodromus scolopaceus. Next base: position 35,477,374 of record JAOXNO010000024.1, read on the forward strand.
TGTGCAGTTTCCTGCCTTATGACAGGAGCCTTTGCCTGCAGAAGACATACTTCAATACAATATACCTAATTTTGAATTACTGTATTGGAAGAATAACTTGTTTTTCTCCTTTGAGGAAGGTATTTCCCCAGTGACAGATCAGTGTAGCTTTCACAAAGAGAAATGCAAAAGTATGTGTGAGCTAAGCTAAAGATTTCCTTTTATCAGTTCATGAGGAAAACATGTTCTGACACATCTAGCAGAAAGCTGGAATTGCCATGCAAAGGCTTGGAAACACTGTCATCACTGGGTAGAATTAGCCATGTTCTGCAGTTGGTGAAACAGTTGCTTGTTTTTGTGTCCTTAAAATATATTTAACACAACCTGCCACTTAGAAAAATTTGGTTTCTCTTATCCTAACAAGGGAGAGTTTTCTCAGCTGAAGGGAGCATCAAAAGGTGAAGCATTTCCCTGCTGTTCATGACTGCCAGAACCATTCTTCCTTGAAGCTGCTGCTGGCTGAAGTTCCTGTTGTAACAGATCTGTGGAGCATATTATGAGAAGAAAGGTCAGATAAGCACTGACACATTTTTCTGATGTGCTTGAATATTTCAGTAATAACTAGGAGATTGTAACCTGGTGAGCTAGACTTTGTGCAGTTGCCAGATACAGGAAAGTTTGTTCTGTTCAACTTTCGTTTCATTTAATTCTTCTCTCTAGTTTCTAATATAATCAATATTGCTTTCTTTAACATAATCTTGTTTCACGAATTGTTTCTGAAGCAGGCTGCTCCAAAAGGATGCAAATGAACTTCTGACCTCTGGGGGTGAAAGAAGGGAGGTAGAAGATACTTGGCCTGTAGCACTCCACAGAAGATATGAAGCCAGAATGTTGCCAAGATGCTGGTGAGAGTTACTTAGTACATAAAGCAAGTCAAAAGAGTGGGGGGGACCTGTCAGCGGCAGGACCAAATACTGACAGGTGTCAAGAAGAATCCTTTTTTACAGTGTCAATATTTTTGTTTTACTTGGTAAAACATTTGCAAACAGCATTATTAGAAACACATTTTCAAATGATATAACGAATCACAGCCAGAGGTGGTTATTTCAATAAAGTGTATTTCACTTAATTTGGACACACTTAATTGGGACAGATGGTTTATTGAAAAAACTTCTAGGGAATCAATTCACGATAGTACATAGAAAAGTCTGGAACTTAATTACGACAGTAGTCAGAAGTTTTCCTTAATGAGGTGTATTTGGCCACTGCCATGGGTTTACATGGTGTTTAACCAGGTGTTAAATATGTGTGAAACACTAAACTTCAATCTTTTCATAGAAACATTGCCAAACAAAGATTTAAAGAAGAACGATAAATGAAATACAAGATTATTATTCTTACTTCCTTTAGTACTTCATTCTGAGCCTGCTGCTCCCTTTTGCGTGGGTTCCAGTGTCAGATCCGGGAAACACTACAAATTTCCATTTGTGTATGTGAATGTCAATGTTATAAAAAAGATAATTTCCTGAATAAGCTAGGGACCTGGAGGGCAGCAGGCTTCCAGATCCTGGAAGGTCACATGTGTCATTCCATTTATGTCATTTTGTCCCAGCTCATGTCCCAGTTCCAAGCCTCAAATTCCTCTGGAGTCCAGGTGAATGTGCAGACCTGAATTATTCAAAATTACTGAAACACCATTCAAACAGCTTTTTCTAGCAGTAGATGTTTTGGTGTGATGGTTGGGAGAGCAGCTTTATGTGAAGGAACGTCAGCCCATAAATTCCTCCCGTTACCAAAAGGATGGGGACAGGTTTGTTTCCTTCCATGGGACTTCCACCAGAAACTGCAGAGAGTGCTAGTCTGTGAAGTTCAAGGCCTTTAACCATTTTCAATGAGGTTTCCCCAAAATGTGAGGTTTTAAAAGTAAAATATACTGTTTATCATTGCTGGATATTTACATTCAGAGATCCTGTCTACAGAAGAAAGGTATTTTTCCTGTACAGCCTGAGAAATGAATTCGAACTGATGTAAAGACAACTTATGTTTTATGAGCAAATAATTTGTTTTATTTTTAATGTGTTCTTTGATTTAGTTTGTTCATTTTGAGAACAGCTAACTTAAAAGTTGTTCTAAAATTTAATGTCTCTAAGGAAAATCCACAATTAGACTGGTGTAACTGGGGGGAAATATCCTTTGTTTTCAGCCTCACAAAGAATAGCACAATAAGTTAAAATTGGAGTTCTTGTATGTCCTGTGGCAAAAGGGGTCAAGGACACTGTTAAGGAAGATCTGAGAAAATAAAGGATTTTTGGATGGGAGGTGATTCTTCCATTTTCTGCTAAAATACATAAAGTTAAATCTTTCATTATTTCTGTTCAGGACACGTTCTTTTCAAGGCATTTGGATGTCTAAACACAGTGGGTAGGTTCCTATGATATTTCTGATGTTGTGAACTCACAGTGAAATCAGTCCTCAGAAACCATAAGAGACAGCTAGAAATAATATTCTAAAAAACAACACAGAACTTCAAAGTCAGCTCATTTTTCCTCCTCATCTTGATACTCTCAGCTCTGTAGACTGCTTGAGTCTGCTGTAGTGATTCAGGAGAGTGTTGGAAAGTGGAACTCCAGTTGCTTCGCAGAGCAAGAACCCTGAGAATAAATGTTTTCCTATTCAGCTGTGAGCAAAACTCAGGAAACTGGAGGACAGAGCCATCAATCATGGGATGCTTTGATATCCACCCTGCTTTGTGCAGTCTGGAAAATCTTCTGCTTGCAATAGGAGAAGAGAGAAAGAAGGACCAAGCTTGCATGAGTTATTATGGATGTGAGCTGTCTCCACATGTGTGTGGCGGTGTGCTCTCCCTGTTTTTCCCCCTCTTCCCCCCCGCTCAGCTTTTTCAGGGACTGAAGGAGACACTACCATTTTTCTGGCTTGCTTTGCCCTCACCTGGAGCTGAACTGCTTTTTGGGATAACTAGGGTAACCTCCTGAAGGTGTTAGGCAGTAAAAGGAGGAAAAGTAGGAAGCACCTCAAGACATCGACAGAAGACAGAGATCTGATCTCTACCCCTCCTCCATGTAAAGCCAGCTCTGTCCTTATAGCCATCATGGTATATCCATAGAAGAGCTTTTCATACACATGATTAGGGTGCATAGTCTTGAGGCATCCCATCTATTTTATTTTTGCAACTTAAATCTGCAGCCCTCATCTCAGTTCACGTGCAGAAATTGTGACCCTTAATTCCTTTCAAACTAATACACAAAGCAGTTATATTTGGACAGCAGCATAACTGGAGTAGTGTCCAACAAAATATGCCAGTAGAAGTCCAGCATATTTCCTATTTTAACAGTCTGTAATTTGAGTATTTGTTCTCCTGAGTGCCTTCAAATTATGCCAAATTCTAGAGATTAGAGTCTAAGCTAAGTACTCTTCATGAACAGATATGCAGTGGATCTCTGTTTTAGTTGGAATAAGGTATATATTTGAACTGATTGCTCATTGCCTGAAAGAGCTATTCAGCTGGCTATAAAAATTGTGGTTTGACATGGGAATGTTCCTGTGGCATTGTTTTACATAGCAGTGGTTGAATCTGAAACTTTAGATTCTCTTTGGACACTTCAGCTGTGATGTGGTTTGAACCGGAGTACCCAAGGCTCTCTTTGATTCCCTACCAAGGGAGAAGTAAAATATTACTGCATGTTTTTGATGTCCAGAAAAGTCTTTGTTGCTTTCTCTGCATGATCACCTTGTTATGTTGCAGGTACATTACCTTCCTGGTAAGCAATGATGATTAATTTATTTTTCTGGTGCAGGAAACCGGATTAAAGGAGTCAAAATTATAAACTTGAACTTAGTCTAAATCACTCACTGGAAAACGTTTCTGTTTACAGACAGAGCAGTGACTAAAGCTTCGTAAAAGTCTTTTGTTAATCCTCTTTCATGTACTGACTCAAAACATAATCATGGCATATCACAAGACCTCATCTGCTTCAAGCAATGCAGCTAGAAATTAGGTAAAAAAATAAGCACTGTGGATGCTGCTCTCCATATACAGCCTAATTGTTTCTTGACTAACTTAAAGTCCTTGGAAAAATGTAGATGAAATGGGGATGTATTACAAAAAATAGTTTATGTGCATGGATGAATACCCACACTCCTTATAAAGGCCTCTAAGAAATTAGACAAGTCATCTACTCATTTACATGAACATCTAGAACTAGAACATAACTAAGGAAACACATATAACAAAATACTCTGTATTTTATCATTAAATTCTTTTGACAAATAGATATGTTGCTGATTCAGGGAGACCGATGTGGTGCAATTGCTGCTGCAGGTTAAGTTCAAAAGTCAGTGAGTATTTTTCAGACCATCTTATTCACCATTCATTGTTAACAAAAATTAGCTTAATTTCAGCTAGTGGGGAATCTTCTATTTACTGAGTTTCATCTCACATATAATTGGAACTTTATATTGAAGGAATATCTGATGTATATTTTTATCTGAGTTTTTACATTTGCATTACATTTGCATTAGACATTTCTGAACCATGCACGATGAGCAGCTGAAAAAAGGTTTTTTGGACTACGCTGAAAAATGTGGAACTGATAAACTCCATTTCTGACTGTTCTTAGATGAACTGAGGCAAAATTTCTTTTGGAGTTTTGCTTGAGTAAGTCCTATAGAATTAGGCCTAGTTTTGCCTGTCTTCAGTAAGAACAACAGCGTAACTGTGGTGGGTTCTTAGCCTGTCACAACACACATTGCCTGTTGAAACAAAGACCTACAATGTCAACTTCAAAACCCTGTAGGAGTGTTGACTTTAACTTTGCTTAGTCAAGAATATTATAAAAGGGAAACTGCAGATAGATGGAAAAAAAGGCAGAGACTTTAGAATGAAAAGATTCAGTTGTTTAAAAGTAGGTTGGGTCCTATGTGACCATTTAAAAAAAATTAGGCTATAACAGTCATATTTTTAAAAATAAAATAGCTCTACTGTGCAACTTCTGCTTTCGTCCACCAGAATGGTGTTGTGTTGAATTTCAAGGCTGACCCTGGAAAGCATCTTAGGTGGCAAAGCAAAGATCAAGGCCAAAGTCAAATTTTTATAATTTATATTTCTCCAATGCTTTCAGAGTCTGGAGGCAGGATGAAGTCTGACTGGATTGAGGGTATTATATTCCCACGTATGTCTCATGAAGAAATTTCTTGGGACTAAGAAAATCATAGAAGAAAAAATCCCTTATTCTTTTTGGCTTAGCATAAAATGTGAAGCATAACTCAGGCGAGACTTTTCAAAATCTCTTGTTTCAGACTGATAGTGATGACTGTGGCGGGTATTCTCAAATAATGAAATTGCTATCAGCAAATGACCCTCTTTTCTAGTATCACATGAATGCCACTCTGCGGTGCTGAAAGAAGAAAATGAGGTCGTATTTCACCTAAGGACAGGATGAAAGCTGGAACTAGTTTCATATTTTCCCCCATGTTTTCCTTTCCACTCTCAGTCATATCTGCACGGCTGATGGTTAACAGGGTGCTTTGCTTCTATGTGAGGAAGCATTTGTTATTGCTTGCTCACTATTTTCCATAGCAACACAATGTCTCTGTTTAAGATCCAGTGGAGATGAGCAAACACAAAAGCCTTTAAGAAGCAGTTTGTAAAAGAAGCTAAATTAAACTTAACTCTTTCCAGTTAACTGTGCAGTCAGTATTTATTCTGATATTGTGAAATGTATTGTTGAGGGCCAAAATGCTCTCAATCTTTAAGCACAAGAATGGCCATATTGGGCCAGATCCACTGTCCCCTTAGCACAGAAAGCCATCTCTGTCAGCACTGGGTATGAGATTCCTACAGAAGAACTCCAAAGCAGGGCAAGCATGACATGGTAAACAACCTGCTATACCCTTTCCCTCCTTCCCTCCCCCAATTCCCAGAAGCTGCAGCTGAGGAACTTTCTTGACTAGAAGAGGTGTTTGTGTTTTTAAATGCAGGTGTGTACAAAGTGATTAGATTGCAAATAATTTTATCCTTTATTTACCCCACTAAGGGCAAGAGTCAAATCAAAGTCTCTCTGTTTTGTTGCACACTGCACTCATGGAACAAACAGGCACAAATCTGAGATGGGAACTACAGACTACTTGAAAAGTCCGAATCATTTACTGAAACTTTTAAAACCACAAAATGAGTATAGAAGTACATAGCATTAAAATAACTATGTTGATGACCACATTTTGTTTCCAAACAATTAGAAGAGCAAGTGAGTAGTAAATTAAGACTCATGTTAGGCTGTGAAAGATGAAGTACCTTAGAGACACACTCAGCACATGAAAAAGGCCACAGAAACATTGGTAAGGATACACACAACAAACAATTTGTACTCCAGCTCAGAAATTGAAGTTATGTGCAGTACTTTGTGCACAGGTGCTGCTCCTGTAGCAATATTTCGTAGAAGCAGTAGCCATTTACAACCCACATTTCTTTAGAATCCTTTTGCTACATTACCTACCTGGTCATACCAATAGTAGCTAAGAAAAACAGAGGTAGATAAAGAGGATTACATGGTCATTCTTGTCGTTGCAAAAGATTTTGAATTGAATAGACCATTCACCAGCACTGCCAGCCCTTATAACTTTTACTGTAAGTCTTTCCATATATGAAGCATGCTTTAAGCCCTAAATTCTGGAGTGATTTGCTATATTGTAATATCTGCACTTTTACCTTCCTTTCCCTTATGTTTATATTCATCATGATTGCAAACCTTGAAAACCTTGAAAACACATACACTAAAGCTTGAGAACCCAACTGAAAAAATGAAAAGAATTAACAATTTTTAGCTCCCATGATTACCAAGCCAAACCAAGTTCACATGAGCCTTGTTCAGGCAGGCCTACCAACACCTCACCAAGTTGTTTGACTTGCTACAACAGCCCCAACTCAGCATCCAGCCTGGCCTTTTTCTTCAGTGTCTGTCCAGCCAAGAGTGCTTTGTTTGACAACAAAAAACATCCTAATGTAGTCATGCACTTACTCTTCAATCTAGAAAATTAAAAATCGCCATTTGATTTGAAATATTTGAAAATTTGAAATATTATTTCAAATCAATTTTATCTAATCTCTGACTGCTCACTAGCAGCTCTTGGGTTTATAATGTTCATTTTCTAGTTAACAGAGATAAATATGGATTTCAAATATAATAATAATTTATACAAATTATTTATATTTTCACAATCCAATCTGACAGTCTTTCTGTAATAGCTACACGTATAGCATGGGATGCTTTTTGGAGTCATTTATAAATTACAGAACTATGTGTTTCTTGTAATAACGGCCATTTTTTTACCTAGCAGGTCAATGTAATAAACATTAGATAAAAATAAATGCCTGAATCAATTTCTAAAATTTCTTTACATGTAGCTGAACCTGTCATTAAAATCCAGACATGCTGACAAAGTACCTCAGATCCTACGTGACGTTAGGGCTGTCATAATACCACTCACAAAGTCTCAACCAAGTTCACCTTTCACACATCCATTCACAGATCTGATGCACGTGCACACCCACCACAAAAACGTGAGCTTTTTGCTGTGTGAAAAATCATTGTATTTAGGTAAAATGCAGCAGCTCTCACTGCTGTCACACCTCAGCCAGGCCCTGGGGCAGTGGCCAGGCCTGGATGTGGGGTGGTGACGGGCTTGTGTGTGAGCCCTTGGCTGGGCCAAAGGGCTGTCCATGCCGCACTGGGCCATGCTGGGGCACTGGGGCCAGCAGTCCCACCCGGGCCAGCAGTGCCACCAGGCACCACAGCGGGACCTGCTGCTTCCCACCTATGAGCTCCACGGCCATGGCCTCTTTCGTCCTGTCACTCTGTCCCTCAGGAATAATGCTTTCCTCTCCCAGGCACCAGCGTAGGTAAACATCCGCAGCATTCAAAAGCAAATGAACGAAAGGAGAATGCAAATTCAAAGAAATTTAAAAAAATATATTTTAAAGACTTTTACCACCATGGTGTCTCCACAGGAGCTCCCGCTTCTTCACCTGATGTTGCCATGGTCTTGGGCCGCCTTTCCTCCCAAAGCCACCACTCGCTGTCTGTAGTGGGCAAACCCCCAGATCTATAGAATGACAGAATCGCTTTGATTGGAAGGGACCTTTAAGATCATCAAGTCCAATCATTAATCTAACACTGCCAAGTCCACCACTAAACCATGTCCCTCAGCACTACATTTCCCCATCTTTTAAATACCTCCAAGGATGGTAATTCAGCCACTTCCCTGGGCAGCCTTTTCCAATGCTTGACAACCCTTTTGGTGAAGAAAATTTTCCTCATATCTAATCTAAACCTCCCCTGATGGAACTTGAGGCCATTTCCTCTTGTCCTATTGCCTGTTACTTGGGAGAAGAGACCAACACCTACCTTGCTACAACCGATTTAGGCCAGCCCAGTCCTTCCTTCTTCCAGCCCTTAACCTTCTCAGAGGTGAGGTGGGTGAGGGTGAGGCTCCTCTCCCCAGGGTGCTGTGCCCAGGCCCCTGTGGCTGGCCACCCACAGCTGAGCTGCTGCAGCCCTGCTGTCCCCACTGTGGTCTTTGCGCCAGGGGGTTGCCTCCATGTGTGGGGCTGCTTTGAGGCTGCCTCTGATTCACCTCAGCAGGCAGGAAGGGTGAGCGATATGCACAGGGCCCTCACAGAAAGAGCGGGAATCCTGAGAGAAACCGTCCACTCTCCCCATCTCCTCACTTCGGGCAGCCCCAGCTTCTCCAGGCTCCCACCACCCTGCTGCCTTCTGGATCTGCAACAGGCCTCTTTGTTTCAAGGTATTACATATATTTATTTTGCTCTGATTAAAACTTCAGAGTATGGTTTGAAAAGGCACAGAGGGCCGATCTAAAGCTCACTGCCTCCAAAAAGGGGGCTCATCCACCTCCTCCCCCTCCTGTCAGGCTGGTGCTGGCACTTTCCAGAGCCCTTCTTGCATGCCAATTCAATTAGCTAAAAATGGGAAAGAAACCCACCCAAACCCCCCACAATGAAAAACTGATTAGGTCTCTGCCATATTAAGGAATTAAACTTGATCACAGCAGGTCCCAGAATGGGCCAGAGCAGGTGTGAGGAAGGAGGTGCGCAGCCAGCAGCAGGAGGAGTGGGAAGAGGAGGGAGGAGAGATTAAGTCTCCTCTCAACTGTGTTTGATCAGTTTATTGAATTTCAGTCTTTGTTTTGTTTTAACTCTGAAACCCAGGCATATGAGCCTGGCATTGTCAGGCCTTTCCCCTCAGATACCGGTATGTGCCAATGGAGTGCTGCCACCATTTTGGGACCTGGCTTAAGCAGCTATCACTGCTCCTCTCACTGTTCACAAGGGGTACCAACAATGAGTTTTCTCCTAAAACAAAAAAAATCCTAGGACAGGAATTACTTTTATATTACGTAGGAACTGATTTTACCATTATGCTACAATGGCTAAGATGCAGTTGGGCTCTTTTCATGAATGAATTATAGAACCTGCCACAATGCCTAGATGTGCACAACCTTCTAGAGAGTAATGTTAGCTTCCCCTGTGCAAGACAATGCATTCATACTAATTCCTGTAACTTTTCTAAACTGGGATGTGAATATTTTTCTTAAAAATCAAAAAATAAAGTCACGAGAAAAATGCTGTGCAGGAGAAAGCACTATAATCTGCACATGGATTAATCTAATAACATGATTGAATAATGTATTCATATTGGCATAATCTTGAAAGTATCTCTTGGGTGTGATAAAATTTAGCAACTAATGAAACCTACCTTTAGGCCTCTTCTGGAAATCTGGAGGGAGCTTTTTAGCTTTACTCTTATCCCTCTTCTCACCCAAAAGACAGAATGGCTTTTATCAGTGCTGAAGGTAGATTGAAGAGGTTCTAGTATAAAAATATAGGCATAGCAAAATGCAGTGGTTGAAGTTTAAATCAGCAAACTTTAAACAGGAAATAAAAAATATTTTTAACACTGAGGTATGTAACTGCTGGAGCAGTTTACCACAGGCATGGAAAACTCAGCATGTTTTGCACTCGTTAAATTTGAATTGTCTGCCTTTATAAAAAGATATTTTCTAGTGGAGTTTTTGTGGTAACCATGGAAATTGCCAGATAGCATAGGCAAGAGGTCAGGCCAGGTCAGACCATTATTCCTTTTTAGTACTAACCATGATCATCATCCTTTGTACCTAACAAGCCGTAGGCTGATGGCCTTCCAGACAAGTAATACGTTTTCTAACAAAAAGCTGGAGCATTCCTTCCCTGATTCCACTGAAAAGTAGATGTCCCTGAGTGACCTGCAGAGAACTGTGAATTTGTAGGATTCTCTACAGTTAAGGCCAAACAGAGATGGTTCACCTTACCTGACTATGGATTTTAGAGAAAGTAATCAGCCCAGAGTAATGCAATTTATATCCAGGCATCTTTGTCTTCCAGTTTAGTTTAGAATTGGCCATTTCCAAAAGAGTACTTCTAAAATCCTTTTTGCCTATATTGGCAGTTTCCCCAAAGAGCAAAGACACAGATGCCATTGAATTTAATTTCACTAAGTGCATCCATTAGGAGAGTCCATGTAAAAAAAAAAAAAAAAAAAAAAAAAATTGAAACCTAACTTCAAAAAACCCTGTCAAGTGTCAAGTCCTATTACCAGTTGACTTTAATAGCTGCACTTGATATGGGATATTTTTTTGTCTAAGGTCTAGCTAGCAATAAATGTTTATAGGGAAACTTTGACCCAAAATAAATAGGAAAAAATAATAAGCTGTAACCATCAATACATAATGTAAAACTATACAAGATTACTTAGCAACAGTAATGCAGTTAATCAATATTCTGGCATCAGCGCTATGCATTTCAGGACGACAAGTTTTGGTGTTTTCCAGACTCTGCCACCTTACAGTTGCCTATTAATTACCTTCATTTGTCAGCTGGCAGTACAAACAGGGTACAAATGTTTAGTCTGCTGCTTGTGTTAATATCTAGGAGCTGCAGTAGACAGAAGGTTTCCAGAACTCTGCTGTATGACCACCCTATGAAATTGCTTAGCTCTGATGCTTGCTAGCACTACTAGCACGTTTTCTTTTTCTTACAAATAAAGTAACAGATGAAAATGTCTCAAGCTAACACTAGCTTGTTTGCATTGTTAACAAAACCATTTTAGAGCAGAGCAGTAATTCCACCTCAATATCACTTTTAGATGTGCTTACTTAAAAGTTGCATTTTAGCATTCAGTTTTAGGGCCAGACTGATTTACGCAGTGGAACATTTGCGTAAGCTGCCTTGGGTTCCCACTTCATGAATAGCAGTGCAGGAAGAAATGGAGGTAAAAGCAAGTCCATAAACTAGCATGTTCTGTAGGTCTTCTCAGGCAGTGAAGCAAAAGCAGAATGACACAAAGCAGCACATTGTATGTTACAGCTCTGCTCCCACCAAGGGAAACAAACGTGATCCTAGGCATTGGCTTGCTCAGTCATTTGTTGGGGCAGAAAGCAAACCAGAGTGTAAACATGCACAAGAGCTTTCCATGAAACCTGGCATTGGACCAAGCTTCCTCATTGCCAGCCAGTGCAATGCATCACCAAAACTCTGACTAGAGATAGCATATCATTCCTTCTCTGAAGTACCCATTTATTAGTGGCAGACAGTTCAATGTTGAGATAAATCCTAGCAAAATGCAACAACTAGGACCCTGCATTCAAAACTTCTACTGCCACTTCATTTGGAGGGACCCTTAGCCTGTTTGGTCATTCAGCCAGGACCATAACCCTGTCAGCATTCCTCGGACTAGAGCTTTTCTATGAGCAGCAGCATCAACTGCTCTTAATGCCACTTCTATTTTACCAGCTTGGAGCTGACCGAATAGATACAAGTGGAATTCAGCCCTGTTCTTTAAAAGGCTTTCTCAGAGCATAACAGTGTGAATTTTTTGATTTACACTTGCTTTCTTGGGCTCTTTTTGCACTACAGCTGCAGAAAAGTGGTAATTCAATGACCTAGTAACTTTTTCCACATAAAAAGCCAGCAGCAGAAGAACTGGCATATTAACACAGTTCCTCATATTGTAGTTGTCTAGCATGGATGTAGCAGACAGATAGGATAGGTACATTGGTCATGCAGGGCTTTACTAATGTCACCTAGCATCAATAGATTTCTCATATATTTGAAATGAAACACAAGTTAGTATTTGCCGGACTGCAGGGCTGTTGCAGTCAGGTCCAATAAAACTGTAGGTCTGCACAGGAGAAAGAATGTAAGTGACCTTTGCTGTCTGTCCATGTGGCAGTACATACTTCACCTTGTTTGTAAGAACTACCGAAGACAGCAATGGTGCCAGTTTACTTGTCTCTAAGTGTTAATGGAATATGCTGAAGATTTCTGTCTTCAGCATTTTGCTTCCAGCTCTTGCTGAGGCAGCCTGCAGGTTTATACAGCTGAACGTTCTTCATTTATTTTATACAGATTCTTTTTGTCAATATAAACACAGATCAAAGCTAAAATGTTTTAAAAATGAAGCTAGAGACAAAAGACGGCAGCTGGTCTCCAGAGGGAGGGTTCAAGCCTCCAGGTCAGAGAGACTGGGGAATTTCCTCCTTGTGTCTCAAAGGCTGTTGCTAAGGGGACCAGTTTTGCTTCAATGAGCCTGTGGGATGGACTAGTTGACATATATGCAATATTTCTGCTTGTAAGGCAAAAGAGAAGCACAAGCTGTAGAGCCTTTGTCAGGACCGAGCACAGAAACCCACTTACAAGGCCCTTTTTAAGTACTATACTTTCTCCTACTGACAAAAGTTGGTAACCTCACCATTTTTTCCCTTTGCTTTGCAGTCATCTTCATTTCAGATGAGAAGGAAAATGTTGCTGTGAATGGCAAGATGATACCTTACTACCAGCAGAAATCCAAGGAGAGCACAAGCTTTCCCAAGGAACAGCTCCCCAGCTAGACATAATCCTTCCAAGTTCAGCAGGTAATCATTCCAAACTTAGCTCCATCTGTGTACTCTCTAACAGTATTCTTTTATAATAACAGGAGGTAGTATAAATGAACCTGAGCTTGCTTTACCTCAGATGATAGTGCTCCTCTGTTACTGAATAGTTTCAATGGTGCTTCTAAGTAGCACAAATATTTGGCTTGTTTTAGAGCTTAAAATGACTATTTTTACATTTAAGCTTCCAGCATTCCCAGTTTTGATAATCTTACATTTTTTCACATTGACTTTTGTACCAATAGATTTGACATTCACATCAGTTTTTTGACTGACGTCGCAAGACCTCTATTGTCCAATCTATTGTTTCCCTGTGATGATCTTTCTATGAGATAAATTAATCTTGACCAGCATTTCCTAAAAAGGAAGAGAAACAAGTTTCCACTGCAGGACTACTGAGAATCAAAAGGTCATTCAAATCTGATATACTTTGAAAAGTTTTACTGTTATTACTGTTTTGATTAAAAGTGTACTGTTTTACCAAAATAGTTATATGCAGGAAAGGCTGTTGGGTGGACACCCCTATGTAAATGCTTTAGACTGAAATAGCTGATACAGTTTCTAGAATAAGCTGCATTTGAATAAGTGTATTCATCTGCACTAAGGAAATTCTCTAAAACCTTGTAGCAGTAAAACTAGTGTAGATAAGGCTCCCCTAGCAATCTATAGCTCATCTAGGAAAAATAAACAATAAGCCTACTCCCTGAACCTAACGTCACAAACTGTTGTACAATTTGGAGGAAGGGCATACGGTTTTTATCAATGAGGTTCATTCTTCTACCAGACGAAGTGAATATGACTCCCCCAGTAACAATGGCGTGTTATATTCTTCACTTTGCACCTGCTTCTTTAAATTAGGACTCACTTTTTGATCTTTAACCTTTAAAATTGTATCTCCATCAGTGATGTAAAGTGGCTTGCAATATATACTTGAATAGCACAGATCTTTCACACTGAAGGAAAATTAGACCATGTTAAGTAGGTGGACGGCAAAAGAGGATCCAGGAAGCCTTAATCATTTCTTTTCAGTTCGCTTAAGCTCTTCTATTTCACCATAATAGATACCTTGATATGCAGTCTACAGGGAAGTAAAAGTTAAAATGGAGTATGGCAAGACAATGTAGAGCAAACATGCTTCATTTCAGTCATTGTCTATTTAGAATTCTTTAAAGAGAGATTAAAATTACTTCTCTAAATAACCAATTAATTCAATAAAGCAAATACATGTATTTACATTTACATTTTATGTGTATGTACATCTATTTACTGATTCTATTAGAGAAACGTGAGCATTATTAACTTTGAAGTAAACAGTAGTCATAAACTATTTGATTCCTCGATGGTTTTTTGCTTTATACTCTTACGTATTGAGGGAAGAAACCCAAAATGTTAAAGGTGCAATAAGAAGGGTGCCAAACTGTGAAAAATGTGCCTCCTCCTTACCAGCTACTACTCCTGCTGAGAAGAACAGATTCCAAAACAGGCAGGTGAGTGAGAGCTGGTGACAGCTGGAGAAAAATAAGGGTTATTTAGTGTGGGAGCGGCTGGTTTCCTAAGGTCCAAAATTGCAGCAAGAGCACCTGGAAAAACTCTTGAAATGACCTAATGTGCCACAGTTTGTATGTCTTTTGTAAACTAAAAGGTAACTCTCCTATTTATTTTTGTTGTTACTTTATATTTTGGGAGGAGGTATAATAATGTTCTGCAATACATTGTATTTTTATGGAGCATTGTTTCATAAAATCATCACCTCCTCAATGCTGAGCTAGTAGGAAAAAATGAAATTTCATTGTAATGTCACTTAGATCTATCACCAATCAACTCTGGTTTCTTCTCACTTAATTACTCATCTCATCCTAAACTATTTATATCTTTGAAATACTTGGTTCATTTTTCCCACTCAGAAGGAATGCGACTAGAACAAATTGAAAACAAAAGGAAAAACCCGAAGTTGCTTCAAAATGAGTGAGCATGGAGTTATTTTTCTGAAAACCCTTGAGCTTCTTGATAAATGATTAGCACTTAAAAAAGAAGAAGCCTAAATCATCAGAGATTTAACTGCAGACATTTTGTGCTGAGCCTTTTCCCTTTTTAAAGGTTTACAGTGAAAACACAGTTTTGTTCACGATGTATTAATTCTTACTGCTTCTAGAAATTACTTTGGAAGGTATCATATTTTAAATACAAGTTTCCAGTAATTTTTCCACATTACTTCTTTGCTTGTGGGTCTATGCTTGCAGCCAGCAATATATAACAATGGCTTAATTTCTTTCAAAGTTGATATGTTTTACATTTGAGTATGTTATTCAGTTTCTCTAACATAGTCTGGAGAACTTCTGCAATACATGAAGCTGGAGCTTCCCAACACTAAACCAAAGTGAATCATTTCCCACACGTTTAAAGTTTCTAACACCTTCATTATTTTTGTATTTTAAATGTGTGGGGAACATTTTTTGCTAACATAAGGTGATTTCAGTTAAGCTGTGACAATTCTTAGCAGCTAAGGATCTCTTGCTCTGTTGTCACACATCGCTATAATTCACCTTCTCTGCAATAATATTTGCATTACAGCTATTAAAATCCACTAAAAGTAAGCCATGTGCAGAATTCTTGGCTTTATCAAAGAGGATAACAAATAGAAGCTGTGATATTATACCTTAAGGTTAACATCCAGGCCACTTGGGCCCCAGGGAAGTCAAAAGGAGTTTTGCCATTACTTTAATGACACCGAGTTTTCATAAGATTTTGCAACTAGATCTGTCTAGATACACTCAAGATGGATTTTTCCCCTTCACAATGGCATGAAAAAATGAGAAATTGTCTCAGAAAATGAGAATCATATCCATGATACATTGAGAGCTACCTCTGTGGTATGCTTGCATTTCCACCAGTCCTGAGGATGACTCTCAGTAGTGGTTCAGCTGTATCAGATTCCAGCCTTCCCAGACCTGTGGGACACCACAACATCTTATCAATAAAGGATGAGATAGAAACTGCATGAAAACTCTCGGAGATTTGTTGCCCTCACAAATGTGCCAGAGGGGTGTAGTTCAGATGCATCCTTTTACTTCATGAGGATTTACTGGTGACAACAGCTCTGTGCTCCATAACAGACCAGTAGAGAACCAGATCTCTTGCTGCTTCAGTCTGGGTCATGGTGCAGGAGGGTGGGTGGCAAGGCAGGATACAGTACTAATAGTGGCTGGATACTACTCAGGTCTACAGGGTCTTCCTTTCAAATACACATGGCACAACCCTCCAGCTATCAAATCAAAATCAACCACTGCTTTGAGAACAGCCAGCTGGAAGTGAGGGGGACACAGAGATGGCCTTGTAGTACTGTGGAAAAACATCTAATTCACACAAGTGCTCAACAACTTTTAGGTTCTCTCAAAAATTTCAGTGCTATTAGGTATCAAATAATGTCTGCTTATGCCTGAGGCTGGATTTCCCTTTCAGAAGTAGGCCTGACCACAGTGATTTGTAAGTTCAGGAATTCAGGACTGTGTTACCATAACACTTAGCTAGGAATAAAAACACATACACTAATGTAGCCTCTAACTGGTTCACTGCATGGCAGGCTTTCTACTTAGCAACAAAAGCCAGCACTAGCATCTCACTCCACTGCTTTGCAGTCTGTAGTGGCTTCTCATTTCATGCAGGATAGAGGGAATCACCAATGCTAATCAAGGCTCAAGACTGTAGCAGCTTTTCCAGTACAAACTGGGAAGTCGCAGCACTAGTGAAACCACTTTTGGGAAACTTCATAATCACCTATGTACGGGAAGGATGAACTTAAACTGAAATGTTTGCAGAAAAGAGCTGGAAGGATTATTAGGGAATGAAGGGTCTTTTAAGTGATTAAAATAGAGCAGCTTGTTTAGCCTAGTGAAATTAAAATTGAGGGAGAAAATGAATGCTGTAGACAAATACACTGGTGGAGAGCAATAAACGCTAGGAGGAAAAGCTATTTAGGGTAAAAGACAGCAATGGCACAAGGGCACAAACTGACCCTTAATTATTTTAGACTGGAAAACAAGGATAATGTTGCTGCAAGAGTGAAATGCTGGAGTTAAGACAACAGCAATGGAAACAAAAGGTTTAAGGAGGAGTTTGACCTAGCTAGGAAAGGGTCTATCTCAAGGGACTAGCTATGATGTGGGAGATATTGGTCTTGATAACTGTGATACTTACGCAGTTTTATCTTTTTAAGACCTAGTCTGCAAACAAACATGTACTGAAATAACTCCAGCCATTGCCTCTCCAGCTGTGAGCAGGACCTTCACACAGCAGTTGCATTCCACAAGAACAATGAAATGAGTCCAGGCTCCCTCATGAGCAAGAGAGACAGGGACTTGGCTTTACTACATTTGGAATATGTTACTTGTAGAACTAAGGATGAGCTTCAGATCTCACTGCATTCATAACTAAATATAAAGCTAATTTGCTTGATTTCCTACAGTAAGCTTTATAGGCACATATACACGTTCTGATTTTAATGATCTTTTTGTTATTTCTACGACTGGGGAGAAAGGGCGAGTGGGGGAAAAGTGTGGTTGTGATTTCCATAACTGTTATAAAATGCTTATTTTTAAATTTTTTTTGAGAAATATAGGCAGGTGTCTAACTTTAGTGAAGGATTCTTCGCCATTTCCTAGAGCAGTTTCTTCTAGGATATGTGTTCTTAGACTTCTTAGGAACTTAGAAAAATAATTTCAGAGCGACTTGAAGTTTTGCAGTGCTTTATTAATAAATAACTTGACAAAAAGACTTTGCCTTTACACATGAGCAGGCTTATGACTGTTCCTAGAATACTCTTTCTGCTGTGCTACATCCAGAGACTATATATAACTTCTTAGACTTTCATCATGGCCTTGAATTTTCATGCTATTAATGAAAGTCCTTCTGATCCTCTAGTCAGAACAGATAAAAAGGGTCTCTAAAGACAACCTGTCTTTTTCCTGTCCTGTTGCTGAAGAGAGACTCAGAGGTGTCCACTGGGCTGCCACATTTCCATGCAACACAGCGAGGCCTGGCTTGAGTGTGTGGCTTGTCTTAAAATGACTGACTACTCTTCACAAGTCTTAAACAGACAGAAGAAAAGCATTAGAGACACATCTCTTTATGATCAGGTTTAGATTTGCTGGTTTTAAATTCCTCATTATATTTTGTCTGATCAGAAGAAACTGTTCATCTAGTACAGTGAGTGCTTTCAGGCAGACTATAAAAGTCTGTTGTTCTCTTTCAGCATATTCAACTAACGGATAATCTTACCCAAAGATCTAAACTATTTATTTATAAAACACAATTAAAAAATGATCTTTGGTGTAAAACAGTTACTGTAGAGAGGGTTTGGGCCAGTTGGATCTAGCAGCGCAAATAGGAGAAAGGGAAAACAATCCTATAAATGGATGAGATGAAGAAGATGTATGAGATCGTCTTGAAATTCCCCCAAGATAAACATCAGGAATAAGTTACCATAGAAAACAAGTGGTAATTATCTATGAGTTCAAGAGATACCTGATTCTTTCTGAGGACCACTGGATAATGTTATTCCAGAGTAAGATCTGGTCATGGTTACGTTTCAGATCCATGGTCTAAACTGGGCTGAATGGGAAACTTCCAAGACCACCTATGTATTACTGGAAATAACTGGGGATTCCATGAAGGATTTCCCAACTCAGTATTCATTTCTGTATACATTTCTTGTGCTCCAGACTGGTCAAGGGGCGGTGGCCAGAGAAAACACATGCTTATTACTTTACTGTGGTCTTGTTGCAAGGAACTGGGGGGAAGAGGGAGGGGATACACCCAGAACCACTGGAGCATTGTGAACTCATAGAGCTTCCTACAGGCAGCTCTATATTTTCATTGCTTTCTGACAGCCACTGACATCTGTAGATACTATATTTTAAAGTGATAATTCTTACTTCATTCTACAGGAGCTAAACCCTGCTTCACTGTAAAAATGATCTAAAGGATATTCAACAAGAAAATTCAGAGCACCATGGACTCTGCTTATCCTCAGGTCAGATCTACGGCTTTCACTTTGTTAAACAGTTTTACAGTAGAGAAATCCTAATTTCCTCAAGCCTAATTGGTACTGTGAAAATCCCTCATGGGTGTAAATTGTTACAGCTTTATGGATGAATTTGAAATATCTCTTTGTTTCTTTTCTTCCTTTTCTTTATCAAGTCCAGACATCACTGAGTTTTATAGAATGTATGTGAAATCCTATTTAAAGCAACATTTACATTGTGGAAAGAAGGAAAACCACCAAAACTGTGTCATATTTTGCTTTTCAAAGTATTGTTTTGCAGCTTAAGTTATGAATTCTTGGTTTGTTCAGTCAGAATATCTAAGGACATTTCCCAGTAGCACAGCTTTGTAACTGTGAAAAAAGCTTCATACCTTTTTTGAACTCTCCTACATTATACACAGATTTGTAACTAGAAAAGCCCTTTAGCTGGCCAGGAAAACACATTCAAAAGAAATGCAGCTTTAATCAGGAAATGTGTTTGAATGGATTATTGCATGAGTTTTAGAAGGAAAATATCAAAGTTCAGTATTTCAGATGGTGTGTCCTTCCTACTTTGACTCCATCATGTGCAGACTTTTTGCATACATAAATGAAAAGACCTGGCTGATCTGAAAAGCTGGCATGTATCAACTAATAATTTTAATATAAATTTACTGCTGGTAGAAAGTATAATGAATATGAACAAGCAGGTATAGAATGCAAATAACAGTATATATCTACCCCCTTTGAATGAAGAATAGTGGAAGTTTGCCCTGCCAACAGATTTTTCCCTAAAAGGAAACATTTCATGGAATCCAAAAAATAGCCATGCACAAGTCCAATTGTACATATCTCTGAGAGTGACGAACTTTTTACGAGATAGTTTAAATGATGTCTTTAAGACATTTCCTAAAAAGGAAAAGATAGATTTGTCCACAGCAGATTAAAAGATGTGTTAAGAAACAATGAACAAACAATCCAAAATTGGACTCTATAGTATTTAAATTTATTTGCACTTAGCACCCATCTGAATATCAAAACACTAAGTCAAATTCAGCATCAATTTATACTTTGCCTGACTTCCTAGACTTCACTGTGGGATACAACACAGTACACAATTAGCCCGGCTTTCTAAAGAAATGCAGTTTGGAAATCTCACTAAGTGTTTGTATGTACATGACATCCTGAAGTACTTTTGAAAACCTTGGCCTGCTTCAGTCAGAGTTGATGGACAGGTAAATGGCTCCATTCTGTTCGCTACAAAATTGATGAAAATAAGCAACTGGGCAGCAGAGAAAGATCCTTTTACTATGCCTATACTCTCCCAATGCAGAATAGGCTGTATCATGAAAGGAGCCTTTTTTAGACATGAGAGAATCCACACAACAGGATTTCCCCCTGTTCCCAAAGATGTGAAAGCTCTTAAAAACCATGATGTATTTGCAATGCTGGTTTATTTGTATAAGTGTGTGTACTTATGTCTTGATATGCATATAATGTTATAGATTGAATTTTATTCTGCACCAGAAAAAGCTGCATTACCCAGTGGGTCATCCACTAACGTATGGTCTTTTCTCAGATTTGCCCACTGGCATGATGTATCTTCCAACATGCCAAGGGCTAAATGGTTATTTAATGTAGTAAGGAAACTTTCAGAATGCCCCTTGCAAAGGCAAGTTAACAGTGGAGAAAGGCAGGCAGTAGGACCTTTTAAAATCTATATTCAGTTTTCAGAACTGCAAAGGGAGCCCTACACCTGAAGAAGTGTGCAATTTTTATTTTGCTTGCTCTCATGTTATATGATACATAGAAAGCAAGGCACAGTGGGCACACTTTAATCTGAGTGACACTTTGTGAGGTGCATGTGGAAGAGGCAAAGCCCACTATTCTAGAAGGGAAAAGCTCTAGAACTATGCATAAACCGGTTTTCGCTGAGGGGGTATACCCTGGCAACATCCTGTCTGAGATCAGAGCAAAACCCAAGGAGACATTAATTTTTCATTCCTATGCTCAGTTTTTGGTAAGGAACTGAACATATGGGGCAGAAGGGAGCGAGGCATGCTTTAGCTAGGTCTTGATGCTGTTCCGCTGAAGGATCTTAACCTCAGTGTTCAATGTATCTCCATTGCTCAATGCCAACAGTCTGAATGAATTTATTTCCAAGTTAAGTTGAAAAGCCTAGAGGTTTTAAGTTGGTGTGAAGGCACTGAGACTTAGCGAGTGATGGCACAGCCTCCTGCAGCTTGTGGGACAGCTATGCGTTGGGCTCATAGAGCCGTTTTTTTTGTTGCATGAAGTGCAAAATAATCTTCTTGCTATATGACCCTTTCCCACCCTGACGAAATGATCTGGTGAAAGGATGCTACCCCACATGTGGACTACTTAAGACTTCTTGTCCTTTCATTCAATAACAGTAGGAAAGGAAAATATCCTTTGATTATTCTCACATCAGGGAGCAATCCACAATATTAACAAGATAAATATTTTTCATGATGCAGCAGTAATTAATGATGTCCGTTTCTCTTGCTTGCTTGCTTTAGGAATAGTGTCAGATACACTGTGGCTACAGGATGGTTTAGGGTTACAAATACTGCTGGGGTAGAGTGTCTCATGTCTTGTTTAGAACGACTTAACCAGGGAGTTATTTCATGGTGCTCTGGTTGCACCTGTTCACACTTAACTGATTCTGCACAAGTTTGACCTCTGCCTGACATCTTTGCTACTCTGTCATGGCACAGTGAATATCCCTCTGTCACTGGACATGTGTTGAATTATTTCTTGAACTCTCATGACAGCCAGGTTATTCTAACTGCTCTCCAGACATAGAATGAGACAGTCCTTGGTCCCCAGCACAGTTTCAAAAGACAAGCAATAATAGTCAAACAAATAAATTAGATGCCTTACCGGTAATCCATGAATATTAGATTTCCTGAAGCCATCATTATCCGATCTTGCCCTCTTTTCCAAGTTATATAATCATATTGCCTTATGATTGATTATGCTTCAAACTGAAAGCAAAACCTAGATTTTTTTTCTTCAAATGATATAGTTTTTCATGGGAGTTTATAGAAAATATGATTTTAAAGCATCTGTTATTGAAACCTTATACAGTCTGTTAAGCATACATATTTACAATAGCACATTGTGTATAATCTAGTAAAGCACTGCAGTTCCATACAACAATACTCCTTAGATACCCCAGCTAATGCTCATAGGCTAAGCATTGCCCTCCAATTTACCTGCAAATTTTTTCATCTAATTTGACAGAACATACAAAAGCTGATAGAAGCACAATGCTATCTTTCTTATTCTAGAGATATCAGTCTCAGCTGTGGAGGTATTAAATGATTTGCCTGAGTTCATGCCCACAGTTCAAGCCTGCACTAGAGCCAAGAGAGCCTAGAAGTTCAGGTTAACACTGTAATCGAAGGAATCTTTTCCTTTCCCTTTGTTCTTGCTGTTAGCTTGGTTGTCAGCCCTGGCAATGTTAGGTAAAACTCCCTTTCCTGTACCAGTCCAAGCACAGCTATCAGTGTTGGAAAGCATGTTACTTCCAGTATGAGAAATGGCATTCCTCAGTGTGCACCTCCTTAGCACGGTTAGGATTTCCCCAATAACACCACAGGCTATAGGGCTTACTGTAGAATTCCAGTTAACATTTAGCATGCTTGTGGCTTATATTCAAAAGTAATTTCATAAGCCAAATACAGTGAAAGCACTTGCAACCCTGTGGATGCAGAACGTCAATATTTACAGTCAGCTTGTTAAGTTGCTGTCTCCATCTGCATTTTTCTAGTGAAGAGTGGTTTGGATAAAATAAGAAGTGATGTGAAGCTTTTCTGAATTTAAAAAATACTTGATGATCAAACATAAATACATGAACCATGAACTGCAGATATGTGTATTGGCCGGGAAAGGAAATAGAAATACTCTGAGTAAGTCTATTCTCACAATTTTTCCAACATACTACATAAAATTTACTGGAAATTAAGGTGAGGGGAAAGCGACTATATCACCAGAATTGTCTTTGTGTTGCAGCAGAGGATGCAGCAGAAGAGCAGGAATGAAAAATATTTTGAGCTGATTGATATACCTCTATGTTTTTTTTAAACTCAGCCTCAGCCTTTTCTTGTTGCTTGTTGAGAATTTCCTACACAAATTAGAGAATGTCCTTCTAGAGAACCCTGATAACTAGCTTCCTTGTTAACATTGATAAATGCAAAAATGAAAAAGGACTGTAAAGTAAAATCATCCTTAAAGTATTATGACTCTCTTCAGATTTTCTTTTTTTTTTAGATTTTCTGCCCTTTTCTGTCATGTTAACATACTGTACAGTTATTTATACCCATTTTCCAGCATATCCAGATGCTTGTCCTGTATACTCTTTGTACTGATACAGGTAAACAGGTGAAATGAAATGGATACCTTCAGTATATTAAAGTTTCAGGAGGGTGAACTCAAATAAATATCAATGATGAGCAATTTTTATTAACATAATGTAGCTTTAACAACGTGAAGAGAAAAGTGAGGTTGCTGTGGAGATCATTAATTGCTTTGCTGTACCTATACAAGGGATTTTCAAAAGGAATTGTGTGTTTGGACAAACTTTTTTTGCGTCAAACCCCTGTTCTCATGATTTCTGCAAGATTCCTTGTCAGGTTGTTTTCCATCCTTCGGTTGTGATCTAGGTTGGAGTGGGTTTTTTTTGGCTATTCAGTTTCCTCTAAGGCATTGGCTTTGGCCCTTGTTAAGAGGAGAAAAAAAAAAATTTAAAAAAAAAAATCTACATCCACAAGCATTTCACCTGCTTTTTACCTCCCCTCCATCATCAGCACAATATTGATTACCCCAGTTAGGGTGGCAGGGAAACTGGGACAAGGGTTCAAGAGTTCTTGAATTGGATGATTATTGGACTTCCTGGTATGGTTTTGTACTGTGTTGTGCATATCCCAGCTTGTTGTATTGTACAGATAAGGAATTTAGCAAATACTTATATGGGAACTAGGCATATGCTTTATGGCTTCTGCTTTCTTCCTTTGGCACATTTAGATTGTATCTTTAGGTCTTCACTGTACTTCTTCCATTAGTAGAAGAGACAGGGAAGTGTTTTCTGGCATACTGGAAGACTTGTGAAGCATCTGTGGAACTTTCAGGGGAGTTGTACAGTTCACATACTTTTCCCTGTGGCCACAGAAAATTGCTGTCATATCCAAGTCAACTCCTTTCAGTCCTCTATTCCAGCCAGAAGGCTGACACATAGCAATACCTTGCTTTTCAGGAAATTGCCATGTACCTCCCCCCTGGAAAGTCTAATTCCCTTTAAGCCTTTTATCAAGGCTTCAGGAAGTCAGAACTTCTCACAAACCAGAAATTCAAGGATTTGATCTGACAAGGCATATTGTGACAGCTGAGATGCAGATCAAATTACACAAACCAGTATTTTACAGAAGACTATGTCAGAACAGAAGCTGAGCAAATTTCAGCTTTACATCTTCTAGATCTTTATATGTAAGACTCAGCAGAACAATTCAGGGATGCAGCTTCTGAGGGAAATAACAAGAAGGCTTTAAAGAAAGATGAAATCTACTTTGCCAATGGAAAAGTCCTGTTCTTGACTTAAGCAAAGGTTCTCCTCCACAACACAGTAGTTCTTTTTGCCTGGAGTGATAGTTATTATTTTAGTTCAGACCACCCACTCTCATCACAAGACCTAAGGATTTACAAATTTAGAAGAGCAATCACATAGAAAGAATAACACAGACCAAACCATCCTGTGATTTTTCAGGAGACTAAGCCAGGAAATCAATTATAAAACACAACAAAGTAAAAATAATATTACGGCAAGAGCTGCTGTAAGAATCTGTTTCTACTTTCTAGAGAATGCTTACTTGAGAAGCCCTGCAAGAAAATGTTCTAATCGTGGAATTTCAAGCTGGTTTACACAGAAGATGTCTTGTCTAATTCCCATTTCATCCAAACTTCCCCAATGCTAATGACTGACAGATTTTTTTCCAGTGAAAGTTTTGACCTAAATTCTCATTAGGTTCTCAATTCTTAGGTCCCGTATGAAGCACATGGCCAAGCAGAGGCTTGAACTTGCTTTCTAAGATACAAAAAACACTATAGCCACAGAACCACCATTCTTCTTGGATCATGAATGCATTGGAAATTTGATCCAGGCTTACACACAGAGAATACAAAGTCAGAGGCAATTAAGCATTATCTTAAAAATAAACAGTTCTTGGCCATTCTGCATCTCAGTTCCTCATTTACAGGAATAACGTGGGAGACTGTAGCTGCATGTCTCATTAATGCACAATAATATTAGTGCTTAACTGGAAAAAGGGCTAATGACTGTGTTCCTAAAACACACTGAAGAAATGGAATTAGTTAGCACTGAATCCCCAGAAATTTTAAGGATAATATATATGTCATCCATGACTTACATGTTCTGATAGTAAGATACAAATAAATGTGGTTATCTAATGAAGAATAGTCTACAAACTGTGACAGGTTTTCACCTAAAGACTTCAGTGAAAGCTGCCGGAACTTCGATATTAACTTCACTAAAACTAAAGTATTACTTTTGTCTCCAATTACTTAAAATTGGTGTATATCCCAGAGGGTCCGACCTGCTTGGAGTTTGCCCTTAAAACCTCAGGTAGTAAACCAAATTGGAGAAGTCAACTGAATTAAGATAGTAGAATTGATCTGCTCCTTGGTCCCATATTTCTGTAACTCTACTGCAATCTGTTTCATTACAGCAAAAAGCAAAACTTCACGGTTTGGTGAAGCTATGTACTGAATCACAAAGACATAGCAATTTAAAGTTTGGTTTTTTTTATTGTATTGCACAAGGTGTCTATGCAATCCATGTAGGTACTGTATTAAAGGATCCACATTTCCCAAAACATTGGCTGTTGCAGCACATATCACAAGCATTGTGAATAACCAGTGCCTTCTTCAAAAATTAAAATAATCAGTTGCAATTTTAAGCATGTGTGGCAATAAATGAAGAAAAAAAAGCAAGTAGTATCAATACATATTTCTTTTCAAACACACAAATACACAATTTTCAGAAGAGCACCAATAATGCCAAGCAACTATTTTGATGATAGACTGTATGTGTAGGCTCTGCAGTAAAATGCCAATATGCACACAAAAAATATATTTCAACTTTTAAAATAATTTAACTATAATATCTTGCATGTGTCACCTGTTTACAACATATCATTTCATATACAATGTCAGGCCCAGGCCTCAACTTGTGTAAATTTGTGCATACTCATTTAAAGTAGCTGAGACCCTGGACCAGGTGTTCAAGCAGAAAAAGCCTTCAAAATTGTTCACATCTGAATACAGAGCGGTAGTGTAAGACCAAGAAAGTAGTTACAGTGAAGGTATAACAGAAGTGGTACTATGGAAATGAAGAAAAACACTATCAAACCCTCAAACACAAGGTTCTAGAAAGAGGCTTACATGTAAATTGATGTTGTAATAATTTATAAGAGTGAATAATTAATATCAGTCTCCCTTCTGACACTTAGAGGTTCTCATATATTCAGAAGCTCATAGAGGTGAACTAACCAAAGGTCACAATCAGTATCATCCTCAAACTCTGTTTCTTAAGTTTCTGATCATTAATACTGGTACTTAAAAACATTTTATATTTGCTGAAAACTGTTATTAAAATTTATCTTCCTGCTATGAGAATTTAGTGTAATAAAAAACATGAAAAACAATAGGTAAAAAAATAGCATTTTAAGAATATTTTTAGAAAACCCGTCAAACAACTGCAAATACAGCTGGTTTTTATGTGTCTCTACTTTTGAACTGGTTTTTTTGTTTGTTTTTGTTTAAGTATATCACTTATAAAGAAGCAAGGGAGTACCAGTTCTAAGATTTATTCTTGTCCATTACATTGAGGACCTCATCCAAAAGTGAAGGTCCCAAGTCAAGTTGTAATGAGAGAAGAGAGCCTGCAAGATCTGAAAGGGATTCTTCTGACTTAGTCTTTGTCTTGGTTAGTTCACATGAAAGTCGACTGTCATCAAATAAATCAACTGTTTGCCAATCAGTGCATCGTTCAGAAAAGCTGGATGAGTGACTGTCTCTACCATTAGTAAACTGTGAAGAAGAACAATTTTGCTCCCATATGTCATCTTTGTATGTTTCTCCATCCTCCATCTGTTTATCTTTTTCCTGCAATTTTTCTTCTATTACTGGCTCACAGCTAAGCCTAGGATTTCTTGATGACCTGATGGATTCTTGCTTTGAATTAAATGTCACTGGTGACAGTAAGGGCAACGTAAGGGCTTGAGAACCCCCAATGGTAGGAAGGGAAATAGCATTTTTGAGTACTGGTGATGGAGTTTCTGTAAACATGGATTCAGAAGTGCTGTTTGCCCTTAAGAATTCATTGTGGCCACCAGACTGGCTAATTCTGGTTTCTCCTTCATTTCCAGGCAATAGCTCATAGTTGCCTTGCAAAAAGGAAATGTCTCCAAAAACATCATGCTGTCCCTCTTTTCCAATGTGTATGGTGTGACGAAAATCTCCAAGTGGTGGACTGATCATATCAGGAGATAAGATATCCCTTAGTTTGAATTTCTTCCCTTTCTTATTGTTAGCAGCTTTCAAGTAGATGGGTGTCTTGGCTGGCATCTTGCTTGTAGTTTCTGAGATAGGAAGTTATATTAAAAGAAAAAAAAAAAAGAAGCAGAGAAGAAGCCTCTTACAAAGTCCGTTATTCTTGAGAGATCTTCAATGTTATCAATGTTACATCATCATCTTTAACCACCCTTGCACATGAAGTCCTTTTCTTCTGATGCAGAGAACTCTGGAGTATGTGAAGGTGAGTGTTTCCTACTGCAGATCTTTCCAAGGTAGAACACAAGTTCAAGGTCAGTTAGCAACCAAATGCCCTGCTACTTCCAGAACTTGAGAAAACCTGCATGGGATACAAAAATCAGGTTACCATTAATTTATTTTTCATGGTTGACTCAGTCTTGTTTTTACAAAAATAAAAAAAAATAATGGTTCTGGCAGTTCCAGCCTGCAGATTAGCTTTACGGTGTTGCTTCCCTCCACTAGGCAGGATAAAAGAGTTTAGATTAACAAGGGCTAGCTAACCTTTCTCTGACTTCATAGGCTTTTTTTGAAGTCAGTTTCTCAGACACGGTTGCTGAGCACAATTCATTTGTTAAATATCACTAACTCAATCTTTCTTCTCCTTATTCTGGCATTCAAAATCCTGCCCTTTGACAGAACATGCAGAAACACATTTATAACATTCAACAACATTAATCTTTTGGTAGACGCAGGAAGATCAACAGAGTCATTCAAGAAACCTTTTTGGAAATGGAGTAGACCACCTTGGATTAGAGAACTTGAGATACCCCCATTTAGTGCTGGAAACTAAATGTCACCATCACCAATAACATTTCTGATAATTGTGCCCATTTAAAGGGGCAGTTGTAGGTACTTGAAAAAAGTGCTAGTCCAGATCTTTACAAAGAGTTAGAAACATCCAAATGCAGGTGTCTTAGGTAAGACTGATTCTTGTGACTACAGTCGTTAGAATATAGGAACTCTCCATAGCAATTAGTTATAGACTAGCTCATGAATTATGTAGGCCATGAGGCCATGGTGACTCAGAGTTGCTCTGTGCAACCAAAATGAAACAGTGTTTGCAAACCAAGTCATCCTAGTAGATGATGATGAGATGTGGTCTCTGAAAAGCCTGATAAAGCAGTTTATGAGGGCTAACTGGCTATTGGGCCAGCAAATTAAGGAAAAACACTCTTTATTGATGCTTTTATGGTGTATTTCTTCCTTACAGTAGCAGCTCCTGACTCCTGAGCAATATCAGAATAAATGCATTTTTCTCTTGAATGTTTTTGTACTTTCCCCTGGACCATTAGAGCATCACAGGTCACTCCTCCTCACCAGAACACTTAGCCACAAATCCCTCACACTCTGTCCATCACCATCCTTACTCTGTAAAGAAGCTTGTAGTTTTTGCACAGAAAGACTGTTCTATGCAATAAGTGAAGCCCTGTCTGCAACAAGGGCTACTTTTGCTGCCTTTTATCCATATTTTCCCTTCACCAAATTAAGCCCAGTAAGAATCATCAGTTTTAAAACTTTGTACTGCATAGCTATACAGCCAGATTATCAAGAAGCATTTAAGCATTTTCACAAATCCTTTAACCCGAGTAATTAGTTTTTACAGTGGAGTACTCAACTGTGCATCACAAGTGGAGCTGGGAATCTAGCCACGTTAAGGTTTTTTGATTCACACCAGTTATCTACTGCACTTCAGATATTGCTGAAAACTATCCCCCAAAAGTATAACAGATATAAACAGCTGAAATCTGTCATACAAAATGAGCTCAATGGTCAATAAGTTATGAGGACATTTTATACTGTTAAGCTCAATTTTGAAAATACAATTGATTGCATTTATCAATTAAAAGCACTTCAGAACTCCCTTCTGCACAACAAAATGGTATTTCATTGGGATCTTCAGAGCATTATGAGATTCACAGTGCATACCAAAACTCCACCAACTTAACTCCCCGTCAGTACTGTAAAATACAAGAGTAAGTCCTATAAAAGATCTCTACTTGTGCCACATGCCATAGGAACAGAACTGATTAGTCAGCTTGGTTACCTTTCAAACTGAAAAATTCACCGCATTGTTTCTCCCCCTGATTATCATTGTACCCAAGCAACCCATTTAGCTAAACAGAATGTCCTCTACTCTGAAGAGAAGACTATTCTTAGCAAACAAAGTGAAACGGTGAGGTTGTTTTATGCTTATCTAGTGAACACAGCTCTATCTCATTTCTCAGGAATAACAGGCTGAATCCCCTCTGATTCCAATTCCTCATTCTTTCAGATCTTGTAGTGTCAATGTGATCCAAAGTCATGCCTGTTGGTCACTAGTTGAAAAGTAGAACGACAAATCCTTGTCCATTCAAAGCTTTCATGGCTTCCACAGGTTTGGATGGATATCAAAGACCATTATCACCATCCTCCACAAGAACATTTCAAAGAAACCTGAAGGACACAATGAAACATCTGAACATCAAGAAGTACTAAAATCAAGTGTAAAATAACTTTTAATATAAATAATCCATTTTGACACACATGAAGAGGACTGTATTTTATTTAGCTCATATCTCAGGATGAAAAAAAATATGCAAAACCCCAAAATAGAGCAAAACTTTTGGACATCCAGATCTCATTTAGTTCTTGCATTATGGGAGAGCCCCAGTAAGGGGCAGTGTAAAACCACGCTACCTCAGAGGATGCTGCAAGAGACTCAGTGTCAAGAATTATAAACCCTCTCTATACAGCAGACCCTGAAATCCTGAAGGCCTTGCCTTCCATTTGGCCAGTGCAAGAGGCTTTACATTTGAAGATAAGGACTTCCACAATTACATGCTTACTGCAAGCATTGTTTTCTCTGCTGAAAGCAAAAACTATCCTTGCTCTAAATTTCACTAGCCACTCTATAGAAAATTATTTACAAGGTGTAATTTGCAAAAAGATAAGAGTTCCCTCATCAATGGACAGGCATTCCATGTACAGCATAACATAAGCTTTGGAGCAACTGTGCTTCATTTCTGCATACCTATCCTCTTTGTCAACTACTGTTCAAAGGTCTACAGATTTTAAACTACTTTGAAGAGCTGAATTATACCATAAATCTGGTAAAAAATACTGTTGTTACTCATATTTCATTTACAATTAAATAAGGAAGAAGCTATATCTATATATAACATGATCTAAAAAAAAAAAAAAAGTAGTTCTTTTAATTAAAAAAAAAATAAATCCAACTTTGGCAAATGAAGAAAAGCTTAACGAGACTAAGCCTCCAGCTAAAACTCCTGCAAAACTAAGAAACAAACCTTACACTCTCTCTCCACTCAGCAAGATTTAATGAAATCACCAGTCCACATGTGCTAAGAGAAGGAACAGAACACACTCCTATCTCGATACCAGGCCACAAAGTAAAGTTCACCTTGTCTTAAAGTGACACCTTTGTCTGATCGTGCTGCTAAAAGTGTCCCTGTTTTGACTAATTTCAACTCAGTAACTAAGTGAATGTATAGCCAAACTGAAAAGCTGAGTAAGAAATTATCAAAAGACCAAACACATAACCAAAAGTCCAGTCCCAGACTGCCAACCTACAGTGGAAGACCTTAATTTAAGAGAAAAACAACATGAAAGTATTTTTCTTCCAGTTGAAGAGATATCCCTCTCCTAACAAGATGAGCCAAGCCAGAGAAACTTCAGCCCAGTGAAAATTAAGGTTTTTGTTTGGCTGTATCACTTACTCATTTTCATTCCTATCACTTCACGCTTTCATATAAGTGTTTTGTTTGGTAACAAAGACTAATATTTTCAGAGGCACTTCTCAATCCGCCCTGTGAACCTTCTGTCCACTCAGCAATCATCACCTTCCACACAGCTTGAAGTTTTCCATGGATGCCTTAATTTATTCCACAGACTGTTTTAAAAGGACAGGCTATCAGCAAATACCTCAATAGCTAAGGTTACAAAGCCAGAGACAAACAAGAGTCAAGGTACAAAATTTTATTTGTGCGCAAATCCCAGAGACCTAGACCCTTAAACAGTGTCCTAGGCAAAGAAACGATAGAAAGAAAATCCTATTTACACAGGGCAATAGCAGAACCAAGTGTGCACTCTGGGAAGCCTATGGGCTTTTTACAGGACAATCCTGTGCAAGGGCTGTGCCTTACACATCATTGGCTGGAAGGGTGTAAAACCCATGTCCAAAACATTGTTTAAAATAGCATCAAATTACCTCGTGGAGCAAGTCACTAGGAGAACACAGAGTCTGTAAATTATTTAAATATCCAAATGAGAATAGAGTAACCCAGCAAAAGACAGACACAAACCATGCAATGAACTACTGCAACTTTTCTACACAATGTAATATCTGCAAGCGTAGAAGAATTAGGCTTTAGGAATTCATTTTCGGCTCTAGCTACCAGTAGTTTTCAGCAGCGCAAACAAACTGTTGAGAATGTCCTTGTCAGTGCTGTTACTTTCACCATGCCTAAAACATCAACGCAAACCATGTTTTTATTGGTTTTGTAACAGGGGCTTGAACTAGTGCAGTCAATTCCTGAATGCTGGTAAAACAAGCTCCCAGTATAACCAAGTCTTCAGGCATAAGAAAAGCAGCAGATGATGTATTATAGAGCTTACCTCTTATGTTCTCATGGACTTGGACGTCTGTATCAACTGGCAGCCTCCGAAGACGAGAGGCCACAAGTCTGCCCACTTCTAGACCAGGCCACTAGTGAGCCTCTGCTTACAGAGCCACCACCCTCTGAGTACTTTTAACCAAATCAGGTGGTAACACTTCTTCCTCCAGATTGTTCATCTAAATTTACCTTGTTATAAGGGGCCCAGCCTTTGAATTCATCTGTATTAAAGTCAATTTCCCTGATCAGATTAGAAGTCCTCACCCCTTTGATTCTCCCTCCATCAAAGAATTTGCATCTTTCTGATTAAAGCTACAGATTTAATTACTTTACAAAAACAATCAGGCTAATCTCACTTCAGTTCAACTAATTTTCCTCAAACTGCACTCAACATACTTTCCCAGATCAAATCTAACTTATTTTATCCCATTGTCACATACACTTTTTAGAAAACAAAGGGAAAAAAAAATCCCTAATCCTTCCCACAGCTACAGAAACACAGGTCAAGAAAGGACCCTATGATAGAGTTTATTCACTTCTCTGTCATCCTGAAAAGATCCTGATGCTTTCTGCTAGTTCTGGAAGATGTTTGTCCACCCTCCTTTTAAAATTCCCTACAGGTGCAGACTGTACACGTTAATTTACTTCACAGAGCCTAGTCATCAGAGAAGGTGCACTTAAAGTCTCCCCTGCTCCAATCTGGGCTCTCATGAATACAGTTCATTGTTTTATGCATTCTAGGTTTCCTTGCAGCTTTTTCTTCTTCAAATTAAAATATTAAAAGACCACAAATATTTCAACACAGGTCATGTTTTTTGGAGCTTGGGTAGCCCAACCTCCTGTTCTTGTCTTCCTCCCCTCAGCTCAAGTCCTTCTTCAGGTATGCCCCAAAGCAAACACAATATTCAAGCTGAGATCTCAATTTCTCTCTTAACAGAGTGTCTGCATTTTTCTTTCAACATCACAACATTGTTGGCTTATGTTTAGTTTGTGATCCAATAAAAACCTAGCTCCTTTAGCTAAGAACTGTTGTCTAGCCAGTTATTCTACAACTTGTTCTTGACTATGCCCCTGTAGCAAAGCCTCTGTACTCACTGCATTGCATTCTATTAATTTCAAACACTTCAAATGGTCAGGATCACTTTGAATTTTAATCTTGGTCTCTGCAGCATACAGGTTTAGCATCATCTGTGGATGTAACAAGCATAAATTCAAATCATTCATGAAAATATTGTGTAGTAACAGAGATGGAAGATAGCCCTGCAGAATTCCATCTGATATATATCTTTCCAGATTAACAGTGGCTAAATACAAATAAATGAATGACAAGGAAGGCCTGGAAAACTTCAGCTATACACTAGAGAAATAAAGCAAAGCAATTAATTCATTATCAGTCATCTTTGGAAGGGAAAGTGAAAGGGAAATGTAAGAAAAATCCCATAAGGATACATTTTAATCTCCCTTGCTATAAACACTTCTTCCCAGGTCAATCAATGCTAAATACTACACTAGCTGCGAGCAGTCCACCTGAAGAAGTGTTAATTGTCATTAAGTGTAAGCAGAGACAGGGACAGGCTGCATACAGGGTCCTTCTCTGCAGGTCTCTTCCATTTCTCCAGCACCTTCCTCTTTCTCCCCCCTAAAACCTAGGTTCACAAATTAAGACAAACCAAGTTCCTGAAATGATTTTTAATTGGCGACTTCTTTAAATCTTGCAACCTTTCCCTGCACAGTACCCTTTCAAATGGATCAAGCCAGAGTAAATCATATTAACCAGGGAAGACCTTCAACTTTAAAACATTAAAGTAATTGCACATTCTAAAAATAAAAAAATAATTTAAAAAATAATCATTTTCACAGCTCATTGTATCCTTCAAGAAGCTCTACCAGCACAGCAGGAAGGAGCTGCTGGAATTATGTAATTTGGGCCTACTGTCTAATTTGAGCAACTGGCCCCAGTCTCCAGTTATTATTTTGTTCTGTATCGGTCTGTGAGATTGCAAAGGCCCTTTATTAACCAGCAACATTCATCCCTGTTAAGGTACTTGAATACTAACCAAGTTGTTTCTCAGTCATTCTTTTTGATCGAAGTGAACAGGGGGAATTCCTCATGTGGTGATGCTGGGGGAGTAATTTGAAGCTTTCAAATATGTCTCTCTCTCCTTTGAACCCTCTCCAATTTTCCAACATCCTTTCCAGAGCAGATCAGAATTAGCGACAACGTTTCAATATCATTCTCCCTAACAGCATATACAAAGATAAAAATCACTTCTTTCTTCCCATCGTTGCTGCCTTGTTTATAAACAAGATCGTATTTCTGCTTTTATCCTCACCATCTTACAACAGGAATTTTCCTGTATTTATGGGGTAGCATCACATTACAAACTATTTAAGAGTTCTTGTGCTAGTATAACAAAAATGAGTTCTCCAAGCAGAATAAACTATATTGGCAAAAGTAGGAATTTTTCACTGCCATTTCTTGGTTCAAAGTGGGCAACCCCATTCTATTTTTTTAGGATAAAGATACAGGTATATTAATTTAATTAACAAATTTTTCAAGTACAGCCAATGGTGGCTCCTGTATAGTACTATTTGTCCAGTAAGTCTATTCCTTAGGGAATAAAAAAAGATAAAAAAGCTTTCCAAGCTATCGTTTTCCAGCAAATAAACTGGAATTATATTCTTTAGATTAAAAAGCAAGGCCATACTTCAGAAAGAGAAAACATTTTGTTTGAATGTGCTCAATCTGTCAATCAATAAATCAGTTGAGATTTTTCCATCTTCTTCATGAATATACTTCCTAACCAACCTCCATCACCTGGTAATTTGTACTGCCACAATTTTACACTTATTTGCAGGCTCCACATAAAATTACTATGCAGCCTAAAACTGTATAAAAAGATCTCTGCATTATTTCAATAGAAATACATAGGTCTTCGATGCTGACTTTTTTCTGACACTTACTCCAAGATTCTAAATGTTTTCAGTATGTGCTTTGTTGACAGTGCAGAGAACTAACTTTATAAAAATCTGGCTGTGATGCAAAATTAAGTCAAATGCCTTACAGTCTGTTTTTGCAGTTGTGCTTTTCACCGTTCATGAGAATGTCTTAAATAATCCCCCCCCCTTTTTTTTCCAATCAAAAATATTTTGTTCACCTTCCAACAGGTGTCAGTCACAGCTTTCTTTCAGCTTTGAAAAGTTAGCATCTTTTCCAGAATAATAAAATCCTTTTTTTCTTTTCTTCTCTAGAGACAGGAATTCAATGAGCTCACTTTATTCTGTTGTTTGGCTCCACGGACTGAAACAAGTCCCTCTTTATTACCTTCTCCTTAGCTTTGTTGGCTGATACACTCATACATACACATTTAATACCATATAATTCAGTTTTGTCATTGGCTTTCAAAAATTGGGAGAGTGCAAGACCATGCAGATTTAGGTGTAGATACACATCAGTACAATGTCTAGCACCTTAACTTTTTCAGCCAGTGAAGGTGAGGTTATGCTATGTCAGACCATGCACTAAAGCACAGTCACACATTTCCTCCTACAAAGCCAGGAGACCAGATGAGCAAAGAGCCAGGGACCATTAACTCCTAAGCCACAAGACGGAGAGACTTAAAAACTTGTCAATACATTCTCTTAGTCCAAAGGAAAACCATTGTGAAATGGTACAAAAAAACCCCAACCCTATAACCTGATGGTATGTCCCACCTAAAAGATTGGGTAACTGCTCGGTTTGAAATCTCATCTGCTGAGGGAGAAGAAAGGAACAGTTTTCAGCCAAAGCAGCTCCCTGATGCAGCTCGAGGCAGGTTCACTTAAGTGCTGCTATTGCCATGTGGAAGAATTCGGGAAGATGTCAATTGAGGCAGTCAATGCCCCTTCTGATGTCAGCCAGCAAGCGTCAATTTAAGTGGATTACAAATCCACGCCCTTTGTAATTCCGAGCAGGTTAGCATAGACGGCTTTCTCTTTTGACACAGAGGGTGTAGTTCCCCAACCCAGCTCTGCCCTCTAAACTGGTTTAAGAAATTTCCACCCTGGATTCCTCACTCCTTGCTGTTGGCTCCCAGTTCTGCATGCCAGTTCCTTGTACCCTCTGTGGGCAGGCAGATCTACAAGCCACACTACAAACCTGTCACAGCAGCAATTCTCCCCACTGACTCAGTTTACAGTAAAGGCTTACCAACAGCTGCAGGGTGACTGATGGCAATGCTTCAAGAGATTTCAAGCCTAATATAACTGCTGGTGTCAGAAAGGCATTCTCCCCTTCACCCTTACCGTGTGCACACACTTGACCCCTTATAAGCCAGTTCATCTCCGTGAACTGGGTGAAAAAACAAAAAAGAGAAGGGGTGTAAGATCACAAGGCTACGAGTGAGACCGCTACTTTCAGCTGCAACAAGTAATTTCAATAGCTCAGCCGTCTCATGAAACATGATTAGAGAGCAATGAGTCTGGGCAATTCTTAACCTCCAAGAAAACGTGTCCATGGAATTACATCCAGATCTTATTTACTTCTGATGCAAAAATGGCTTGATAGCTCCACTCGCTTCTGCCTTTGGGTTCCCAAGGCTGCTGTCATGTTGAAATGAAGTTTTTCCAACTATAGTTAAGATATTATTATTACTATTTTTTTAAAAAAAAAAAAAGGTTCCCTAGCTTAACATTTCCTTAACTGGTAGCTCCTGACAAATGCAATCTAAAATAATATCTTGCAAGATCCTAATAAAAAAACCCAACACAACAACAAACACCTTACTAAAACAAAACCACCCAAAAAACCAACAAAAAAATCCACCCTGCTCTGAACTCCCCACCTCCAGTTCTCAAATACCCTTCATCTCTAAGTCAAATATTCTTTATCATCTCCTTGAAACACACAAGTGACATAGGCATATTATAACCACCAGTTCTCCTATTATTCAATTCTCAAAGCGTTTCACTTGAAACAAGTATTCACCATCTTGAAGTGGCTGATAAACTAGATTTAAAACAAACTTAAAGGCCAGAGAGCCCTCTATATGCAAAGGCTAACAATGAGGTAGAGGTACAAAGCTACAGAAAACCACAAAGTTTCACAGGGCTTATTTGTTTTATTACACAGAAAAAGGATTAATCCTCTGTTGCAGTTCTGCCTCCTTCAGAGAGCTGAATGGTCATCAAGATGAGATCAAAGAGCATGGAGTTGGGGTAAACAGAAGGAAGGAAATTCTTCAGTGGATTACAAAAATCTTCACTGAATTTCTCTTTTGGTCCAACTCATGCCCTCTTTTAGAAATGGGGATGAAATGATGGAATAAATAGGACTTCTAAAGTTTTGTTATCTATATGCAATTCAAACTAGATTGTTAATACAACTAAAGTAACTGTTTTATCACCATTATATGAAACAAAAAGAAAAAAATGGAAATTACATCTTCACTGTGAGTTTATACTATAATCCTAATGAAATAACTCCACTATTTGAAGGCATCAGTTGAGGAGAGGTAAGAATCTGGAAGAGTGACAACTGAAAGACACAGCATATTCTGGCTCTGCTCTGTAGCATGTCAGTGACACCTGGGACATACCCCAGCTGACAGGGATGCATCACACTGGACAGCAGCACAGGGGTCCCTGCTTCCTCCTGAGAGCTTTCTGCCACAAACGCTTAGTTCTGTTAATTAGCATTGCTTGTGCTAGATTAATCAGATATTATTTTTTTTTCTGGAATATATCAAGTAGGCACAGAGAATGAATGCACTCTGATACAGTCAGAGTTAGTTTAATTTGAAAGAAATTAATACACTCAACACTTGTACAGAGGTATATACTGTCTGAATTTTCAGAGTGGCACAGTGGCAAGACAGTACTAAAGCTAGGTTACTAATTAGCAGCTGTTATTTCTTTCAAACTCTAAACCCCATGTATTTTATTAATCTGTCTGAGATGCTGCTGCCTCAAATCCCACTAAAGCTACCTTCTCAACACTCAGGGGTTTACCTCAGCTAGTACTCAGCACCTATCTTCCCATTACTGCAGCTATATTTCAAAAGATCAGTATAGCTCTAAGACACAGCTTAAGCCACATGGTGAGTGAAATGACAGCATTTGTATATAGAGAAGACTGGACCTTGAGCTTGCATGTGCAGGCAAGGTGAGGGTATAATTACATGGGTCAGGGAAACACGTATCTAATGAACCCAAGCAGACCTAGTGTACTGCAAGTCAATTCCTGCCCTTTGCAGCTCTCTGGAAAAGCATTTTGCAGACGTTCCTGTTCTCTCTGCACTCTGCAGGGCCTCCTGCTCAGAGCTTTGCCTTGAGACTACAAGAAAACATAAATCCCTCTGTTTAAAGGTCAATATTTCAAAGTGCTCCAAAATGGACATTTTGTTTTCAGAAGTAGTGTCAAGGGAAAGCATATTGGCGGCAAAAAGAAAACTTCTAGTAGGCAGTCACATTAGGGTAATGTAATCATGACTCATGCTCCTCACCCATTTCCTGACTAGGGCTGAGCATGATCAAAAGAAAACCAGCCACAGTAATGCTGCCGCTCGTTAATGTTAGCTAGCCTGAAAGGATTACAGGCTACCAGAAAACAAACTCATGGCAGAGGATCCTATTTAAAGCCTGGCATAAATTGACACTGACAAACGCAGTGGCGTAATACCATACTCAACCAAAACAACAACTTGCCTTTGTTGTGAGAAACTTGTTACAACTTTTAATGATGAGTTCTCCTACCTGAACAAACCCTCTCACACACCTTTAAACAATGTAAAACCTTGGACTGCGTAGGGAGAGGGAGGGGAATATCCAATTGCTAGTCAGTATCTAAAGAAATACAAGATACGCGGCCCTTTTGAAGAGGATCACAGAAAACTCAGACTGCTGTAAAACAGCTACCGCTCCCCAGAAAGGCTGTAAGGGAACACACACATGCGCCAAAGCACCAGCTGGGCCTATGTGACTGTCAGGTTATAAGAAAGGCACTGCAAGAGGCAATTTCTGTCTCAGTGTTCAATCCTGTTCGGCAGCCCGAGTGAAGCGTGCGCTTAATGATGCAAATTAGTGTTCATTTGTATAAAGAGTTCTTCAGCAGAAAACAAATTTCAGACCCTTGTTGGGACCTTGGTCACATTTAATTTGTTCCAAAACCCACATTAATGAAACCCCCAAAATTAATGAGATATTCAACAGAAACTAGGCTAGACGTTAGGTAACACAGATGACAACACCCAGCTGCGCCTCTCTGCAGCCCGCACAGGCCAAATAGACTCACAGAATCATTTAGGTTAGAAAAGACCTTTAAGATCATTGAGTCAACTCTTCTCCCTCCCTCCCTCCTACCCTAGAAGCAGGGCCCTCCATTTGCAGGTAACTTTCACTCTCCTACAAATGCCACCTAACTGCTAAACATGTTCCTCAGCACCAGTTGCTGTGTTCCTTATGTTACTTCGACAAGGGAGATCAAAGGGGAGAGAGATCCTGTAGTTGACCATTACATATATAATCCATTGCCACAACAATTTTCCATAGAACTAAGACTGATCAGCAGTGGCGCTCCACTCCTGGTATAGGTTGTCTCAGTAACCTGGGTGTCTAACAGCCAAATTCAAGGCAAACAACCTGGCTTTTTAGTAATGCCTCAGCTTACCTCTTAGAAATCACAGATATTCTTCCCCTCACATGATACAGAGAGCTGGAAGACAGGTAAGAGAAACAATCAGTTGCACAAGGCAAAAGCTATGTTTCAAGCT
Source organism: Limnodromus scolopaceus (assembly GCA_028565335.1). Lineage (NCBI taxonomy): Eukaryota > Metazoa > Chordata > Aves > Charadriiformes > Scolopacidae > Limnodromus > Limnodromus scolopaceus. The sequence goes on from JAOXNO010000024.1 coordinate 35,517,366, forward strand.
GACTAAACCAACGCCAGCTAAATATACTAACCCTATACATTATCTAGCTTGCACTAATTACTTCAGAGTTGAGAGAAGCTAGTTCTGAAAGAGAGCACACATATACCAAGGCCTTGCACTGCATTATGATGCTTGCTGCAAGACTGTTATAACTCTGCTTGGTCATCACATGTCTTATTTATACAGCTCTAACAGCACAGAAATGAGGTGCAGCAATCCCTTTGGGCATGGATGCACCTCTCTTGACCAAGAGCAAGCTGTTACCGCATGCTGCAAGTTGTTCATCTACCAATTCATACAGCTGGTATGGAAGGCAGTGGGATGTAGGCAGACAAATGAAAGAACATAATTTGGGGGCCTACTGTCCTGTGTAAAGGGCACATTTATTTACTTAATCCTTTAATAAGTAGGTAAGATGAACTTCTGCCTTTACTGAAGGCTATTTAAAGCAAATTTCTAATGGCTCTTGCAAGCTCCAGGGAGTCAGAATTCAAGTCATGGGAGGAGTGGTATGTTGCTTAGTGTGGTTTACCATCCTTTGGAAATTTAAGAAAAGGTGACATGTTGTAGAGCCCTGCAGTGCTGACAAAAACCTCTGCTCAAACACTAGAAAAAACAACCCCCAAAGCCCCCAAACCAAAACTAAATGAACAAAAAATTAAACCACAACAATTATGACAAAAAAACCCCCACCAACTCAGAAACCAAACCCAATGTAATAGTGGTCAGAATCTAAGCCACAGAAGTGGCCAGATATTCCTGATCTCTTTAGTTTAGGCAATGGGAGCAGAAACTGAGGTCAATTTCTTTGACCTGAATCCAAATCCAAACCATATCCAGAAAAAAAATCTTCCATAAAATACTGTAACAATGCATCAGGATTGCATTAATTTAAGGCACAGTGTGGTGCTCTTCTCTAGTAAAAGTCCATACTGTTTCTTTTAACAGAGATAGCCTCTGCAGAAACACAGGGAAGCAAGACACTTTAGCTCCCTGCATTACAGAAGAGCACATGGCCAGAGACAGCACACAAATTTAAGAGAGAGTTTGCATCCGAGGAGGGCATCAACATCTCAGTGTTGCTGCTTCAGCACTGGACAGGAAGAAGTTAATGAATAATGTAGGTCCTGTTCCACCTCACATAGGAAAGAATAGGAATATCATAACCGAAATACTTTGAAACACAGCTTTAGCAAAAGGCATGTACAGTAATGTCTAGAAGGAAGAGGATATTACCAAACTCACATTCCTTCTTTTCCTCTGTACATGGGTGCTACCAGGATTCATCAGAGGTATGCTCCTTCTCGCTGCAGAAGCACCAGGGCAGCATACTTGGGCTCCAAGGAAGGAGCTCAAGGAAATGCTTACTAGAGGAAATTGTTAAATTGTTCACCAACTGCTATAAAGATCCATGTTAGAAATAGTTCATCAACACCCCTATTGTTATAGTCCTATGCTTCTGAAGTTAAACCACATCCTTGGGGAAAATGGGATGTTATTGCTGTTTTGTTTAAGTTCTCTCAGAACACAGAACACTAAATATGGGTTGTCCTACAATAATTCACATTAAATATATATATATTTTAAACCAAAAAAAACCTTAAAAAAAAAACCTCTAAAAAAGAAAATCCTGCCATAGACAGTGCTGTTAAGCTATTGCCATTCCTGAAAAGACCATAATCCATTCACTTCAGAGAACAAAAGTGGGAAGGCAGAGACAATTTAGCACGCGAAGAGAAGAAAAGGCCAAAAAACAGTGACAAGACAAAAAATCTGCAGCTCATCATTAAACCAAAACTCTCCAAATAGAACACATTCGCAGCTTGCAGTAGAACAGTTAACTTTTAGTAGGCACCAAGTTCCCAGGTGAGTGACTCCTGATTAAGAAAGTTCACACCTCCCAAAGGGACTGTTTCAGACTGTCTGAAACAAGGCAGGCAGTTTCATCCAGGATGCCAACATGGGCTGAAAGAGCATTACCATCTTAAAATGAAATCTCAATTTTAAATACAAAAATTTGTTAATACCTGAAAAATCCGGAGAGACTCTTAAACTGACTTAAATTTTGGCTGTGGCATTCCCAGTGACTTTCTATCCAACAAGATGAACTGAATGTTGTTTTAGAACTTGATTAAGCCTAATAAATAATGAATCTCCCTTCATACGTCTTCTAGTCACCTTTCTTATGCATGAGAAGACACAAAATTTTCTCACGTGTTTTTCCAGACACCGAAATACTCTTCTTGGGCTTTCCATTGAAAGGCTGTCATTTACTAGACACCTGGAAATCGCCATTTGCTCCGTGGTCAAACTTACCATTCATGCTCTCAGGAGAGTGCAACAAAGAGTTTACTAATATAATGACCACCTTGGTACACATGGTGCATTTAGAAAGTAGCGGCTCCCCGGGAGGTACTCCCTAGGAAGTACAGTGTTCCTTTTCCCAGAATGTTCTAATTAAATGCAAGAATGAAACAAAATTAACATCTTGAAACACTGTCACAGTTGGTGGGTACTAATGACAGTTTTCTGATCGCTTAAAAAACAACCAAGATTAATTTCTGAGTCCACTTAGCCCACATCTTCTCTTGGTTAGCAGTAATTAAATCTGTGTAATTATTGGAGACTATAACTACTGCAAATTGGATTAGATTCAGGACTCTTGCATTACTAAATCGATGACAGTATGTCAGCAATGGAAGGATAGGTCTCTACAACACCCAATATACATAGCTCCTCTTCTGCCCAGTACATCCACTCAAAATCAAAAGAATGTATTTTTTTCCTGCCATGGGATCTCAGAGTAGATCAATTATGACTTCTTATACACCAGCTTAACATGCTTCATTTCATAGGACTTTCTCGCCCATTGTACACCATAAAAGGTAGTGTCACTACCAAATCAGACTGATGTTACAAGATGTTAGACACAGAAGTTGTGACATTTTTTTTCTAGGAGCATTAGGACTCCTGCAGGCTTTCTGCTCAGCAGAAGGACTTTCAACCCTCATTGCCAGTGAATGCTTTTAAACTCTTTGCCTTCAATTCATCCCTTTAAATTGGAGAATTACCCTAGAATGACCTGCAGTGGAAGACTGGGGATCAGGAGGAGAGGAAAATTAACAGGTAGATAATGGAAATGAGAGGAAGAGAGCAATCTTGATTAATTGATATCTGAACATCAGCAAACCACTTGAGTTTTAACAGTAGCCAAAGTCATGCATTCAAGATTAAAATTTAAGACTAAGTCACAGAGGCCATCCTTTCAGGAGGGAAAACTGAGCTCAGAAACAGTAATAAGAGTTTTGCAGGTCAGAAGAGATAATCAGCTGAAACTCATCCTCTTGTGCTGTAGTCACAAGCAGCTCCTGCAATTCCCTAATGCATAAGAGGGCACTAACAAGAGAAAGGGGAGGTCCAGTAATTCTGTATGTAGCCATGACCATGTCCAGTCCCAGTAGCCACAATTCCAGGAGGATGCCACTAAACAAGACAGTTTGAGAAGAGCCTCAAGACTATTTCTATCACTTATGTTTGCTAGACTGAAGCCAGACAAAGCAAGGCAAGAAAAAAAAAATTACCTTTTTTGTAACAGCAAGAACAATTTACCAAGGTTTATGGTGGATTATCTATTATTTGGATTTTTATTTAAAAAAAAAAAAGTAGTATCTAAAAACTGCCCATTGTCTAATTCAAACAGTTCAGGCAGAGCCAGGAGTCATACTGACACAGAACTGGGTAACAATTCAGGAAAGGCCAAGGCCTATAGCTTGTCATAGACAGGTTCCCAATGGTCTGCTCTGGCTTGAATCATTCAAGATGCAAACCCTATTTTTCCCTAACACATTACATTTATCTTAAGAATTAAATATTTTGGAAAGCACTTTTTATCCAGGGAAAGCCATACTAAATTTCCAGAGCCTTTTTGTCCACAGATTGTTTTTTTGGCCATCAAGATGATTATGAAGGTTGAAAGGGCAAATCTCCTGGAAGTTATCAAAACAGAGCTCTCATCCAGACTGCTGTATTTGGAAAGTTCTTGTCTTTCAACACAAAATAGGAAATAAATAAATAAATATAGATATCTTTATTTGACAGTACTTCAAATCTTGCATGGAGAACTGAATAAATCCTGTCAAATTGCCATGAACAGTTTGACATCTGCAGGCTTTAAAAGCTGTTTCTCCTCTGATGCTATGCAAGCAGAAGGGCACGCATTTCACAGCAACTTAGCATATTCAAAGTGATCAAGGAAAACTAAACATTTATAAAGTATTGCTTTCTAACAGAGGTGTCTCAAATCCATCACACAGGAGAATCCAGTGTCCAACTTCAGATACTCAGTTTTGAGAAAAAGCATAATGACAAAAATAAGATGTGGCTTCATTCACTTTTGCTCAAGAGAAATTGAGATAGTTCTGAAATTTTACAGTACTCTAACTATAATTTCTTTGCAAGCCATATCTCTTATATATTGTTACTGCTGTAAAACTTCTCTTTGGGACCACATTTATACTTTCAGGATATTAACCCAAGAACTACAAACTTTGAAATGCAGGAAGCCCGGTAACTACTGACAGTTATCTCACCAGATGGACTGAAAGAACACACTGAATCAGAGCACCTGAAAAATCATCTGGTACCATTTCAGACAAGGTTCTTTAATGTGCACACACAGACAGCTGCTCCTACTTCCGCAGATACCGCACTGTTTTATTACAGAGAAAATATACGCAATTTCTTAGATGCCTTTTTAGCATGTCCACCTACCCTTCAGATGTCTTGGAAGCTTCCATTCTAAAGCTCATTTACAGAGCTGTTTATAGATATCAGGCTTTGCCATTCAAGCCAACATTTTCTATACTTTCTCTGCAGCAATCTGGTTATGTTTTGGTTTTTTTTATTGGGAGGATTAGAAAGAGGTGGGAGACTTTTAACCAAAGTTGTTAAACTGTTTCTCTAATGAGACAAAACAAAATTATGTATTTCTACTCGCCTGCTCTACTGTAATGCCCTTTACTCCTATGCATACACCACCCATCAAAATCCACAGTCTTGCTAAAAAGTTCTGGCACTTCTGTACTTGTAAAGCTAGTCCTGAAAATCAAATTTTTATCTGGGAACGTGTCTTTTGCTGTCACTGTGAATTACCAGGACAGTCAATTTTAAGGTGTTTTAATTGTATATTTTTCACAAGATGCAGTAGCTTAGCATCTGCCAGCTAAACTCTTCCAAAATTCCCTCTCTATTAAGAATACCACCCCTCCTCCTTACATAGCTCTATCCCCACAAACAACTCAGCAGGAAGGAATAACCATCAACCCAAATTCAGAGGAAAGACAGAACCTCTACACAAAAATTAGGGATGTGGAACCAGGAGATGGAGGCCAGTGGAAGTGAGGAAGGGATAGACCCTTATGCATAGATGCAAGGGAGTAAGACACGCAGAGTCTTGATGCAGGAAAATTAGCTGGAATTTGGCAATAGGAGTTAATTTCATGTTTAGATTGCTCATTTGGGCATTGAAGCTTGCTTCTTTCCTTACAGATTCTTCAGCTTCATGCAGATTATATCTTTGTATTGTCAGAGATTACTTGAATATACGTAAAGATTTACATTTCAATGGATATACTGTTCTTACTAAACGCAGCGTCAAAAAGCTTCCAACTTCTCCATCGATGCTTCATTAGATGCTACTCCTGTCTCTTCCTCCTATAAGGTTGTCAGAACACATCCCAGCAATCCAACTGTTACATGGTGCCACAAAATACCTTATTTACAATGCATATTCCTCTGCCAAAGCAGAGGCACTGTTGTAGTCTCAAGATAAAATAAATACCGCAACTACAAGTGAAATTACTTCTCAGACAAAAATCTGAAAGCTGTCTGCAGCATAAACTACCTGGTTTTTCATCACTTTTGTTTGGAGAAATGGGTTTTATTTTTTCCTCACAAATTCCTTTAGGAACTCCTACAGATTCCTAATCTACTTGGGTTCTTGCTATTGTAACTTTTCTTCTTTGGGACTAGAAATATGTATTTTTAAGAGAGCTGTACAGCCTACTCTGCCATAAAATGGATGGCTTTGTTGCCTTTGCTGTTGACCTTAGTGGATCATATCTAAAAGACTTCGGAGACTGAGATCGCTATTCATCATGCCTGAGGGCACATATAGACAAAACCAGAAGAAATATAGCCTCCCTCCCCACTAAAATCATACCGTACAAGTGGGGAAGGGGTATGCAGGAACAGAACAGCTGCCATGCAAATTACTAGTCTGCTCAGTCCGTTATCTTGATCCTAACAACAGATTTTTCTATTCAGTCTGTATGACATCTCTATACCACTAATTACTTTGCATAATATGAAACAAGTTAAGAGCACATACAATAACATTAACAATCCAACCTTTTCATTTAAGGTTTTCTTCAAACTGACTAGATTCTACAATTTACTTCTAGGCAAGATGACCAAACTGAGCAATGTATTACTATAAATTTGAATTATTGTAGCAAGAAGCAGAAGCCCTAATCACAAGCCAGGTATCTAGTATATTAAGAATTATACAGATATAAAATGACAACACCAAAATTTCACAAAAGACAGTCCTACAGTTGTTGTGTCTTTTGGGACACGGAATACTGTTAACTTTGCAACACAATTATAACTGTAGTGAGCATCAGCTCCCTCCTATTTCATCTTTCCGCTCCAAGTGTTTGGACAGAATACAATTGTAAAATACAACTCCTTGTGTCATACAGCCTATGTGTGGACATACTGTTCCATTCTTCTCCATATTCCCATCTGTTTTTCAAATATCCAAGCAGAAAAGACCCCCAGATACACTGCATCTTACCCTCTTATGAACTGTGGTTATTATTCCAAGGTCATCTGCTAGAGAGCCACAAGCAAGCAAAGAACCGGCTTAAACTTGACGAAGAGCAGTAATCTTTTGTATCTGGAACAGGAACATGTGAGCTGCATCTGACATGCAGGACAATCAATGGCACTATTCTTTCCTTGTCCCCCTTTCGCTCACCATGTAGGTCTCCTACTGTTCAAGTCTTCCTTAAATTAGGCCAACCTCTAACATTATTTGTAGGAGCCACATATCCTTAAAAGAAAGGAAACACCAAAGACTACACAGCCATATACTGTCCTCCAAATGATTACAGACAAGTCATGCAAAAAGCTAAAGAAAAGTGCCTTTGCAAGGCCCACAGTGCCAGGGAGAAAAGGCATGGGTGGCCTTTGCAACAAACTACAAAGGGCAGAACCTGCATTTTCTCTTTCCTTCATGCTCATTATGGTACATGCAAATTTTAAGTTCAGAGAAGCTAGATTAAAGCACTAATCAGTGCTAGGTTAACAGTTGGACTTGATGATCTTAAAGGTCTGTTCCAGCCAAAACGATTCTATGATTCTATACTCTCAAAGAACCAATGACTGCCATTAACGCTTCAAATGATGGGGAGCTTGTAAAATTGCAATCAAGCTATCATTTGAGATCTGAACATTGAGAAGATTGGCTAAATATTCCCTGGACATAAATTTTAACCAAACTGAAACAATGCTTTAGTTCCTGAAAGACAGTTTATCAAATAATCTAAAAATGAAGACCTAAAAGTAATACTGATGACCATTCCCCAATGGAATTCATCATTAAAAGCAGTGGCAAGAGTGCCTGAACAAGATGCTCCTTAACGGTGATCTGTCACATTGAAGACAGGGTATTTACAGTGTACATCTCAAGAATAGAAAAAGGGAGAGAAAAAGCAAACCAGAACATTCACCTTAAGCTCCACCACATCTTGGACTAATCTTTGCCTGAGTTTCCGATCTTATGTATCCAGTCTCATGAATAAACAGAATTACAGTAAAATTAAATCAAAGCATACACCGAATCATATTAACTGACGCAAAAAAGCAAAGTTAGAAAATTTATTAGAAATTTATTAGAAAATACTTAGACCTTCATGAAAAAGATATACATAAACACACACAATTTAGGCTTTACTTAGCTAAAACTGGAGATCCACATAGAAGAAAGAAAGAATGGAACTTGTTTCTGATCACAATATCTTGATGAATACATTTTAAATAGTTACATTTATTAAGTATTGGAATGAAGAGGAACATTCAAAAATTGGTCTGGTATCTCAAGGATTTTTTTTTAACATTCTAAATTACTTAAGTATTGATTTTTGTAAAATTTAAAAGCTTTCTTAGGGAGAAGAATCTATTAGTGCTGTCACATGCTTCTTGACAATACAAATGAAATAAGTGGAAAAAGTGAACAAAAAGGCAATAATGGAAATGAGGAGGAAAAATCCCCAGCACCACTGGCATTAAGTTCCTGTGCATCACTTGGTACTAATGCACCACTCAAGCACTAGAAAAAACAACCAAACAAAAAAACTGTCTACTGCACAGGAGCTGGCCCAGTTGTATGGTTTGAGACAACTAGCTTCTTAGAAGTCAATAAGGAGCTTTACTAGAACTGGAGAAACAGAGAAATGTTTATTAAAGCAACAAGATCCATCAGCCTCTTCCTCTCTAAAGACTTAAGTCTCAAGTATTGTCTGCCATCTCCTTCCTGCCTCTTCTTTGCGTCTTGCTGGAGATTTGAAAAAATATTACTCATTCTCGTAAACAGGTATCAGGGTTTCTCCTTGCAAAGATCATGACAGAGAGTTCTGCTGGCTAGAAAGCTAGTTCCACAAGTTCTTTGGAGAAATGCTTCACAGATGCTGAGTGTGGTGGCAGCAAAGCACCTTTGATCTTCATTGCAGAGTATCACTGAGAATTCTGAACCCCATAATTAGAAATATCATATGTGGAACACTTAAGGTTTCAAAGTCAAAGAATACAAAGTTAGGAAATCCCAAGATTATATAACTTGTGCAACCATTATTTGGTTCCTTCACCATCTGCGCCACCCAAAAGGACTAGGACAGAGCTGGACCTTCAGCTTGAGCCCAGAATCCTCTCTTCTTGTTGCTTCTTACCTCATTCACCCCACATACTGTTTGAGACAGCGGGGCTATGAGAAATAATGTGACCATAATGCACTTACATATGTACCACCATTTTCTATAGACATTTCCCAACTTACTGGTACTTAAAGCATAACAGGCTTTAAGTTTTTGGTTTTGCTTAACTTTACTGCTATACTGTACAGACTTTTCAAAAAGTTAACTGAAAAAAAAATATTTTTTCAGACAGCTTGCTTTATTTACTATTTTTGTGGTAGTGTCTAATATTCTAATATAAAACAAAACAAAAACATTTGGAACGAAGACTCAACATGTTTCCTTTGTTTAAGGCACAACACAAATATTCCGATAGACATAAATTTCTGCAGCAAAACAGTGAGAACCGGACTTCAAACATCTAGTATTTCAAATGAACAGAATAAAAAAAATGCACCAAGCCCTACATTCCAGATCTTCCCATCAAAGACATTAAGTATTTATTTTTAGAAAGTTCTCTACAAATGACTTTAAAAAAAAATAATTAATTGCCATTTAATGCATCTAAACAAATTTGCAGACCTGACTAAGCAAGTCATATCTAGTTTCAGTGACCACAGCTCATCATCAGCACTCGCATCAATACAGAAGGTCAGCTGCTGTTTATACATAACCGCAGAAAAGTTTGCTTCACTCATTCAGAATGAGCCCCAGCACAGTAACTCACTATATCAGGGCATTTCATTTCTTATCTAACTTGTTCCCTGTTAACCTTTATGATAGAAATCAAAGCAGTGTATCAGACTTGGTGAGCTTTCTTCTATTATTCCATGCAAGTAAACAACATTAACGCAACATTTACATAGTTGAGTTGTATGTTGCTGTCCCACACATGGTGGGGGTTGAAACCCTTAATGTGGCTCCCTGGCATTCATAAGATAGTAGTCATCAAGTTTTAAGAGTATTGCACAACTTGCATAATTTCAAAGATAAGTATAACAGTATTTCAAATTACTTTTGTGAAACACAAATTTCAGTAAAATGGTCTCACATATAAAGCTACTATGGTCATGAAGGTGCAATTTAGTTATTCAACTATCATTTTCACATTTTCAGAACTTTAGGTATTAAAATATGTTAATCAAATGTAGGCTTAGCCTGCAAATGGTGTGCAAATGGCTTATCTCCCCCCCTTAAAACAAAACAAAAAACCACAACACAAGCAAAAAGGAGTAAAACACCTTCAGCAGTTCACTAGCCTCTCAAAAGAAAAATCTCACAGGTGCTTACAAAAATTGCTAACTGTGCTCTTGTCGGCTTAACTAGTGGCAGGGAACTATAAAACAAACATCTTTCTTCTACACCTGACTATTTATTCCATAAATGTCAATGAAACCCAAGTAAAGGTATATATCTATCTGGTCACCCTGGCCAACTCTGTCCATTTGTAATCATCTCATTTTATCTTGGCAGTGTGTTTTCTGAAGCTTTACTGTGTCTTGATTTAACTCTTAAACTATGAGGAAGCTGGTCATCTCGTCAGCCAGTTCCAGCTACTCCTATTACACTCATCTCCCAAGCTGTCATTCTTTGCTCAATAACATTGTGAATGTAAGTACAGAACATTGTAAAATATCGTAAGCAATGCTTATCTTCATGAACATCATCCAGAAGTCTTTCCTATTTGATACAGCACTAGAAAAAGATCTCTTCTTCATCATGAACTTTACCTGAGCTTGGGCTTGGTAGCTGCACTTCATTCTACCCTCCTGTTTCACACAAAACCCTCCCCTGTGTAAATGGTGCTTCAAATCCACTCTCACTGCTCTACCCAGATACAGCCATCAACACCAGCTAAATGCCTTCACTGCCTACTGCCTGGCCTGCTTTGCAGTGAGAGGAAATCAATCATTTAACAACAGTCCTCTATGCAACACCTGAATACAATTCTTCCCACATCCCCATTTAAGTTCAGACGAGTTTATTTGGGAAATTCATCTTGCTATCACACAAAAACCAAACAAACCAACCATGTAATATACTTCCAGCCGACTGTCCGTCCCACCCACCCCCATAAGTACTGTACCTCTGGATACTGTGCCTCTGCAGCATGGCTGCACCTATTAGGCTCAGGCCACCCAATTAGTTCAGTTTTGCCACTGGGGGGGGGGAGGGAGAAGCAGCCAGTTCTCCCCAAGTTGGTTCAGATCTTGAGAAAATATATTTATTCTGGCTTGATCATGAAAAGGAGAAAAAGGGAAAAAAAAGTAAAGAAATTTTGTTGTGTTTGTTGGTTTTGGTTGTGGATTGTTGATTCTTTTTTTCTTTCAAAAAGTAACATTTGCATGCCATAGGGTGAAAGCCTGTGGTGTTTTACATCATTATGAAAGGCCAAAAGGGCACCAGGTGACCTGACCCACAGCAGTTCTGTCAGTGAGGGTAAGGACTAGGAGGAGGAAGAACTGGTCAGAGAGCACTGCTGAGCCCCTGGGACACAGTCTCACTGGCAAGAAGCAAAGGAGAACTTGATGGCAAACTCTGCATGGCAGAGGGAAATTTGTTTTTAAATGCCAGTTCCCTCTCCTACCCCAAACTATTTCTCAAGACTTGGGCAGAGGACCAGAATTTCTTCTATAAGAAGTCATCTAGCTTAGAAGACTATTAACCAAAGCGGCATACCTAATTACGAAAAGCTGAAAGCAAAACATGTTTTGCCATGAACCATGGCTTTCTTTGGTTACAGTTAAGCTGATATAAGTGGTTTGGAACAGTTTTAGACGCCTCTTTGAAGTCAATGTGACATTTGGCCACAGCAGTCAAACAGGGATGGTGCAGAGCCATGCTGCCTCAGGGAAAGTGGATCTGGGCTGCCTCTTAGGTGATACCTATCTCTTGCCTTTCCAAAATTCACCGATACCACCTCCTGGTGATTCTGGCTGGCTTTACCGATCACAGATGAGAGGCAGAACCGCAGAGGCAGTTTCTGCAGCCTGATTTTCACTTCTGTGAATGCACAGGGTGCTCCCGAGAGAACAGTAACTTTGATTATCTTTAATCTAAGGAGGAGATAGGCCCCATTGTTTCCTTCCCAGATACGGTTGGCTTATGCTGAGGCCAGGAAAAATCATTCCTTTCAGTACTATCCTACTGAACTAAGAACCTGCTCAGTTCCTCTCCTCTGCATGCTGTAATAAAAAACAAATGTTCAAAGCAAGGAGTGCCTTGAACATAGGAGTTTTCTCTTACTTTTCCAAATGCTTCTGCTGAAAGACTATTTTTAACATGCCATAGAGCTAAAGTAAATCTTAAAGCTAAAAAAGTCTGGACCCTTTCAGCACAAGACACTTTAAAAATAAATCCTTGCGACAGTAATCACCTGCTGATACATGCTTTTATGTTTAGCCAGCTGCTGAGATGCCACATCTGTCACTTCTTGCTTCCAGAAATGTGCTTTCCTTTTCTGTAGGGAAGGAGAAAATTCTGCTCCTGGAATTGCGTGAAGTATCGTGATGCCTTTTTTGGTATCTCTGTCATTCCTCTAAACATCTGAACCACGGCACATGGATTATAAGATTTCTTGTACTGTGCGTCTTAAGAATTGTTCAGCTTTAGATTTTCATACCTTAAAGCCTCTGATTTTTTCCCTATGTTTCCTGAACAATGTTACATACTTATAACCTATATGCAACTGAAAATAATGGTCTGTGCATGAGTAATCTCACTCCCGGGAGCCCTCCTTCCATCCCTCCCTCAAATATTTTTCAAAGGAAAGTAAGAGATCAGGATCATTTTTGTTACATTAAACATTTCATAATGAGCCCTCTTCCTATTTTTAAAACATAACAACAATCTGCAGTGACGCAAGTCCCAAATTAATTACTTCCTCTATTTTGATCTCTTTTTAATTTCAACTGAAAATAAATCAAGTCCCTTTTATTAATCTACCACCCGCATTTCTTCACCAGCGACCCAATACAAATTCTTATTTGAGTTCCCGACTTGAATTCTCTGTCCCACAGCCGGCATCAGACCGGGCCGTTGCCTCTTGCCCAGCCCCGTTCTTTCCCCCAGCTGTGCAGCCCCAGCTGTGGAGCCAGCGGCGCAGCGTTATTTTTAAACCCACGTAGAAAGGCGCGGCAAAAGGGGACATCCCGCACACACCAAAAAAAAAATAAATGCCCGGGCTGTTGATGTAGGTATGCCTTCTGCCTCCCAAGGCAGGGCAGAAAATCAGGCACGTCAAAATACGCCGGGAAGAAAATTTAAACCGATTATAAGGGGCGAATTTCAGCTGGAGATTTCCAGTGATTGTAGGAACACCCCGAGACGGTCTTAGCAATGCGATTTCTCCGGCACAAATCCCCCCGGCAGCCAGACCCGAGGATTAATGGATGCTCTCCCTGGCCACCCCGAAACGCTTCCCCTCCCTCCGAGGCTACCTCCCTGCCCCCCGAGCGGCCGCGGCGCGGCCCCAGCGTCCCTCCGCAGGGAAGGGGGACCGTGCCGGGCCCCTCGCCGCCCCTCCCGGGGCCGCCGCGCCCCGCTCCGCGCCCCGACTTACGGCGCTGCCGGCTGCTCCCCCGCCGCTCTTCC
>JAOXNO010000024.1:35531245-35592935 GCA_028565335.1 Limnodromus scolopaceus
TTTAATTTTTATGCTCATTGCGCAGGGGGTGGGGGGGACGGGGACGTTGCGGGGAGCACCGGGAGGCCATCCCCCACCCCGGCAGCGCCCCGGTGAAGCCCTCGGGTGGCAGCTTCTCCCGGGCACGGGCAGCTCGGAGAGGTGCTTAAAAGCACCTCTTTTCCACCCAAACCTTCTTTCCCCCTCACCTCCTCGACATCCCGGTCCACCAAGGCTGAGGCTTTCAGCCTGCTCTCCGCAGCAGCGCCCGCCGCACTCATTCATTCCGCCTTTCCTCCATTATTTACACGTTTTTAAGGAGCTGAGGGTCAGGCTTTCACGACTCCGCGATCTGCGATTTGCAGGTAAACGGCAAATACTGCGAGAGCTGGCGAGGCGCAGGGGCGTCTCCCCCCGCCCAGCGGCGGGGTGGGAGCCGGGCAGCGGTGCGGGCGGGCTGCGCGGGACGCGGAGCGTCCAGCATCGCCCTTGCAGAACCCGCCGGGGCCAGGAGCCCTTTAACGACAGATTTCAGGGCACCTGCCCATCTGTTTTATTCAAGTGAAAGTGCCTTGCCCAGAACGGGAAAGGGCCCAAAATAGCTGCTGGCAGTCTAGCAGATTGCTGACTAGGAAGCCATAAATACTGAGCCGATGTTAAATTTTTTACAAGTTCCTTGGTTAATCCAGATAGAGACCCCCGTATTGTTTCACTTCTCCCGGAGACATCCTCCCAGAGGTTTCTGTTGGCAGGTATCTGAACTCAACACTCTGCTTCTGACAGTTTTACCGAAGAGTCATTTTTCAAAATGTTACATTTGGCACTGCTGTACAAACACTGCATGGGCATGTATTGAAATATTAAGTGTGGTACATACCTTACCCAGGCTGAGGTATTTTTATAAATATTTGCATAATTTTCATTATATATGACACTTTAAAATAAGTGTAAACAGTGGATGCATTGTATAGAAATGTATACTTAGTTTTAAGTACATTTAAATACCCACCTCTGGGTGAGAGAATTTCCCCCTTTGCTCTCTTTGCATTGTTAGCATTGGAGCATTTTAATGCTAAAGCACTTTACCACAGGGCAATTGTATTTTCTCTTCTGTAAATACAGTGTCCAAATTCAGACAACATTTTCATTTCAAGGTGTCAAAACTGTAATATTCCGCATGCTCGCAGACAGCTGTGCCCTTACACATACAGGGTGATGTCTCTGGGCAGGACACGTCAGGTTATACATAGCAGTTTATACCCCGATCTTGCAATCAGAAATAAAACCTACACAGAAAATACTGCCCTTTCACATGAGATTTCTCGTTACTGAAGAATTTTCATGTCTGTCCTTTCAGCCACTAGATTGACATAGTTTGACAGTTGAGGGTGAAGTTGCTTGCTTGCTCTCTTGGAACAAGGGCTTTGTGCAAACAGTCCGTCCCCTGCCCAGTGGGCAGCCCCCAGCTGGGAGCAGGTACCCACCGAGCAGGTGGCTGGAGCAAGCAGCCTCACCGCTGCCCAAGGGAGCAGGATGGCTCTGTTTCCCCGGCTTCCAACGTACTGAAGGCATGGCAAGAGACTGCAAAGTTCTAGTAATTCTTAATTGCCACTGAAGAAGACAAAGTAAATTTGAGAGCAGCCCAGAGGCTGCTCACAGTTTATGCAAAAGGACAGTCAGAGAAAACAGCTATATAAAGTTTGTGTAAGCAAAAGAAAAAAAGAATTCTGTAATAAATCCTGGCTTCTTTGGATACATTTCCAACTTTGCAATTATTGAATTATTTATCCTGCATGAATGCACTCCATGCTGCTTTTAATCTACTAACTCTACTATTGAGACTACTTTCTCATTTAGGAACCTAATTTAAGTGGTTTAAAACTTTTTTAAAAGGGACATTTGAGGGATGACATTGCTTATACTTCTTTTAGTTCAGAAAAGACTTGTGTGTGGGCATGCGTGCATGTGGGCCCGTGTGCTGAAGCTGAAGAAAATCCACACAACCATTTCTGAGGACAAAGTAGACAAACTCACAGATTCATTTGCTATCACAGGCTGGCCACATTTTACAGCAGCGCACTCAAAAGCTTGTCCCAGTCATGTCACACATCCCTGCCTCTTCTGAATACTTTCCCTAGTTCTTCTTTTTCAGAGCTGGATTTCAAACCTCTGTGTTCCACTGTACTGCACCACGGTTGGTTTAAGTCAAGTTTCTTGTGCTCTTTCATATTGTGACCTCCTGTGCCTCTGACCTGCGGCACCTGCTCCACCTTTCGTTCTTCAGTTTTCCCTTGTCTTTATCCCTTCCGAGCTTCTTGCTTGTTTTCACCATGGTAAGGAGACAAACTGCTTCTCTTTAGCCCTAAAACCCTATTCATCCTGAAGCCAGGATGTTGTTCCTGTATCATTGCTCTTAACTTTTCCAATCCCATGTTAGTCATCTCAAGGTTATCAAAGGCAGGCTGCATTCCCCGTACAAGGAGCGCATTCATTACTCTGCACTGCACCCAAGTATACTGTCATAGGCCATAAGGTTACTGGTTTGTTCTCTTATGAAAAAGCAAAAGACATACTAATAGGAAGGTGTTATGTGTACACATAAATACAGTTAGTGTTTTTGAGGCAGTAACAGGTTAGAGTAGTTTCAGTTTCTCTGCAGAAAAAAAACACTGATTCCTTCCCCAGCTTAGTGTGTTACGGGAAACCTTGGAAGACAGAAACGTAGGGGCCAGAGGCAGAACCAAGATTACTAGGAGAACCTAAGTTCTGAATTTCTTCAACTTTTTAGCAGTTAAAGTATCAGTGTTATTAATAACATGCAGATTTTTAATTGATCCCCGGGAAGGAGTGATGGGATCCTCCACTGTTTGATCTCTTTCCACTGCAGATTTATGCTGTCTCTCCTGTCATTTTAAACCTCTCTCATTAGGAACTAAAACTGGAGTTTAAAGCATGGTCTTAAGATTCCTAAGTGGTAGGCATGCTTGAATACTTAAATACTTGAATACTTACCTCCCTGTGATAGAGAATGTAAGTATCTGCTTAAATGCTTTGTTGAATCAGGATGACTTCTATTTGTCATAATATTGGTTTTATTTATATATGTCCAACTCAAGTCTGTGGTGCTTTTGCATTTCTTTTCCATAGGAGCTAGATCATGAGTTTAGTGAGGATTGTTCAGCAGTCTGTTATGCTTTGAAATTCTGTTTAAAAGTTGTGCTTTGACAAAGGTTTTATGATCCTCAAAGTACACATGATTAACATAAGCTCTGGAAGCTAAGAAGTTAAACTATTTAATGTAAACACTCTTCATACTACCACCATAAACAATAAAATGTTACTAAAACCCTTTTCAAAAACTGTCTATTTTCCAGTGTTCCTGAAGATTGCATTCTGAAATACTATTGCTAAATAGTGTTTAGTAATACTATATAGGAATAGTCTAAATAGTTCTCTCTTTTTTAATAATTCCTGTGGATTACCAAAGCACATGTATCCAAACACACAACATTTCTGATAAGTTACTTTATAGAGTGACAGAACTGTGGGGTCAGAAGGGACTTTGGAGTCATCTCCTCCACATTGCGCCCTGATGCAGGATCAAGCACTTAACTTCTAAAAGTTAACTTCTAAAACTTTCCAAAACTCTGGACTTCACCATGTTCTTTTCCAGGGGAGATGCAGGCCTTTTAGAGTTTCCTGAAACTGGCTGCTACATAGCGCATATAAACTCATCTCAGCCACCTTTCACAATCCCTCCCAGATCCCTGTAGCACTGTGGGCAAGTTGGGCAATCACACACCTAGACTATTCCTACATGTGCTTGTTTATCCTCTGTTCCGAAAATCATCCACTAATGGAAATCCCACAGCCTCCTGAGGTAGCTTCTCAGAGTCTCATCTTTTCACTACCTGTATTTTTTTTCTGTTTTCCCAACAGATACACAACTTACATCTCTCTCTGTTGGAAATTAGGCTGCTTTCTTCTCTCACTCAGCCTGCAGAAGAGTGAGACCATCTTCTTTATAACAATCCTATTTGGAGGCTGTTATTTTCCCCAACTTTATAATTTTTCCTTGCTGTTTGCTCTTTCCGGGTCAAAACAATGCTCAAGGCTACATAATAGATTTATTTTCACAGAAATTATTATGCAGCATTGGAAAGAAAGAGTATGATCTGACTGAGGGAAAAAATCTTCTGCAACTTGTTTGCCACAGATTATTTCTGTAACTGTCACTTTGGGAATTTCTATAAATAAAATCACTATCGCTCTTCTGAGAAGTGAGCTTTTACTACCATTTTTTAAACAATGAAAAAATACAGATCTGTTTTTCATCTAAATTCTTTATATATTTGAAATCACTGAGAGAAGAAAGTCCAAAGAAATGTGGTTAGGTTTGACGAAAAGAAGCCTCCCAGTGGGATATTTAACAGAATACCTAGAAAACAGTGTTGAAAGACTTATAATATTTGGAACACATTTTTTTGACTCTTGTTCCATGACCTCTGAGCTCCAGAGGACCTTACTTGGCTTTAACTCATTATCCTCTGTCGTGATAACACTTTGGACCCAGGAGAGAAAGAAGGACTAATTGACACGCAGTTTGAGCAAGGCTTTTGCTTGACCTTGTACATATTAATGATGGATGTTTGACTTTCAATTTCTTTTGTACTCAAACACTGCACAAGACTTGGCTTTCCTGGTCTGCCTTTTCCTACTGCATTATGAAATGTGAAGTGGTAGCACATGTGCGCAGGCACCAACCTTCCCCTCGCACCTCCCACCTCCTGCCCGGGTCTTCCCAGGCTGCCCAGTACTGCCTGGGGCAGTGCATGGGGTGAAGCGGTGAGTCAGCTGGTGAAAAGAGGTGGTAGTTCACATAATGCCCCAAAGGGCTTTTCCTTTCTTTTTTCGTCTGCTCTCTCTGGGTCCCCTAAGCTCAGAACACTTTTCTCTGCAGAACTCCCCAGGGAAAAGAGGACAAGAATTCCACAGCGTTTGATAGGAGGGGATGCAAAGGTGTCTCTAATGCCAGATTCATGCCACTGTCTATGACCACCAGGAGCTTCAAATACATCACTAATTAATTTTTAATAAAATGAAGTTAATGGTTGTTTTAAGCTTAGAAGGGGAAAAGTAAACCAAAAGTCACTTGAAAGTATATTGCAGTAGCTCATATAAATGTAATAAATAGATATGGCATAGAATAAATATTACTTTTAGTAATAATTGCTCACTTTATGAGGAAAAAGAAGAGTGAAAGAACAATGAGAGCTCTGGAAAATGTTGTCTTGCTTAATGCGAACATTTGCACATCACTATCAGCCTTTAGGGACTAATTCTGAAACTGCTGAGTACTCTTCCCTTCCACTAACTACTGTGGGAGCTGAGAGCACCTGGCATCTCAAGGAATCAGGCTTTTTGGCAGTTTTAATTTAGTCTGACAATAACACTGAATAAAAATATTCCTGGGGATAGCCCGCAATTATATAGCATGAACTCATTTCTTCATTATAAAATGTGAGCTGAAACCATTCATAACTGCCAGCCAATATTACAACAGGCAATTCCAGTTTTTCATTGCATGGGAAAAGCACTAACAAGCTTTAATGAGTTTCAAAAATAGCTGCCACATCAGAAAATTGTAATTGTGCTTGTTTTTCTAATGTGAATACCTGTTCAGCAGACATCACTTAAACAATAGCATCCAAATAGACCAGGGCATGTAAAATAGCTACTTTTATTTGTCAGCTGCACACCCATTGTTTTCAGTCAGAGCCTGCAGAGCAGCTTCAGCTGTACATTCCTGGGAAGTGAATAATATCAGTTGAGATTACGCTACAGTACCACATCTATTACAAGCACATTATAAAGATTGAATATAACCTAATTAGGAAATGCTGAAGTCGGCTGGGTGTGGATGTGGGCTGGTAAAGAGTCGTTTTACATGACCTTCATTTACTGAAAATAAGAGTTCACAGAGGATGAAGCAAAGGTAACAGTATAGATTTCTGTCCCGAATCCAGATATCACATACGCATCTCACATTCCTCATACCATTGCTGCTAAGCTAAACAATTGCCCCCTGAGTTTCACTTCCATGCACTTCTTTTGTAAACACTTTGTGAATCCAGCAGGACAAACCAAATTTGGTCACATTCTTATTTTTGACCCTGATGAGAATTAGAGCTCTATTCCAGCTTTTAGTGCTGGAAGGAAGAGGTTGCAGAGGGAGGGAGCCAGAGTTTCTCCCAGGAGGCTATTGTTCTGTGTGCCTTTGCAGAAGGTTGTGTTTCCCCAATATTGCCTACCAGAGAGCTCCTTCTCCCCAGTACACAAGCCTCACTGGCCCATGTAAGAAAAGAGAGCTTAGCAAGCCAGTGCCCTCCTTTGGGTCTTGGCTGGGATTGATCCAGCACCAAAGACAGCAAATACCTGTAGACCAGTGTCCTACCTGGATGATGGGACACTTCCAGCTGTAATGTTTTTCTTCATTTTTGGATTTGGATGGGATGTATTTGGGGGGATCAGAAGATCTGGGTTTTTTTTAAAGGTGCCTTAAGGACTTATCTTTACTGGACAAGTGAAGGGCTAAGCTATCCCAACAGCTTCAGGGGACCTGCCTCTTCCTGTAGGTCTGGCCCTTCTGCCATCCTTTCTGGTCTGCAAGACAGGGCTATTTCATTGCCCTCTGCTTGCAACCTTGCCACAGCACCACTGATCAGCATTATGGGATTTCATGGCTCTAAAAATCTCTGTCAGCTGGCCCTGTGTCTGCACATTGCACAAGTCACTGACAAAATCCTTTCAAACATCTCATGTATTGCATTTACCTCCTGGTTCCAAAATGAAAGTTGCCTTAATGCCAACAGCTGGAA
Source organism: Limnodromus scolopaceus (assembly GCA_028565335.1). Lineage (NCBI taxonomy): Eukaryota > Metazoa > Chordata > Aves > Charadriiformes > Scolopacidae > Limnodromus > Limnodromus scolopaceus. Next base: position 35,538,103 of record JAOXNO010000024.1, read on the forward strand.
CAGATCAGTGCTCCAAGTTGGACTCATGCCTTACCGCTGATTGGAATAGAGGTTGCAGAGAGAAAACATCAGCATGCCAAGCTGAAAGTAGTTTACTATGTTTATGGGACAAAGTCTCATCTGTACAGGTACTCACAAAGGACAGACCAGTTTTCCCACATCAGACCACAGAGTAGTGCAATTGATCATGCAGTTAAAACCAGTAAATACAACCTCAGACATCATGGTATGTCCCATAACTGAATATAGTATCATAATAGATACACTTGAGCATAGCTCTGCTGTTCACGTACATAGACCTGAGCTAAAAATCAACAATTACCTCTTTTCTTTGTCATGAATATATTTTTGTGACCTGTTCCCACTGGAAACAAAGGAATGATTCCTCTTTTCTTGTGTTGGCCTTCACACATTGTCTAAGTACTACGAAATTGATTCTCAGCTGATTTTACTGTAAGTCAAGATTAACTGTTAAGATCAATGGCATTATGCTGGTGTGAAATCACGTGCAGGCACCTCTTGAAAAAATACACTTCACAAAGACATGTCTTTACTGTGTATTTAATATAGTGTGCATTTCTGCGTCTCCTGATGTTACCATAGCTATGCAGTCCCCGACCAGTGCACTGTAGATTGGGACCATGTCTGCCTCTGCCATAGACTCCATAAACACTGGAGAGTTATCCATTCTCAGAAGTGTGATTAGCTCTGTCTATCCTCTGCATCAATATCAACTAAATCTGCATTTAAAATTCAAAATTTATAAAATTCAAAATTTCAAAAAAAATTCATAATTTATAAAATGTTGGACTATTCCACAGTCCTACAAATATTTTCTAGTTTACAACTTACACAATTCGCAAACCAAACTTGAAACCACCAGAACCCCCAAGATTGTAAAGGTCTGACTTTTTTCTGTTCGCTGGTGGCCCAGGAGCAGTTAAGAGAAGTATTGCGGGTGGGCCAGACGGACCACTGAAATTGAAATGAGCTACCACCTTACTTTTGAAGCACTGGTACTGAACCTGTTGTCTGTGGTCCCCTGGTGCCCACTTCTGAGGGGCTTATGAAAGGTAAATAAGAAAAGCACGGTCATTGTCAGTAGGTTTACATCTGCACAGGAAAACTTTTGGAATCTGCAAAGTGCAAAAGATGGAAGTAGCTAACCCAGGAAATGCAGGTTCACACCTTTTTCTTACACGTGGTAAAGATTTAGTGATTTATTTTAGACTGAAAAGTTTTAGTGGGAACAAAATATAGAGAAACCTTCAAAATGGTTAGCATGATAAAATCTGAAATATATTTTTTAAAGATACCCCTGGTTTGCAAGATACCTCGTGCATTTGCAGAAAAAATGTCTGGAAACCTAATAACAAATATAACTGTTATATATATTTTAATTTTCATAATACATCAATTATGGTAATGTTTTTACCAGTTCTCCTGTTACATAATTGGATGACCTGACATCTGGTTAAACAAACAGCATACTGTATGTGATTAAAACACTGATCAAATTGCATAGGATAATAATATGACCGTGCTGGAAAAATTCGTTTGCTTGTAATAAATGGTTGGGGTTTTTTCCCCCCAGACAAGAATACTTTCATCATAACTGTGATTAGCTCCTTCTCTCCCTTCCCCCCATCCCACACATATATAAATGTGTTGTCGTCCTAGATGATCATTTGGGAAGCAACTGGACTGATCTTCATAATGCTTTTGCAGCCTACAAACTGGCCATTAACTACAGGCTAAAAGTGCTCTGCTACTGTAATTAAAGCCTGGAGTAAGAAAACTCCCACTTAATTCAGTAGGAATTTTGCCTGCATTAGCTTAGTCCAGAACCAGGTGCTTATGGTTTGGGGGATTTTTTACGCTGAGTATTTTAAATCCCATTCTGTTTCACCTAAGTTATTCTATTTGAGTAACCTCTAAAGCAAACTGGTATGATTGGAACATAGATTTTAGAGAAGAAAGGTGTGTACCAAAACTTAATCAACAGTCTTTCTGCTGAATGACATAATTTGTTTTTCTTAAGTAACCACAATACTTACAGGTTTTTGTTTGGAGTTTGGTATGTTTAATGTTGGCTTTTTTTTTTTCTCTTTCTTTTTTTTTTTTTTTTAAATGTTTACTATAGGTGTATTACACTTACACTTATGTCTGTAAAAAATACTGGAGTGGAACAAATAGACTCAGTTTGTAACATCTGCCAGTTCACCAGAAACACACAAAGTGCTTTTGTTACAAGATTTCCATTACTTGCAGCAGCCAGTGCTCAGAAACCTCTAACAGCTCCTTCTATCTGGTCTAAATTTTCACCTTGCTACAACAGAGATATGTGTTAAACCAAACCTGATTATACTTTTGTGTTGATAACATCTGATAATGGAATTAAAAAAGAAAAAAAAAAAAGTCCAAAAGTTTGTTACTGTAAGCGCAGACAATATGGAATCTAAAAAACCTTGCTGGATCTGAACTAGCACTGCACAAGGAGGAAAAAACCACACTGCTTTCCAATCACTTACTTATTCAGCCTGTCTGAATACTTAGAAAATCCATTGCATGTATCTCTATGTTTGATTTCTGGTTGTCTGCTCAAGGCTGTAAAAAGTAAACTTGAAAGAAATAGAAAAATGTTATATTGCTTTCAGGTATCTATTTTCCCTCCATTTTGATCTGACTTGTAAGAAGTGGGAGTGTCCTTTTTTCTCATCAGCTTTGAGTTCCTTACAAATATTTCAGGTAGATTCATCAATCTTCAGTTTAATATTGGAGCTGCATCAGCTTAAAGCTAGGATATCAGTGCTCAGCTTTGGATTTCCAGCCATGAGCAGCTATCTTGCATTTCCATGCTTAAAAAGACGTCTTTTCTACTCAGTCAATTCCATTTTAGACTGGACTCCCAACTGATGTGCAAATCTCAGTTGTATGTTTTATGCTGTACAGACACATCTTTTGGGAAAAAAAACCCTTGGCATCATGGAAAAATGTCATTTGATGACTCTCCTATCACATGCCCAACTATGAAAAACTGACTTTAAAAAATGCATCATTGAAAAATAATGCCAGAGCAGATTACAGTAAATTCCCTAGTGGATCTTGTCTAGAAAGGAACGCTCTTACTCAGCATTTACTCACAGTCGACCAGTTCCTGAAGCCCTGAACAAAGATTTACTCAGGCTCTCTTTTGGTAGGATGCACAGGTGGAGATGCAGAGGCCATCCTTCCTGAAGGGGTGCCAGAGCTCTCAGCATTTCCAGTGGCTTAGAGAAGGGAGGAAGGTATCAGCTGGGAGGAGACAGAGGCAGGAGTCTTATTTCTGCATCTCAGTGTTTTCATATTTATCTTAGTTTGGCCTTGCTTGCCATTGTGTAGTGTTTGTTTTAAAAGTGATTCAGAATTTATGGAGCCTTTCAGGAGGATGTCCCGCAACCTGTGATTCATGACATCCTGCAGAAATTGCACGCTGGTTAGTAATACCTTTTCTCTATGGAGCTGCATTTCTGAGCTGTGAAACATGACAAGTGCTGACATATCCTTCTAACTTAATTCTGTCAGAAACCTATTTTGTGATATACAGCCCTTTAGAGTGTAGGTCTACACCCTTAAAAAGTTTCTAGAGTGCTTGGTGGCAGCTCACAGGCCCCACAGAGCCCAGCCATCCCTCCACAGACACTGACCCGCAAGTAATAAGGGGGTCATATTTAAAGAGTTTACACACATCGATGCTACATTATCAAAAAAAAAAAAAAAGAACCTGATGGATTTTTAAAATACAAGCTTCCAAATTAAACATTTAGTCTGTAAAGCCAATCACCCTGCCCAGCACTCCCTGCTGTGGAGCAGTACCAGGGGTTTCGCCTGGGAGAGGTTATCTCGCAGCCCACTTGAGTTCAAAGGAAAGTTTGTTGACTTCAGGTAGCTCTCTGCCTGGCAATATGCCTAATAAGATTTACAAGTTTGGAGCATATTGAGTAGCAAGTTAGTTATATTTAATTTTAAATTACACTGTTATTTAGAATAAATAAAACCCCACAATATGAACAAATTAACATCATTAACAGTTAGGGAAGTTAATTTTGAAATCTGCAGTCTTTCAAAAGCGAAATGTAAATAAAAATGTAGGAAGGAAAGTGCCATTAAAAGCAACTTACTATAATGACGCAGCATGCAAACAAGAGAGCTTTACAGTTCATTATGAGTTCCCATGAACTTGCTGGTACTTTGCTGCTGAGATTTGGCACAATGTGCCCTTAACAGAAGGTCCAACCTGGACACCAAACTGAATTAGGAGGACATAAAGCCGATGACATTATTATGCATGCCTTATGGTTTGGGGGATTCCTTTTCTGCAGGTTAAGAAAGTTTTACTTTCCTCAACAGGAATTACCTAAAAGGAAATTATTGAGATAAATACTGATCTGAACTGAATTACCTACAGCTAAATAAGGATTTCTATGGATGGAGGACACAACAGTTGACACTAGAGAAGGATCAAGAAACAGTGAACTTCTACATTCCCTCACTTCTCATTTTGGAGCAGTATTGCCATTTGCTGGAAATAGCTGTGGCTTCAGCTGAGCAGTACAGGATATTGTAAACTGAAACACTTCCTAAAAAACACAATGCCTGCACAGGTGCAGTGAGCCAGCAGGATGATATCAAGAGTTATTCTGTGACGCTCATCCTCACAAATTTATGTGTGTCTTGATCCCTGTGGCCATAAGAAACCTTTTAGTCACCTTTTCTCTTAGCATTGAAAACTCCAACATGTGAAGAATGTTTTCAAACAGGATGACAAGGCTACATCCTGCACAGATTTGAAAGGAATTGATTGCAAAGAGCAGGCAATGGCCCATAATATCCTTCCTGCTCAGTTGGCCCTCCTATCGCTGCTGATCTCAATATGGGGAAGTCCCAAATAAATAGGAGCTTTAAACTTCCCCTGTTGTGCTGCATTCTTATTTGGCGTCTAAACCCCTATTATTTGCTGTCCAATGGGGAGACAAATGGATCATCGATTAGCTCATGGTAGGTTTGAATCGAGGAATGTGAGTATGTGAAATTGCAGCACCATTAGATCACCCTGGGCTGGTAGCTGCTACAAATGGGCCTCGCCCCATTGTTTTTCAAGGATCTTGCCCATTCCCTGTGGGACACAGGTACCCCTGGTCCCTGGTAGATGCAGCTGGCACATCCGGGCTGTGGCTAGGCTGAAGGCAGATGCCTGCTTTAGCATTCAGTGAGGATCCTGGCCTCCATATAGCGCCACCAAGGTCTGGCCCTGAGCACATGGCAGCTCTCTGCTCAATTTCCATGTTGCTTCCTGCAGAAACCCGGGCAGGGAGGAGAGAGCATGTGTCCAAGTTTGCCTCCAGTATGGGAAGTGGCTGGGCTGTCCTCACCCAAGGGATTGGAAGTGCTTCTGGATCCACCAGTTTAGACAGGCCTCAGGCTGGTTCTACAGCAATAGTTTGGTTTGACCATGAGAGTCACCCCTCTCTAGGTTCAAAACATGAGCCACACCTCACCCTTGCTTGCATCTCACATCCAAGCTCTTTCAGAGCATCCATATGGTGCTTCTTGACCTTCCAGCAGTAAATCCTCCAGCAGACTCTCTAGTAATCAGCCTTTCTCTCCCTCCACAGTCGTTAGCTGTCATTAGGGGCATATTGGCGAGTGGGGGACGGTGGGAAGGCAGGAACAGGACATTGCCTAATTGCTGCTCGCGCAAGGACTCTGCACTGATGTTGTGCAGCCCTGGTGTGTTTCAAGCAGGACAGGACTCACCCTCAGGTGCTGTTGTTCTTCTGGCCTTGGGGTAAGGATCTGCCAGGAGCAAAGAAAGGGATTTGCTGTGAAGATGGACGGTGGGTGTGGTAGAAACCCACAGTCCTATTGACTGCTGTGAGGCTCTGCTGTGAGCACCTCAAAGGCAAAACAGGGGCCGGATCTGTGACTGACTGCACAGGTTTATGTGTTTTCTCTTAACTGTTACCCAGTAATTACGTAACTCACTGTTCATTCATGTCCTGTATTTTCACTCTGTATGTTTTTTGCAATTTTCAAAGAGTGAAAAGAGAATTTCACATGATTTTGTGGGACAACAGACTCCAATAATAGTCTTTCACTAATATGCTTTTTGCAATGAAATGGTGACTATTAGTATTCATTTCCATAACATAGGTCTCATAAAGCAAATGGCATAATCAAATAATGCAGTAGTTTGTATTGCTTAATTAATGGAAAGGAAAGGTTGAGATAACTTGCATTTCCAAATTGAAAGTCTGGTGCTTGAGGCCTCTACCCAGAGTTCCTATTTGTTACTATTAGGGTAAGAAAAAAAGTAGTACACTGACAGGCCAAATTCTGATAAAATGATCATAGAATCCTGATGACCTTTTAAGGGGCTGATTCTGCTTTCATTAAGTGTAGTGCAAAACAGAAGTAAACTCCACAGGTGTCAGAGGAGCTGTAATGCGAAAACATCAGCAATAATACCTGTATCTTAGATACTTATACGAAAACATATAGTGTTCGTATCTGTCCTATGTTTATTGACAGTTTAGTTCAAAGAAGAAGGTGCAAACCAAAAGTTTAGCCTGACAGGGATTACTTAATTCTTATTTTCTTTTCCAAGACGTATATGTCTAGATTTTCTTCTACCTCATATTAGGATAATTTCATACATTCATGAATAAAAGAGGAAATGAAAGTGTTTGCACTAAGTAAATAACATTGTACTTTTTGTTTAAAAGCAAGTCCTTAATATAATATACTAAGTTAAGGCACTGGTATGAAAATCAACTTTTAAGTGTAGATGACTATACTTCTATAGTGTTCTCTGTAAATGCCCTGAATCTCCATGTGTATCAAAGGAAGCAATTAGTTATTTTTTAGCAATGGCCAAGTGGTTCTAGATAAAAGGCTTAAAACTGGACTTTGAAGGTATTATTGTTTTCATTAATTGAAGGGATGAAGTGGATCAGAGCTGATGAGTCATTGCAGGAGCCTACTGGAATGTTGCTCCAGCTGCGTGTCGGGATTTGCAGGTGCACATTTCCCGGATATTCAAAATTAACAGGGAGGCATTCAACATTCAGCAAATTCTTACTAGATGGAGAATGTTTTCTCTGAAGAAGAAAGTCATGGTAGCCAAACTCCTCACGGCAGCATATAGTTTGTTTTACAGTACAGTAATGCAGTGATTTCTGATCTGCTTCAACTTTTTGCCTTGGTTTCTTTTCTTGGCAGTCCAAACGCAGTAATGCACTAGTGAGTAGGACCCAGTACTAAGAGCTGTCTTGAATGTTTTCCTCCATTTATATTTTTTGCCATTTTTGTCTCTAGCCTACACTGAAGGAGAAAGTGAACATCCTGAGACTGGCAGCCTGCCAAAAGCTGAGGGACTTCTCACCTACAAGGGTTTCTTGTGGAGCACAGGGGAGACCACGTGCAAAAGACATAAGTTATTGTTACTCGCTTTGTAATCTGGAAAAGTTGAGAGTCAGATCTGCTGTGCTCTGCAAAGGACTCTGCCTACAAAATCCAGCTTATTCTACTGGCAACACATTACGCTTCTTGTCAAAGTATTGAAAATTATGTTTCCTTTAAAACACTGTGCATTTTTAAAATGTTTTGTATTTTTTATCATGTATCTTGAAAGGTGCTTGGTTTTCGTTATGAACAACTACTGAGAGAATTTCTCAGCATATTTTATACTGTTCCTCCTAAGGTTTTCTTCAATCCTAAACACGAGAAATTATCACTGTGTATCTTTAATAAGACTTTTCTGACCTGAGCAACAGAAAAAGGTGAACTGTAATCATGGAAATTTATGCAATGAATCTGAGTTGAGTTTGATCCAGCTCTAGTCATTAATGTATAATAAAATACAGACTTTTGATTATATGATTTGATTAGTCAGTAGGAAGACATGCTTCTGCAGAAGCACTTTTTAAATTTATATTTACATACTTTCCAACAGCAGTAGCATGCGTTAACAGCTGTGAATGATACAGCAAAACTGCAATTCCTGGCATGTCCTCTGGTTTGTTGTTTGCTTTCTGTTTCCCAGCATGTGCCCCTTCCTGCCTGGAAATCTTTCTCGGGCAAACTTTGATTACTTTCTATATTTGCCTGGGATTTTCAGCCTTCCTAGAGACTAGTTCTTGGTGAAAGGTCAGATGCTGTTTTGCATATGCCCTGTACTGACATACCACCTGACAGTTTTGGATCTGGCTTGTATACAGAGGTCCTAGATAACCACAGAGCGTGGACACACAATATGGATATATACCTCACTCGCAGTGCTTTGGCAAGCATAGGATATATACCCCACATGCATTATATAGTCATCTTGGACCTATGCAATCAGTGTGACACTTAGAGGAAGAATTGGCTTTAGTTACTGGGCTGGTGTTGCAGAATTTCTGTGGAGGGGCAGTAGGTCCAGGAAATCCCAGAGGTTTGTGTGGTGGTGCCACACAGAGATAAAGCATCTGCTGCAGATTTCAGGTGGTCCTATCCTCAATTGCATGAGAATAGCTATTTAATTAACTTTAATTCCATACTTTCAGTTAATTAGCCTTGGCTTCCTTGAGTGCTTTCCCAAAGACAAGCTCTCAGCAGAGATACTCTCATTTCTTACTTGGCCCAGCTCTAGGGTTTTTTCAGGACTACCAGAGATTTTGGACACTGCCGCCTTTTGTGGCATAATATATTTGTGAATACACATTAGACATTTAATTATGTTTGGGATTTCAAATAACTCCCAAAGATCTCCTGTGACAAGATCATTCATTCTAAGGCCCACTGAGCACATGGATATATGACCCTCTGAAGTGTAACTGAAACACTGAGGTATAGTTTCTTTTTCAATTGACTCATTTTAACTGGAATTTAGAATAATCAGACATTATATTTTTTTTAGATTTATGTAATTACATAAGCACCACTAAGACTACAAATAAAGCCTTAGATCATTGTGAAACAGGAATAACAGTCCAAGAAAAACTCCAAGTTACCAGAAGAATGTGCACTTATGGAAGGAAAGATAAATATTTCTAAGAGTCACATAATAATTTTAGCCGTATCTGAAAGAATATTTTTTTTTCCAGTTTATCTTTTACCTTTGGTAATTAGAAGTTATGGTTCTTGCCCTGAGGAACTCCAGTTTCCATTTAGCTTTAATTTCAGTGCATGAATGGAATGCAGCCCTCTATGCAAAACGCACATGCCGCCCCATGGTTTTCTCATCGCTGAAGATGTGCTTGTCTGGTGCTCTGTGAGCTAGAGCTGAACAACAACAAAAAAAAGCCCTGCATTTTGGGTTGTGCAATGTCTTTTGGTTATGGATGTATGGGATAGATTTGTACATAGATAGGGCTGCTGATAACATTTCCATATATGTGAGCTTGTGCTTACCTTTTAATCATGATTGCGTTTATGCTCATTACATGATTTTTCTTCATTAACTCTTTCAGTCCGAATTTTCAGTCAAGAACAGGTTCCCTATCCATTCATTGCCAAAAATAATATAATATAGGAAAAAAGAGAAACATTAAAAAAGGAGAATCATCTTTTGCCAAGATTATAAGTCTTAAAAAATGTAGTCAGTTTGACTAACATGTTTTATTTAAAATAATAACTGCATCTAGAACATACCAGCTTCCTTCCCAGACAAGTTGCTTTGGGATCTGTAAAATCAGAATAACAGATAGATCGTACTAAATAAAATTTAATCAGGAGATGTTTTACCATGCAGTTTATTTCATGCAAAGGCATCCAAAAAATAGTAAGAGAGTTTCCCCACAAATAATAAGATTTCAAGTAATAAAATGTTGATGTTTAAGCACTTTCAAACAAAGTGTTAGATACACTTTGTGTGACCTTCTACCTAGTCTGTGTCATACCTTGCTCTAAAAACAGCACATGATATTATATTTCACTCTCCTTAAAAGCCGACTATGTCCCTGGACATTCAGCAGATCTCTCTGACATATCATCAGTTTCCGTGCAGTTTTACCCAACTCAAAAGTATTTCCAAGTAAAAATCATTCCATATGTGCATTAAATTAACCAGTACAAGTTCTCTCATGAATATGGTATCTGTTTACACACACACATATTAGCAATAGCCAATACAAAGATTTAATCCTGTTTAAGCATAAACTAGGTACTGTATTTCTTCATTTAGCCTTGCCAGTCCCAACATTTTGCAGAACAGAAGTCACAGAATCACAGAATCTTAGTGGTTGGAAGGGACCTTTGAGATCATTGAGTCCAACCACATTAAAAAACAAAACAAAATAAAACAAAAACAAAAAACCACAAAAACAAACAAACAACAAAAGAACCACAAAAAAAAAAAAAAAGCACCCACCAACTAAACCCCACACCCACAACCCCACGCACAACACCCCACCACAAACCAATAATCTTGGCCACTAGAGCATGCCCTAAAGAGCCACGTCTACACGTTTCTTAAACACCTCCAGGGATGGTGACTCCACCACCCTGATGGTGACTCCTTAAGTCAAGCCTTAAGGTCAGCTTACAAATCATAGTATTAGCAATAAATAAATGTACTTTTTTTTTCTTGTCTTTTTTTGTGTCTTTATAACTTATTTAATAGTACCATGTGTTTATGCTTTTTGCACACAGAATTACAGGAACTAGGTTTTTTATAAAATATAGTACATATCATAGCACTCAGAGTGAAAGACTGTGTTGGCAGCTGTACTGCCATTGTAACATCACTTAAAATTTTCCAGCTTTCATCCCCTGCCAGCTATATATAAGGACATTTAAAGTGATGTGGGGGGAAAGATATAGTAGTCTGGCAACAAAGGGTTTGAGAAACTGTCACAAAATCAGTGTCTAATTTGCAAAAATAAGTTTGTCATTGTAAGTATAGATCCCACATTTTTGCATGTATTTAAAAGCATAGTGAGGAAATCTGAATGAGGGATGAATAGTGGACTGAAAAAAGGATTACATAGAAAAACAATCTATCTTAAATTTCCAGCTCATCGTATCTAGAATGATGTATACACCAAGCTTAACATGAAAATAGGTGGAGGGGTAAGCTAGAATTTCTAATACTGTGTATAGTTGGTAAACCACATGGTTTTGAAAAATGCTGTAACTCAAGAATAGATGTGAACACTACTGTACAGTCTGCTGCTTTTCAATGAGCTTGAAACATATTCAATATGGAATAAGAGTAGTACATTATCACAGTCTCCACATTTCAGGCACATATAGTGTAAATTACTAACACACACATGGGGAAACAACTGGCTACCTTCTTTTTTTGATAGATCAAAATCAGTGCAACTTTCAGCATTAGCTGCAATTACAACGAGCTGCATCCACCATCCCCAACTGCCCCCTGAAAATTTAAGACCTGATTCAAGACTGACTGGAGCCAATAGAAGGATTGCTGTATTTCAGCAAGACTTGCATTAATTTGCCAGTTCCTAAACAAAACATTCAAATCCTCCTTAGACACTCATCTTTCCCTTGTGGGGATACAGATTTATGGAATTATCATAAATGAGTTTTATGATCATGTTGAGAGATAACTTCTTGCAATATATTACTTCTTCCCTTAAACTTGACCCTATACATATACTTCTAAAACCCTTTAACATATAAGTCCTTCTCACACACATAGACACATGCACACATATATGTGTGCACTTACACATACATATATATATCTCAAGGGTGTTTAAACAGCACTAATATACAAGTTGTTTAGTCCTTACTGCTATCTTTCCCCCTCTGCATACCCCAGATTCATGTCCCCACTTCCAGCAGTGGAGGGGCTTTGCTTATGCCAATATAATTGTTTTTCAGCTGGACTGGTTCTCCAGCTCACACTGTGGCTGGCCAAGTACATGTATTGGTAACAAATAGGGGATAATCAGGGCAAGGGCATTAGCAGCACGGGCCAGGGCAAGATTGCTTCCTCCAGCAACAGCTGATACCAATTTCTGCTGGCTGAAAGTGTTGTCAACACTTGGACATCAATATGTTGCACAAGACATAATAGAGCATAATAGTACAAAAGAGCTTGTGCATCAGATCTACTGTTCACGGAGAAGTCCTACAAGGCGCCATGGAGATTGACTACTTGGAGAGGACTCTGTGCTGGCGCTGCTATGCACGTCACCCGCCATGTCACAGTCATTAATACGAATCTAAAATTGCAAGCACACAAATAGCTAAAGTACCCCTAAAATCCCATTCCTCAGCTGAACTGCACCGAATGCCACTGGATCCACCCAGAAAAAGAGGCGTTGCCCCAGATGCGCTCCTGACCTCAGCCTCAGTATTTTAGCTTAGACCACATACAGTGTGGGAGGAAGCAGATCTTAAAATTGTAATGGGAACAGTTTTTTTAATTTCTGAAGTTCGGTGCCAATCAGTCACATTCTTGTTGTTAGACAAAACTATGTCCGCTAGAGGGCTCTTTTAGTTTTGTCTCATAAAATCAGAATTAAAATTTTATTGAAGTACTAAAATCAAATTATATAGTTACGTGAGCTGTTAGAAATTGAAGGCTGAGTCATATCCTACTGAAAAGTAAATATTGATAACAATAGTTAGCATTTTTTGATTCAAAGCACATTTGATTATCCACTAATTATCAACTGATTATCTACTGATTATCAATTATCCACTAATTTATGCTCATAACACCTCCCTGACTTCCAGTTTATGTACAGAGTTATTTGGGTGGATCAGATTTACCTGACACCAGACTGATTCACCGATGCAGTGAAGATCAGACTACAAATTCCTGAGCACATTGTCTTCCCACTGGCAATTAATAATTAGATAAATTTATGTAACTGAGTAAATGTGAACAAAGCTTTTCAGTAGCCAATCTGTATTATAAAGGATAATTTTTAGCTAATCAATTACCAATTGATTTTGGTCTATCTAACCCTGAAGTCTGCATCCTGGATTTTCCTAGAGTTTACACAGTCCCTTCCACCCAGAGAAGGTGAAGATAAATTGCTTCAAAGTAAGAAGTGCAGCGTTTTACATTTCCTACCAGACAAGAGGACGTGTTTCCACAAGCAATGTGGGGCTCTGGACATGAAACCTCATACTCTACTCTCAGACTGTAGCATCCTCCTGAGCCTCACCCAGTAAGGCAGATGGAGTATATTGCATTGCTCCAAATGAAAAGTCTGGAAAACAAAGAATATGCAATTGAGGCACACATCACCTCCACGGCACAATCTCACCTCTGCCTTTCTCACAGAATGACACCTCACACCAGAAATCCAGTAGCTTTACAGGCAGTGTGGAACCAACTTTGAGGACCAACAGCAAGGCAGAGCCCTGAAAGCCAAACCTTTACCTCTTCATTCAGACAAATCTCCAGCTCAGTCAGTTACACTGAGCGGGAGATACTTACTGCACACAAGCCATCTCAAAGTTGGTAAATGTTATTTTTCTCCTTTCTTCTGCTCTCAACATTACTGCTGGTCTACTGCCTTCCTCTGACCCCCAGTAAACATTGGAGTCCTTTCTGCAGGATACATCCAGCTTGCTGATAATTTCTATGGTGATAGGAGAGCTTGTGTACCTCTGCAGGCACAATCCATAGAATTAAGTATTGACAAATGTGTTGTTTCATGTACGCATAAACTTCCCCTCCTGCCACAATCACAGCTCCTGGGGACTGCTGCTCAGTTTGTTCACCATTCTGTACAGCTACCTACAGTCCAGTGGCTGTGGCAGGACTGAGTACAGAGAAATGTTTCAGGTTAAACCATTAGAACAAAACCCTAGTAAAGCAATTATTTCAGTCCTCCTACTGTTTACTTTCCAGGTACCTCAGAGATTAGGCATGAGCAAGGCATTTCTCCAAGGAACACCAAGCTGGGCCAGAGAGGGTGCCTCTGATTCACAGCTCTCAGCAGTGACTATGGCAAGGACAGGCAGGGGAGGGAGGGGGAACAGGTTCAGATGGAAACAGTGAGTGTGGAAGTACCCTCCCCTCTCAGCTCTGACTGCTCAGCGTTTTTCACCACATTTGGCCCCTGCAAGGCAGGAACCTCTGACCTAATCACTCAGCAGCTTTATTTGACCACACTCAGCCTCTCTTCAGGAAACATGATTACTGGGTCCTAAATGCTTCCTAGAGTCTTTCATCTTTCCTCTATCTAATTTATGCTAATTTCCTTGATGGTACTCCTAAAGTACAGTTGGAGCCTGGATGTAGATTACAGAGCACTTTACAATATCAGCATTAAATCAGACAGAGATTGTTAAGCACATATAATATGCATTTCCTGAGACTTGTGAAGGGTGGTATTTTATCTTGCAGTGCATTAGTGCCCCTAAGATTGCATAACACTATAAGTCACTCAGTTATCATGACACTTGGTTGCCTGGAAATCCTCTTGTTTTACTCCAAATGCCTATTTCATTTTTGTAGACAAATCAGTTTGACACATGTTAACCTGAAACTATAAATTTTACCTTTCAGACAGTTTTCAAGAGAGCTTTTTCTCAAGGAGCAAAATATATAATAAACTTGCTGAGGGAAATGAACAGAGACTAATATCATCTTTGGAAAGATCACACTCATATTTTGAACCCAGAAGTGTACCTGAGACATAACAGAAGAATACACATTAAAACTAAAAGGTATGCTCAGCTTTACTGTAACAGGTAAAATGTCACTGAATCCATTAAAAGAAAATTATCCTCCATTTTAGTGATATGGATGATATATGTATTATTTTTTAATGTAATGTTAGAACCACTTGGCTTTATGACTCAAGCCAAATCATGCAGTCAGCAGCATTACATATATTACTAAGAAGTCTTTCATATGAGGATTCATGACTGTTTGCACAAGCGTGTTTGAAGATATATTCATGGGTGTACATGCAGAAGTGCAAGTGGAATTTGGAGATCAAGTTCTAAAGACAGGTCCCAAAATACTCCAAAAGCCAAAGCTATCTGATTCTATAACTCCAGTAGCCACTGTGCCCCATCACCTGGTCACTTCCAGTGGTGGAAAGCAGATATGAAATATGACTTTCGGTCTGGTAGCATTTTGTCATCACTTCCTTCTGATTACCTCCTACAGATCCCAGAGATCTGATCAACCTGGGGAATTCCCACAGATTTTGTCTCTGCTGTTCTGAACAGTATCTCTTTGATGGCAATACGTGCAACCCAGTACAGTTTATAACTCGACTCAGATTACTGTTGTGACTCTCAGTTACAGTATTGGCTCAGTTCGTCTCTATCTCTTGTTTCTGCCAAAGATCAGAAAAGCTCTCAGCAGATCTTCCTAGCTAAAGTACAGTATCTTCTAAAATCCAGTCAAGGAAGGAAAACCCAAACAAATGCACCCTTTCCTCCTTAATAATACCAAACTTCCCCATGTTTTTACCTGAGATTTTATATAAATTATAAAATGACATGATCAGAGCACATATACACAAATTTAAGGAAAATTGTCTATTGAGCTTTCTCCAGAGACATTTTTCTGAACCACCATAAGTGAAAGTCAGTTAATTTTTTAAATAACAGTTTAGCTTCAGTGACTACAGTGACCCAAGCCCAAATTATTTCCATTGTAAATTATGACATGCACATTTTACAAAACCTATGTGTTACTTAGTTGAAAATCCTCCTCCCTTTTAATGAAATGCAGTAGCTGGCATTTCTACTGAAAAAATCATTGAATATTTCCATATTGGCTTCCAGCTTGTCTGGTGTTTTTGCCTGGCAGAGTACAGTGCATCTTTGTGCTTTATTAGTGGGTTGAACTTCTGGACAAGACCATGCTTTTTGCCACTGCAGAATTTTCATACAAACTGTGCAGTATAAAATGGAGAGAAACAGAAACTTTCAGACATATAGAGAACTATTTTTGACAGAAGAAGTTAAGTCACTTTCATTAGACAAAAGCTGAAACAGATATTTCCTCCCTTCGAGGCATAAATTAAATGTTTTCAAAAAATTCTAGGCGTTTTTGCAGTGGCAGAACTGGGAGGAACATGGGGGGCTGTCAGCCTGCATGCCTGGTCTTTGGCCTGTATGAGTCCTCCCCTTCTTTTGACTCTAAGATGGAGGATAACGGTATGAACACTGCAGATGCAGAACTACATAGAAGGGTTGTCAGATCACTGACAACGCTTCTATGTAGACAAATCACTGTCAAGTGTTAGAGGAGCCTTTCTAGGAGGGCTGCAGGCTCTGGGCTGGGAAATGTGCCACTTCCAACAGCACTAGGAGCCATGTGCAACATTGCTACATCGCCCAAGCACTCCAGAGATAACCCAAGACCTTAAGGTTTAGTGCTGAAATGCAGCATTTCAATATTAGGTACCCTCACTGTCCTGGCTCCCAGGAATCCCCTGGCAGAGCAGTGAAGATGTGTCTGTGAGGCTTAACTAAGACCTCTCTGTACTTCATGGGACACTCAGTGCAGGCGGTGGAGCAGGGGAGCAGCTGTGTGCGGCCCTATACCCAGCTGGCAGGACCTGGTGGAGCTGGTTCATCTCATATGGAGGAGTTAAACAAGAGGTTTCCTTGGCTATGCATCTGTCCTCTTAATCCTCACTCCTACAGCTGATTGTGCCTTCTGGAATGAAGGTGGTACAGAAAACTATCTTGGAACTGTCAGCCCTTCAAGATCTTTATACTAGAAAGACAGTTGTTGGGGAATCTGCCAGATATTGCTACTCCTGGAGCAGAAATAAACTTGTGCCTTGTCTTAGCTGCAGTACATCATAAACCTGGGTAATGTGTTAAACTGCTGGTAAAAAAGGAATTGTGCTGTTGAGCCAGCATGTGAGTTGTTAGAGAGGTAATAACACTTTTCCCTGTGTTGTCTCCCCCAGGCGGGGGGTGGGGGCAGCTCTGGCAGACAGGCATAGAGGAATTTTCTGAAATTAACTGGTCTAAATTTGCCAAATGACACCATACCCTAAATGACAACAGAAAGGACTCGTGAAGCTGAATATTTTATTGGCAGCATTTCTGGCTTCCTTCATTTTAGAGTGATTTGGATTGGGATAAAAACAGCCACAGGCAGACAAATCGGTCCCCTGAATCTCTTGTTTCTGAAGTTTAGTACAGTAAAAGACAAGTCAAGAGTCACTCACTTAAACTGTCTCAGTCATATTCAACAAATATATGTATTTAACCACCACCAACATAAGTTATTTCAAGAGTGCTCCTTCCCCACCTTTCCATTCACCCCCATCCAAAATGTACCCTCCTACCTCAAGGCTTCTAGGTTTTTGAATGAAGAAAAGTTAGAAAAGTGGTGTTCTCTGTTTTTTGGCAAAGTGAAGTTCTCCTTCAACTCAGTACAGGATGAAAACTTACACAGACTTACACAGACTAGTCTTGACCAGGTCACAAAGTGAAAGTTGTACAAATATGGGCAACATGTCCTAGGAGTTTCAGTGTTAATTTAGTGGGAAGAGATGGGGATCTGACCTATGTGGACTTGTATTTCCTGACTGCTTGGCAGAAGTGAATGTCTCAAAACTATTTCGTGGACAGTGGCTGCCCCTTGCTTAGCAGTCTCATATCCTATCCTGAAATGAAAAAGGAAGCAGCACTGGTTGAGTAAAGAACATGACAGAATATGAAAATAAGGATTGTTTTTTAAAGCAAGAAGAGTTTGAAGAAGGTTCTAACATAAGGTCTACAGCAGACAAAATAGTATGTCTCTGATGACAAAGTTTTTCTCCCCTTTTGCTGAAATTTCTGTTGTCAAAATTGTAAGAAAATAGTGTTAAGGACATGGTTTAGTGGTAGACACGGCAGTGTTAGGTTTATGGTTGGACTTGATGATCTTAAGAGTCTTTTCAAACCTATATGATTCCATGATTTTTAATCAGCTTTAACAAGATAAAAATCCAGATTGCTTTTTTCTTTAGCTGTGTGCACTCTAAACACCAACAGCCACTTGCTGGGAGCAACAACCAAAACTCGGAACTGTGTGCTGCGTGTTGTTCAGCACCATCTGCTGGCACCTTTCTTACACCACTTGGGCATTGCATCAACCACAGGCCTTGAGACACTGATGGGAACAAAGAAAACAAGTAAAATCCTCCAAGATACTGTTTATACATAGTAAACCTACAGACTAGCCTGGGTGAATTGGTTTTGGTTTTGGTTTGATAGATTTTGATTCTAATTAGAAACATAGTACAAATCATAGTACAAACTTAGAAGCTGTGCAATCAAGCTAGTGGTCATACATGTTCCCTGACAAAAACATAATGGAGTCCAGGGACAAAAAGACAACTCAGAGCAAAACAAAACTCATGAGGTGATGAAAACACAAAATGAGGTTATCTGGGCAGGGAAAAAATCTACAGGAAATGTAAGAAGATATTAACATGGAAAAGAGCTTTTGGAAGCAGAGACTGGGGACAGTATGTATTTCCTGAGAGCTGTGCCTTAAGAATGGAATTCCTGAACAGTCTTGGACTGTTGTTTTCAAATTTTGCAACACTCCTGTTTAAATATAAAACTGATTAAGAGGGAGGGATCACTGTGGGTTTTTTTAAGACTTGAGATAAACAAGCTCTGATCTCTCTGACTACAGTAGGTCCACGTACCACTCCAGTGGGACAGATCTGGTACTGGGCTGACTGACAGTCTCTACTGTCACTGTACTGTCTACAGAAACAGTGACACGAAAACAAAAGGGAAAACAAAATTTGGAGCACATCTTGTAGACACCGTAAATCAGCGCAACTCACATCAAAAGCACTTACTGATTTGTTGCAGTGGAGGAACCTTTTCCTCTGTTTGATGCCTTTTCTGCCAGTGGAGTAAACCCGAATTGAAGCACAGCCACTGAGTGAGCCCAACAATATATTCAGTAAGTTGAATAGCGTTCAGCACCGATTTTCAGTGTTCATTTCAGTATTCATTTAATTTACAAAAGATGGTGTGCCAAAGGCATTCCAGATCACCATGAATGATCTGTTCCTGGTGTTTCTGAACATGAAATAAGAACAGAGAAAAATGGCAAAACAGAATGTGCTACTGACACATTGGGATAAACACTCATTAAGCCTGTCTAAGGATTTTTGCTTGGTTTGGTGGCGTTTTTTTTTAATCTACAGCTCTACCTTCACAGATTTATAACAGCTCAGTGAAGCAGTACAGAGAGAAAAGCATATTCTCCTCAGCATGGAAGCTGACCTCAAAGTTATCTAGTCCAATAATAATCAATTGATAAAAGGCTTCTATACACAACCTTCTATTCACAACCTTTTCTTCTTAGAATCTTCCTAATCAACTTTATACTTAATTGCAACATCAGCAAAATGTAGACAAAATTAACATTTTGCTATACCAGTTTGCAGTATCTATTTTGACAGCAACACATTCTGAAAGATGTTTTGAAGTTGTCAGCTTGGCTTCACAATAACAAAATTTAGGCAAAACCTCATTTAGCATCAGTGCTTGCTTATGCTATTGTTGCAAACACAAATGCCTCCAGTTGCTAAAGACAAGATAACTCAGTTACTAGCTGCAGCTAGCAATTCCAGCAAGCTGTGGACATCCATGATATCTACAGGCTTATGAGTTTTAAAAAATTTTTTGGAAGATGTTTTTTCTGCCCTTACAAGGACCTGAGATATCTTCCAAAGCTAATGACTCCAAATCTGATAAAAATGGCCATATGTGTAGGCAGCAGTTTAATATAGAAGAAGTCAGTAGAATAGACCAAAGGTAAAGCAAGACTGAATGATAAAGGGAGGTTAAGGAGACAAAGGCTTAAAATGACAAATGCCAGTAATGTTCTTTGAAAAGGCAACTACTAAAGAAGGACCAAAGAGAGATTCAGAAAAAGTCAAAATGACAGAAAAATTGCACCCCGAAGTTATTCCGGAATTGATGCAGATTAAGCTGTTTACTATTTATATATTTCTTTTAAAAGACTGAAAGAAAATACACTCCTCCATTGCAGTTCAATTTTATAATGTTTCCAAATTTAGTCATTTTATCAACTATGAGCTCAGAAAGTTGCTACTGTACTTAACTGAAGATCAGAAAGTGGCAACACATTATTCCAGATGGCTTTTAGACAGATCCAGGATGCCCAGATAGAGCTGAAGAGCGTTTGGTGAACATATGGGTGAGTGAGTTGCTTGTAGGTTTTGAAAGACGTTGATAGCATCACATTTCTGGCAAAACACAAACTACTTGCTCCCATTTATGAGAAATGAAAGCCTCAACAAGTGTTTGTCTTGGATGACACAGAGTAGAATGTGCACCAAAGAATTTCCTAGTAGCATCTATATCGGAGGTAGAATAAATCCTACAATTTAGGGGTAGAAACATAAAACAATGAAACTCCACAGCTGGAGTGCTGGAGCTGAAATTTGGCCAGGAACTTGCAGATGTAATGATAATCATATCTCCTTCTAAGGGCTGCAAGTCAGTGTGTTAGTCAGTGTTACAATTTGTTTTTCAAGTTCAATTCAAAGTGCTGATTCAAAACTACCATGTCTTCCATCCACCAGGGACAAGTCAAAACTTGACATTAAAGGAGGGTGTTATTCCTTGGTTTAAGGGTAATCAAAGATAGCTTTGGAGGACTCTGAGAGTTAATAGTTGAGCAGATGACCAGTGGTAGTAGCAGATTTTAGCTCCTATTCCCTTCCCATTCGGTGCTTTACACATGGCATATGTATCTTTTGCTGGTACTCGCATAATATATTCTGTATGCAAGTGCAGAGAAGCAAAGCCCAGGATAAGATTAAGGAAGATAAAAATGTGCCTCCCACATGCACACGAGGGACAGGATTTTTCCATGCATATCAACAAACTTGTCCACGGACTTCAATGAAAGGAATGTAACTTCCTGATAATAAGGCCAAAAACTCATGGCAAGGAGTCTTTATAAATAACCCAGTGCCCAGCCTCCTACCTTCAGTTTGCAAGGAGACATCTGTGCACCCGGAGGATGTGTATGCAGAAGGAAAAGGACTCCTAGCCGGTCCTCTCCTCCGGCTAGGAACCCAGCCAGCCTCACCTCCTCAGCTGCCCTCTGGTAAGGCCTGCATGGAGGTGTTTGCCCTCCTGCCCCAGCCCATGCCCACAAGCAGTTAGCTGTGCTCGACAACCACTGGAGTGCCACAATCATCACAACCCCGCTACGGAGCCTGCTTTGTGTACCCTTTCAGAGGAACTCATGTAGTGTCAGCAGTGAACATACCCCAGCCCAAGTGAAATCTGCTTCCACCACTGAAGTGGTCAATTGAAAAGATGGACAGGAAACCCTGAGACAAGACTGCCAATGGGTAGGGTCCTACAGCTCAGTAAGCAAATCTCATTATTATAGCTGGAAATAACCATGTGAATAGTTGTACCCTCTATCACTTCAGATCTATTTTAAATGCGAAATATTGCATGACACTCCAAGAAACAAGAAGAATCAAGCATCCAGTCACCTGTTTGCAGAAGCCCAGCAAAGTCTAGATTTCTGGGTAATTCAACTACCCTGTCTTGCTACCAGGTAGCTGAACACCGCTTAATGACGCAGGGTATCTACAGCTGCGTCCTAGACACAGATGCATTTTTTTTTTGTAGATAGACAGGATATAGGAACAACTGCAACAGTTTTCTAGTAAACAGAATTTATACAAGAGTGGTTGAGGAGATCCTCTTGGGAAAGTATGAAAAACACTGCCTTTGGGAAGAGACTGAAGTTGAAAATTTATATTTTGAGTGATGGGTAAAGGGCTAAGTCTGGACTACTTGTAGAGTAGTGCTATAATCTTTACTAGCAGGAATTCAATAAACTAGTATTCATTGAGTCTTAACTAGAAATTCTGTTGTTCAACACGGCAATATATCCTTTTGTTAGTCTGCAGATTTGCCTCTCAGTTTTCAACAGGCCCACACGCTCTCCCGCTCTGAGGCAGAGGAAGCCCACAGGAACGGCATCTGGGGCTCAGCAGAGGGAAGGGATTCAATAAAAACTGTATGTAATGCCCACTTCAATCGACAGTGCTATCAAGTGTGATTTTATGAAGCTGAAGGATATTCTGTGGCATTGCCTATTTACGTTTTAATGAACAGATCATTTTACCCCAGAGGACTGTTCACAGTCACAAAGAAAATTGAGTTTCTTGCAATCATTGCAACTATGCTGTAATACATAATTTAGTCACAGCATACAATGATCTCTCCTGCATACAGCATATACAATAGAACTATAAAATAAGTTACCTAATGGAACTTTTGTCTCACCTTCAATTGTTTCATCTATTTAGAACAACATCTGGGGGAACAGAGGAGAAATTAAAAAAAAATAATCAATTTGTGGAAATGAAGAGTATAGATTATTATACTTGCATTAAAATTACCTGCGATAATAGCAACAGGGTACAGGACACCAGGGCTCAGTAACTGCTTGTAACTCCTAGAAAAGGTATTCGAGCCTGTTTTAGGCTGATGAGGGTTATAGAAGATCTACATAAAATAAGCCTGTATGCTTAGCAGAAGCATTTATATCTATGTTTAAAAACCCTCAACTCAACTGAAACTTTTGCTTAACAAGCATTCAAGCACTCCATCCAATGCAAAGCTAAGGTATACCAACACTAGTGTATCCTAGCAACTGGTCAAGGTGATTTCAAAGAATTCTGAATTTAGAGAATGTTTTGTTTTGCTTTTATTTCCTAGATACCTGTAAAGATTGGCTTTTTGCCTTGCTTTTGACTATGCTTCATTAGCTATGAATAGGAGCTTTATTGCCAATGCTTCATTAACTATGAATCGGAGCTTTAAGTCTCAAAGGGATGACAATCCAGCACTTACTAAGCACTGAAATCAAATTAAAATATTATCCTAGAAAAAACCAATAAAACTAGTATTGCATTGTCTGACATTAGTGCAAAGTCTAAAGGTCTTATTCAATAAAGTACTATCTAAATTGTCAGAAGCAAGAAATTTTCATGTTAATTACATGGTTCTACTGAGTATTTTCAAGAACACCATTTTTCATTTTGTTATATTTCTACAGAACTGGAAAAATGTACATAATAGTGGGAGCTACCCTGCTGGGATGGGTAAGTAAACAAATTTTGGCAGACTAGGTTGTTTATTCTACTTCAAACCGGGACATTATTGTAGTAAGTTAATTACAATTCTTGCTAAGGGTGAAGAACGAAAGACTTTCAGAGGTATTCAGTAGATTTTAATACTAAAGTAAGAGCATGTGAGTAAGTTTTAATGATGTTGGATAGATTCAACTTCAAAGAGTGGTCATACTGAGGTCATTTAATTAAAAACTTACAGAATACATGGCTAGAATATGCTCTTGACTGATTATTAGCCAAGAACGTGCTTATTAATAAGCAGTAGAACAACTGTTTATTAGCCAAGGTAACATGTAGATGGTCAGTCTGCAAACCAGTGACAAGAGTCTTCTTGAAACAAACCAGTAGCAAAAAATGCTAACGGTTGAAAAAAATCAGTCAGAAGGAAGCTATTTTTCATTGGAAAGAGGAGAGAATCATCAGTCAGCCCTCAGCTATTTTTGTGTGTATCATAGTGTTATATCTGAGAAAATAACTTCTGATGGGGTGCATGTATCTCAAACGCAGACTGGAGAGCTAAAAGCCAGTTAAAAGGCTGCCTTCCCTGAGACAGGAAACAGAAAGAAACCAGAGCAGTTGCAGTTTGGCTAGGAATATAGCTGGTGAGATACTCTGACAGAGACTGGGATGGCTGGACATATACTGCAAACCAGAAGGGTACAGGCAAGTTTTCCAGCTGTGACAGATGTGTCTTTCATACTAACTGGGGGAAGGAACGAGACTACTGCATTTCTAAAAGCAAGGTGTCCTCTCTCTATTTCAAAGGCACTCATCTCTAAAGACACTCTCCTCGCCGCAGCAGTCATCCTCTGCATCCTAAGCATATGCGCTCACTTTCTCTGATTTCTTCCAAAAGTTTTGCTTTTAAAAGGTGCTTTTGGATGGAGGCTCTTATGAGCAAAATCACGGTGTCTCCAAAGGGCTGTTTTCTGTTGCTTCCTGAGCAGCACGCTGGAGTTGGCATCCTGTGGAGCACCTGGTGAGAGAAGGGACAGGCTGAAGGCAATTGGGAAGAGGGGCACGGTACCACTCTGTAAAAGCAGGGATTATGCAGTGTTGCACACAGCAGTAAGTAGGAAAAATGGATTCCTATTGAAGAAAAGAAAAGGCTGGCAAAATTGAATGCTGTGGGACAATAATGCTTACAGCAAAATCTCTCCCCTGTTTAGAGGTTGGGAGTGGTTAGACACATTGAAGGAGTTGTAGAGAAGTAGCGCGAGAAGAAATGTAGGGGCAGCCTAACAGTAAAGGTTGTTCTGTGCAACGTAGCAACTGATGGTTTCAAGTATGCATGTAAGATAGAAGATTGGAGTGTAATATCATCTGCTTAAAAATGAATGCAGCTCCTCCTGCTGAGCAGGTGTGTAGCAGGATTAACAAATTTTGTGTGCCTCCACCTCTCACTTGAATGGCAGTCGGACAAAGAGAACGGTGCTTGGCTGACCCTGGGCCAATGCAGAAGCTCCTGAAAGAGTTTAAAGTTGAGTTCCAGCAGATGGTGGCTTGGTGTCACTCAAGGTCTTGGCAGAGGTATGAACCAGGGCATAATTACACCAAAATACATCTGTGAAATGTTCATCAACAAACACGTTGAACCAGACTATGGTTATCCAGAGAAAGGCTGGTACATCAAACAGTAGCTTGGCTTTCTGAGGAGGACAGCTTCTTGAGTGTGGGGTCTTTGGCGGTCGTCTTTGTGGGAGACAACAAAAATCACTCAGAAGAAAATATGATGAAGTGCTATTTTCAAACAGCTCAGTGATTCCACAGAAGCCATTTGCGGCTATGATTTCTTTCATATTATTTTACTGCATTTTTCTGTCTCAACAAAAACGTACGTTGTGTGTCTGCATGTGGTGAACTGCAGATGTGCTGGAGAGGAGGAAAAGTTCATTTCAAACTTGCATGTTAAAAAACTTCATGCAGTGTGAACTTATTTTCTCTTTAAACTAAACATATATTTGTGTACATTAAAAAAGTGCTGATTTTAACTGTTTTTGTTTCTGATCTGGGAACTAAAAGGGCAGTCATCTGAACAAAGTTTTGCTCTTACTGAGCTATTATTACACCTTAGAGACCTGAATGGTTCCAGTGTGTGAATTTGAAAGTAATTTGACAAGACATGTGGAATCTAAGGTAGCAGAAGTGTAGATAGAGGCTCATTTTTTTTGTGTAAAAAAAAAGGTTGAGAGTATAACCCAACCTGAAATGCTGACTCAGCAACAAGGTGCCACAAAAATTTCTTTCCAAATATTGTGGCATCTGTTAGTGCCAGGAAACCTCAAAGAAGCTAAAGAATGTGACTGAGATGTTCAAAGTAAGACCCTGAATTCTCCTTCAAGCACTTGTGATGACAGTTTCTGGTATGTCTATGCAGGAAAAGAAAAGTATCGTTATACGGGTAGGACTACCTTGCCAGCAAAATCCAGTAACATGGGTGACAATAATAATGAAGACTCAGAAGTCTGACATATTAGCAAATGCCTGCAACTACACCAAAAACTCTCCAAGAATCCTGGCCATGTATTTTGCTTTCTAGCATGTCCCAAAGGCCAATCCACCACCGCTTCATGGCTGTCTTCTGTCCTTGCCTACTGATGCTAGCCTAGATCTGTTAGCACCGCCTGCAATTGCACTCCCTCATTTTGCTGTGACGCTAGTATCACGGTGAGAATATTTAGAGACATAAATTTAGATATCTAAGTAAGGGAACTGGATTTGCATTTCCCTTTGATGGCTATCTGAACCGACTGCCATATGCTGGAAAATGAATCAGAGGTGCTTGTTTTGGCATTGGGCAGCTGCGCACTCCCGTGCTCCTTCCCTGTATCTCCCTCTGTCTCAGAACATGTTCTCTGTAATCGTTGGGTGGCCAGTGATGCTGGTAAATGAAAGGAGTGTTTCAGACTAAGTACACAGAAATGAGGAGGTGTAATGCAAATGGATAATTTAGAAATAAAAACTAGGTAGTTGTTCTAAACTAATAGTTATGATTTATCATCTGTAAAATTCTTTCACCACATCTAAACCAAGGAGTGTTTTGGAACACCTGCACTTTGCTGTTGGAAGCTCATTTGAGCTGGAAAATTCTTCCTCCGGAGGCAATTTATTACCCGTGTAACGGATGCTATTCTGTTGAATGTGTAGCATACTGAGGTTTGGCTACCAGTTTCACTCTTTCAACACAAAGTGAAAATATGGAGCTTGTGGGTTTGGAAGAATTTCTCTTATTGATATGGAAAACTGAGAATTTAACTTGGAAATTCTTTTATTAACTCCTGATTCTGTTTATGAAGGGAAAAGGCTGTTAATGTTGGAAATTAAGTTCAAATGCATTCAATAACAAACTCCCTCCTTCAGAGGCAGCTCTTGTTTCACCTTTTGATGGGAAACCAATCCCTGAGCAAAAAGTCTATCTTTCAATAAGCTGCTATCATGATTTTACATATTTTAAAACTTTACAAAGTTATATATTTTCCAAATGGGAAAAGTGAAGGTCTGAGAGGCAAAAAGGGAACTTTTTCTTTGTCTTACTGATGTTTGTTGAGAACAATTAAGAACCCAGCAACTCTGAAAAAAACCACATTGAACTACGTATCCTAAATCAGTTTAAGTCACTTGATTTTTCTATTAATTACTTGCAGTATATTTCCACATTTTTAGAACACACTTCTCTGGAGTGTGTGCCTACAATCTGACTAAAGTACAAGATCAGAGAAACTCTAAAACTAGAAATCTAATCACTTCATCTTTCCCTCCTAAATACTCTTTATCTGAAAATGTATTTTTGTTTCATTTTGTATTTTAATTTCAGTAAACACCGGAAGACACGTATGACTGTGTTTCATTTTGTGTGTAAGATTGCCAAGGAACTTACCATACTAGACCGCTCACATCCATCTAGTGTATGATGATTCAAAAATATATACATGAAATTCTGAAATGGTTAGTCACAAAGTGAAATACACTCCCGTGAAACAGTTGTGGAGTTGTCACTAGTCTTTGAGTTTCAAATGTTTTGAAGTGATCAGCAATTTATATTCCTCATTCTAGTTCACCTCAAAATGATAGTGACAAAGATGTTTCTATTATACACTCCACAGTAGTTTGACCCTTTAATTACAGCAGTTTTGATA
This sequence comes from Limnodromus scolopaceus, assembly GCA_028565335.1. Taxonomy (NCBI): domain Eukaryota; kingdom Metazoa; phylum Chordata; class Aves; order Charadriiformes; family Scolopacidae; genus Limnodromus; species Limnodromus scolopaceus. The sequence continues at coordinate 35,565,374 of JAOXNO010000024.1, forward strand.
TTGTTCTTAGTTTTGAACAGGCCTAGGGTATGCTTGTGAATATTTTTCTTTTTTAGTGTAATGTAAGGTTTGTTTTGTTTTAACTGTGAATTAACAGGAGTTAGTAAATAAAACCATGGCTAAAAGTAAATCAGTTTGATACTTTCCTGGTGTGGGTAGCTGTAGCTCAGATAAGTTTTCATCTTGAGGCCAATCCCCTATCAGTCCTAAAGGAAGGACTATTTGTGTGTTCTCTCCTTACCTTCTCTTTTGTACATTCCTATTTGGATTAGTATCTTTGCATATTGTTCTAGGGCAGTGTCAGATCTGCAAAGCCAAAGAGCAGGTATTGCTATTTTTGCTGTGAAGCTGAAGTTTATATAATGGCGAATGACAGGCTGCTTGTGCAAGTGCAGCGATGCTAGTACGCAAAGTGGAAGGAAATATCTCAGAAGCCTACACCAGGTCTGGAGAACAATTTATGTGCTTTTGGGGGTAAGGGTTGAACTGGGCATTGGTGTATTCATAGAGTTTGTTCCTATCAGGAGGAAAAGAACAATAATAGTACCCAGTACTGAACAAATCCATTCCTTGAAGGTAGTTATTAAGGCAAATACTGAAAAACTATTAACCCATAGGGCAGGCATGTGGTGACATGGAAGTGATTTATCAGAATTGCATTGTTCTGTAAACAAAGTTGAGTATCTCAGATTTCACAATGACTGCTTTGGACACTGTCTTTCAACTAAAGTACAAACCCTGTTAGTATGGAAGAGGCAAGTTGCACTTCAAAAACTGTTTACCAAGCAAATACAAAATGCCAGAGTTATAGGTTTGTTTTGCTTTATTTTTTTTCCTGTTTAATGGTGTATTTACAATGTGAATTTCATGTTGACTATATGGATACTCCATCATTCATATTTGGATTATTCAGGGTCCTTTTCCAAGGCTTATTATCAAAGCAACTGCAAAAATTACTTTTGCTCCCAGCCAGGTTGACCGCCCAATTCCTGTCACTGAGGCTCTTTAATCACTGGCTTCCAAAAATTTTAGTCTGCAGATAACAAGAAGAGAGAGAGACCATGATATAAACAGCAGGGTTCCCCCTACCGTACAAGCCTCTCTCTGTCTGTTTCCTGATTTAGACCGGAGTGGGGAGAATTGGGTCTGTCTGGATTTTTCTCCCCCACCCTCCAGTTCTTATTTTAGTTTCTTTCATCAGCTGTGCAGTTGAAAACACTCTTCTCCCAGGCTCTCAGCTTGGGCAACAGGAGGTATGAGAATCCTAACACACGATAATGCCAATTAAATATCTTTCCTGTATCATTACTTCATCCATCTTTAAGTTGTTCTTTCCCTCCTGGCTCTGTGTTCAAAAGACATTGTCTCGCTGCATGGAGCTGCTGGCACAAAGTGGCTCCAAGGCCGGTTTGGGGCTGAGACCACAGCCCTGCTCTGGAGATGGCGACTGGAGGCACCCCACCACCAGGGGAACACCTCCTTGTGCCTGAGGTGGACAATGGGTGACTTCGATTTTCTCCACTCAGCACTGCTTTCTGTTGCTCTTCAACTCTGCTCTCCTGTTCCCCAGACTGGGGCTGCCTTTGCACACTCTTGATTTATCCCAGGTCACCAAAGAAGCAGATGGCACAGTGGGGGCTTAAACCCCCAATTCCTACATCCTAGGTTGCTTCCTTAACCTACTTGGTGATATCCCCCTCTTCTGTGCTCACATTACTGCTGGGAAGGAAGCAGTGCAGGGGCTGCTCTTCTGCCTTACTCATGTGATAGTTCTTCCTTCCCTACAACCCCACCATTGCCTCATTTACCCCCATGCAGGGCAGAGCCTTACCTTAAATAAACTTCTTGGCATTTAGTGAGTAAATCTCTCTGATCATCTTACAGTACTCTTGTGCAATGACATAAAAGTTGGTATACGTTTTTCTCCTATGAGCTTACCTCCAGGAAGATGAGAAACCACAAGGAATCTGAGGGCTTTGAACATAGGCTTTGCATGGAATTCCTACCCTCTGCCCCAGTAAATCCTTGGAAACAAAGTTATTTTCATATGTCCCCAAAGAATCTTTTCATCAGATTGCTCAGATCATGAATAATAGCTTTATTGATGAGAAATGTTGTTGATTACCTGTTCAGCAGTGGTGCTATTTTTTGGCCAGATCTTTCAGACTTTTTTTCCTCACCACGAAACCTTCAGGCTTCCCTCTAGCACACATGAATGAATTAACTGTGCAGTCCTTTGCCACTGCCAAGATCCTTCTTATCCTGCTCTGTAGATGAAAGGGTGAGGAATCTATGGATCTGCTTTGCATCTCTCACTGCAGGCAAATGTCTCCTTTATCAGCAAGAAGCACACCAAGACTCGGTTGAGATTTAAGGCACAGGCTTGCTGTGTCCAAGCTCAGGTCAGAGCTCAGCAGGCAGTCAGCAGCTGGATCTAAACCTCATGACCACTTGAGGAGGAGAGGCAGTATTTTAGTCCTGAACATACTAAGCTACTGTGACACTGGCATGTGTGCCTATTTTTGGTGTCACTGTTACCAAGCTAGTAAACACAATTGTGAGTTTTAGGTCTTGAGCTGGATTTTAAATTCCACAGCTAAACACCACACTTGCAAAAGCTGCATCTTTAGCTATTGAACTGGTCTTCTTACAGTGGCTGGAAGGTTAGCATTTTCAGCAGGTTCTGTAAATTGGGTCATTCGAAGTATCTTAAATGTGGGGGGGCATCTGTACTTAGTAGGCACTTTCCGAAATTTGGGCCAGGATCTTATTTTGAGAAAGTATGCTTGATCCACTGTAAAGTCAGTGGCATATATAACATTAATGCAGACAAGGGGCAGGGCTGAAGACTTCTTAATACTAAAAGGACTTAATTTGTACCCAGCAGAGATGAAGCAATGCCCCATTTCTAGCCCTGCTCCTATGTCAGCTGGCTATTAACTTCCAATAGGATTGCTTTGAACTGCAAGCTTTATTCAAAGTGAATAAGGACAGAACCTAATCTACTAGTAGCAACGTATTAATAATGTTTTAGACTTAAGAGTATGAACTTTCAAAAGCAATTGAGGTGTGATTATGATCCATGCAGCACCAATATTTTTGATCTTGTACATTATATATAAGAAACCATTGTGGTGGGCTTACTGGAGCTCAAAACTAAGATGACTTAGCATGAGAAAAGGTCCTTTAAAAAGTTATGGAAACTACTCCACACTTTCCTATGGACTTCCCTTTGAAACTTTTGTTTTGTTGCAACCTTATTGCTGAAAATAGCTTTCCTTTTTCACAGCTTGCTCTTAATGCAAAGAATAACTCAGAAGAAGGAAAGATGGCAACTGTTTTTAAAACTTGAAACTGGAAATAAACAACATATATGGGAGCTCTGGCATTACAGCATCTCATAAAGAGGTGACGTAAGTCTTTGAAGGTAGCTGAGCTCTGGGGCAACAGCTGAAGTCTGTGGGAAGAGCCAAATCTTTATTTAACTGGGAATTTCTGGGTGATGGACACTTTTTCCTGTCCTTCAGCTTCTTCCTGATTCTTTACCTTCCTCATATACATACAAGAATATCTACAGGCAAATCTGATGCAAAAAGTGGCACTGAGTTTTATTTTGTTTTGGTTTACTTTATTTTAAAGCTGTTTCCAAGCGATCTTACTGAAACTGGAATAAACCTGGCTGACTTTTAAGAAAGTGTCCAGACAGTTTAGTTTCGCTATAATAGTTTAAAATAAAATCTGTAAACTAGTTTGACTGAAAGTGCAGGCTGTTGGCTGTTCTGCTGTAAGGATTGTGCTTTGCAATGTAATCTCTGCTAAATGCGGCAGAGATGGTTCTGCAGTTACTGAACTAGTGGGTTTCAAGAGCCCAAAACTTGTTTATACTGAGAAGAAATGTTTCAGCAGAACTCATTTTTACCCACTGTTTCAAAAATAGTTCTTCACAGAGCAGCAGAAAAAGGGATGTGTTGTAAAGTAAATGCTCAGCAACTCACAAAGCATTAATTCCTAATTTTTACTACTTTTTACCTCTGACTCTACATGCAGCTTCAGCGGCCACAGACTCTGTCCCTAGTAGCCAAGGTCCACTCGCTTATTGCTGAAGGATCTGGACCTACCAGCACTCCATTACATTGAGCAGGAAAGAAAATATCCTGAAAGGTGCCCCAGCATAAGGGAATGGGAGAGTAAGTGTAAATAAAGCAGAGGCTGGGCAGACCAACAAGAAATGTTTAACATTCCACACTCTCCACAAAGGGCAGGTCAAGGAAAGGGAACGAGTGGTTGGGATGAAGCGCATGCCACAGATATTTTTCAAGTACTGTTCAGCAGAGTATATCTGGTCACGTAAACATCCACAACAAACAGAACAGCCTTGTTCTTGAACATGGCAAACCTCCTGAGGTCCTTCTATATACGCAGGAGATGGGTCTCACTATGCAGGGAAGCCGCAGCTGCTGAATTCACAGTAGTGCGTTTGAATTCATAAGCACAAACAATACTGAAAGCTGTACCCCAAGTGCCAGATGTTCTCAGATGCAACCAGTTGAACCCTTGCTTGCTCGTGTCCCAGTCAAACCAATATACTTGTGCACTGAATGACTCTGGGCAGGCAGGAGGTGGAAAAAGTGAACAAAAGTCATTAGCTCAAGGTTTGGGGGAAAGCTGAAAAAAACTTTTACAACAAATGAAAGTTCCAGATGCAGTGGGCAAGACTTCTTACTCTAATTCACTGGTGCAATCCAAAGTAATTACATGAAGATCAGGGTTACTAACCCTATCTTTTAATTTATATAGACTTGAAGCTACAGGTTTGATTCCATCTACAGCTCAAGTCACTCAGGGCTCCGAATTTGTGAGGCTGTAGTGATGTAAAAGTGGTATGGGACCAAAATGAGGGGTTTTTTTGAGTTTACATTGAAAATTAACCCACACAATGTTTAATAGCAATTGGCTATGTAGATATGGATCTTCAGAAAGCTGCAAAACATTCAGCAGAGTTAAAATGTTTCTGTGAACTAAACCTTCCTCCCTCATGAATCAGCGACTACCCCATTCTGGTAACTGCCATGCATATGTGTAGAAGCAAGAGCAGGTCACTAAAATAGCTACACTCAATAGGGAAAACATAAGCTGCACTCTGCAAATAGTGGTATGGAAAAGACTACTGCCAAGGTCATAGATACCAATGAGGAAGCCTTGCTTGCTGGATGTCCACTTGCTTAGCTGGAGACTATTTTGTTAACATTATTTGCCCTGCCAGGGTAGGACCACCAAGGGCTCTTGAAGGGGCAAAAGTCCTCCCCAAGTGTCCCGTGAGTTCACACCATACCCCAGCTGCTGCAGATATTCAGCAGTGGCCAGTGAGGTTCCATTGGTTGGCAAAACCTTTTATTTATGGGGGAGGAGGGAGAGATAACTGCACCAGGACTACAGATCTCAACTCTTAGGAGTTGCAAAGGAATGGAAGGAATGGAAGAGCTTCCTTAATCTGACTTTGGAACACTTAAAAGTGTCACAGTTTAGCATTAATAGTTGTCTAGAATGCTATGTGTTTTTGGATGCCATCCTTATAACTACTGCCTTAGTGCAGAAGAATGATGTAGCTCTACTGCTTGGGACAGTCATAGTACCCATTTTACCTTTTTTCCTTCTTTTTATATCAGTTAATAGTTAGCATTAGCAGCCATTTTGCCTCATATACAGGTTGAAACCCCTTACTGAGTAGTTTGCATGGTGATCCAGAGAGAGGTAAGCTTCCCAGAGCTTGAGAGTTTTGCAGACATATGACTTTTTTTTAAATTTTTTTTCAAGATGGCAGGGTTCAGAAATCTAGCTGGAGTTCATGAACCTATTCTTCCTGTAACTGAAACCCATGTTTTAGTCAGGGTTGATTCAATTTTTAAAACAAATGTTTTCCTAGTTACAGGGAAAGCCAGTGCTATGTATAAGGGATAGAATAACACCCTTCCAAAACCCATGTGTCATGGGTGGGTGGCCTATATGATATGCACGCGGACAAATTTTAGCTTAGAGTAAGAGATTTTTCCTCTCTCCCCATCTGTTCTCTCCCGCCTACTCCCCTGCTATAATTTCTGTCATCTTTCTGCCTTCTTTCTGAGCTATTTGCATATCAGTTTCCATATTTTTAAAAATACGTTTGTAGTCATTATTTTCAGTTTCTTTAAATAGAAATTGAACTTAGTACCATTAGATTTCACCAACATAAAGCTTTTGTCCAGTTTCAGCTTAAGTAGAGTTTACTTTTCCTTAACGGGGCTGTGTGTCTGAACTTGGATTACTGACATAACCACAGTGATAAGAGGTTCTTACTGCTCGGGCATGTCATCTATCCAGCCTGAGTTAGCAGCAGCACCTACTGTCTTGAAGCATCTGAAATACCAGATTTCTCTGCAGAGACCCAAATGTGGAGAGTAGGGACATCACACACTAACATCCATCACTTCACCCTTGCAGGAGGGGAAAGACGGAAGCCTCTGTGTTACAAGTGATCTCCAGTTTTTATGCCTGAGTCCTGCAGCCCTTTTGCCCAGTGGAGTATCACTGGTGTCCCATCACTGCCCAGGAGAAGCTCCCTGAGGACAGCAGGATTTTTCCCTTCCTGGACTGTGGTCATATACATTGTGTGAAATTCCCATTCACACCGGGGAAAATTCCATGTACGGATCAAGGGCAGCACAATCTTAGGTATGCAGTCGTCTGCCAAGAACAGACACATTGATTTTATTTCATAAAACCATGGAACAACCCTTTGCAAAAGGGAGATAAATCATTAAAAGCATGTTAGGATATCAGACAGGAAAATGTAAATAACCATACATAACAGCATCTGTTCCTGATCAGGTCCCATTCTTTGATCTTTAGAAAGATGGTTATTAATTAGCAGGGTCAACACTAAGCTTTTTCTTGGTAACAATGCTCTTCTGAACCACTGAAATAATAGATAGTTGCTTGCAGTTTTGCTATGCTAAGCTTCTCTGGGAAGGATTCTTCAGATAAACGGTATAACAAATTACCTTAATATAAACAGTTTTGAAGTTAGGCCACGTCTGTGGTAGATAGAGGAGCCATTTTATTGACAACCATCCTTTGAAATCCTAGATGAAATGGTTTTTAATCATACTGAGACTGCTGGTATTGCAACTGAGATTGCAATCGCTGCTCGCGATGTGGGTTTCTATCTGCTGTGCCACATTTCATCTGCAACATAAAAGCCACCACATTACAGGCTCCGAGATTGCTGAAACACTCTTGTTAAGCTGCATTTCAGTCTTTTGCTACTGGCTGGATGGAAGAATTTTCATTTAACTCACTGGGTAAACTGTAGAGTCCTACTGATGCCCACATGACCGACCCCACAATGGAGTGCAGTATCAGACCGCGAGGCTGGTCTCAAATCCAGAACAGAAAAACCCAAAAGCCTAGTGCCAAACCACATGGCGAGAGTCGAGTAGTATGTGCTAGAGCTGGGTCTCACTAATCTCCAGTGTGCAGTTTCTGATTCCACTTCTTTGGAATTCAGCAGCAAACTGGAACAAGTTACACCTGTAATTTAATTGTGGGTCATAAAACTTACAGGCAACATCTTTCTTGTTGACATGCTATAATCATGGACTGTTTTTTCAATGAAAGTCATAGCAATCTCTATGGAGGGAGTCTACTGAAGGAATGGAAAATGACCTTGATTTCTTCTACTTTTCACACAGCAATAGGCATTAGACATTTGAGGTCCGTGATTATGTCTCTCTTCCTGCCACACGACATGTAGAAGACTAGTCTGTGCGTTCGCACATATATGTTCATGATAGGCTCAGGAAGTCTCCATGTAATTAGGATTAGAATTGCTGTTTCAGTTTTCAGGGCTGAATGTTCAGAAAATCATGGATGTGCCACCTTGTATAATTGATAATGTGGTTTGACATCAAAAAAACTCAAAAAGGATGTGTAGTCAAATACACGAACACTTCCTCCTTGCTCAATCCAACAGGTGCTTGGTAGAACATTTGGCTCTCTGTCCATGAAAATGTGTGTAACAAGTTGGGCAGTTTATCATTGCCTCTTTGGCTGCTTTGACAGAAATGGAGTGGGGAAAAATTTGCTTCACATACAAAGTGTGTGGCCAATGACTACATGGCTGACTAAATGGTGAGAGAGGAGTCAAAGCAATATACACAATAGCTGTAAAAATTTGGGGAATATGGGCATCCGTGGTCTAGGCTTACCTTACAACAACTGGACAGAACCGGGTCACTATGTTCACATTTCATCACTTGCACAACTGTAGTACTGTATGTAAGAGCATATGTAAAGTAAAATCATCATTCATTCAATCCTTATGCAAAATGCTGCAACCTGGCTCCTTGATCCCCACTCCACTACTGTCTTTTCCCTTTCACAGCCACACTTACACACACGTTACTTCTGGGCATGACTCACTGTCCACCTCCCTCAGGAAGAACCTCATATCAAGCTGGATCTCACTGGATTGCACAATGTTTGTAACTGTCTCTCCATGTTGAAACGCTCACATAACGTGCTTGATTTGATAAAGAAATGAGGGACACAAATGCCTCAGCAACCTGAGCTGTACTTGTTCAAACCAGTGAATGGTGGTAGGAGTTGTTTAATCTGATTTTTGCAATTTATAACTAGCACGAACAGACTTGAGCTTTAGGTGATAATTAGATGCAATGTCAGGGCTGTATCTTACTTTTGAGTCCTTTGCAGATAACATCAAATTATTGACCTTAAAAAGGGTTGAGATGTGTCCTTTTCCTAAGCTGTTACTTTTTCTCCCCAGCCTTCTCCATGACTTTTGTGCAGCCCCACATAACTACTCTAAGAGTTCAGAAACTAACCAGCAAAACATTGCCAGCTCAGAGTGCTTGTGGTGCCCCTGCCTGCCATTGCCTGCTCAGGTGCATTACAAGTGGGACCGGAGGGGAAACTTCTAAGAAATAAACCCAAGTCTTTCCACGAAGTGTGTTCCCTCTGTGCCGGGGTGGAGGTGATGGGTTCCTTTCTTCTTCCATGCACCCAAGCCAAGTTTGTAGTAACTGACGGCGCAGGGATAAAACATACAAATACTGTGTCTTCTTATACATTCTCCCTTCTCCTTTCCATCACGGCTTATAGGGAGAGCGCTGCTTGGCCCTCTATTGGGACTCTTAACTCTCTGTCTCCAAAAGGCTTTATTTCTGCCAAGGGAAAAGGAAGCCAATAGGTAAAAAATGTGGGGTTGTATTTGGAAGAGTGATCCTTTTAGTTTTTTCTGCTGGGTACAATTTTGCACGCTACTACTGGCTAGTCCATAGCAATAACTAGCAACAGGGCCTTCGCTGTGTCCCCTTCTGTCGGAACACTAAGTACTAAAAACAGATGCTAATTGTACGGTCCCAGAGAAAGAGAAAAAGGGCATGCTGGGGTGACTCGGGACATATTCCCGCTGTTGTGCAAGGAAAAACGGTATTTAGATATGTGGAGATTTGTCTGTGGTTAACTGTGGCTTGTTGGGGGCAGGGCATGCATTGTATATGCAAACACTCGCAAGCACCACCCTGAACTATTTTAAGTCTTGGAGATGAAACTGATGATTATCTACTGTCTAAGTTGTTAGCAAATGACTATTCAATGCCATGGCGGGACAAGCTGAACTCAGTGACAAGTAAAGAATGGGATAATAAACAGAATTTTATGTGTTTCTTTTGAAGCAAAAAACTTGCTACAAATTACATATCATTTAACAAAGGCATAAAAATTGTTGGAAAACAGAGGGTGGCAACACTTAGACAAAAATGTAAATGTGACTCTGGCGAATATATTTTTACCCGAGGGAAATCAATGCCTGTGAAAACACTCAAGACAAGAATGCCTATGAAAATGAAAACACTCAAGGCAAGAATTTACTACCTACAATTATATTTTTTTATTGTATTCTTGAACATCCAGTCAAGTGATAGGAATGCAGTGCTCTGGATCGCAGTCACCCGTCTTTCGGTGCTTGACTACAAGCACTAACAAGGAACTTACGACAACATTTTACACCTCAAGTTTGGCACTTAAGTTTATAATAAGGCACCTAAATAGTTAGCATCATTATTTTAGCTAATAAGCACACGAACAGAAAACTTCTTTAGAAAAGTTCACTGAAGTTGCTTATTTAGGTGACTTACAAGTACTAAAGCTTGATAACACTGTCTCTAACCTTTCCATACCTTCGGTTACTTTAGTTGGAGGGACTGTAAAACCTCACTTGTTGCATGACATCACATGCCACAGATGTTTTTTGTCACTGTAAAGTTCAACATACTGGATTCAGGTTATTAACTAAGAAATAGCTTTTGGCACTCTGCAGTGACTTACATCCAAAATGGATTTGCAGCAAACATTGCTGCACGTTAGCTTCTCCAAGCTCTCTTTTAGGTATATCCTTGGATTCTTGAATAACAAAAGCCATCATGGAAGGGTACTAGATGATCTCCAGAGGTCCCTTCCAACCCCATATGATTCTATGATTCTGTGATCTGTTTTCCTTGGTATGGTCCTTCTCTGTCTCACCTGATCTAAATTCTGTCTTTAGGGCATCTTCTTCACCTCTTGGACAGACATAACTCTTTCTCAATAATGGTCTAAGCTGCTAGCTAGTAAGATTGGTTAGACAGACTGTGCTTATCAAGAAAGAAAAGCTATTTTCACAGCTACCAAAAATGAAAATGATGGCTCTTGACATCCCTTTACAACCTAAGCGTTCTGGTTACGAGGTCTCATTTGTTGCAATGAACTGTCAGGTTCATTGTTAAATGTTACATTACTCTCCAGTTCCAACCTCCAGGCTACAAAATCCTCCAGTAATCCCTCCTGACCAGATAGGACTCTGCTGTCAGGATGAAGCCACTAGTGAAGGAGGAGCAGCAGTGGTGTATACTGGAGGTAGCTCTCCAGGACTCTGCAGCAGTGGGAAGCAGCTGGTGGTGGCCAGGACCAGAAGAGCAGTAGCAAGCAGTTACTTGCCGGTGGCCACCAAAGAGCTTCTAATGACAGAAGGTCACAGCTTACTGGGCTGTGGCTCTGCACCCCATGGTGTAACTGTCTGTGGATGGAAAGAACAACCTTCATTTTGGGCATGAAAAGATGCATTTATTTTCCTATAATGCACTGTCCTGTTGGGGCTAGGTACGAAGGAGTAATCTGTATATTTACATTAATTCTTAAGGCAACCGTGCCTTGAATACATGTATGCCATTTCTCTGGCAGGCCTAAAGAAGATGCTGTTATCAGGATGATATCCATGAATGTGAGCTTTTGTTAAAAAGGAAAATAGGGATTTAAAAACAATAGTCTTCAATATGATAATGAGAAGCTTGAAAATGTAAACCCTAAATGTCCTCAAACCACGAGGAAGCAAAAGCAATACTTCTGGTTTTTTAGATCTAGAATTTTTAATCCAGCTTTTGGTGGATGCCCAGCAATGGGCTCAGTTTCACGCAGTTGTTTGTCTTTCCCTGCACATGTCCCGTCACTGGAGAGCAGCACCCAACTTTGTTTCTCTTACCAAAGAGGCTGGAGTGAGAGGGTTTGCCACTGTGAAGCTTACGTTTACACTGGCTGCACAGTGGCCCCTTTTTGTGGTTCTTTCTCGCCTTCTTGCCAATTACTTAAGTTTCCACCGCCACAAATAAGAAGATGGGGTGAGTGAAGAGTTTTGGGGTGGGTGAAAAGCAAAGATGGGTTGTGAGATGACAAAGGGAGCAGAACTGGGAAGTGGGGGGGAGACATGGAAAGGAGGAGGAAGCCAAGACATCAGGAAGGAGTGTAAGAATCAAATGCTTTGTGTTGTTGAACCTCTAGCGCTTCCAAGACAGAGTTCCCTCTAAGTTCTAAACAACATTATTTTTGCCTGGTTACCATAAACTGATAAACAGGAAATGTGTTATAGTAATAAACAAAGGACAGGAAAAAGGAAACGCTACTAATCAAACAGGAACACGGCCTGGGAACACAAAAAGGAACAAACAAGAGTTACGGTTCGCCCCTTTCTCGCTCAGGATTGAGAATTATAACGAGTGTGATAAAGCACAGGGCAAAAAAGAGACAGTTGTAGTAGGACAGAAACGAAGACCAACATTATCAGAGTCATTTTGGGGCCTTGTTTATTGCTAGGAAAGCGGATGTGAGCTCTTGGCCTCGTGCAAACTTCAGCTGCTGTTCTGTCTCTTACACGGGAGAGTTACACAAGCTTGTCTCCGTACGAAACTGTAACTACCCCACCTTAGATCTGCTTCTCGTCTTTTGCAGGCATGTTTGCATCAACAGAATGAAGCTATATTAGCACGAAAACATGTACAATACTCATCAGTTGCCAAAGTTAGGCTATGCTTGTGCTAGATGGAAAGTGAAAATACTTTTTTCATTTATATGGATATGTACATATATAAATATATATATGTATATGTATAAATATATACATGTGTGTACTTCTTTGTGCGGGAATATCCTATTTCCAGCCTTTCTAGATTTTACTTCAGGGCTAGGGAGTATCCTTTAACGTATCCTTTGTTCTTTTTTTGTGTGTTTGCTCTGTATTTTAGCCACAAAACCCTCTTTAGAAAAAAGACTGTTTCTCTAGAGAAACTTAAGTCAAAAGTAAGTCTCAGTGTTCTTCTAAATGTTGTTCCATGAGGTTCATCCTGAAAACTAAACTACTTTATTGGAAATATTCTCTTACAGATTTTATGGGATTATGATTAACTTAATCCATGGCTTTATGTTGCATCTAAACAACAAAGGAAAATAACAGCGAATCATTTGGATTTACTTTCTACAAATAGGATATTCATAAATAAAATAAGCTTCCAGTGGGTAAATGTTAGCAGCATTTGAGTCTTTTTCATTAATGACCTAGATAATGAGGCAGACGGTGCCAGCAACAAGTTTGCAGATGGTACAATACCAGGAGGAGTGGTTAATACACCAGATTGTTTTGGTGCCATACCAGGAGACCTTGACAGGCCAGAAAAATGAGCCAACAGGAAACGAAGTTCAAAAATGGGAAATCCAAGGTCCTGTCCCTGAGAAGGAATAACCCCATGGACCAGAACATGCTGAACGTTGACCAGCTGGAAAGCAGGCCTTGGGGATCCTGGTGGACTAGAAACTGGCTGGAAGCCAGCAATGGGGTGGTATCCACTAAAAGGAGAAGAGGCAATGGGCACACACTGAAATGCAATAAATTCAATTTAAACATAAGAAAAAACATTTTTACTGCAAGGGTAATCAAACACTGACACAGATTTCCCAGAGAGGTTGGGGAGTCTCCACCCTCGGTGATATTCAAAAGCCGACTGAAGCAACCGTAGCTGTCCTAAACAACCTACTTTAGCTGACCCTGCTTTGAGCAAGGAGGGGTTGGACTTGATGATCATGAGAGGTCCCTTACAATATCAACTATTCTGTGATTGTGCAAAATTAAAAAAATAATAATAATGACAGGCTGAAGACTAAATGATCATCAATTCACAGTGAATTACAAGAAAGGGAATATTCTGTAGAGCACCTTTGACTACCTCATTTCTGAAGGTACCCAAAAAGCAAGGAGATGCTGCTGAACAGTGCTCTGAAGGTGGCTGGAGAGCTGACATTAGCAGGGACCAACCAGTAGAAGGAGTGCTCTGAGGTTTCTTCTACCAGACAGTACAGATGGCTGCAGCAGGAGGCAGTCGGTGTGGAAATTCATGGGTTCTGGGATGAGAGAAAAGAAGTGCAGGTGGAGCCCCAGCATGCTGTTTGGAGAGGGGTTACATGAAGGCGCAGTAGCTGGTAGGGATGTGGCTGGGTTCCACTGTGTGCCTCAGTCCTCTTAGTGCTCATGAATGAGTACAGGGTTGTGTCCAGCCCAGATGGATGCTGAGCTTTGGCTTGAGAACAGGGATGGGTCTGGCATGGCTGTTTTCTCATTCAGCTCTGGTCATCACCTGCTTCTCTCACTTTTCCTGCCAATTGGCTTTATCTGATCATCCAATTCCTACCAATTGTGACAAAACGACTTAGATGATACTCCTCAAGCAGTACAGCAAGGATAGCTTTGGAAAGTACTACACAACATAAGGACAGCAGAAGGACGGGCTGAAGCAAATCCATCTCCCTTTTCTGCTTTGGGTCCTTGTGCCAGAAAATAGCACCACAGAGGCCTGGAGGAAAGGGACTAGGCAGGGTTAACATACATTACTTGCATGAACTTCCTGCATTGTAGCTTAAAGAAAGGAGTGGGATACCACTCCACGAGAGACCAGGGTACCTGCAGCTTCCAGCCTAATCATTAGTGGACTGTAGCTGTAGCCAAGAGCTGTATTTCTCTGTCAGGGAGGGATGCGTGTGCTTGCTTTGCTCATGGTCAGCATGGAGGAAATGCTTCGCTGCTCTGCCAGGACCCTGGATGTGACAGGCTGTGAGCACATTTTCTAGACCTGCATCTTTCCTGCAAATGCCCCAGCTTCAGCCAACAGACATACCTGTAACTGGCATCAGATGATTTCAGGTGTTGGCTGTGCCTCAGCACATTTCAGCTGTTAAATACAGACCTTGTTCATTACTTTCTCCCAGCACTGCACACGTTTATCACCATCCCGCTTTCCATTCCCAATACAAGAAAAAGCTGTGGCAAAGCAGCAGGAGTGGAGAAATAACACATTCAGAGCAGACAGCCCTTCCTGTGTGACAGACCATTTCACTAGGCAAAAGGCCCAGTCAGACTATGCACATATGATGTAATTAAGTTGATTTAGCTTAATTTCTTTATTAAAGAAAAGGACACAATTGTGTAATGACCCATTCCTACTAAAATGGCAGCAACAGGACAAATGACAAGCTTTGCCTATATGAAATCACGCTGAGGTCGTGAGCAGAAACACAAAGTGTGGTGCACAGTGGCAGAGGACAGATCTCTGACCCCGGGCACAGGAAATACCGCACACGGTTCATGATGACAGCACACGAGGGGATCGGCATGTATCGCCAAATATGGCTGTGGTTTTATGTGGCCTTATGATTCTCAGACGCATCAGTCAGTTCTGCAGCTTTACCAAAGTGGCATTTTTACCCTCAGGCCGTGGTTTAAACCCACGCCTTATCTGCTAAAACTTCTGATACTTTATTTTTTTGCACACACTAAGTGCTGAACACAAGCATGAAGAATTTTGGTAATAACGGTAGAGCATTCACGCTGGCCAAGCGCACAGCAAGCAAACCCTTTATGCAGCCCATTTCTCCTCAGTGTTATTAGTAAAACTATTTAAAGTTTAATCAGTCTTTTCAGTTCTTGGCCGGGCTCTCATTCTGATGCCTGAACAAAAATAAAATGAAAAATCTCTAATGAAAAATTCCCTAGAGAAGTTTTGTGCCACTAAGCTGATACAGGTGCAATACACCAGCTTGCTAAAGCAAATTACTCTGGCTTTGAAAACCTGAGACATTTATTCTTGAGTCCAAATTTTAAAACCTTCAAAAATCAAATGTTACAAGTAGAAACCTGGGAGCAAAGCAAACCGAAGTCTGCCTAAGTTAGTTTTGGCAAAATCAGTAAAGAAAGCAGAACAAAATAAAATACGATCAAGTGCCCACAAACATAAAGGCATTCACAGTGTGATTTTTTTAAGTGGATTTTCACCAAAATCTTTACATAAACTGAAAACTTCATTAAAACATAAAGGTTGAAAAGGTTTAGTGGACAGGGCTCTTGTTTATTATGTGAGACTGTGATGTCAGTCCAGGTGGAGGCTGTAATGAAAATAGTTACATGATTTCAGTCCAGTTTCTCTGAAGGTGAACCCGACACCACAAACCCGGCATGTCACATAACACCCGTTGGCAAGGCCAGGGTTGCTTCCATCTAGAAAGCCTTCAGACCATAAGGAGGGTACGTAAACTGACCTACAAATCATTTCCGGCATAGTGGCTCAGTAAACATAGGTTAAAATCCTTTGATTGCTTATTATCCATAGTTTGCAAAAGATGAAAGGGCAGGTTTTTCAGAAACACACACGTGTCTGTCTTGAGCATGAACAATATTCTCAGGTGCGAATGGGTTCAGTGTTTGCACAAACCAATACCCGGGGGCACCTGACTTGCAGGTTAGTCTCGAGTGCTGTGCATGCTCATGTCACATGTGATGCAGACCACTTAAAAACTAACGCAAACAGCATCTTTTTAGGAAATATGCTATAACCCCAAAATGCAGAAGAGGGGAATTCGGCTGAGATAGGAAACTGGCCTGCCTCCCCTCTCAGCTTGACAAGCTTTCTGAGAAGCTGAAGACAACCTCCTCTCAGGAGGTTCCACAATGGGCCTGAAAAAGCCTCCAGGATCCAAACATCTCAAGAACTTCTTTGCAAGAGCCTATTCCTAAAGAAGATACAGGAGGAAAGAGAGTCTTGATTTTGACTCGAAACAAAGGAGTGTTCTCTTTCATGACTGAAGAGTTGTGATATGCTGCCTCTGTCTGTTGCTGCCTGGGAGGACAAGTGCAGGCAAATTCTCTGTTAATGTCGTTATAACTTCACCTGGGTTAAGGGAATTACAACGGACCTTTATTGAGGCTCAGCCACTAGGCACTTAGATAACTATCACACACACACATACACACAAAAGTCTGCATTTATGCTTTATGGTGTACAGGCCCAGCCTTAGCAAAGTGCTTGCATTAAAAGCAATCCTGTGCTCAGGAGATCTTTATTTCAGCGTTGCGGAAAGGAAATCTGTCCCTTGCAAAGCATGCAATTCAGTTTTCTAACTCAGGCTGTCAAACGGGCTGGGAGGGGTGCTCTGTGCTCCCCCAGCTCTCCCTGCCCACGCTGCCTCTCATGTCCCACACCAACAGCTAACAGCACGGAGGGGATCCGCTGCTCCCCATTAGTACCTGGATGCCTTGTCAGACACTGTGTAAGGAGTCCAGGCGTCTCTTGGAAGTCGAAACGCTGATTGCAAAGCCAGGGCAAGTCTCTGGGGCAGGTGGGGACCTAACTCCATGCTGGCTGGATGCATTTACATCTCAACATTCATCACTATGTGCCTTTTCCTCAGTACAGGTACCAAAAGCAAGTCAGTTCCTTTTCATGAGGAAAGGATACTGTCTTTCTTTTTCCCTTTATGAGAAGGGTGCTGGTTATTCTATATACCCTGAATGTCCCTGTTTTTTTGTGGGCAGACTCTCCTGTCTTCCAGAAGTTGCACTAATCAGATGAATCAGGAGGAAACACCTTTGCACTAATCAGATGAATCAGGAGGAACAGTGTGTCAGACCCTGTGACAGTGTGAACAGAAAGTGCCTGGAGAAGCAGACCTGCAGGCAACATAGATCTGCTAATAGCTTGTTTAAGAAGGGTTTAAACATGTAACAGCATGGACGTATCAGCACCTCGGTAGTTATGACATGCTGAGAGGCGACAATTTCGGCAGGCAGACAACTCTGGTGCCTCCATGGGCAGGTGCATTGGCAAAGCTGCTTGGGGATTCCAGGGCCAAATTCAGGGAGCTGAAGTGGCAGGTGGGGGCCTCAGCCCTTTGGGGATTGATCCTCTCAAGTTTTGATAAATATGGAGTAGGGAACTGAAATTTTTCTGCATGAGTGAAAGAGAAATCGTGCTGTTAGTGAAAAAAACCCCACCATTGCAAGTCTTTTTGATTTCTGCAAGGCAGACTTTGTCACAAGCCCAGGCAGCAGTCTGCCAGCGCAACCTTTAGAGGCAGCTTTATCCAGCTCTGCCACCGCACTCAGGTGTGCATGAGCTCCCTGAGCACTTATGCAGTAGTGTGGAGCACACTCAGACCTCAACTAGCCCCCCAAATATCCAACTCTAGATGTATTTTCCTGCTCCACTTTTCCCATCACTGTGGCGGGTTTTGGCTCTGGTTTGTAAAAGCTCACACCAGAAGAAAACATGCATTAGGTTTTTTGTTCTGAATTTGTTGGGCATTTTCTCCTTCTGCCAACACCAGCCCCACTGCAAAGTGGCAATTCAGAAAGAGGTCTGTTAAATGCCTGTCTAAACCTGCTTTGACCTAAATAAGTTACCACTAATATCTGCTGGCTGAATACTTTTGTGTGATGTGTGAGGGGCACAGATTTGCCTGGTGGCTGGAACTGATCCAAGCAGTCCGGGTTTCCAGGCGAGTACCAGCCGCCTGCGCCTCCAGAGCATTAAGTCAGCCCCAGGCTGAGTAGTCAAGAGACAACGCGAAGGTGCAATGCTTGGGTTTGGGTACAAACGGATTCAGCAAGTCCAGGGACACACCTTACATGCCCTACTAACAAATGTACAATAGCATGAATCCTGAAGTCTTCCATAATTCAATAGCTTGTAAATATAATGAGCATCTATAAACTGTACACACATTACTCAAATTTTATTTATCATTAGAAATTTTCATGGAATTATAGAAAGACTTATGTTGGTTAGGACTTTCAAAGACCATCTAGTCCAACTTCAAGTCATGAGGAAAGGATTCATATTTGAAAGCCAATTGTCATAAACCACTAATCCCTCAAATTATTTTCTCTGGAGATAAGTAGCAAACATATCTGCAGCTCTAAACCAAAATTGTTGTAATTTTCAATTTTTTTTTTTTTAATTTATAAAGAAGGAATGTCACTTGTGTCATGGCCAGCACAGGGTGAAAGTGGAAAGGAGAGCATCCTGGGCACTTCAGGAGCTCTCTGAGTCTCTGAGTTCTCAAAGCTCTCTTTCCCCAGAAATATTAATCAGTTGGTTGTTATTGTCATATATTTATTTTTCTTAGCATCTAGTAGCAGATATGCATTTGCTATTACACCTTTGTTGGGAATTCAATAGTTGCTGTCCTTAAACTCAACTATTGCTTTATTAGTCAATTCCAAATAAATTGCTTTAAAAAATAAAATATTTTCTTCTCAAGATAGTTTCTTATAGAAAAGAAATACAGTTTTTAGAGTGTTCTCTATGTTTCTAACTTCATTTTTATATGTCCTTTCTTTGAACTAATTGCTCACTCCTGACCAGTTCTGTTTCCCAGAACATCATTTCTATCTGAACATCACTCCACCGTGTATGTATTCAATCACCTTTTTACCACCTCAGAAGGAGGGGCTAGTGACATACTACTTTCTCTAGCTCACTCTTATTCAAAGAAAAGTTCAAATTCAAATATATTACTTTAGGAACTAACTTTCATTTATTCTGGTTATTGATGCTATCCATCAATGAAGCTTTTGATTCTGTATATATATGTGTATAATATAATTGTCTGGAGAATCAATGTCAACTTTTGAACCAATGCACATCTCCTTTATACGTGATAGCAAATGAAAGCCTTGTACGATTAAAGTATTGGTATTGGTTTGGTTTAACTCCTGGATGCTCATGTTCCACTTCCCTCTCTCTAAAGACCTCAGCTTGGCTCAGTAGAGCAACTCTACTAAAAACTGCCCTGTGACATCCATGTTACAGCAGAACTGCTTGGCTGCTAGAAGGATTCTGGAGTTCGAATGTTTTCCTGTTTGCATACTAAAAAATATTGGATGCTAGGCTGTGACATAACCTTGTCCCAAATCCTATCTCTATGACTTCAACTGCTCTGCTTTCCCATGCTCACAGCAGTTTGAGCTTCTCCAGCAGCTTTTTGGTTCAGTGGAGAAATTTTTGACTCTTTCATCTGAAGTCTAACAAGCAAACATTGGTGATGTAGCCTCAGTGGAGGGCTTTCTTTGCTGAAGTCTGCCTCTCAGGGGAAGTTTATTGGCGTATTTGAAGAGCTGAGGATGTTTTTGTAGCACAGAAGCCAAGTTGACCGCGATAAGACCTTGTGGGGTAGAACACCAAGGTATTTTCTCTGTTTAGTTAAAATCTTATATCTGTGAGTAATTTAAAATGTTGATTATATTTTATTGAAGACTGGTGATTCAGTCTCCTCAGAGGCCTATAAACATGAGAGTTGTCTTAGTCTATGAGCAACCCATACTGCAATGCCAGGATTTAAAACAAACAAACCAACCCCCCCCCAAATCTCTCCTAAGACAATAGTTGAGATTCTAAAGGCCTATTAACTAATTAGCTTTCCAAAAGGAAAAGAGGGTGAAGTGTAGGAGAGTCATTGACTTTCCAAAATGACATGCTAAGTGAGCCAGACTCTAAGCCAAGGCCTGTTGAAGACAGTGAAAGGAATCCCTTCGCTCCAGCAGGAGTCTAGGGGTTCTGCTACATCCAATAGCACCACGAAATACAGGGAATTGTTACTCAAGTTTTATGACATATTACGGTCGTTTGGGCACAGAACATTTGGAAGGAATATCTAGTTTATGGACAAGAAAAACACAGCGACGGAATTTTATACATGTGAAATTACCTTGACATAAATCTGTGGGACAGTAGAAGTTACCAGTGGCAATCATTAGTTGAAGAGTAATAGGATTCCTTGCTTTAGTTTGTCTGGTCAAAACAAAGGGAAAGAGCCTAAAAATATATAGGGCAAAATTACTTCCAAATTCTTGTCTTTCCTTGCTGAGCTGATGTTTATACAGTATGTGCAATAGACCAGCCATTGTGCTGTGACCGCTACCCTGTCAAAACTTGCTGCTGGGCATACAGCTAGCACATAGCTAAGAAATATTCATGCCAAACATTACCTCTGTTGGAAACAAACTTCGATGTTTATGATAGTCACTAAAAGAATTACAAATACACAACAATTCCATACACTTGGAATCTGAAATACTCCACAGTTTACAAAAATATCAGTTCCACCATTTCCAGGAAATCTGTCCTGCATTTTCCCATTGACTGACACGATGGACTCTCATGACCCAGCTAACCCAGGCTGTTCTCTGGTGACACGGCAAGCAGGCAAACACAGAAACCTCTCCACTTTCTGTAGCAGAGATTGTAATCATCTACATATGTAAACTATGAAAATACAAATCAAATAACCTCCATAATACTTTGCCAGTTGTATGTTGGATCTTTTCCTGTGCTAAGCTCCTCTGTTTCTGTAGGACCACAATTTCATGCTAGCTGTGTATCTGCTTTAAACAGCCACACAAATGGAGATCCACTGCAGAGGACTGTTGCAGTTGATGGGATTTTGACCAAATCACCCACAGTGAAGAAAGAATTGTGAGTGGTTATAACTAAACAGGATAAAATTGTGGTTTTAGATTTGCAGTATTAGTCTAAAAAACCTTTTCTAATTACGACTGCTTTAAAAGGCTACCTATTAAAAGTCTTATTTTTGCAATATCTTACTCAAAACAAAATTGAAAACCTAGATGTTTAAAGATGCGCTTCTGATTTTCACACATTTGTATCTGGATTCCTAAGCATTATCTACTACACTTGAGCATGAACGAAAAATACACTAACATAATGATATTAGGAAAAGCTAATGATTCCTCAGGTTTTGTTTGGTTTTGGGAAAATGAACTTTTTTAGCGTTCTGGAGTATTTTTACCACATATGCTACACAAATGATTGTGAGAAATGTAACTTCAAGCATGAGGGTTTTTTTAGTTCTAGAGCTGAGGGATTGAACAGCCAGCCAAGAAACACCACAGAGGAATGTGTTGAGGGAATAGCAGCTCAGGTAGATGGTTTGGCATCTTTCCTTCTATTGCACTGTTAAATTCCGGACGACTCAGCTTGCCAGGACTCAGTGCAGCCTTCTGCATAAGTTACAGCCCAACGGGGCTCCCAGATTCACTAGATTCATACACCAGAAATCTGCCAGCAATGTTGCAGAAAATGGAACCCTTTGAAAACCATATTCAACCTGCAGTGGCAGAGAGCTGGTACTCATACACCCACAATACCTCCAGATAATCCCACCCTATCAGCCTCTTGCTGTCAGCATTTTAAGAGACCTTTCTGGAGTGTCCTATAATTTATTATTTTTCTAGAAAAAGTATGCCTTTAATGGAGTTGCATAGGTTTTGTCACAAAAACACAGACTCTAAGAAGTTTTAATTTTCATTTTAAACACTTTAGAAGTTCTATAGTAACTTGTTCAGGTTTATGATCGCTTTCTGGCTTTATCCCTATTGAATTTTGTGAAATGCATTCATAAAGGAAATGATTCATTAATGGTAATAGTCCTTAGCACAGGCCTAAATGAGGAAGAGAAGTCCAAGTTCCCCATTGCTGGTGACGGCAGTACATAGGAAATCCTTGCCCAATCCTCCCACCCAGTACTTGGCAGGGGATGCGGTTGGAGAGCAAAAGGTCTGAGCCTGGGGAAGCACTATATCTAAGGTGATTACGATTTATTAGGCTATACACAAACAAATCCTCTGCACTAATTACGGAGACTGGCAGAGAAGGGAGTAAACTGCAGCTGAAAAGGAAGACAGGAAGGTGAGCTGATAAAGAGTCTCCCGGCCCAGAAGCCTGCGGGCGCTGCTGTCAGTGCTGCCTGTTTTCAGTTCCACGGTGAATTGCAGACCAAGTTAAAATCAGTGCTGCTCATTGAGTGTCACAGTCTTGACAGGACCCTGATTTCAGCCACCATCTCTTTACACAAGAGGAATGAACTTGAGCAAGAGAGAGAAACAACAGGAAGATTCTTTAGAGCTCTTAAAAAAGTTGTCCAGGGAAGAAAATATAGACTACGTGGCTTTGAAGTACTTGTGGGTTGTCTCTGTCAAGTAGTGCTACAGGGAAGAACCAAAACTTTTCAAACAAGAAAAAAAGATCCTTTCTCAGAGTCTTTCATTTGACATCTAAGTATTACTTTGTCACGTTTGGAGTGACAGAATCACTGAGCCTCAAAACTGTTAGTGATGGAAAACTGTCTTGTTTAATCTTTTCACAGTGGCTTATTTGGTCTTTGGCTTCACTGGTTCCCTCATGATTCTCTAGTCTCCCTCTGTAAAGCACACCCAATGTAGAGCTGTCTTAAATTTTGTCTGCTGTTCTTGTTATTAGGAGCATCATTTCAGTGATGAATGTTTATAAGACAGCTTGAGGAATTTCATCCTCCCCTGGTAAACTGTGTAGGAGACTGCCTTAATGGACAAAGAAAAACGTCTGCTGGATTGTAGCCAAAAGCTTGGACTTGCTTACAAAAAAGAAAATACACGTTTAACCTTCTGGTATTGTGTACAGAAGACATATTTAAAAAAATATTCACCTCTCTTCTCACAACCAAAAATGGAATCAGTGAAAGATTAATGCGATTTTCACTATTTTATGGCAAATCACTTGTGACAAGTTTAATTCTGCCTCTTGACCAGATGTCTTACAAGGCTGTCCTGCTCTACAAGGCTGTCCTGTTTTCTTCTACAAACACCTCTAACTGGGAAAATAAATGACAGATGGCTGTGAAAAACTGAAGAGAACTAAAAGGCATGAAAAGAGAAAGGGATAATAGGCTTTATTCACAGGTGTAAGGATTCTGACTTGAAACAACAGATTAAAAGCTGCAGCCCAGTTTTAACTTCCCTCATTAGTGTGCTTGAGCAAGACTTGGAACAAAAATTCAGCAAGCCATGATGTTAGCTAGATTTATGCTTGTGCATAATTAGGTCCGTTTAATCAGGACCTGAAAAAAGACTTCAGGATGTGAGCTGTTCTGAAGTCTATGTGACACAGGGTGTTCTCAGCTTACGTTAAATTCACCGTATAACAGTTTCTAACCTACAGTGCAGAATCACCATGTGTTGTCTGGCTAATCTGTTGCATTCATTGTAAAGGAAATATACATGGCCAAAGGTATACTGAAGAATGGCTACTAACAGTTCAAGGGCCTAAAAAAATTCATGCCAAACGGTTGTTGAGCATTTCACTGCTTGCTTAAAAACTGTAGATGCCTAGCAGTTATAAAGAAGAGTTTCAAACAGGACCTAGGCATTGCTGAGGTAGCAGCCAGGGTGCACTAGGGCCTTTCTCAGCCTAAGAACAGCAATTGAGAACCATGAATCGCCCTCTGTGTTTCCTCCACTCGCTCACTGGTCTAGGTTAGATGTGCGTTAACTGTAACCCCACGGAAAATGTTATGTGCCAGGAATGGAAAATTACAGTCCCACGTAGCTGATGGAATGATTAAAAGTCAATGGGTCCCTTCTGCCACTGCATCTCAAAAAGGGGGGAGAGGATGCCTCTTTTTCCTTAGAGCACCTTATCCCTGCTGCTGTTTCTAGGCTAGAGAAGGATGGATGCTCTTTCTGCTGTTTGCAATGCTCTGGAATAGAAGACCGACAGCTCTCTCCTTCATTGGAGCCTGGAAAACCAGAATTTGTCTCCCACATTTCTGGAAAAGACAATCTGTCCAAAGTGGGATTACAATGGAAATGTGGGTTTCACCCTGGCCCCACCTCTCAGGTTCACAGGTTCCCTGACCCACGACAGCTTCCCTACTGAGTTGTCAAGAAGCCCGGAAAGCATGCAAATTGCTGACAGAGGAAGCCAAGTAAGCCTGCAGGGAAAGCAGGCAGTTTGGGACCCCGTCTGATTTCTGTCACAGCCAATGTGCTGCTCAGAAATCTGTTAATTACAGTTTGTTTTTTTGACCAATGGAGAAAATTTCTGTTAGAAGTTTCCATTCAGCTCTGCTGTGTTGCTGCTGCTGTTCCAAATGAGAAAGGCAAAATGGCACAGAGATTCTTACACAGGGAAGGTGCAGAGCCCTGGGAGACTTGGCATTACAGCAGGTCTGCAGTCCTGGCTGTCACAGCCTAACCATGAATACGCTTTCAAAATGTCAGATACTCCCTCTGGAATTAAGTACGTGTATTCACACTAGTGTGACCGCCAAAACAGTGCACGTGTCTTGCCAGGGACTTTAAATAAAGGGTTTTATGCAACACTGTTGTCCTCAAATAAAAAATTCTGCTTCATATTAGACTCCTAGTCCTGGTCAATGTTCTTTGAATTTAAGAGGAAAGTGAATTGTGCTGCTATTTTTTCCTCCAAAGAAGTATACGCTTTTTTTTCTAAGCACCCAATTGTTTAATAACTTGCACTTGTTCCCTTAGCTGACTGAAATGCATTTATAGCCAAGCTGGACAATGGCGTCTGTCTGTACACACAACTACCAGAATTACCGTGTCCAAAACTATCACCACTGAAGCCGGGCTCTTAAAGGAATCGGGACACTGCTCCTGATGAGTAATATTGTTAAAGTGTTACTGCAACTTTGCTGGCTCAGCTTAAGCAACAAATCAATTAACATGTTATTTCTTTACATTGCAACTCTCCACACGCTACTCTCTTCCATATATTAGAAAGTGAAACATAATAACAATATAAAGCTTGTGCTTATTGCATATTTTTCACCTTCTCATTGTATTTAGGTGTAGATATTACAAAGAAAATGAACTAGAATATAAGTCGTAACTTCACTTTTTAAATGAAAGCACCTACAATGATGCCATTTTCCAGCTCAGTTTGAGCTATTTTTTACTATGCTTTACTGTTAAACCCCGATTATGATCTTAGGGCCATTACAGATAAAAGACTGATATTGCCTCAAAGACATTAAAAAATATGTTTTAAAAGATGCAGATAAGAAAAAATGCACTAAGTAACCCATGGTTTTTTTAGAAATACTGGTCAAGCTTCCTTGCTGGACCAGACTGCTGTTCAGTACAACTCTTTGGGAAAAGGCAGCCAAAATAAGCAGGGAAGCTATCACAGCTTCGTGATTTTCTGCTCATCCTCCTGTTTCAGTTCAAAATAGATTGCAGGACATCTTGCCAAAGGTTGAAACTAAAGTCATCCTTTTTAAGACCACAGAGTAAATGATGATCACATGGGCTGGCCTCCCATATAATGCAATCCAAATATCTGTCTCCAATAATTTCCATGACAAGGGTGTCTTACAATAGGCAGAGGTCAGTACACTCAAGGGACATAAGAGCAAGATTCAGCAGTCTACAGCCTGAAGTAGGCAGACAACTACTGATATCCATCTAGAAACTCTGTTACCTTTTGAAAAGGCCTTTCTCTCCACAGCAGTTATAGGAAACCTATACCTGTGTGCCCTGGTTACACACCTAAATTCAGGAGGAAGGAATCCACGTCATGGTCACCTTTGTTGCAGAGATAAGCTCCCCGGCATTTAAAATTTTACAGACTTTCTCCACATTCCTTTATTTCTTGCTTCTTTACTTTTACCTCCAGTTTTTACTTGTGATTACTCCACTTTTCTTCTGAGCATCTGTTCCGCTGCTTCCATTTCTCTTTGATATTTTTTTCCCTACGACTCGAAGGATACAACACTCTGAGCTGAATCTTTCTCATTAAGGGTCAACTTACACAGAATCACACCATGATACTTACTTTCAGATCTATACTAGAAACAAGAATAAACATCACAAAGATCTCTGCTGCTCTCTTAACTAGTCCTGAGATATGTTACCATCCCCCTAGTATGGTGGGGGGATGGTACATACAGGACACAAGCAGTTAAGTGCTGTCTTTCTCCATTTGTATCTTGTACCCTTTCTACTATTACTGTCCCAATTAGTCATGTACTCTCAAGGCACACTTCCATGAGATGAGTCAAGTAATTCATCTTTATCCTCCATCTCTTGGCCATGTGCTCCTTCCTCTTTTCTCACACTGGGCTCTACCCTGAGCTGATTCAACCTGCCAATTAACTCAACAAAAAACTGATTTTCAACCAAGTCAATAAGCTGTGCAACCTAGTGAACACTGGATGTGGTACAAGGGAGCGTGTAAAAGCACAGGGAAAAACAGGACACCTGCTTTGGATGGCAGCAAGCTGTTGTCCAAGCAGCTTCGTTTTCCTCCGACTCCCTTCTGTCCTCCCTCATTCTGTTTTCCTTCTTCCAGACTTCAGACCTTCTCTCTTTCCTTACCTCTCCTTAGATAAAACTAGTGAAAACCAAAGAATAACATGGCTGTTTATTCATATCTCCATCTCCTGCAGCCAAAACCTTAAGGGCCAGGCGCCTAGCTTGACCCAAGGTACTCCCAAAGGGATCACCGGGTACCACCAGCCCCCCAGCCTGTCCCGCCACGGGACTCCACAGCTGCCACGGCGGATCTCACAGCCGGATCTACAGCCAGCCACAAACCACAACAAATAATGAGTACCTCAGCCCTGTTCTGTCAGGACGGACCAGGGATCTCACCACTTTGGTGTGAGGCCTCCTGTTCATCGCCGGGGCAATGGGAAAGTGAGGTCTGCTCCCACTGCCGCCATTTCTCCCCCCCCCGCCAAATGCACGGCAAAGCACCCGGACAAGCGAGGAACACCGCTGAGCGGTATGTGTGTATGTGGACTTTTCCTTCAGTATAAACAGGCTCGTTTCCAGGGTCATCACCGGCCCTTCTTGAACGGAGCCCACCCCCGCTGTGGGCCCCGCCGCCCACCGACGCAGTTTTATTAAGATGGCGCCGCACGGCGGGGCTGCTCGGGCCGGCCTCGGCGGGAGCCGCGGGGGAACCGCCACCGAAGCCCCAAGTCCGCGGGGCTGCCCCCAGGCCGCGGGACACCGCCTGCCCTCCCTCCCGGCTCCCGCGGGCGGCCCCGGGGCCCCGCCGGGCCCCCTGAAGCGGGG
>JAOXNO010000024.1:35600420-35616102 GCA_028565335.1 Limnodromus scolopaceus
GGTGCTGGCGCTGCTGCCGGCGGCGTCCCCTTGTCGGGACGGCCGGGGCTGGGGCGGGCTGCGGGACGGGCGGTCCCCCGCAGGCAGGTGATGGGGGGGTCCGGCAGCCCTGCGGCGCGGCGGGGCCGGGGCGGCGGCGAGACACCCCTGCGGGAGGCGCGGGCAGCGCTACGGCCTGACGGCTGCGTTCCCGCCGCTCTGCGGCTGCGGAAAATCCGATTTTGTGGGTTTCTCGCATTAAAAACACAAAACAAATTCATAAAAACCCCAAGATGGGGAGAAGGTTAGAAGCGAAGGCTGCGGTCCTGCGCAGGTGTCGATGCAGAAGTGTGCGCCCCTCACCCCCCACCGCCCCCCAGAGCCAGAGCCGTCCCGTGTGTGCTGCCCTGGCACACGGCCCCCCATCGCAGAACCTGCGGGAGTTGCACTGTAACTTGGTGTCTACAGCGTGTGCCAGTTACTCTATCCTGCACTTTAGTGACTTAAAAGCGAAGTCGTTCAGGTAGAGTGGGAAAAATATAACTTTAACTCTGACTTATTGTTGTCTCACAATTTTAGGAGGGTGCAGAAATGTCTCCCTTCGAAAATAAAGGACTAATACTTGGCGTAATGGCAGGGACTGCTGGGATAAGCCTGATGCTGATTTGGTACCGTAAGATCCGAAAACCCGGCGCAGCTGTGCGTATACCTGCATTTGGAGATGTAGGTAACAGGCTTAATTCTGTGGGCTTGCAAAATGAAGCTTCTAATGAGCAAGGAGTGGTAATGGTGTTACATGGAAGGCAGCTGCAGATACTAGAAAAATTGAATGGCTTGCTAGTGAGCGTGGACGAACTGAAGAGAGAGGTGAAGTTTCTGAAAGAAGCTATTCCAAAGCTTGAAGAGCTTGTTAGAATTGAGCTTCAAGGGAAGGGAGATGTTCAGAGAGTTAGCCCTTCACACAGAGCAACGAAGCGGAGAAAAGCCGAGACAGCTTCTGGTGCAACAGAAACTACCAGCTCTGAGGAGGCCGAAAGTGAAGGAGGGTGAGTCAATGATATTATGTATATAGTACAGTACACATACAGTGCAAATTGCGTCATAACCTATGCGAAACTTTGTATTGTATATTTTGTATTTCTCTATATTCGGGGGAGGGGGGAAAGACCAAAAATTCTGAGTAGCATTTTTTAGATCAGAAAAAACTCTGGGTGACCATCTTTGAATCTGCACTATACCTGAACTTGGCTTCATGCCAAGCATAATACAGATTTTTAAAGGTGCATTTGGTAACAATCTAGTGCAGTATTGCTACATAGCTACGCAATAAGAGGCAGAGTTCACCATAATGGTGTGATTTTGAAAGTGCTTCTAATAAGGAGGTAGTCTTGTCATGTCTCTGACAGAGTTGGTTCAAACTGTATGAATGCTCTTGTGCTTTTCATGATAGTTGTCTTCTCTGGACCTTAAAGTTGAGTTATTACATCATTCTGCCTAAAATTATTACATGCTAGGAAAGCTATGTCCAAATGCAACGTGTGTACAAATAGCAGTATGTTTATATATACGTGCTGTTGTATATACTTTCTGGTGGCTTAAAAAGTAGTCATGAGAGATTTAGGGTACTGACTCAGTAAGGTAGAAAGTTCCTAGTTTTGATCACATCTTGTAGTCCCATTGTGGTTAATGGTATGTTTTATATGTGTGAGTTGAGGAACGTGCTGAAGGATCAGATGTACCTGAAGTCCAGGAGAAGGACTATTTTTTTTGTCTTTGCATATGTTACCTAAGATACCCTCCAGTAGTAATGTAAAAATGATGATGACATTACTTTCCTGTAATTGCAACTTTGTTTTGATATAATCAGATTAGATACTACTGTGCAATTTAATAAGGGTATCTTTATAGCAACTTAGTTTTTTGAACCATCTCATCAGAGTGTTATACATACTAGTGTAGGCAGCAAATTACAGCTTACTAGCGTAGGCTGTAAATTGCCTGCCTTAAATCACTTTTTTTTTCTTTAAAGATGTATTAGTTAACTGTAATATTCTGAAGACAGCAACATGCTGCATATAATAGTCAATGAAACTATATTTTTGAAGAGCTCCTTCACATTTATTTTCAGTTCCTGTGGGCAGAATTTCTTGTGTTACATCGCAGCCCAAACGCTTCACAAGTCTTATATTTTGTTAACATATATTGAGATCTGTCAGTTCTATTATGAACCAGTTCTCTATTTTTTTTTTCTTTATTTTAAGTATTTGGTAAAGGCAGAGGTATTCAAAGAAGTTCCCCCTTCATATGCTGTAGAAACATCTCAGTTCTAGTAGTTTCTCAGATTGTTTAGTTGGTTTGCAGAGGCCTTTATGTTATGCATAAAATATTTGGAGATGTAGATAACACTAAAGGACCAGTTTATGAATCATCAGCTTCACAGAGACAGTATAGGGGTTATTCCACACCTGGCATTTGAGAAGATCCCATTTTTTGGTCAGGAGAGCTGCGTTGCTGTTTGAGAACTAACCAAGGAAACTTGTCTGTTCATGTTCTTCTGTGTGATGAAGAAGCTGATGAGATGATCCAATACAAGTGATTATAGTGTGCAAAAGCTTTGACTGTGTCCTTACGAGAGGCCTTCTCTGACAAGTATTTGTATACAGTCAGAAGGAAGGAAGATAATTCAAGGTTATAGATAGTGTTAGTCATTCGGGTATTTGCATTTCCAATGCTGTTTTTAATCCCTTATGAAAAGAGGTGTTTTTTTCCTACTGACACCTTGTACTTGATGTGCTTGTTCTGCATACCTTCTCTAAATTTAAAATAGTTTTATTTCATTTAAGTAATTTTCTTTCTGCATTTGTTTTTCTTTCCCCTGCAAATTGAAATAGGTTGTTAATACTAATGTGTGGACAGTTGCAATGTATATAGCTTTTTCTGAGGTCTTCTGTAACTTTAATGGCAGTGGTGCATGTTCTGTGAGAATTTGCCATGAGAGACAATAACAATACTTTTTTTTTTCCCCCCAGTTAATGTGCATCACCACTTCATGTGCTCTAGGTAGAACACCATGTGTATTGTTTTATCCTGTTCTGTGGTGAATTCCACACACAGTCATGCATTCAGTTGCTAATTCGGGCAGTTGAGAGATAGTTTTTCTCTTTGTTACAGATTAAACATTTTTTCACTTTCTGTATCTTACCTAAAGTACATGCAGAATGTTTCACTGCCTCAGCAGTATTTTCATGATCTAGGAGATAGGATTTTGCTTGCCTTGATCTCCTCTGGTTTTAACTGACAAATGTAGATGCTGGGAATTGACAGATAAAGTAATCTTAAGGTTTTTATGGACTTGTGCTGGATGACTACATTGGTTTCAGAATTGTAAACTTCTTCCAGAGTACCTTTTAATACTGCCTGTTTTTTCCATAAAGTATTTGAAGCTGGCAGTCTCTGATAGGATCCTCACTGCTTTGATCTACTCTGGTCATGTTCTCAATGTCACTGTTGGTATTCAACACCTTAGGAAGAGAAGCTTTCTATTTTGCCTTTCAAAAATTATGTATTTCTCTAAGTGGAAAAATATCCCATGCTTTTTAATAAATGAGATACATTTTTACATAATAACAGCCTGACTGTAGGATACAGTGAATGGATGGGACATTGACTGAATAGTAAAGAGCCAAGGTTTGTAGTCTGTGCTTTTCTGTGTTCTATTCGTAATAGCGTGTTTCAATGTCCATCATTTACTAGTGAAAACCTCAAGCTTTAACATTTGAGAATGTGCAACAAGCACTCATTCATTTACGAATACAATAAATCATGTCTTGATCATCACCTGGGTTGGAGAGTGTCATCTCATTGTGATTTTAAAGCTGTTTCCTCCCTGATACAGCAGTGATGAACGATTAACATCAGTGTCATGTTTGGCATCGCTCTTCAGCTGGCCTTGCATCCAAGCTTTTCAAATTGCATTTGGCATCAGTTACCAGAAAGATTCACTGCAGTAAATCCTTTTCCTACAGATGTTTTATTTATAATTATTCCTTGAAGTTGTTTAAATATTGAGCGGGAAGAAACATTTCCCTTGCCTGCTTCTGAGTATCACATCACTTATGATTGCTTCATTTATTTTTGCTGCCCATTTGTTTTCAATGCAACCCTCAGTTGACCTAGGAATAGGGTTTGCCAAACTTTTCCTTGAAAGCTGCTTATCATTACTGATGCATATGCACTCTGCTGGGTCATACAGTGCAAATTTGATCCAGATAAGTCTGTGACATATAATCACTTTTCTATTGAATTAGCTGGAGTGGATGAGACAGTGTTTGTATTAGCTTGTTGGTTTCTTAAGCTGGCAGGGAGACAACAGATGATATTTGATCTGTCTAAAAGCTGAAGTGTTGTGAAGAGATGACACCTGGTTAGGCCCACTCTCTGCCAATTTACAGGCAATCCGACAATTTTTGAACCAGCAAAGTGAGTTTATACCACAGTGGTGTTTTATGCAATGTAGCTCGGTTTTTTCTTAATGCAGTACGAGGTGTCTGGATTTACTGAGCAGCTTAACCGCAGTGTGGTGAGTCTCCAGAGCAGTTTCTATTTGTTCTTTGAACTTTGAACAGTCCTTTGCGATCCAGCTGAGTCCTGTTAGTTGATCATTGCTCCTCACATTCTTACCAATGATTTTATCTTTTACATAAAATCTGTTGGTAATAAACAAGTTGGCACTGACTGTAGACATTTTTAAAGTTCTTCCATTTTCTCTAATATTGGTCAATGTGTTTAGCACATGTAAATACTTTTCTGTTTATCATCTGATAAGACCTCTTGCAGGAAAATACCAGGTAAAATTGCAAATGCCAGTGTTACTATATGAAATCTTTTTGAAACAAACCATAGTGACTCTTCCTCTTTTTTTTGTGAATTTCGGTTTTGGATTAGTGTCATCAGCCCTTAGACTCTTCGGAGTTCTTAAACTGTGTTAAAAAGAATGTCTGCTTCTGTTGGTGTTAGTACTGTGGGGTTTTGAAATAGTATTGATCTTCATAACGTGCTTTTCTAGAATGAGTAAATATATAAGCCTGCTGGCTGCTTCATTGAAGTCAATTATCAAGATCTTCTTAACATAGTTTTATGCCAATAATATGTTACATTCTTATTTTGTCCTTAAGTATCTGGAAGGACTTCCTATCTTGTAATAAAACTGTCTTCAGTTCAAATTGGTAAAGTATAGCTGACCCAAGTTGTTAGGAAAAATCCTAGCTGCTTATTTTTTAAAAGTCTGTATTGCCTTCTTAACTTGTTATGTTTTCGTGCTTAAAACATTTTAGTTATGATAAGGATCAAACAGAGCTAGTAAGAGAATGAATGTCATCAGAAACAAAACAGAAAAATATTCTTTATGCTTAGTTTGCAACAATGTTTGAGGTGATATTTAGTGTTTTATACTTGATTAAATTACCTTGCTGTTATTTTACCCCTGTGACTCTTGAGCAATGTAGGAGTTTGCCTGGGGTGTGTGACTAGTGAGGTGGGAACTCAGCACAAATAAATCATGAAGCCCTTGGCTGTCACCTTGGTGATTTTTCCTGTGGAAAATGCTGGGAGGTGGCAACGTCAGCTCTGGAGCCAAAGAGTAAGAGACAAGGAAGAGAGGACTCTGTGAAGGCACTATGAAATTACTTCTCTGAGAAAAGAAAGGAAAAATTTAGAGGAATGTCGACGCATCTCAAGGGTAACTAGCATGCCCAGTCTTAAGCTGTAGCAACTGTTTGCACTCCCTTGGACATTTTGGTATCAGAACATTTAATTTGTGTCCTTTCCATGAAAAACACTATTCACTTCAAACCAAACTTGGAGAAGATTTTAAGCATTTTGAGAATGACATTATTCTCTGGTGGTTGTGTAGAAACTCCTGACCCTTAGTGTAGATCAGTGTCTTCTCATCTGTGTCAGCAGGCACAGGGCTGTATGGTTTGTTGCAGTCCCTGAAAAAAGTTACTGGTGTCTGGTGTTTTTCATTTCTCACAGGTTGTATTATAGGTATTGTTTTGCCTTCTTTAAAGCATGCAGTCAACAAGTAAATTGAAATTTATGGCGTTCTCATCAAAATTTAAGATGGTCTGCTCCACATTTAAATTCTTCGAGGATTCATAAAGCAGATAAATAGAGGAGGTAGGAGAGAATTTGACAGGATGGTGGCAATGAGAGAGAGAGAGGGGAAGAAATGACCTATTCTCTCTGCTGTTTCTCAGCACAAATGTGGCCCAGAGATCACGTTTCTATTGGAGAAGTGGGATGAGGAAGGAATAGATGCAGTATGGTCTGATCTTAAAAGATTATTCTTCCATCATATTTCATAATTAGCTCTTTATGAGTTCACATCATCTGTTAGATAGTGACCTATTTCACACTTTTTCCATTTGAGTCTCTCAGTGAATATTCTCATGTGACTTATCTGATGTCATATGAATTTGATGTTTGGCCATGACAGTTTGATACACTGCTGCTGGAAATCTCAGTTGGGCTTGTTTGGAGTGACAGGGCTTGGCTGTCAGCCCAGCCTTGGCCTTTATATTTTTTGCTAGGATAGTGAAGTTTTTCTGAAAACCACTTTTGTCTGTTTTCTAACGTTGGAACACTAGTGATCATAGAAATTTTAGCAGATGTTCATGCAGCAAAGTTAAAACTTACATCAACATCGATTTCCAAACACCGATTCCATGTTTCCATATGTACCTGCTTAGGCAGCATTTAATGCATTGCCCAAATTCCTGTAACTAAGGAATGTTATGGTTGCAGTATTGTATGGGAATTTGAAACTGCCTTTACTGCTTAGTTGTTGCTACTTTGTATCGTAAAGTGCCCTTATTTTAGGTTAGTAATTGCACAAACTGTCTGTGCATTTATCATTTAATTGAGGGGGGAGGGTGCAAATCCAAACCATGTGAGGAAAGGTACTTTCCAAACATACTTCACATCATAAGATTATGTATTGGAGCTAAAAGGTGCCCCCCTCCCACCTAATCCCTTGCACTTTTGGTCAAATTAGTGCTCTTACAAATGCAGGCTGTACGCGATGTAGCTCTGCACCCACTTCAAGGTAACTATGGAAGAACAAGATTCTCTGTTTTTAAAGATGATTCAGAAAACCAAAATAAATGTTCGCTGACTTCCAATTAAAGACTCTGCAGGATACAACATAGGATGCATCATCAACTTCAGCGTCATCATGATTATGTAAAACAAATCTGTAGAAATCTATGAAGTTTCCCCTCTCTGTTCTGCTACAAGTTGTTTTTCAGTGTGAACACATGCATATGGTTTATGTATGTATTGTTTTATACAAATGTATTTTTGACTACTCTTTCCCATATTGCCATGTTAATTTTGCAGTGAAACTGTCATGTCACATCTAGCACTTCTGTAGCTTGTTCATTTACAGGCTGTGTGTCTGCTTGGGTCTTAGTTCTGGTCACTTCCAAAAGCAACATACTGAAAACAGAATATTTAACAGCCATGATTATTAACCTCCATTTATATTGCTAGCATTCTGTACTGGTTATGTTTCTGGAAAAAATAGATTTTATATATTTTGACTGTCATGACCTACGTAAATTATTCAGTTGCTTAATGTATATAGTACATTTCATGCTTTTTCTGCTCCTAATTACAATTTTAAAAATCTCTGAACCGGGGAGCTTTTACATTATTATTTCTCATCAGAACGATATTTTCAAAAGTGGAAATGCAGAAGATTAGGCTTTTCTGTCCATTTTTAGTACAGAAGCAAAAGGCTGCTTTTTAAAAATGATGCCTCCTATATGAGCATAAAAATCATGCTCCTATGTGAAATTGGAGAATTTATGCTCAGCACTTTGGACAGTAAGGCCACCTGCTTATCTCTGCATGGTATTTATGGCTTTTGTAAATATTTCTTTGTCCTTGATTGCCTTGTGCTGAGTACTTGTGCACTGAGCATAATGAATTAATATAAGCTCTTTCCCAGTTTCAGATATTCTGACCTTCAGAATGTTCAAAAGAAATAAGTAAAGGAATTGATAACAGGGATGTTACTGCTTATATTTAGATCTTACAAGTGTTTAACAAAACATTGTGTAAGTGATTCTTATAGCACTTAAGTTTTGGTTAGCAAGATCATTTAAAAAAGAAGGAAGTAAGGAGTTGAAGAGGCCTATTCAAGGTTACAGAGCATGTCTTAATACACATTAATGATTTAGTGTGTTCTGCATTTGAAACAGAAGGATACATGTGTTTCTAATATGTATCTGCATTTTTTAGTGCGGTGTTAGGCAGCAGGACCGTGCAATTACTTGCCTGTTATGTTTGGAGTATGATTGTGCTGTCCCTTTGAAGATAAAGGTTTTGTAATAATAACAATAATAAACTTGATACCACAAATACAACTCCTTCAAGTTTGGACAACTGGAAGAAATTGTGCACCAAAATTTTTGCATTTGAATTTAACAATGCTTTACCAATATTTTTAGAAAAGATCGTTAT
Source organism: Limnodromus scolopaceus (assembly GCA_028565335.1). NCBI lineage: Eukaryota > Metazoa > Chordata > Aves > Charadriiformes > Scolopacidae > Limnodromus > Limnodromus scolopaceus. Next base: position 35,608,926 of record JAOXNO010000024.1, read on the forward strand.
TATTTTCTGTGATTTAGTTATCTTACAGCTCATACTGATTCTGAAGGAGACTCTGAGGATGAGAAGGGATGTATGAAATCGCCTGATGCCACTGTGAAATCAGCAGAAGAAGAAGAGTTATTTAGTCTTCTACAGAAGGTGGACAATTTGCACAAGGGTTCAGAGGATGATAAAAAGGAGGGCTTCAGACTGCTGCTTGAGAAAGATCATGAGGTATTAATGGGTAAACTTCATATTGTGTTGCCATTAACTTATGATTTGCACTGCTTTTAAGAACTTCTTTAATACAAGCATTAAAATGCACACAGGAATGGAAGATGAAATTTCATGTGTATTTTTAAAATACAGTGAAAAAGAAATATTTCAAGGTGGTGTCAATATTCATGTTGGGTGAACATAGGCGTTTTATTATTTTATATCCCATTCAGGCTTAATAACTTTGAGGTTTTGCTTGATGCATGCAACGAAGAAAGATTAGGGCTTTTTTCTATGTAAATTATACTTTTGCTGATTTTTAGAATGCTCTATGTGAAGAAGTCCTGTGGAATTAAGTAGTAACCAGATCAAGTGTTCTCAAGAAATTGAAGTATGAGCCTGTAATCTGCTTATATCTTTCTGGTACACTTCATGTGAATTTTTCCTTTGACTTTACTGTGCACATATGCAGCTCCAGATAAAATTTTGAAGTGGCTTGATACGCAGTGCTTAATTGAGTGTATCGGTTTCTTCTGATTTGGCAAACATCAGTTCTGATTATATTTTCATTTATATATTGAAAGACCCAGGAAGATAGATGAGATACCAATTGCGAGTGAGTGTGGTGCTTATGGCATACCTAAAGAAAGCATACATCACATCTTTCAGGGATCTGTTTTACTTTACTGGATTGCCTTTTTTTTTTTTTTTTTTTTTAGATAATAAAAGAACTTTAAAACTGATTTATGAAATAAAACCTCTTTAGACAGCCAAGGGTATTTCCAAAAGCTGTCTTCTTTGGTTGTGAAAAATTGGTCATCTGGTTCTCACATAAACTAAAAGTAGTATAGAAAGATGCAAAATAACCAAAGATTTATGCCATGTTCCAATAACCTGCTCTAAGCATTATGAAAGGAAACTGTTTAAATCACATTCTGATCAGTTTAATTACCCATCTGTCCTCTAATTTCAGTATGAAAACTGTGCGGACTTTCTTTGGAGACTTGCACGCGCTTATGGAGATCTGTTTGAGATGACTACTGACGCTGAGGAGAAGAGGAAGTATGTTACTGATGGTAAGCAGAGGCAAAATTTTTATGTAAAATGCCATTTGAATGTAGTGAAACATGCTTAGAACTTTGGTTAAGTTTTCCAATCCAAGCAATTTCCAATCCAATAAATAGGAGCATTTGTACTGTAATAATAACATTTTGCACAATGAACTGCCATGGTATGCAACTTCAGCCCATTCTTTCCTCACTGGAGAGATCAAAAATCGGTGAAGAATAAGTATTGTGGGTCACAGTTGAAGATTGTTAACTCTGGATGGTGACTTAAAATTCTGTGTTTTGTTAAGAATCGGGTACGAAATGCTGTCAGCACAGTTTTTTAATTATATCTTTGGGAGAGTGAGAGGAATAAATGTGAAGGCAAATTCAAGGTTTGTTTTTCTGCTTTCCTGTGGCAAAGCAGTGCTGCTGCGTATCAGCAGCCTCTTTTGTGGTGATGGTGGGAGTGAAACTTTGTGAATTGAGAAAAACTGTTGACCAGAAACAGAAGTCATGTGTGACAATTGATGTTCCTTCCAGGCATCTCTCCCCATGTGTCTGTTTGACAGCTTAACCTCAACAAGGTTCTGATTTTCTTCTTCCCAGCACATTTTCTTTGTTGCTTTTAAAAGCATTGCCCTTTCTTTCTGACTGGATGCATCTTGGCTAGAGGTACAGTTTACATTACCCTTTTTGTTTGAGCCTTCTTCTCTTTATTACAACAAACCTACATCTGTTCTACCTGTATCACTCTCCTCCAGTCTATACACTGTTCTTGCAATCCTTTTTACCTGTATCTGTGAATACTTCTCTCATTCTCTCCCCTTTCTTCCTCCATTGCCTCTCCCTTTTTTGCTGCACCAAATTCACGTTTTTTAAGTATATTCCAAGTTCGGTTTATTTTGTATTTCGTGACTCTTTCCCCATTTTCTACTTTTTGTTCTCTCAGCAGTGACAGCATCACTGGCAAAGCAGTTTTGGCTGCCCTTTGTTGTCTTTAAAGGCAGTCTCATGCTTTTGTGCTGTCATTACGTATTCCGTAGCCAACCTCAGCTTGTCCAGGGTCCTTGTCCCTATCCTTTGGTCACCTCAATACTCACGAAGACTTGCACATCTTACCTACTTAATTGATGCGATCTTTGCTTTAGTAACAACTTGATTTCTTTGTAGGGAGATCACCCAGTGCAGTGAGGATTATGACACAAACTAAATTACAGCAGTAAACTCTGTTGTTGGATCCTTTGCTTTTACCAGTGATTACATGTAGCTTCAGTTGATAATGGTATAGCAAAAGACAAGGAGAGATAAAGAATGATGGAATGAAACTGGGTCTTAGGTGTTGAGTAACCACCCTAGTTTGGCTGATTCTTATGAAGTGGTGGGTGGCGGCAGCCTTTTTCATCTCAGTTTTTGGAAGTGGTGCAGAGGGATTGAAACTGCAGGGGAGTTGGCAGTAGTTTCATGGGTTTTTTCATTCCACTGGATTGGAGAACTGTGTATGCTGTTCTTTGTTTTTATGAAGTTAACTTGCAATACAGAAATGTCAGTGTGGCTTAATTTGTTGCAGCTGAGACTTTGCAAGCATAAGGCATCTCATCTGAACTTCTTACTGTGAGCATGGGTTTGATCAAATCACCTACTGTCATCTTTATTCAGTTAAAAGTGGAACTTAATGGAAGTCTCTGCTGGAAAGGAAATTCAACTAGTTCGTTCCCATACCCAAGGCAGGAAACAGCTTTGCTGGTTCTTCTGACAGGTGCTTCTCTAACCTGCTTTTAAGGGTCTTCAGTCTTAGAGACAACATGGCCTCCTTTGGCAGTCCAGTCCAGTCCTTCCCTGATTTAGCTGCATCCGAATTGGATTTTAAGATAAAGTACTAAAATGGCACCATATGTATATATATGGACATATTTATATAGATATATGTATGGGGTTGTAAAAGCAGGATGTTAAATTGTCCGTCTAAATGTTTACAGGAGCAGGAAGCACTTTTTTCTTTGCAGCTAGTGCATGTCAGGTTGCTTCATTCTTGGGAGTTGCCTAAAACATGGAAGGGTAAAATAAATCCTTAAATATATTGTATTCCATTTACAGGAAAGATTATAGCTGAAAAGGCTGTTCAGCTGGATGCCGGGAGTGCTGAGAGCCACCAGTGGTAAGTTTGAGAAATGTGCATTTTTGCAAAGTTGTATGTATTTATCAAATCCAGCCAAAAAAACTCAACTCTCTTTGGCTCTAGTGCCCACAGCAAGTTACATTTATCGTACTGCAGTTGACATCAATTTCATAAATTATTCATTAATACCTTTTCGTTAGCTTTATGGAACTCAATTATCATCAGTTGCAGCTAAAAATACATTGAAGTATTCTATGAAGCATTTACTATAGCACATGAAACAACTCAATAACCGTACTTCAGTAGGTACCATGAAATGTAGATGGGAGTATTTGCTTAAACCAGTATATTGTTGTGCAGAGAAGCCATAGTTTTCCATTTACCTTCTCTTTCAAGACTTTGCAAAATAATGTCATTTGACCTCATATTTTTCCCTTCTTTTACTTGTAATAATCTAAATTCTAATAATTAAAAATAGACAATGGGAGGACTACGGAAGTTTCAATTAACTTCTCCATTTTTGTTTTATCATATCAATTTCCTCCAAGCTTGGCACTTGGATTAATTTTGTAGACTTTGCCAGGACTAAAAAACTCTTTGCAAATGTAAATATTTTTTATCAAATCGACATTATCAGGTAAAAAGATAATTCTGCTGAGTTCTAGCTGATAGTTCCTCACCTTACTATTTTATTATTCAGTTTCACTGAGCTCCTGATTTCTTTTCTAATGCTGTTAGCTTTTCCATTTTCGTTTGTCTTCTTCATTAATACTGGCATTACACATGTAGGGTGGGATTTCACTTTTACACGTCTAAACCAAATCCTTTTATCACAGGCTCCCTTCACAGTCTAAAAAGAAGTAGCCACTTCTGAAGTGCAGTTCATCTGAGTCCATTTTGTCTATGTGCATTAGGGTGCGATGAATTTCTCCTGAGGTTCAGTTGACAACGTCTGCATTGCCAATAAAGGGAGCACATGTCAGCTAGCTCAGATTTAGATACTTGATTAGACACAGATGTTTTCATTTAAGTAGGTGACTCTCTGGCTTGGTCTCTCTCTCCAATACTTCAAAGATGGCTATGTTATTGTTCCACGCTGTGTTCCTGTGAGCCTTGCCATATTCCTATGATTCTTTTTTTCCTTCTGTTTATAACTAGTGCCAAACACCCGCTTTGTAACAGTGCTACAACTGGTGTGCTGCAGGAATCTTGACTAAGCTTCACCATCACAGACAGATTTGCGTTTGCTCTTTCCAATGTCTTGGAAATAATGATGATGACTGCATGGAGGTGAAGCCTAGGCCCCAGGTGGCTATAATGTGGCAATTTAAGATAGGAGCCTTTGCTTTTGGCCTTACCCAGCTGCTTGTTAATACTTACCAGCTGGAAGTTGCCACCCTGTCAGCAAAACTAACAGAAGAGGATCATCTGAGCGTCAGTCCTCAGAGTGTGGTAACTGGAAGCCCATACAGCTTGAACACCTGCCGAAAGCAATTCACAACCATTTCTGCTGTTTGCCTGACCACGGCCATGGTCACTTCTTCAGGGTAATGCTGGCGTGCCCCCCCCAACTAGAGCCATGTGTATAAACAACGACAGAATCACACGCAAGCACAAATCCTACCCCTCCCTTCCTCCCCAGCAGCCCATGAGACCCACAAAATCTCCTAGTATAAATACAGCTTCACTGGCAGAACCTATGCTGATAAAAGCTTACGTGTTGAGGGAGATGTAGGTGGTCTCCTGGATTTCACATGTGAGATCCTGTACTGGCAGGCACATCTAGCAAGGGAAGAATTATGAGTGCAAGGAGACACGTTCCAGAGGTTAGCTCAAAAAGGCTATTTGAGAGGTTTAAGAGGAAAATCTTATGTTTTGTGAGCTACTGCTTCTTGTAACAGGCAGTGGATTTCTGTATGGTTTACAGATTTCATACTTTTTGTACCTGGGTTGCAAGTGAATGTGAGGGTTTTATCAGTTATTGTTGAACTGGTGGCTTTTTAGTGGTGTAGATGGACACCATAGACTTGAATAGAATGGTATCATATTTTTCTGAATATTTTATCTGCTTGCCTTCCTTTTCTGAAGTCTTTCTGACTCGATGTATAATTTTTAAAGTGTGTTGCCCTGTGCTGATTATGCAGCTCTAAATGAGGCTCTGAACATTGGGCAGAATGGACCTCCATGCTCCAGACAGACATTTGTGTGTCTTTGTCTAGCCTGCCAACTGTTGTTCAGTTTGTGGTTCCAGTAGGTCCTTTTCTGCTGTGCTGCTGCTTAACCAGATGTATTTGTTTTGTAACTGTACATTTCTTTTTTCTTCCTTGATAGAGTACTGTGCACACATTTCATTGATTTCATGTTGATTTTAGACCATTTTTCAGGTTTATTGAGGCCATTTGGGTTTGTAAATACTTGTATCCCCTCCAAGATTACAACTTTATTTTAAAAGTGTGGTGTTGTGTGGGTTTTTTAAATGAAGTCATTCTTCATTATTGAAATTACTGGAAGATAATGGACCCAGCACAAAACATTGTGGAACACCTGTAATGATGCTTAGGTTCACATGAACCTGGTTCTGGAACCATCTACAGGTGATTTAATCGAAATGATATTTCCATGGTTAGATTTTGAGAAACATCAGGTAGGACAAAGTCAAAGGCCATATTAAGGTCAAACTATATCCCATTTGTTGTATTCCTCCAGTATTCCAGGCTTGTTTATCTTGTCAGAAAAATAAAAATATTTTTGTTTGGTACTGTTTGTTCATGACAAACTTGTGTTAACTGTTTTGTCTGCTTCTGCACTTAAAGAATCCTGAGTGCCTTCAGGTTAGGCTGGTTTGTCCATACGCTTTTCCCTTTTCTCTTTTCCCTTTCCCAACTTTTTCCCTTCTGCTGGGACTTTCCACATCACCCAGGAGATTTTGGTGGTCAGCTGTATGTCAGATCCGGATTGTTTGAGTCTGGCTGATGCAAATTTAACCAGTTTAGCTAAACATATTTTAACTGTTAATTGCCATAAACAGAAAATAAGACTTCAGGGAATCTTCCCGGTAGAAACTGTGCTCTCAAAGTTGTATGCGAACAGAATTTTGACTAAAATCACAAATGGATAAGACTGTTTAATAGGCAACGTCTGCCGTTTGACATGCCAGGATATTTGTATATCCCATTTTGACATGGGATCTTTGGGGTTCTGTGCTTTTCTGGGCCAGCAGCTGGAAGTGGTGAGAAACCTTAGGGCATCTTCAGAGGCAGCAGGCGCCTGTGCCCAGGCAGGGATCCTGTGAATTGATCAGGGTCTCCATTGGCTGTAATCAGAGAATAGATACACAGATGAGAAACTCAGCATGAATGCAAGCTCGGTCTGAGAGCAATACTGTCTCACACCAAAATACTTCTTTTAAGATCACTGCCATCATAAAATTTTCTTAACCTGTATGAGGTAAATAATCTCAGCCTGTGTAAAATAAGCCCATCTGAACATTAGACAGTTTTCTCATTTTTTATGAAGGGTTATCTCATGCTGCATTAGCTACTGATAAGGAAGCTGGCTTTCTGACCTTGCCTAAGGCAAGTTTTGGTTGATTTCTTACTAATCCATACTTTCTTATTTCTGAGGGATTTTGATATTTCCTACCGGCACAACTGAGGTTTTAACTCACATTTGGTATAGCTGGTATCTATATTGTCAACTCATGCATTATTTCTAATGTTCTGTTAAACTGTTTAATACATGGTAATGATTAATGGAGCAGGTTCAAGCTGGAGGCCTGTAACCAGTGGTGTCTCCCAGGGGTCAATACTTGGTCCAG
>JAOXNO010000024.1:35616202-35732454 GCA_028565335.1 Limnodromus scolopaceus
GCAATCCTGCTTCAGCAGGGGAGTTGGACTAGATGATCTCTATGGTCCCTTCCAACTCTAAAAATTCAGTGAAATTGAGTGAAATATTATGGCCTACTAAATGAGTGAGGATTAAATGATAGGCCTTTCTTTCCCTGGTCCTGTTCCTTGCTCTCTACTTAATGTTAACCCTTGGAGGGTAGGGGAAATATAAGTAAAGAAGAAATTGAATTCAGCCTTGTTGGTTTCACCTTTTGTCATCTTTTCCTCATTGCTAATTGTTTGGTACTTTCATTTATGTTTCTTTTCCTTCTGCTGTATTTATAGAACCTCTTCTTATTGCCTTGTATTTCTCATGAGTTGCAACTCAGTGTGTATTTAGCATTTCTGATAGATATCTCTTTGAATATGCCATCTAGTTCTGATATATATATCTTTAATATCCATCCAATATCCGTAGCTTAGCCATGTGCTTTTTTTTTCACTTTTAGGGTTACTTTTGGATTTTTAAGTCAGTAGAGAACACCTCAGTGGAGCTGAATTAGTCTTTAAAACTATTTCCTGCCATTCCTCTACATCGCAAAGGTTATTTGCTGCTGCGCTTTTGAATATTAGGTCTTAATAATTCTTCTCTAGAACTTTTTATAACATGGCACCTTTTTATGATTTAATTTTCTTCATTAAAAATGTACACCAAGTCAAGCAAGTATTAGGTCTATAGACCTCTTTGAAAGTTTCTTTTTGAAGCTTATCCCTACTGCTTGAAAGCGGTGTTTACCACATACGTATGTTTTTGTCACACCCTGACTGATGTGACTGTTCCAGTAAAGCCCTAGTGTAGGCTAAATTATACTGGCAAAAACATACCTTTCCCAGAGCAGGGGGTTTTGTGTTTTGTGGAACTGCTATAAGCTGCTTGGGAAATACAACATCTCTTTTGACTCTACCAGGAGAATTCAGTGAAATGGTCTCATGAGCAAACTTTTACTAATGTAGACCCAGAGTTCAGCTGTCTTGCCTTACTTTTCGTATTTGCTTCAGTTAAGAACAAAACAAAAAATGCCATACATCTTCTTAGTAGCTCACCTATATTTTTTTTATAAAACTGTATCATAAAATATATCAACAATAAAACTGGCCAACTTACTGATCAGAATACTGACAAGTAACCAGTATTCATCCTGAAATTAAATTTGATAAAATATATGCAGAAAGAGCACAGCAAAATATCTTGAAGTAGTCAGTTAGTTTTAGTAATTAACTTTTGCAGCTGCAAATAATTTTCATATCTGAATCCAGATTTTTGAAAATGTGATCCTACTTAATACTGTACTTGCCAGTGAGATCAAAAAACTTTCAGATTTTTTTGAATGGTGACCTCTAAAATACTGAAGTAAATGGAAACACTGGAAAGGGAAAACGTAGCTGTAACCTTTTATTATTTGTGTGACCACCCTAAAGAGAGGCAGAGTAAATATTCTAAGTGACTTGTTGCTATGTTTGGCTGGTGTAAATTATTCAAGTTGTGAAGGAACTCCCATGCAAAAGTTGGCATCAGCTAGTTGCAGATCTTCTTGTCTTTACCAAGCCTCTAACAGCATCCTTTTGTGGGGCAGTGATTCCCGAATGATAGCTGTGAATCCTCACAGCTCGTCTTGGACCATGAAGCACGGACCATCCAGATTTTAATTGGAAGTGCTAAGTGAGCTGCTTCGGATGGCACCACTTTAAAACTTTATAATCAAAAAACCCACAAAAAGTAGAGGCATGTTAATTAATAGAGCTTTTATTTAAAATTAAACAATCACTTTTAAGTTTTTTTTGCAAGTGAGTTTTTATGTTTGGCAAGGTTTTGTTGCTTGAGGAGGTCTAAAAGGCTTCTCTGACATTGCCCAGAACCCAGAACCTCTTTTTTTTACTGAGGAGGATTTGCTACAGGCTTTGCAAAGAACAGAAAGGTTACTAGATATGGCCAGTGTTCGTGACATTTACTTAGAAAGATCATTATTTGCATTGAACTTTGGTTTGTTTGCCACAAACAAACTTAGTGCTGCCGTTAAGTTTGAGTTACTCTATAGAACTTTCAAAATTATAGAATATGTTGTAGAATATTGTCGTACCACTGGCAACTTTTGAAGTTAAATTCGTACCATGTTTCTAACTAAATTCCTGTAACCTTCTGCCCTTAATTATCTCTTCTTTAGACTTAGAAGAGACAGATATCTTACAAGCTACAAGCCTCTGTTTCTACCATATAGTCTTATTTTTTAGGAGTTGATACCTTGTCTAGAAATTTTGCTGTTGGTCAAAACTTGGTATAACGATTTCAGGTTGGTAGTTATTTGCCCTGTATTTGATGCACAGGATGACTAAAAAAGTTTTATATTGATCTTTGTTGTTAATTATGCTTAATCTTGGCCAATTATCTTTAAATTGCTTATTAGTTTGGCAAAAATAATTTAAAATGTCAAATACAGAAAGGCAAATTCAGAAGACATTTCTGAAAAGCTGTAACTTGTTCTGTAGTAAGTGGATTGGAGGGATGTGTAGCTTGCGTATTTCTGGTTGAAGACCATTTAAATGAGACAATGGTGGAAAGTCCTGTATTTGGACTGTATGGTTGCTGGGGTTAGTGATTAGATATGATAAAAGTCACTTTGTGTGAAAAAAAACCCCAAAGAAATCACAATCTAGTGGGGAAGGGTGGCATTTTTTTTCCCTTTACCACAGGGCAGGTCAATGGAGTATTTCAATTTGGAAATGTTGTTGCAATGCCTCAGGGCATTTGTGGTCACTTCTTCAAGTTCTCTATCTGTTGATCTTTCTTCTCAGTGTGCGTTTCCCTCCCCATTGAAGGGAGGTAGCAGATGTTGGCACCCGCCTGACAGTAGCCCTTCGTAAGGGACTGAGCTCAGGTCTGTAGTCCAGCCTCCGAGGAGGAGTATGATGCACCCCCTGGGAAAAGGTTCTTGAAATAGCAGTGCATTGGTGAAACACTGCAGCATCCTCATGCGAGTGCCAAGGAGGTAGGTTTGGAATGCGAGAAGGTCTATTTACTGCAAGCTCTTTTCAGAATGGTCACAGGGGAAACAATACTGGCAACCTAGTGATCCCTAGTACGTCGCAGTAATGGAGAGTTGTTTTGTTGTGGTGGTGTTGTGCTGCCATCTCTGAAAGCTGTTTCACTCTGTTTCCGCATTTGTGAAGACTACATCCTGCTAATTTCTTCAAGATTGTTTTTTGCAGCTATAATGACTGAAAATGTCTGTTATAAAAATAAAAGTTAAATTTCTGGGAGACAGAAATTCAACACAGTTGCAGGTTGAGGAGCCTCAGAAATGCAGAACATGGCATCCACATGTTCTACTCATGAACTTGTGTGAATATGCATTAACATCAGCATTTTTTCTTGTTTTGGTATATTGTATGTGTTGCAATAATGTATTAATCCAGAATTCTTAAATGTTCTGACTTTTGTGCACTTTTTTAAACCAAAATATGGATTTGTTTTCCGTGCTTTTGCAAGCCTTACCTACACAAATGTGTGCTACTGATGTTTCGCTGGAACTCAGCTTCAGTGCTCTGGTGAATTTTTAATATGAAAACTATAGTTCTGCCAATTTCTACAATGTAGACTAAGTTGTATTCCAAGAGGAACAAAAAAAGAAAGAAAAGAAAGAAAGAACAAACAGGAAAAAAAACATGAACAAAAACCCATCTAAAGGCTTCACTTTGCACCTTGGTGCATTTTGCTTTGTACGCTGGCAGCCTTTCACATTCTTAGCCACTGCTTCCATACCCTCACCACATCAAACTGATACTTTACTTTTTCTATGGAAACTTAATATCAGATGCATTTTTATAGACGTATCATGGTAGGAAAGCAATACAGTTTTAAGTGTGCAAAACAGTGATCTCTGTAAGAGAGTCGTAAACAGGAATGTAAGTTGCAAAATCTCCCTGCATAGGACTTGATATCTCATTGAAGTCAGATTAAAAAGAAAACCTGAGGGTCTGGCTGCGTTGCAGAGACTGACAGAATATGTAAGTGCATGAAACTGGTGAGTGAGGGAGTGTCGGCAGCAAAGAAATATGATGGGATGCACAGGGCTCGGAGCTGTGCAGAGACGGGGAGACACAAGAACATTCCCTGGAATGGAAATACACTTTCGGTCGGCACCTTGTGTTACCCACTCATTAGCCTGTGCTCATGTTACCTTGCATGTCTTGAGTGAAGAAGAGGGAGTGAAAAATAGGTGTGAATTAAGGTCTTTGGTATTAGTAAATATCACAAACTCTCCTTCCATTCACAAAGTCATATAAATTACAGTTAAGAAAGACTATCCTGTTAACACTAGACTGCTAAAAGGGAGACCTAGACTGCTGAATGTAAGCCCTGTACCCACCCATTCCCAAACTCTACGTGAAATAAGAGGGGGTTTGGAGTTGGGATATGTAGAAGGGGATATAGAAGGGTGAGAAACAAGCCTGGGAAGATGCATGTTATTTCAGATTTTGGCCCCATGAAATTTATCAGGGAAAAGGTATCTTGCTGTATCTGAGTGCCCTAATGTGGCTTAATCTTGATTTGAAGCTTTAAATCTTTTCTGTAAATCCATCTCATAATGGATAAGGTGTGGTTGCCAGAGTCTAAGCGTGGGATAGCATCTCTATCTATTTTTGGTATGAAAATTTAAGTTGCTTGCAAAAGTTCTTGATAAACTGTTTGGATCAACCTGCTGTTCTTCCTTTTGCAGCAGGCAAGGTATGGACCTTACAGTTTTATCTTGTCAGCGTACGTGTAGAAATGATGGAATACCAGAAGGGAAAATGTTAATTCACCTTGGTCTGGACGCCTCTACGTGACGTCCATGTAGGCACTTGTCATCCATCTCTGACAACTACTGTTTCTTGCAAGTCTGAGTTTCAGTGACATCGTCTGTAGCAAAGGGACGTAGTGCTTACGTATTACTGAGTTAGTTTACTTGTGTTTGTGCTTAGAAAAGGAGTATTCATTGTGAATGATTAATCTCTATGCTTCTACACTGTTCTCAGTAACTTTTCTTGCACCTGGCATGTTGACCGAAGTACGATTTGTGTCTCCATGAGGTTATGATCGTTGTGTTTATTGAGATGAACACGTCTGTGACTGGTTTTTCACAATATCCAGGAGTAGCATTAGCTCAGCAGTTAGGTCACTTCCTTGTAGCACTTCGCTGGTACAATTTTTATTTCATTTCTCTCTGTGAAGGTACTGTGAGCAGTATTTTAGTCTCAGTGTTCGAAGGCCATTCAGGCAGGCAGTGGTTGTGAGGAAAACCACTATTGCTTGCTCTAACAAAAGATATGTACCTTCCACCCATTTCATAGGATATTTGCACGTTATTGTGTGATAATAGTTTAATTATTTCCCCTCCATAATTTTTATAACAGCACACAAAGTCATGGAATCATGGAATTATCAGAGTTGGAAGGGACCTCTAGAGACCATCTAGTCCAACTCCCCTGCCAAAGCAGGAACGCCTAGAGCACGTTACTCAGGACTGCATCCAGGCGGGTCTTGAAAATCTCCAGAGAAGGGGACTCCACGACCTCTCTCGGCAGCCTGTTCCAGGGCTCCGTCACCCTCACCCTAACGAAGTTTTTCCTCGTATTTGAGTGGAACTTCCTTTGTTCCATCGTGTGCCCGTTGCCCCTCGTCCTGTCGCTGGGAACCGCTGCAAAAAGTCCGGTTCCATCATCCTTCAAGCCCCCAAGGTGACGGTGTGAAAGGCCCGGGGCTGCGGCTGCCTGCTGTGTCCCCGTGTCACCGGCAGATGGGGCAGGTGACAAGGCGGAGGGAAGGCGGCGGGCCCGGGGGCAGCCCGGCTCTCCCGCCCCGCTGCCTGCGCCCCCGCCCCGGGCCGCCGCCTGTGCCCGCCGCGGGGCTGACAGCTGCAGCCGTGGTTTGGGGGCTGAATGACAAGGACCAGCTGGAAGCATTTCTAGTTAGTGTCTTCCTCGTTTTCTCTGAGCATTTTCTTAATATTGCCCTTTTCATGAGTGAAAATAAAGTTTGTTTTTGCTTTTTAAGCTCTTTGAAAATTAATTAAAACACCTAAAAATTATTTTCACAAAAACTCCACCTTTTTATTTTTTCTAGAAAGAAAATTAATACCTGAAATGCCATAAAACTCCAAAACATAAAATAACCATTGATTTATGCCAATTGCTTGCCTACCCCATTTCAAAAGTATAAAATAGAAAAAAAAAAAAAAAAGAGGCTAATACATGAAAGACATTATTATTTTTTCCTTGAAAAAAAAAAGTAATTTAAAGTTAATAGGTTAGCTTATTTTTCATTTTTTGAAAATTGTACTGGGATTTTCCTCCCCAGAGATTTTAGCTTTAAGTAGAAGTTTTTCTTTGAACTGATTTAAACTAAGGCCCTCTTTCTTGTCACGCACAGACAGGGAAATACTGCAAGATGCTGGATTAGCTTGTTCGCTTTTCATTGTTTTCTTTTGTAGCAGCAATCCGTTTAGCTATGGTATGCCGAGTTTATCTGATTAGCACTTAATGAGCGAAGGGAATAGGGGAAATGTTGCCTGAGTTACTTAAGCCTAATAAAGTTTTCAGTACCTTCCCCCTCTTTCTAAGTACCTGAACTTTCCTGACCCCCGCCCCTTGATTTTTCCCTCCGTTTGAGCTGGTTCCCATAAGAAATGCGCTCCCCCTGCAGCGTTAACTGTCAGAGTAGCGGTGCCGTTAGCCGGATTTTGTTCAGTGCACACTGGTCACAACATACATCCTGCTCAGTGGTGTTTGACAGCCTGTCTGGAGCTCTTGCTCAATTCAACTACTGTTGGTACGCTGCCCTGCATGCCTTACCTGGGAACACTTACTGACTAAAAATGCAATAACCTGTAGCATGAGTATTTCTAGCTCAAAACTATTAGACGTAACCGTGAGGAATGCAGTAATTTATTTAGTTATGTTGGCAGTGACATTTTAATGAGGATTCACTGGAGCCTGAATAATTACGTTATATAAAGAAATTCAAGAAAGTTGAGGTTTAGTAATGCTTCAAAGCTGTGTGTGCCATACAGATCGCAGGTCTCTTACCATCATTAAGCGTCTTGCATAACTCTTTTGTTTTCCTATGGGCTTCGACTTGATTTCCCTCTTTTGGGATTAATTTTTGTTTTAATTTGATATTGCATTGCAAAATGTTTAATACGAAAGTAAAATTCAGAAAAATATAGAGAAATCATCTGTATTAGTTTATACTGCTTAAATATATCTTTGGTAGTTCTGTTAAATTTCATAGAGAAATGCAAAATTGTCTTAATACCAATGAAAATAGATCCAAGGAAAGTGTAATTGATGTATGCGCAAGAAATTCCTTATGCACAGTAGGTTCTATAGCTGTTGAAGTAATAAAGAAAAAGCAATAGAAGTTTAGATGGAGTGTCAATAAGACAGTAGTTTTACTTAGGAAACCTGATCATTTATCGGTAGGGACTTCTGAATATACTCTCAGCTATATATTGCTTAGCAATACACATTTTAGATAGATCTCACGTTTCTTTTATCTCTGTCAGTGTCCCCGATTTATAACAATAGCAGTAATAATCTTAGCAATAGGCAGCCAGCAATAGGAGTAGTAATCATGTTAGAACAGAATGTGTGTGTATGTTTTGAAATACTTTTAAAGATATTAAAAGCAGGAGTACACCACAGTACTTGAGAGGGGTAGAAGACGACGGCGAACGATTTTTGAGTTGTGCACAGCTTCCTGCTGAGCAGACCCCAGGGATTTGCCTTCCCGGGTGAGGTACCACCATGGTGTTCACATTCCCAGCGCATTGCAATGCAGAGCACAAAGTGTCCAGTTAAACTGCTGTCAATGCTGGAGCCACTCTGGAAATGTCACACTCTGAACTAAATGGTAGAAATTTTGAAGGAGAAATCCCTTTTTTTTTCTTTTTTTTTTTTTTTTTTTTTTCACTTCCCTGACAGCCCGAGCAGTGTAACTTCTTGTTTCCATTGTTGTTTTGGTTTGTTTTTTGCCTGCTCCTGAATATATACAGCTCATGCTGAACTTCTATCCAGCCATCAAGATGGAAGAAAAACAGGTGTTAATCTGTGAATTAGATACTGAAATATTTTGTAATTTGATTCAAAGGTTTATTTAAATCATGAAAAGTATGTGTGTGTGTTTTTCTTTTCCCCTCTCAGGTTTGCAATTATGTGTGGCTATATGTCTCAGTTTGAAAGTGTACAAAACAAAATCAGGAATGGTTATCTCTTTAAGGTATGTTTTTATAGGGTTTGGGTTTTTTTTAAGCTATTCCTTTAAATTATTTCCTTATGTAGTATCAAAGACAGATTTTTCCAGCACAGTAATTCAGCCTCACAGGTCTATTTTGGTGCTGATGTTAAAGTGAAAAAGTTAGATTATATGCTTAGAAAATACAAGAATTGAGGTAGGATTTTGGGCACAACATTAAAATTTTTGTTTTATTTTGTAGTCTAGAGGGGGGAGGAAAAGTAACAATTCTATTTAGAAAATAAAAACATATGAAAAGTTAAGCAATGAACTAACACAGTTCTGCAGTCATCCTTCATGCCACCCTTAAGAAGTAATATTTGTTTTAACACTGTCTTCGCAAAGATAATTACATTTTTTAGAGTTAACACTTTGTGTTATATGTGCTGCTCTCCCCCTGCTTGTCCTCGGCATTGCTTAGGCACTTTCCATCCCTTGCTCTCCAAGCCAGTGTTCCCCCTCTCTGGTTGTCAGTGAGAGGCAGCAGACGTGTTCCACTTCCCGGGGAATGCCCGGGATGGGTCCTTGTCACATCATGTCCATGTGTCACATCCACTCAGCTTGGAGTGTCGTGGAGCTCTCCTATGAGAGAGCATTAATTACATCTGAGCTAAGCCCCAAGCACTGAGACAAGCTGGGAATGAAGGGAAAACAGCAAATGCCACAAGTGCTGCAGTTGTTTAAGGACGGAGTTTAAAAGAGCCTGCAGTGTTACCAATAGCCTTTTCAGGGAGGTTTTCCTCTTTACAAGTAATTGCTGAAATCCATGTGAATCATTTGGAAATCTTAAGGATTTGGGAAAATAGTAGCATGAAAACATAGCTCCTATCAGAATAGTTTGTGGAGTGAATAATAGAATAATAGGCCCTTAGATCTGTATAATTCACATATTTTAGTTACTGGTTTAATTAGAAAACCAGAGTTATGTGCGGGGAAAGAAAAAGAAACCTTGGAATTGAAATTTATTTTGAGAGTCAAATGGTAGCTAGGAGTAAAATAACATATTTCTTTTTTCTTCAAACTCAGGTTGAGAAATTAGAGCTTTCTTTAGTAAATTAAAGAGAGAAATAAAGGTAGTCATGACCTGTAATGGAAATGGTTTTGGAAGAAGCACCTCATTAGAGACTTTCTAGGTTTAATGATTTCACTCTAAACAGAACCATTTTATTTTCTGATTTCACATTATAGTAAAAATTCATTGTGTCATGCACCATTTTGTTGGGGCAGTCACATTCCAAGGTGGAAAAGACTATGCCTCAGTGATGGGTGCTGGGATGTAAGATCTGTCAAAGAGAGTGGTTGCTTTCTCACTGCTCTGGTGTGTGACAGTTTCCTAATACTAACTGTAAATAAAATGAATTTAGTTGAAGTTGTTTTGTTTTAAAGACAAAAGTTCTTGAGTAATTTCATTGAACTTCAGAGCTGCTTACTCACGTTCTAAATACAGCATGCCTTCTTGCAGTGTGTGCAAAGTTGCTAAATAATTTTGTTTGTGGTTTCCCTCCACGAGGAAGGGGTTTGCTAGTTAAAATATTTTTTAGATTGTTAGAAAAGAATTGCAGCAGAAGAAAATTTTTGAATTTGTTTATGATTTGCAGCAAACTTCTTAGAATGTAAACACACATGCCAAACAAACATCTAAAGTGATGCTGATTTTCTTTCTAATAGGAGCACCTAGACAAAGCAATTGAACTTAAGCCTCAAGATCCTTTTTTATATTACCTAAATGGACGATGGTGCTATTCAGTAAGTTTTTTTTTTTTATCTAATATATGAATGGAGCATACTGAAAAATGATAATGCATTTGAAATGAAATAGTGGGACTTAAAGTACATGTTTATTGAAGCAGATGTTTTGAGCTAAATGAAGCAGTATATTTACATTCCCTGAATTAACTTCCACATGTGTGATGTTAACTGTTGATCATTTCTGTCATGTACCTTAGGTAAGCTGTGCTTATATGTCCCTCGTTGTTGTGTTCAGGTTTCTTTTCTGATTATTTGAATAAAAAGTAACTGATATTTGGAAGGGAGAAAAGGTGACCTGTTGATTTCAGTTCTTTGTCCTGCCACAAACTTTCTGGGTGACCTTGGGCTGATAATGTAGCCTTTTGGTAACTTTAACTTCAATTATGGATGGGGAATAAAGGCACTTACATGCTGTGGGATTATGTCTGTGGCAGCAAGGCCACCATACCAGCTTGGTAAATTCCAAGAGAATGTCACAATAAAGGTGCAGGCAGAAAAATTTATAATTCACCAGAAAGTTTTGCAAGAGATAGAATTTGTGTTATGCCAACCAAGAAGTGCTTTTAAATATCGTGTTAATGACATACTGGTAAGTACTCATATATGAGAAATTAAAATAATTGGTTTAGAAGTTTAGCTGTTGATTAAGTTTGTTGGTTTGGGTTTGGTTGGTTTTTTTGAAAAATGATGCTTGTGCTTGTAGTATGAGAGTTTTCTTATTCTTAAGCCCTCATCTTTGATGGCTTAGGTGGCTAACCTTATCGCTTCGTCTTTAGTCCTGTGAGAAATCTTTTGTCAGAAGAAAATGTTCTTGCATAGCCTATGCTGTAAAAGATCACTGGGAGATTTCTCAGACTAATAACTGCTAATGCGCGGTGAATTCCAGCTCTGCCTTTTTCCTCCAGCTACTTACCAATGCTAGTCACTACGAAGTGCCTGCAGACTGGAAAGAAGGGGTTGCTGTGGTACATTGCCACCTTTGACTGTTGTCTTTATCTGCAATAAGACAATGCAAAGCAATCTTTTCAGTAGTTTTTTCAGATTATATATTTTAACTTTCGAAGACCTTTCAGCAACTCCATTTTTTTTCTCAGTTGATTTGAATAAGGAATGACACCAACTTTTTCAGATAGCTTTTAATTTTGCTTTTCATCGTATTGTATTCTTGAATATCAGCATTAGCTATGCAAAAGTGAGTTGCTGAAGATTGTCCTACAGTGTGCTTGCTGTCCTGCCTTTGAAGAGCATCTCTCTCACCAGTGATTCCTTAAACACTTTTATACCATGCTGTGTCCAACAGCTGACTGCAGCTTCCATTTAAGTCACATGCTCAGAGATGTTTTTCATGGCTTATTTCTCACTTGACCTATCACTTTTGGAAACTTTACATGTAATCTCAGTATACCTCGCTTTGTTCTTATTGCACTGGTTTTTTACTCATTTCATTTTAGTGACAGTCACCGCTTCCTGGCTCAGTAATACATGTGATTTGTTGCACTGTGTCATCACAAACTCATGTTCCACACTTGCAGCATCTGTGCAGGACTTCCTTACTGAACATTAAAGCCACAGATTAGCCTTTATTTAAGGGTATGACCTGACCTGCATTTTATTAAGTGAAACAATCCACCTAAACAGATGTAGCCACTGAAATACCTAAGGATTGATTTCTCTTTTTCTTCTTTCTTTTTTTTTGTGTAAATAATTCTTGCCTTCTGTGACTGCCATGACAAAATAATAACACTTAGAATGGATTTTCATAGTACAAATAAATGCAAGGATAGGGTGGAATAACATTTTGTTTTAACTGCTGAGGATGTCAGTTCTTAAAACTTTCTGTTATTTGCACACTTTCAGCAGCAGGATGAGGCCATCATTTGGGAACATTAGTTTTGAGCCTATACTATGGAAGCTGGATCTTAACCCTAGCCCAGTGAAGTTGGTGATATCCTCACTAGTTTTAGCAAACTGTATGGGTACGTTTCTGTCCTGATTCACTAATACAGGTTTTGGCCATGCATGGCACGTCATAGGAGCTTGTGGAAGATGTGGCAAATTCCTTGGTCCTATTCTGCAGACTGTGGTGTTTCATGCTGTGCTAATGACCCCAAAAGTAGACTGTTGGCTCTGGCATTGATTCCAAATACTTCTTCAGGGTAGAGATTATGATAGGGTGCTCGAAAAGTATATTTGTCACTCTTTCTCTATACTGATACCTGTATGTGGAGTGATAGCACTCCTCTTAGACCCTCTGTTTTTTCTGTTTAGTCTAGCTGCAGTTGAGGCTGGGAAGGCTGTGTTGTCCAATGTGTGGAAATTAAAGAAGAAAAAGAGATGACTGAGGGAAGAAGGTTAGTTTTCACATGTAGCCTCGCTGACTTTGGGGTCAAGTTAGGATTGGCCACAGTATTTGTTTGTAAGTGTTGCTTCTGGGGTATTATTGTATGGCTTTAGTCATATATTCTTTTACTGAAGCAGTGTAGTTTAAAAAAGATAACTAGTGTTTGATACTTTTTAGACATTAATAACACTTTCGGGAAACCTGGTGTGCTTAAGTCTTCCTAGTATAGTCACACATTTCTTATTCCCTCCCCATTTAATATTGGGAGATCTTATTATTATCTTCTAGCACTGTTTTTTGGGCTGACAAACTGAAAAAGTAGGTATAGCATAGGAGACTGAAAAGGGGGTGCTTCAAGTATTGTAACTCTGGGCTCCAGTTCATTTTCACGAATGACAAGTCAGTTGAACACGCTTTTAGGGAAAAAGTATAGTGGAGACAAATGGAGAAGATTTACTGAAGGCTGAAATCTGTATCAGAGACTGCATGCTCTAGTGGTAAAGCTATTTGATTTGTGGAGTTTTGCCAGGACTTGGCTGCAACTGCCATTTCTCACCTTCCTCTGTGTAACACAGTCCTCTGCGAAGAGCAATGGTACGGCAGTGCCAAGTTTCTTACTCAGCAATTATTCTTGCTGGGCCAGATCTGAAGCTGATGCAAAGTGTCACAGCACCTTCCACTAGGAAGGATGAGCTGAATTTTCACTGCCTCGCAGCACTAAGGGGTTGTCTCTGATGTAGAGCCAGTGGCAGTTGTGTGCCACCTTGTTTAAAAATCAATTTTTGCTGTTTCTTATTTCTCTTACCATTGTAAAGCCAGTAGAGCTATACAAAAGAGGTAGATTCTGTTTTGTTGTGTGTATCATCTCAGCTTTGCTAGAAAATGACTTCGGATATCACAATTAGTTGGGTAAGATTTTCAATAATCATTTCATAGATGTCATGATGAGCAAAATTTTTCCTCTGAGACCTGCTGTGTATACAAGAAATCACTTATAGCTCTTGTTTTGTTTTGTAGAGGTGACAAGGGGAAAAAAAAAAACCCTATTTATTTATGCATTGAGCAAACATAATTGAACACCATTAGTAATGGATTACTGCAGAATCCTACCAAATGTTATTTTAATATTCCTTTTTCCAGAGCTGATATGAACTGCTACGTAGTGTTAATTTTTTCCAGGGTATCTTTAGTGATAATGTTAGGAAAATATGATTGCCATATAATTGCAGTGAAGATACTTTAAAATATCTAGTAACCAAAGTAAACTAGTGTTTAATATGTAAAACACATGTTGCTATTCCAAAGAAAAACAACTGCAATGAAATAATTTTCATTTAAAATGTCTTTGGTGGTGGATCAAACTTTTTCTTAGCCTTCTGTGACAAAAACAGGTTTTGTTAAGTAAGTATCTTTTAGAGAAGGTTTAATGTTTTAAATACATACTTGGGTTGGTTCATATGACTTTTAAAAAGTATAGTGTTCAAAGCCTTTCAAGTTTCAGCTTTGTTAAGGGAAAGTGAAAACTACTTTGCTCAGCAATAAATTTTTATTGGAAGTGAAATTATCTACGGTGCATGGTGTATAGGAATTGGTTTTCTTTCCTTAGTTTTGGGAGCAATTATCTGATAATCCTTTATAATCACAGAATCATACAATGGTTTGTGTTGGAAGGGACCTTTAAAGGTCATCTAGTCCAGCCCCCATGCAATGAGCAGGGAATTGTTGTGTTTGTGTGTTGATTTCATGTTTTAATGTTAATAATAGCTTTTAAAATGGAGTAGTATCTAGTTAAGACTTAGGGCTACTTGCCACTACAGGACTGACACAGAACAGTTAACGTATACCTGTGAAACTGGGTCAGAGCTTCTGGTAAATGCTAGTGGGGTGTTGAAAATTGGATCTCTTGGTACTTTCTTTTTGCAGATTACATGCCACATGTTGGATTCCTCTCTGGTGTACCCCAGTATCTGTTTGGGTTGCATCAGGGAACGAATTGACCCAGTTCCTTTGTCTATGTGCTGTAAGTCTGCTCCCCTTACTGGAAAGTGAAAAGCCCAGGGAATTCAAGTTGGATAAATGCCTAAATGCCTGTGCAGACTGTCCTGGTGCCTCAGCTGGCAAGAAAGAGCGTATTTGTGTTGGAAGCCAGTATTTTAAAACTGCTATCCAGTTACTTAATCTCTTCCAGAAGTCAAAACATTGCAAAATTATTTAATACAATTTTACATTAATATATTGTAATAAAAAAGAAAAAGAAACTCTCTGGGGATATTTAAGTAGGTGCCATTAATATTTTACTGAAGCTGAATCAATGGGATGATTTTCCTTTATAGAAGACAATTGTTTGATCTGTCTTCAGTGAGCTCTTAGCAAGGAAACATCAGAGGAGGAAATCCTTTAAGGCTGCAAGTCAATCCTGGCTGAATTTTCAATCCAAGTGGGTTAGTTTCCTTGGTACTAACGTCCTGAAATTTGAAAAGAGCTGTCAATGAGCAGGGTTTGCATCTCATCAAAACCAAACAGAAGACAAAACCAAAAAAACCCTAACTCCAGCCAGTGTGTTAGTTCACATGTGATTTTTGCTTATCCTAGGCTGAGAAAAAGAAAGGGGTGTTAGGAAATCCCTTTCCCCAGTATTTTGGGGAGAACCACGTTTTCTGCCTTGGTCTTTGGAGGAACAAGAGGCCTGATAGAAGCGTGCTGGGTATGAACTTTACAGTCGGCTGCAGTTTAACTCTGAGGATGGCTTTTTTCTGTCTTGGGTATTGGTAGAGATTTGGGTAGAATAAATGGATGAGAGCTTGCTGTTTGACAGATCTATAGGAGAGATTGTTTGAGACAAGCATCTCTGTTTGCTTTGGGATACTGAAAAGTACCTGTGGCAGAGGCAGAGACCAGGCTGTCATGGTGACCCGCTCCCCTCCAGCCCTAAGGAAGTTCAGGAGTTGGCTGATGGTCCCTCAGGCCCTTGTTTTTTGCTCCTGAGTGAAATTAGATCTCTTGGGATTTTCTTTTTGCAGATTACATGCCATGTGTTGGATTCACCTCTGGTGTACCTCAGAGCGGTCTGTTTGGGTTGCATCAGGGAACAAATTGACCCAGTTCCTTTGTGCGCTCTGGGGAACTAGCTCTGCTCATGTACGGCAGCTGGGAAGTGATGTTCCTTGAGTGACCTGGAAACACAGTGTTCCTTGCAGCACTCTTGTGAATTTCCAGGTTGTTGGGGGGACTGACATCAGGGCTTGAGAGACCTAAAAAACCAAAACTCACTTAAGGTTTGGAAATCATCTATAGGGCAAGGGTAATCTTCATTCTTTAATTTTGTTAATTGCTACAGTAGCTGTTTTACTTACTACTTCCTGCTGTCCTGTACTGTTCTTGGAACATGCATTAAGTGAAATCATGGTTCTGCTGAAGGTCATAACAGTTACAGTCTCTTTGTACTTAATTTTGGATGGACCTCCAGATATGCTTTGCACTATTTGGAATAACTTTGACTGCAGACGCCAAATTTACACTACACTAGAGCATGCTACACCAGGGTTTCTGTGGTCTGTGCCTGCTCACACACGGAGAATGCTTAATAAAGTTGGTTGGTATAGTAGGAATGATGTTTCCATTTCACTGAATGTGGCATAAGATTTACTCTAATAAAGTTATTTCAAATTAAAGACTGTGCTTGTGTGTATTTAGGGGAAGGGTATAATTTCCTGTTCATTATTATTGCTCCAGGACACAATTTTGTGTCTTGCATAAAACAGGTCTTTTCCATTTGTCCCACTTCGGTCATAGAGGGATGCAGACTGGCTCAGGTGGGGCGTGGTTAAGCTGTTGTGATGGGATTCACCTCACCCGTCTTTAGCCATCCACAGGGTGTAATTGTCTGTGCTCCTTCTGTAGCTGAAGGAAAGAAAGAAGAGAAAGACAGGAGTGTTCATCCCAGGTTAATGTAGGTGAAGAGGAAGTGCCTAGTGGAAATGCCTCCCTCTGTACTGACCACGCAAGGAACCTGGACAACTTGTGCTCTAACCCTAACCCTTGGCACTTCACTTATGGATGGCTAGAGTTAGCTGCAATGAGTTCATCCAGCCAGTGGTGTGTAAGTCTGACTGCTCAAAACATTACCCAACTCTCAGACTATCTGTGTAATAGTCACAATGTATAATGTTTGAGCCAGTGCACATTAAAGAAAACTCACTATTGTGCATAAGTGCATTTCACTTTTAAACATATTTTTTTATTTTTTTAACATTTAAACTTTTTAAACTTCACATTTTAAATTTTTCACATTTAAACTTTTTAAACAGCTTTAGATTGGTGGGATTTGTAATATAAAAATGGCCAAGTGCATATATGTTTGGGCTTTTTTCAGTTGGAATAGTGCAAAGCAGCACCCAAGCCAGAAAAAATAAGGACTAAAACCTCAGTAAATCAGTTCTGATTAAATCTTTTAAGAAAATAAAACAACTGCCAGGAAGGACTTGTGTTTTTAATAGGTAATTATAACTCCACGTGGAAAAATTGCAATTTTGTTTCCTCGCTATTGCATAACAGCAGACAGGTGTGTGATAATGGTGTCTGTGCAGTGGATGTGTATCTCCAGGGTGTTGTGCGGTCTTGCAGAGAACAGTGTAACGTATACATTCCCTTTAATTTTTTCCCCGTCTTCTTCCCTCTGTAAGCTACCTCTGTCTTCATATGATGAACCTAGAAATATAGACCCTTCTGTAGAAATATAGACCCTTCTCCTTCAAAAAGAATAAAGAACGCTGCAGCAGTAGGGTGGCGTGAAGAAGACAATACTTTTGCAAAAATCCTCTTAATACATCTCTTAATATGTCTCAGAAACTAGAGAACAGCTACGGAAATGAAATGTGTGAAGGAATTATATACATACCTACGATTTGAAGTTGTAACTACCATGCTGCAGTTTGTAACACAGTATGAAAGCACTGCAGTGGGGAGAGAGAAAACATCTTGTTGCTTTAATGAATAAGAACTCTGGGATTGCTGGAGAGCTTTTTTTAAAAAACCACTTTATTCCCTTGCAAGAGGCTTCAAGAGTGGGATATGTGAGAGAGAGAAAGAATGAAAAAAAGCTTTATTTTCTTAGTATTTTTTCTCTCTGGAATGTAATTTTTAGTGGTTTTGTGCCTTACTGATGGCATTTAACAAATAAGGCATTGGACTCTGCTGAACAACCAGCAGGACTTGACGAGGATGCCTTCTGTCTCCAAGCAGCGCTGCTCTTACATAGCTAGAGTCACTGGGGCCAGATGAGAAAACATGGTCCTGTACATTTTCCTGATGCATGCTGGCCTGTATTTGTACTCTTTGTAATGGTATTTTTAGGGCAGTTTGCAAGAAGAAATACATAGAGCTTGATGTGTGTTCAAAAGCGAAGCATTCTGGTTGATGGCTGGATAGTTACATATGGATGGATTCTTATATTTTTTACCATAGTTAACTGACATCTACTGACTAATTGCTGGATTTAGCTGGGGAAGGCGAGGGGAGCAGCAACAGCCCCAGAGATTGGGAAGCCAAGAAATGAGGTGGGAATAATGTAAAGTTATCCAAAACCATTTTTAAAGCAGTAGGACAGACTTGAGTTCAAAACTTGACTCTGTTATTTGAATTGCAGTTCCCTCTGAAAAAGAGATGTCCTTATATGACTCATATTCCACCTCCAGGTCTCTGATGAGAGGCTGTCTTTCTTTGCCTGTGTGTATCTCTTCTCAGTGTTGCCTCTGCATAGATCAGGCCAGAAATTTCTAGGAAAACACAGAACCTTGTTTTTTACGATTTTTAGACTCGGCTGTACTCTGTG
Source organism: Limnodromus scolopaceus (assembly GCA_028565335.1). Lineage (NCBI taxonomy): Eukaryota > Metazoa > Chordata > Aves > Charadriiformes > Scolopacidae > Limnodromus > Limnodromus scolopaceus. The sequence continues at coordinate 35,634,413 of JAOXNO010000024.1, forward strand.
ACAAGAGCCATCAGTGCTGTGGTTCAAATACTGGTGTGAAGGAATAAAGTCCTGACTCTTCTATACAGATGTAGTAGAAGTGTCCAAAGGAGGGTGGCTTCACTTCTCCATTTAAACAGGCTCCAGTCTCACATCACATTTCTGAGCAGCTCCATCTTTTGTTGGAGATTTGAGGTGTGTTTTGCCAGCTTAGGTGGTGGAGCCAAATACTTTATGGCAGTAACCAGAGCAGTTTGTCAGGTGTCAGTATATGCAAGGGAAGAATTCATGTATTTTTTGTGGCAATAGGACAGTTCCCTAACGTCCTTTTATAGTACCCCATCTTCCTAAAATGAGAAGGTCTTTGGAAGGTGTTATTTGTCAGATTTGAAGAGGTAAAAATGAAGTGTGTTTCTTAACAGTGGTTGCCACCAGGTTATGTGTAATAAATGAACTTGTTTTACAAGCAGCAGAAACACTCACATTTTGACTGTAGCTACAGTTTTTCATAGTATTGAAAAGTAGTCAAGTACATGGACTATTATGCTAAGATGTGTGTCTCGTGAAAACCTTAACAGGTTTAAAGCACTATTTCTAGCCTTAGGTTTTAAAAAATGTCAAGATCTTATAAAACATAAACTGTACTTTAAGCTTTGTACATTGGAATAATCTCATATCAGTGATGGCAGTGTTTTGTCGTGTATTTCTTAATGTGTACATTTTCCTGTTAACAGAATCTAAAATCCAAAAGACTATGCTTTGAGTGGGCAAATCAGCAGTATAAAACATTCCTTTACAGATTCTTTTGCAAAATAGGTTGTATACATAGTACAATGGCACAGGTCAGTATTTACTTCAAAACTGAGAAGCAACCATAAAGGCTTTTTTTTTTTTTTTTAATTACAGGTAGCTCAGTTGTCTTGGATTGAAAAGAAAGTAGCTGCTGCTCTCTTTGGGACTCCACCAACTTCAACAGTAGAAGAAGCATTGCAGAATTTCCTTAAGGTAAATCGTAGCCAAGGGTTTTCCTATGTGACTGTTTCCCAGCTGCTACGTGTGACTGTTGTCAAGATGTCCGCTCAAGAGATTATGTCCAGTAGCTATAAATCCAGGGCTCTCCTAAATACTAAAATATTTTATTTTAAAAATAGTTTGGAGATGAGTGGCTAGCATCTTCCTTCTCTTTCTTTAGTTTTAGGGAATTCTTCAATGACTTGCCATGGTTAATAGTTACTGGATTTAATGTGAGATGGATATATATGCTATTGAAACAAATTAACCATAGTGATAACCCATCATTTGCCCATTTCTGCAAGAGGATTAACATAGGCAAGGAAAATCCTGACACTGTGGCATTCCTGTTTTTCTGACCTGAAGCTCTTTTCATTGAATTTCAGTAGAAACGTTCCTTGTTTGTGGAGATGATCCATGTTCCTGGGCATTCTACTTGAATGCACAGTTATGAGAAAACACCACATGAATAAAATAAACCTGTCTTTCAGTATCTTTTATACAAATCATTTTTACTTCTGGAGCTGAAAAATACAAGTTTTTCACTTGACTGAATTCAAAGAATAAATTTGCATCATTACAATTCCTTTCAGGCAGTTTCTCAAAGGAATTGGACAAGCATATTTTCTTCACTATTAAAAGTGCTTATTTCCTGTGTTCTTAATGTATTTAAAGATGGAATGATCTCCTGGATTTTGGACAATACAATACACTACCATCTTTCCGGTTTCAGATATGTTGTCTTTAAGGTCAAACTCCAAAGGTGGTAGAAGTAATTTGAAATGTTCACTTCAGCTTCAGGGCATGTTACTGTGCGCTGCAGTATAACTGTGGTTTTAAGTCATCTTCTGCAACAAAAATTAAATTACTGTCTAAAAGACAACTGTTGGGGTTTCTTTTTCAGTTGTTTGATAATACATAGTTGTGGTGAAAGCAGCATTGTTTTGGTCCAAGGATTGCAGCCACTATAAATTTCACTATTGTATTTTTCTCTCCCAAAAGCTGTTTGTTGATTAAAGCTGCTTCTTGATTAGTAGATAATTGGCAAGCTTTTTACTCGTCTTTTAAGCTTCCTTGATGTGTTTTAAAAGGAAGACAGTCTTGAACTTTTTTAATGACCTGAACTTTTCAGAAGATAGTAGTGTGAAAAGAAAGGTGAACCGAGAGTTAGAAGACACGGGTCTATGAAAGAAAAATAATTATGAAGTTGTTGAAGACAGTTCATTACCCATTACACAGTGTGCAAATGGTTGGTTGCTTGTTTATTTCTTTGATGAGGAAATAAATATTAATAATCTATATAGAGCAGTGTCTTCCAACCCACTGTGTCAGTGAATGAGTCCAATAGATATTCTATAGAATGATCTGATATCTTTACAGAGCACTTAGGGAGAGAGGAGAGGAAGCAGTACAGAACACTTTTATGCAATATCAGCACCTCGTGTGTCTGGCTTAGTGTTTCGGTTTGGGGTTTTTTTTGTTTTCTTGAGGTTTTTTTAAAGTGGTAAACAGATTGTGGCGCACACAGTAGGGATGATTCAGTCTGATGTTGGAGGAAGCTTAGTGCATTACTAAAAATGTTACGCAGACCACATAAATCTCATCACACAAGTTTTATGTCTATTTTCTTTCCTGTTTTTTATTATTTAGGCAGAAGAAATGCATCCAGGATATTCCAAATACAATTATGTGTATTTGGCAAAGGTAACCAGTTTTTTTAAAAATAATGATTTGTAGACTCTGGTATTCTTACAGTGGTCTGATTGGAAACAAAATGTTTTTTTCCTTCACAGTGTTATAAAGATCTTGGCCAGAAAAACAATGCACTGAAGTACTGTGATTCTGCACTGTCAATTCTCTCAGTTACTAATGAGGTGGGTATTGAGAGTGATAACTTGTTCTCTTGTGACCACTCTCTTGCCTTTGGCACCCATTATTGCATTGCCAGTAATAACATAATGCTTCAGTTTTTCCCCCTGAATGCATAACTTTCCTTTTTCCTCCACTCTAGGTTGGTTCATTACAGTTGTCTGTATGAACAGATTTTAAAAAAATCTTTGTATGGTGAACTGTCAGGGACTTGTCTGTGTCAGAGGCTGTCAGAAATTGAATTGCACTCTTTATAATTCAACCCATTTCATCAGACTATCTTAAGCATAAGCAGGTCAGTGTGTCACTTGAGCTGTGCTGAAATTTTGCCCCAGACCTACTTTTTCTCAGTTGAAAACATTTGGGATTTTTGTCCCGCAATCTGTCTCTGCTGCTGAAAGCCTCTGGCTTGTGAGTCTTGTCAAGGCTTCCAAGGCAGCGTGGCAGAGTGTTAGCTACAGCAGGGGTAGATGAATTATTCAAGATTGCCTTTGTCTTCAACCACAGTGCAGTTAAAGAGTCACAGTTCTTCCAGTTACATCTGCTGGAGCATAGTTTATTCTAAGAGATTATTAGATTCTATTTAGGCCCTTTAGAGTATTTTTACTATGACAACACAAAGTTTCTGTAGATACTTGAGTTTTTAAGTGATTCAATTTCTCAAATATAAACCAAGTCATGGCAAGAAGGTTCACTCTGTCTGATCTCATGTAGAAGCAAGTTCCATAATTACCGACCTATGGCTGGGAATGTCTTACCATCCTAGAGCGTGACAAGTTCAAACCTGAGCTTTGTCAGCCTAAGGGACCGCCTTTGAGCACAGCAGATGTGGTAGGGAGAGAGAGAGGTGATTCCAGAGACGAATTGGCCCTATCCCATTTAATTCTTTGAAGTTAAGGAAAAAGACCATTAAATAACTCTGTGACTTGATTGACAATAAATGCTGTGTGTGGAGCACTAACATGTTTATGTCAAGTGCTCCTGCTGGGAAGAAAGACCACTGCATGCCTCACCAGCAACTGCTCCTGGGTGGCCTTTATTTTTGGCCCAAGTTACAGTATATACCAACCATAAATTAAGCAATCATTGCTTAAGTTCAGTGTTTCTTTAAATATGTATTGATACAGATATGACATTAATAATCTCTTAGCTCTGCTTTATTCTTTACTTACTGTTGAAATGTACCTTCAGCTTGCCTATCACAGAACACGGGAAAGACCGCTATAAATTATCTGTTATTTGGTACCTTACATCTTTGCAGAAAAAGTAGGACCTGTGGTGTAAGGGAGAGAGCATACAACTGAAATTGCTTGAACTCAGTCTGTTTTGTATAAATCTGCACTCATTGTGCTGGTGAATTTTTTGTTTTTCCTGTATTCAGCTTACTACAGGCCAGGTAATCTTGCAATGAACTCTGAAGCTATCTGGTAAAATTGCAAAGTCAACATATCCCAGGAACTTCTGGTGGGTAGAAGACTGCCTGTGTTTAGTAAACTCGAAGTTATTCAATGTATTCACAAAGACTCATTGAAAAAAGTATAGAGATAGCATAGATTGGGATTCATGTTTGATAACAGTAGATGGACAAAATTTTGGTGACCAAAAGGTAGTTGCTAAGGCTCCCTCTACACTTGGTGGAGAGAGAGATGCATCAAGGTACCTCATCCTGCCTCTCTCTGGCCCCTGATGGCAGAGAGAGACTAGATGTGAAGATACTTGGAAGACACGTACCTGAGACACCTTAGTCCTAGACTGTGCAGTTAATGAGAGGTGAATCCTGTCTCTAGAGTGTAGTGTCATCAGTCTAACCGTGAGCTGGAGTTCAGTATGTCCTGGAGCACTTGGAGGGGCTTAGTCCTTGGTAAAAGGAATGCCCCGTCACATTTCGAAGTACCAGCAGGCCTGCAAAGGAGGGACCATGAGGGTAAGAGCAGGAATTTGGGAGTAATCTGAGGAGTGAGTGTGTATTCTGGCAAGCAGGGTGGTGATGAGAATAAGGATGATACTGGTTTGTAAACAGAAGAAAGAGCGGCAAATGGGCCCCAAAAATCTTTTGTCCATCTGAAGACGACAAGGTGATTTGTCCTCTTCTGTTTTGACTAGTTCTATAGATATCTTTGTCTGCTTTGTCTTGTTTACTTGTGATGTGTTTTGAGTTAAGGTTATAAAAAAAGTCCAGGAAAATATGGCATTGGGGCATTAGTGTGTAATTCAAGTTAAAAAGAAAAAAGCAGCACAATGTAAAACCAAGTGCATGCTGCTGAAAAGAATTACTATAAAATGGAGGTCTGGAGCACAAGCTCTGCTGATGTTGTTACCTCAAGTCCCATCTGAATTAGAATATTATGTGTTGTTTTGGTTATTGCGTTAGAGAGAGACTGTTACTGATTTTTGGGGGAAACATGTTGGAACTGAAGTGATTCAGGGCTTGGAGCTGTGTGTAGGAATAACATTTAGTCAAGTTAGTTTAAGAGAGGGAAGAGACTGTAGCAAGACTAAAGAGACATTGGGGAGACAGTAATAAATGGATGCTGACAAAGTGCCTGAATTGACTATAGCCCTGTAAAAGATGGGGTTCATGGTCTGAAATAGAAAACGCAGGTCAGCAGCAGCCTGAAGATTTCTTTCAGTTTGCCACAGCACAGGGTCTCAAGGCTGTCAGCAGCCTGATACGTTGTCACAGTCATGCGAAACCCATCATTCCCAAGTGTAATCACAGTTTCTCATGTGAGTTTTCTTGGTTTCTTCAGACAGGGGAATTCCTTTATTGTTTTTAAATGCTGGCTTCTACTGAGAAACATGTATATGTATAAAGGCATAAAATTGGGAGCAGACTGAGGGACAAAGTTGCTGGAAAGGTGCCACATTGAGGAAATGTGTAGCATTACATGATACAAATCATCCTGCAGCATAAGTATGAAAAATAATAGTAGACAATGGTTTACTTTTTATTACTTCTGAGCATCCACACTTTCCGGTGACTTCAGTGGGAACCAGAGGTACTCGACATCAGTAAAATGGCTCATAGCTCATTTTGATCCTCAGGTCAAATTCTCAGCTAGTCTAACTCAGGGCAGTTCTTCAACACTTTTGTCTTTGACACATTTTCTGTAGCATTTCAAGTTAAGTGAGATGATTATTGTCTTGAATGTTGTATCACATCCAAATACCCCTTTTGTGCATCTGTTCTACCACTTGTAGAATATGTTTTTAATTCAAAGGGTAGAGGGGTTTCCAAACAGAGGTAATTCTTATTAAAGAAAAAAAAAAATCAGATGGCCAGTTTCAACCTATTATGAGCCTAAAAAAGAATAGCAAAGAAGTCATAGAAGAAGAGACAAGTTAGGATTGAATGACGCCTTTAAGTCCTAATACCAGATTTTAAAAAAAGTTTTGCACATTTCTAACTAACCAGTCTATGCATTTATATTTTTTTTTATTTTAAAAGGAAATTCAGGCATTTTGGTGCAGATTACATGTGGAGAACGAAACTGATGTTACAGTACTACTTTAGAGACCTTTCTCTTTATCCTCTCTACTCCAAACAAAACCCTCCAATAAATCATATGGTTCTTCCTTGGCCATAAATACTGTCATACTGTAGAGTGGTACTTCACTGCTGGAGGTGCATGGGACATTAAATTGTCCTGCTTTTCTCTGGTTGCTGTCCAGGTGGATAACCTCAGGGTCCTGGGAAACATTCACCCCTGCAGTAAAAGAGAAATCCTGATGTTCAGGGCTGCTGTGAGTTACTGTGCAGTGCGTAACAGCTGCTCTGTTTTTCTAGTAGATGTTGTATTACCCTTACTGAGGCTCATTACTTTGTAGTGCGCTCAAAGCCTTGGTGAGTGTGACTGCATGAAGGGCTGTCAAAACCAGATGTGGTGGCCTACTGTGATAGAAAAAAATGACATTTTTTAATTTGGGGAGGAAAATGTCCTTTAAACTTAAAAAAGTGAGTGTTTGTCTTGCATCTAAAAAGACGAAATGAGCGGATGGGGGTGTGTGCTTGATTAAACACATAGTGCTTTCCACCTAAGGGGAATAAGACACTAATTTCTTGTTTATAATAAAGATTGTTGGGTATTTTCAAGTCAATTTAAGATTATAAAGTATAGTAATTATACTATATATATACTATACTAAAATATAGTAGTAAAGAGATTATTTTTTCTTGTATCTGGAGACGAGCATAGGTGTAAAAGTGAACTCTGTGCTTGTAGGACCAGTAAACTCAACACAAAGGGATTAACAGACTAGCATAGAAAGAGATTAAAATTTTCCTTTTTGAAAGTGAATCTAAAAAGCAGCAGTTGTATTACAAAAAATGTAGTCTTGGAAAAGTCAAAGACAGCAAAGCAGGTAGAACGCAAAGCAAATCTGTTTGCACTGAGAGTTGCTGAAAGTCTTACTTAACATGCAGATAAAAACTTCCCTGAAGCTGAGAATGTAGTTTACGAAATTATTGGTGATTTAAAAAAAATATCTTATTTTTAAAATCAATTTCTTAATTTCAAAAGCACTCCTTCTTTCCCAGCAATTATAAATGAAGGCAATTCAGAGTTAAAATTAACAAGTGAGAGAGATTTTGATATTAGCAAAATTGATCATTATGGCATTCACTGCTTACAGGTGTAGAATGGCAGGAAGCAGAGACTTGTTAAAGACTCTGCCTTCGGCCTCAGTGATATTTGAAATTCTAGAAAAACCCATGTGGAGGAGGAGGTAAATGTATTAATGGGCAGAAACAATGGCTGAATGTTTACAAAAGAATGCAGCTGCTGAGGAGAAGACATATCCGTAAGATTTTCTTACATTTTTTTACATCACTGTAATTGATCTCCCATTAATTTATCTCCTGTTAATGTTGTTAATTTACATTTTTAATACTTTCTGTAAGGAAAAGAGTGGGAGTTACAGAGAGATGAAAGAGAGTACAGAGTACTCTCAGCACCATCAGTTGCTCCTGTTACAACAGACCATTTGAATATCTTTAAGTTTTCACCAGAGATTTTCCAAGAAATGCCTACTCCAGCCCCCATAGATTGGTCATATGTAGCAGACCTTGCTGTGATATTCCAACGGATCTCATTTGAAGCTGATGTGGCAATCTGTCCTAAATAAGATCTCTAGGAGGAAAAAGGAATTTACTTTTGCTTTTAAAGTAAGGTGTACAAATTATGACTTGATTGTGAGAAAACTGCCCATCAAAACTATGTGAATAATTTGGGTTAACCTTAGAAAAAATGTTTCTGTTTTCTCATCAAACATTTTCTTTTCTCAACATCAGCAGCTCAATACAAAATGTCATTGTTTTCAGAGGATATTAATTCCTTTAAATTTTATGCACATTTGTTCTCCAAATGCAAAGCAAAAGTCCATGGGTGTTTCAATGACAAAATAATGGGTGTATTCAAATTTGTATTCATTTGGAATTCTAGGCTAATGTTTTCCTGCTAATACTGTTTGTAGAGTCGGACAAGAATTTCCTAATAGCTACTAACCCAAAATTAAAGTATCTTTTGAATATACTTTAAAAAACTATTCCTTAATTAGTGATTCTATTTACACTGAATATGAGTGCTTCAAGCTCAGGGAATGGGCTGTTCAAAAACATAAAGAGATCAGATTTCAAACTGTAAAATGCTGGGAAAAATGAGGCATTAATAGAAGAGCTGCTAAAAGAACTTGAGACCTCCTATATTTTACATTATTTTGCACTTCAGACAATACAGTCTGTTTTTCTCTATCTTAATGATCAGACTGATTTGCCATCTGCATGCTTTTGAAGCTCTTGCCAAAAGGCTTGTTTGCATTGTCTGCTTATTCTTTCTCCCTCTCCAGAAAGGATTCCAAAAATGAAGATATTTTTTGTCGTGTAGTATTTCGTGCATAAGGATGGATTCTATCCTGATAAATACTGAGCTTCCTATATTTACGATCAAATTTACTAGCTTATCACAAAGTATTCATTTCAGCATCCTATCAAAGGTAACCCGGTTTTTAGCATAGTTCTTAGCGCAGCAAGAATGATCAACAGACGGTTCCTCAAAGCGTGGGGTGCAGGGGGAGAGTGGGAGAAGTATTTCCAGAGGTGGTGGTGCACTGCAGGAGGAAGAGGTTTGCAATTGGTTTCCTATTCTTGTAGAGTGGCCAGGGGAAGTCAGGCTTCTACGTGTTTGAAATACATTGTCGGAGTCAATACACAGGGTGAAGGAGAGCATCTTTCTGACCGGGCTGTAACTGGGAGTGATCTTGTTCAAGATGTTCCAGTGATGACTGGGCTGTAGGTCCCACCATGGTGGGGGCAGGCGCTGGACAGAAAGAGGGGAATGTTTTAAACATCAAAAGCTCTGCATTGTGTACAATAGTAAAAGAAAACCAGATTGCAGGTGAAACATAGTCTTTTAAGTTAGAAAAGAACTAGCGGATAAAAGTTTTACAGAACTATTAATTATTCTAAATTCTATCGTTTTGTAATTTTTCAGCAGGAGTCCTCAAACTAGCTGTTTCATTCTTTTGGGTGTGAAAGGATGTTTCTCCCTCTACTTGAAGCATAATCTGAAAATGCGGAATTATTGTCAGCTGCATATTTTAAAGCTGTGCTTGCCTTGATTCTAAAAGCCTTGAGAAGTCATGGTTCTTCCCCAGAGGAAGATAATAGAAGTATGAAAGTACATAAAATGCCCTAACTTGTGACATACAGCAGTCATACAGAAGGTTGCAAGTGGATGATTGCATTGGTTTATTGAAATATCTATGGGGAAAACCAGTATTATGCAATTGTGTGGAAATGAACACCTACTACAGTCACACCATCTGTGAGAGTCTTTCATGAAACTGAGAATGGACAGCACATAGCTTTATTTGATTCATATTGTCCCCAAGAGCTATTACTCTCTAATTAACCATCCTTGCACATGTTTAGAGGTCTCTTCTGTTACAGTCCAGGATTTCTCCTGGAGCTGCGAAGGAATGATACAGTTGTAACCGAAAGCAGGGGTGGGCTCTCGGCACCTCCTTGCTGTTACTGCCTATCAGGGTACAGCTTTGGACCACCCTTGCAGCCCAGCTCGTTTAATATACCATGCAGCCCCGCTGACTTCAATGAAACCCTACAGGATGCATGTCAGCTTGGGATTTGGCAGTGGTTGCACACAATTATGTTATAGTTGGCTGGTGTAGCCATTTTGGCTGTGGTCATGGGGTTGTATCATTTTCTGTTGACAGTTGGGACTTTGTCAAGTGCACACATGTGCAGTGCCTGGGTTGAATGTGTTTAGTGCATAAGGAAATAATTAGCAGAGATGGAAGGTAAAATTATTACCTTTCGTTCTCTGCTTTAATTGCCATTTAATTTTTACATGCACATGTGTATGTGTGTACATATATATATTTATCAGTAATTTTTTTCAGCAGAAATTAACTGTTAAAACGTGGGCCACTTCCAGTTAAGCCTTCTCCCTTTCAGCTTTCTCCCTTTCTTCTGTCTTGCTCTTGTTTTCAACTCTCTCTCTTCCCTTGTTCAGTCCCTGGCCTCCCAGGTCTTTTTTTCCTGTGCATATCCCCTGTGGATGCTGAAACAGAAAAGCAAAGCAACTAAATAGGAAGAGGGGGAAATACAGTCACTGACCCTGTAATTTGAATAGCTTTTGTGTAGCAGTTTGCAGAACACTTTGAACTCGTATTCAACTCTGAAAATGATATGAGAAGTGTTTAATAAATGTGTGCCTTGACAGTAGAAAGTCAAGGTTGAAAATGGCTGTGCATTTAGTCAGCGCTGAACTAAGCCTCAGGGTGAACAAATGGGAGTGATGCAAATCTGTTGCATTCCTTCTACGCTGTGCGTCTCGTCCTCTCCCTGTTGCACTCTAAAGGGAGATAAAACCCGTCATGTCTTAAAAAAAAAAAAAAAAAAAAAAAAGAAAAAGAAAAGCTGACCTGATTGTTCATTTTTAGGAAGCCATAAACCAGAAATCAGTGAGGAAGAGAGGAGGCCAAATACAGGATTTATGGCTTTTCCTTCCCACTAACAGTCAAGCTTTGTGCATTGATGAACTTTTCATCCTTAAAGCGGGAGGCTGGTACACCGAACGGTTGTGGCTTCTCTTTCCTTTTAGTGTGACACACCTCTTGGTCTGGAAGGACTCTATCCAAAGGTGACATAATAGTTGCCTTCACTGGCCATTCTCAGCTTTGTTTTTAATGCCATAACTGATGTTTTTAAATGTTTTTGCCATCTGAATTCTTCTTGCTGACTGGAAACCACTGGCTCAGTTAACGCAGCCGGTTACGTGGTTTGCAATAGTAATAATTCCCACTTTCACTTGATGTAGTCTTGTTTAGAACTGGCAACCCAAAGGTAGGACACTTTGCGTGTTTGCAGTTTGTTCTCCAGCTAGTTCTTAGAACAATCATGGGTTTATTTCATCTTTTTTCCTCAGCCCAGAGGAAGGTTCAGGAAAGATTGCCCAATGTTTTTGGGACCTTTGCAACTCATTAAAGCTCATTGCCCAACTAATCCTTTGCTTCCAAGGAGAGAGACAATGATACAAAGATATTTGGAGACATATTTTTTAAATGTGATACCTGACAAAGTGAGTAAAGAATCTCATCAACGCATAAAAGCTGAGCACCATTCAAATATGAGAAAACCTGCATCTTTATTACTTTTGGCTTAGAAAAGTGTGAAAAGAATAGGACCAGATACAATGAAACCTTTTTCATTTTCTTAATAGCATGGGACAATATCTGGCTTTTTACAGTTTTGTTTAATCATTTAGAATCATTTTCACAAATTTACCACAGTCAGTACAGAAAAGTGTATTTTCTCTGAACTAATCAAAATATTGATACAAATGTTGAGTTTTCCAATTTTTAGTGACAGCCATGGGCTGGTGCTCCAGGCAGCTTGTAGTGACATGGAGTTTAAGGGGTGCTGAATTCAATTTGACATTTCCTTCTGTTAGAGTATTTTGGCAAGAGCTTCCTGGCTTTGCAGTGTGTGCCTTTTAAGGCCTCTGACAAATGATTACGCAGATAGTTTAGCCTATTGCTGCCAGTGGGAGCAAGGCAGTGAGTCCAAGAGAAGTGTCCAGCTAATGTATTAATGCCTTAATCCAGACCAATAATATAATGTAGTTTGACATGTCTGGCATATGGTTTCTATCATCTCAATATTCTTCTCTATTCCTCCGTGACATTATAGACAACTAACCAAAATAAAGAGAAGCAGGAATTTCTTCACCCGTAAAATGTATTTTAAAATGTCCTGTGTTTTGTTCCAGCTCTTTGGTTGATTGGATAATGAAGTGATCCTGAAATTCAGTGATTACTTCACTGTCTGTCTACAGTATTTTATTTCAGAACTGCCTGTGGTGTTATCTGGGAAAGAAATACTGGTCTCTGTCATTAGAAATACTTGCACAAAATTTGTGATGTGCAAGTGCTTTTGGTTTGCACTGCTAAGCACACATGGCTGTGTGTATTGGGTGTTTGGACCCTTACCAGCCTGCAGGTATGACGTGCTGACTTTTTAGAAATGCGTTTTTAAACCAAGGTGCATTTTGTAAGCTAGAAATTTTGCAATGGCAAGTAAAGCAAGTGGATTATATCCAGGAGACATTTCAAAAATAAGTAGGATAATGGAGTTTTGTACTGTGGTTACATGTTCATATGCACGTACCCCTTTCCGAACGGTTTAAAGATGGAATATCCAAGAAGTACATCACTAGTTACCTGTGAAAGAGTTTGTGGGCTGGGTTTGGTTTAAAGTCCAGTGCAAACTGTGGACTTACACATCAGCCTAAAAGGAGCCTTTTACTTCTGTCCTATGAAGTAGAATACATACCATGAGGTAGAATACATCTGTGAGCATAGCAGATTACTTGCCTCTTGCTCCCCTATTGGCTCCACTCTGCTCTGAGCCCAGTAGCATAGGCAGAGCCCATCAGCACCAGTGTGGAAGATACCGAGGGTGTAGGCAGTCCGTGGGGGTTATTGCAGGTAGGTATGGCTGTATGCACTGAAACCACAATCTAACCTATGTCATTAATTACATTTCCCAATGTTTTCTTGTTAATTGCATAATAAATCATTAGCAAACGTCACCGAAATCTCTTTAGAAAAACTGCATACAGTCAGGCTGCAAGCTTACGTAAGGTATAAGGCAAGGCAGTACTTTATGCAAAGTACACCAATAAAAGTTATGGCCTAAGCTGAAAGGCTTACTGGTCCGCTGAGAAGGCTATTTGTGGCTAACATGTAAAGTGCTTTACCAGAGCTGTAAAGGGAGGGCTGCCATCTGGCTCTTGTTTTCACTTCAAACTTTATTTTTGCAATCACTGATAAATTAACTTACTATACAGTCTTGTACATTCTGTGGCTGTTGCAGTTGTGTGTTATGTCTGTTGTTAGTAAAGAAATGTGGATAGGCACGTATAAGGCAAATGAAGGGATTTATCCTATCTAAGTTGATGCATGATTGTCTGTTTCTTTCAGGACAAAGAGGCCCAGAAAGACTTAGAGGCTTTACTTCTCACACTGAAGCTGTGATACTGTGCACTTTTTAACTCTTCACGCTGTGATAGAATCGCAAAACTGAAATGAGAGTCTCTAGTGACTGGGAACTGCGGGTAAATTCCAGCTAAGTCAATGGGAAAACTGTCATTGATTTTGGTTGGCTTGGATCATGGCCTCTAAGCATCTGGCAATTATGATATGAAAATGATGCATTCATTTTTGACTATTTATAATCTTGTACTGAACTTTAAGATTGCTGACACTGTGAGTCTGATTCTCTGAACATGAGGTCCACTGCTGGCAATGGACATACTGGGTGTTAAAATGCAAAATTGCAAAATGCAAAATCTCACTCTTTGAAAGATTAATCAACTAGTATGTGATGCCAGCGTAGAACTGTGTGTAGCAAAAACAAACAAACAAAATATTTCTATAATAAATTATATTTGTATCAAATAATTTACACAGCTGTGTACTAAAGAAAATCATGAATGTTTATGTTTACACATTTCTCTACTCTTATAAAATTAGAATCTTGTTGAAGTTAAAGAAAAAGCTGTTGCCTCCACAAAGCTCTTTTTACTTTAAACCTACTGTTGGTTTTACATGGAAATGTGAAAATTTTATAAATTAAATATTAAAGTTATATTTTATTTGTAACATCAAGTACAATATTAAAAATCAGACCAATGAAATCAAGTGTTTTAGATTAATCTATTACAGCTGTGATGTTTTATGGATTTGTTATGGAGCTTCCATCAAGTTTGTGAATCCTGGCTCATTCTCTTTGAACAGTTGCCTAGCATGGTGGCATCAGTGTGTCTTCAGAGAACCTATTCTAGCATGTGACCATCACTAACCTTTTATATTATCTATATAACATAGCCTGTACATAAAAATAGACTAATTAAAGACCTAGTACTTCTTTCTTAGTGTGTAGGACAGCAATGTTTTCAATAAAATGTAACAGGTAGGGGAGGAATTTTGTTTACTGATGAACTGATCCAGAATTCACCAAAGTCTGTAGAAAAATAAAGGCCTGTTTTCATTGGTTTTTAATTCAGGATCTTAATCTAGATGTAGGGAGTGTATCTGGAAGAAGTAAGCATTTCTGTTAAAGGAAATACAATTGAATAAGGATGTTCCCTTGACCTATTTGATGTGTAAAATAACATGGACAAGGAGGACTCATATGGACCAAAATATTGAACTAGTAGTTGGAGCTTTAATTTTGGACAGGTGGAGAACAGTGAAATTAGCAAATAGGAACTATAGTCACCACAGCAAAGATTTAAAAATTGGGCAGATGCGAAGGAGTATGAGTACATATGAAGTAAGCTTTAACTACTGGCGATAGATACAGTAGACTGGAAGAAGACAAATGTGTAGAGTTACATTTTAACTTAGCCTAACTCTATGATTCCTCATAAAGTACAGAGATTTCTTTTCATAAAGTAGGGCTGTCCATTTTTTCAGTCATTCTCTTTTAAAATATGTGTTCAGACATGCAAACATTATTGTGAGATACCCTGAAGAAAATCTGAAAGTTTAGAACTGATTCTGAGTTCTCACAGTTGTCTTCATGGTTTTCATTATTCTGAAGATCTTCACAAACTGAAATATGCATTTAAGTTGTTTTTAATGTTTGTTCTGAGGGAAGATACTTCCTATACCTCTTTTTCAGTTCCAGAATTCTCTTTTTTCCATACACCATTTCAGAGAAAAGGGGAAATAACATATGAGACAAATCCTATCAGATAATTCCTTTGGTGAGTCAATAATTGACTTGTGAACAGAGAAGCTTCAAGGGTGACGCATCTTGATTTTGTTAAGGGGCTTTTGGAAAAGACTGCTTTCAACATTTTCATAGCCAGCACAGGAAGCATAGTTTAAATGGATTTACAAGAGTCATTTGTATTTAGGGTGGTTGTTAGCAATTCACTGTCACCACGGAGGCCTTTACTTAGATCAATTTTATGCTAATTAATATACTTTATAAAATAGATTGGATTATGCAATAGATAGTTCATTTACAAGCAATTATTGCTGATAGAGGCTGAAAGTGTATCACAGGAACAGATTAGAACAAGAAGTTATTTAAATTAATTGCTGAAATTAGGTGACTTAAGTAGGATTGGCTTCATTAAGAGCAAATAGGAAGTACTGAAGTGAGTAACAGAGGATGGAGGAGACCTGGGCAGCTGTGGTAATTGTGTGGAAAAGGACATGCAAATTCCAGTGAGTGGCAAGCTAATCATGGGTCAATAATGTCATGTTTTGTGAAAAAGCGAATTTCATACTAGACTGAATAAATAAGCAGTCCGCATTAAATTCACATGAAATAACCTTTTTACTCTAATTGGGCCTAATAAGATCTAATGAGGTCTGAGCTGGAACACTATATCCAGTTTAAGGCACCACACTTCATGGAGGTTGGGGGGGCTAATTGGAAAGAGTCCAGCAGAGAGAGACAAGAAAGATGAGAGTGCTAGACAACATCATTTTGTGTGTAAAAATTGAAAGAATTTGGTTTGTTTAGTCTGCAGGAGCAATGAATAAAGGACTATTCACATTTGTAAAAAGCTATTGCAGAGAAGGCAGTAAAAAAAAACCAAAACAACCCAAAACCTTGTTCTCCAAATCTCCTGTTCACAGGACAAGAAGTAAATTCCTACCTTTAGATTAGGCATTAGGAGAAAATAATTCTGATGGTAACTTTGCAAAGCTCTGCAATACATTTCCTGAGAACGTTATCAAATCATTTATACAAGTTTTAAAGTAAAAGTTAAACATAGAAGACTTTAAAGCTTGGTGATGTTTAAGGCACAGTTCATCCTCTGGCCAGAGGTTGGACTAGATGACTTCTTAAGATCCCTGCTGGCCTTGCTGTCCCTGGAGAGTGCACAACTCCAGCCCCTGCGAGCCACGGCTGCTCCTGCTGGGTTTCTGGGTTGTGTCTGCACATGCTGGCTCTGCATTGGGCCCAGGCTACCTAACGAATTTGTACCGTGAAACATTTACCAGCATTTTCAAGACTAATTTAAAGACGCGCATATGGCTGCCCTTGACTCTTTATTTATCACACCTGTGGTTTTAAGGCACATGATTACATTTTTAAATGAAATTTCTGATTTTATGAATGAAATTACTGAGCTTTCTTTTCAGCCTTCTGAATTAAGCCCATTCTTCTGTTTCGATTTTTGGTCGTTGGTAGTCTATGTGTAGACTCACAAAATAACATCTGGGAGAGAAAAGGCTGGTTTTAATTCATTCTAAGTTGTCTTTCATAATTTGCAGAAATATTCCTCACAGGTAGGAAACTGCTGGTTTCTACAGTTAAGATATTTTGTGCTTTTAAAATTTTTTACTAGTTAGTATATATGAGCATTCTTAACTTTTATGTCTTTCCATTTTGCTAATCTGAGAACTTTTTTTGAAGTGTGTTCCCTAAATTGTTCTGTAATTACTCCTTGGAGTAAAGCTTTTGCATTTAGTCCTAGGCCTAGGCTATCTGTTCCCTGTGTCGTATCAGCTGGTGAAACAGCAAGCATAGTTCCAGAGGGCCATATGTTTTCTTTTCTGTTTAAAATATCCACAAGCAGACATTCACTTCCGTAGTTTTGTCTCCGTGGAGGAGCTAGAAGTTAACTGTATTAACCCCTGCGGGCCTTTAAGCCCTATGGAGCAGATGGGGCTGCAGGCTGGCTGAAGCCACGGCACCTTGGCCGTGTTGCCCACTGCCTCCTTCAGCTCTTCCACTGCAGCATCCCTTCTTTGGTCTCTGCTCTGATACATACGCTGTAAGTTCTCCGAGGGAATTTGATTCTTTACGTGTTTGCAAAAGGTGGGTTCAAGGGGCCTTGATCTGGTACTAGGATTCTTGTGCTTTGTTAAAGTTAAAATTACTAGTTCTGCCTTCCTGAATAATTGAGATAATTTTTATTTCTTGTGGTGAAGCTAAGGGCTCCATCATTGGATCCTGATATTACATATTTCACCTATGTTGCATATTTTTTGTAGCAGTTGGCCACTGGCACAATGGTTACAGTGATACACTCTCCTACTACTTTGTTTAAATTACTGTCTTTCCTTTTGCAGAGTCTTAGGGTGATTTACTCATTTTTATGTAATAATATCAATCCACTAACTTCTGGAATGAATTAGGAAGCTGTCCAACAGTGGTGAGTAGCAGGTGATTTAGAAAGGAAAGTGACAATTCCTGTGTCCAGTTAAATAATTAAAAAAAATTAAAAAATTAAAAACCAAAACCCTAAATCCATGCCTCCAACCCTGCTATTGTAGTAGTCAAAGCCTGAACTAAAAAAAACCTCAACAAACCAACAACAACAAAAACCAACAATGAAGAAGTGGCTACCAGAGATCCAGTCATGTTCAATCCAAGCATATCAGTTTATCTGGATCTACTTATCTTCAGCTGTCACTACCTGAACACTTTCTACCTGAAGTATCCTAGAACTCTAGGGGGTACAGTGGATTCCAGCAGGGCCCATGGGCTTTCTTTCTGGAATTTTCCCAGACAACCCGGAGGTTAGTCTTGTGGTGTTTTCTTTCAGTGGGCAC
This sequence comes from Limnodromus scolopaceus, assembly GCA_028565335.1. Taxonomy (NCBI): domain Eukaryota; kingdom Metazoa; phylum Chordata; class Aves; order Charadriiformes; family Scolopacidae; genus Limnodromus; species Limnodromus scolopaceus. Next base: position 35,652,374 of record JAOXNO010000024.1, read on the forward strand.
AGTAGTCATGATGGATATGTTACACCTACTCCAAATCAGAAAATTCTGCAGTAATGTGGGAATTAAAATTGTATTGCAGCATTCATCCAGTGCAGACTCAAGAAGGAGTAACTCTGACTGAATGGCCAACATTATTGTTTGCTTTTTTTTTCTTCTGTAATAAGGTTATATTCTTATTTTCCAGCACTTTTCCTTCTTGCAGACTCCCAAGTTCCTTGGAGAAGAAACAGATCAAACTGTTTTGACAATACAAAAGAAATAAGATTTTCTGGCCCCATCTATGCTTATGTTTGTGGTTTTTTAAAATAAACAACCAGTCATTCTAGAAGTTATCTGTGGGAGCAATGTCCAGTGTGAACTTGAATATGAACAATCTGAGCTCTGTGCTTGGTAGTGCTCCCGACCCATGATGTGGCTGTGGGGTAAACCGCTTCGCTACATACCCAAGTTACACACATGCAAACACCATCTGTCCACTCTTCATATGTCTTGTTTATTAAGATTAATTCTGAGCTGGTTTGAATTGCCTACCTACATGAGCCAAAAAAACAGCCACACAATATTGACTGGGAATGTTGTACTCTAAACATGTCTTAAGCATATGGGCATGAATGGGGATGTACTTTTTAACCTACCAAACTAAGATCAGGTATCTAATCCTGTAATGTAGGTAATCAACATGGCTGATGAAATTTCAGCCCTCAGGTGAAAGAAATGTTCTTTTTTGTCGTTCAGAAAAATGTGGCAAATCAGCAAAGTGGCTTCACCGATTTACTTGTGTTTTCCTAATCTTGGAAGAGGATAATTTATGAAGAAATGAAATAATTTGTAAAGCTCATGACTGTCACTCTGGGTTAAGGATTGCTGGTTTTCAGAATGCTAGGCCAGCTTATCTAGTGCCCTGTAAAATCATATATGAAGTATTAAAGCAGTAATAAAATTTACATTTTTCAAAACAAAAGAGCAGAATGCTTCTGCAGCAATTTTTAAGTGCAGCAAGGGGTTCATACAAAAACACTGCTAGATTGTGTTGGTGTTGATACCACCGCTGTATGGCTATTGGTGGTTTCAAGCAAAGCAGTGTTCCTGGTGCATTCATCATTAATCCCTGAGCAAGAATTACCAATGCACGCTGGCACAGAAGAACGTAAGTGAGTCTGCGACCCCACAGTCATTTGATGTCTTCTTTGTTTTAAAAGTGTTTTTCTTACTAAAGAGTATTTTCACTTGATTTGTCCCTGTAAAGCCTACCTGTGATATTTTGGTGCCATTGAGAATGTGGCAAAAGAGCCTCTGGACATCAGTGAGGCCCAGGCTTTGTGCCAGGATGAGATTTTTAACAGCACCTGCTTGACCTTGCATGACATTTGCTTCTGTACATCCTGACTCTTGGTTTGGCTTATTCCAGTGGCACACTGCTTTCAGCCCTTTTTACATCCATTCCTACGTGAGACCAAATGCTGATCCAGGAAATTAGAAGGCAGGTCATGGGAGAAATTTAGAATAGATTAGGTGGAAAAAAAACCCCAAACAACTGAACCTGGACCTGTGGTCATTTGAGCAATACTTTTAATTAGTTGTCTACCAGACTTGATTCCTGTAAAGGGCATTAATTTATTTCCTAGAGGGGGAGTTTTATGATCAGTCTAGCCTATTGCACACCATAGAATTTTTCTCCAGCTTTTCCATTATAGTATTTATTTTCTACCCCCAGACTTAGTCCCCAATCTGAAAAAATGGGGCTGATAGTGCTTCTTTCACCCATGCAGATGGTTTGAAGAAAAAGCAGGCAGTGAGGCACAGTTCTTAACCATGGGGGCCATCACAGTGTTTGAATGGACCATCCACTTGCCACCGAAGCTGGCAGCAGCTCCCCCGTTGCCAGGCTGGCACTGCAAAATGGGAAGGCTGTCCTGCAGTTTCTCCGGAACTGGTAGAGCCAAGTTGAAGTTCAGCTAAGCATTAACTGATTGGAGAACACAGACAGCAGTAAGCAGTAAAATAGTCTTCACTTTTTCGACCTCTTTTTCCATCAGCACCTAAAAAGCTGTCGGGGAAGATGAAGTCTTAGGAAGCATTTATGCTGGTTTGGAAGGTGCAAAAAGCTTGTGCAGGTACATAGAATCATAGAATTGTCTACGTTAGAAGGGACCTTTAGGATCATCTTGTCCAACCACCAACTTAACTCTGATAAAAACCCATCACTAAACCATGTCCCTCAGCACTATGTCTACCCATCTTTTAAATACCTAAAGGGTTGGTGACTCAACCACTTCCCTGGGCAGCCCATTCCAATGCTTAATAACCCTTTCAGAGTAAAAATTTTTCCTATCCCAACTTGAATCTCCACTGGCACAACTTGAGGCCATTTCCTCTTGTCCTATCACCTGTTACCTGGGAGAAGAGACCAATCCCTGCCTCTCTACAGCCTCCTTTCAGGTACTTGTAGAGAGCAATAAGGTCTCTCCTCAGCCTCTTTTTCTCTAGGCTGAACAACCCCAGCTCCCTCAGCTTCTTTTTCTCCTCAGCCTCTTTTTCTCTAGGCTAAAGAACCCCAGTTCCTTCAGTTTCTCCTCATAAGACTTATTCTCCAGACCCCTCACCAGCTTCGTTGCCCTCCTCTAGACCCGCTACAACACCTCAATGTCTTTTTTGTGGTAAGGGGCCCAAAACTGGACACAGTACTCAAGGTGGGGCCTCACCAGTGCTGGGTACAGGAGGATGATCACCTTCCCAGTCCTACTCACCACGCTGTTCCTGATACAGGCCAAGATGCTGTTGGCCTTCTTGGCCACCTGGGCACACTGCTGGCTCATGTTCAGCCGACAGTCGACCAACACCCCCAGGTCCTTTTCTGTCAGGCAGCTCTCCAGCCACTCTTCCCATAGCCTGTAGGGTTGCATGGGGTTGTTGTGACCCAAGTGCAGGACCCGGGACTTGACCTTGTTGAACCTCATCCCATTGGCCTTGGCCTATTGATCCAGCCTGTCCAGACACAGCTGTACTTACAGCCGCAGAGGCGTGGCTGTGGGTGGCCACCCCAGCTGGTGAGCAGTGTGGGGGCTGGAGCTGGTGTCCCCACAGCTGAAGGCCAGCAGCCCTAGTGAGGCCGAGGGAGAGGTGGGCCTGCCTGGCCGAGCAGTGAGGAGAGCAGGCTGGGATGCCTGGAGCTGGGGTTTGGGAGGGCCCTGGCAGCAGAGAATTGGCAGTTTGGCGCACGTGGTTGGACTAAATCTTCCCAGAGAGCTCACAAAAGGCGTTGGGCTCACACAGGTGGCTGCTTCCCATTTTTGGGGGACACTTGCCGGTCACTCAGGAGCTGTGTTACTGCAGGAGTCTGCTGGAGGACGGGCTGGGCCTCCGGCTGCTGCTGGCCTGCAGGCAATGGAGGGGTGAGTAGTTGCTCTGCTGGGTATCCAGCTTCACGCTGCTGTGTCTCTGTCGGAAAGAGAGTGTGTGTGACGGGCACAATGGACACTGCAATGGTGGGTGTTTCACAAGCCTGTGTGTCTACCTACATGCGAGGCTCTCCTATGTGCGGGGCTTTGACTCCCCTTCAGGGCCTGCAGCAAGACATGGGGGGACACCCCAGAGCCACCTGCTGTGTCCTCCTCTAGGGCACTGGTGCATGTGGCCAGTGACAGTGAAATTAAAATATTTTTTATCTTTTTTTCCTTACCTCAAAAAATGTTTTTGTTCATGTTCGCTAACTTAAAATTATATGGAACAATACAAGGTGCAAATGACATTTCAAATGCATTAGCTATGAACTGCCATTTTCCTGTGGGAAGAGCTTGTTGCTGTTAAGCAAGTGAGCGCTAAAGTCAAGCCAGAACACTAGTGTGAAAACCTTGCTGTAGCTTGGTTTTGTGGGATGCACTTTAACTGCCAATATTTTTTTAGTTAAAATCCTTGCTGACGGGCCTGGATGAAAGCCCTGTGGCGGGCGTGAGGCTGTCGGCAGCTGCCTCCAACAGCCTCTGCAAGGGGAGTTAACCCTGAGTCCCAGCAGCTGAGATCTTCGTTAATTGGCATTGTTTAATCCTTAAACTTAGACTAGAGATGGAACTTGAACGAAGGAGCTTTTCTTATATCAAAGTAGTATATAGTTCAGTATATTTACAATGGTATCAGGTAAAAGCAAGCAGGCTGACTGGCTTCACCTGTGCTGCAGCATCCTGATTTTTGTCTTGCACTGGAGTTACTCTGGTAGGAATGCTATGGATCCGGTCTTATTTTGAATGTCAAATTGTAATTATACATGCAGAAATTTATGGGGACTGCAGTTCCTGTGTTTGTGTGTGTTTATACATACAAAAATATTTGTGTAGATATATATATCTCCGTAAGTTTAATAGAGGAATTAAAATATATATGACTTGCTGCATTTTGTAGCTATAATAAGCAACTTGATTACTTTGTGAACTTTCTGAAATTTCTATGTGTGAAGTGAAAACTTGAGACTCTGTCTGTGAATCCTTTTATATCCTAACTTCTAAGTGCAGAGTTAAAACTGCTTCATGAAAGGGAATTGCCACAGTTCAGCATGTAATTGGACCTCCCTCTGAGAGGAAAGACAGGAAAAATATCTGTTGAAGACAAGGTTGTGCTGGATACCTTGTATGCTGGAGAGGAAATGCTAGATGATAAACCTGTTGGAGATCACAGGCTCATCTTGATATAGAGCTGTCAGTTCCTATTGGAAGCCTCTTACATCTTCAACTTGGGGCAGGCAGATGGTAGAGAAAAAAGTAAAAGATGCTGTAAATGAATATATTGGCTTTCTTTGCTTTTGCTTCTCAAATGGTGAGCTTGTGAACTCCAAAGGGTTTACTGAGTCAGTAGGAATCAATGCATAGTCCATCAACCCTGACTCTTCTAGGAGAGATGGTTGTAATTGATATCCCCAGACCATCATATCTGCTTCTAGGGAGTCTGTGGCTGAAGAGGAAGGATGAGGGGGGAGAGCTTTATGTGGCTGGAGGTGGAGGTTTGTCTTTTGAGGGTGCTTTTTTTATAAGCAAGAATTATTGTTTGCAGAGAAATGCCCAAGGAAGCTTACTTAACACCCATCTGTGGTATGATTGACTTTCTTTGGTTTCCTGCACACCATACTCATTCACCAAAAATTAAAGTAACTCCTGTGGGAGTGGGAGAGGGAGAGAAATTTCAGTCAAGATTGAAGCAGTCTTAGGTATTCAGTAAGAGGAGAGCGAATCGCATCCCTGAGCAGCTCCTGCAGAGATGCTAATAGCTGGTCTGTTCACCCCTGTTATGCTGAATCTCTTCCAGTTTTCTTGCCAAAACAAGTGGTATTTTCGGTCGTACTCCAAGTAAGGCGAAGTCAAAATGTAACCTTAAACTAGTGAGCTTTAGAGGCAGCATTGCAGGGGCTGTGAAGTGCTTTTTCCGCCAAGCAGACAGGCGGGACATTCAGCGGGAACCACAGGCCTGTCAGTAAGTTTGACCTGAGACAATTGGGGCCCCATGGCCAGCAGGGAAGGTGTCCATGAAAATTAAGTCCTCAGCAGAGTGATGTACGTATCCAGAACTTCAGTTTGTAAGGGGTTTGGCAAACCCTGTTTTTCAGTGTTGATCTTTTGTGAGTCCTTCTCTCTGGAGTTAGCTTTGATTTTTTTATTCCAATTTTTCTGACACATGGCAGTCAGAAACAGACAAGTTTGGATTCTTAGTTCAACGTTTGCTTTCTGCATTGGTCTCTTCATTACTAGGTACAGCCTCCAATATACTTAATGTTTAATGTATATACAACCATCAGGAGGTAATGTGGGGTTTATCGAGTTACTCCATCATCACCCTACCAAACTAATTCTAACTGCTTATTTTACCAGACGGGGTCTCCTCTCATCTCTAGCATAAGCTTTTGTAAGTAAGTGGAGCATCTCTTTTTTTTTTTTTTTCCAGAGTCTCCTAAAAGTTACAAAAAATAAATTCTTGCACTGGAGACCTGTGAAACTTTCCAGTCAGGTACTATTTCACTCAATATAATTATGGTAAAATACAGCTGATGTGGAAACTTGAGTATGAAGCAGCCAAATTGCCCAAATCCACATTTCCTTTTTTCCAGTAACATAATAGATTTTTCAGTTGTTATTGACAGATTTCCTAAGAATATATATCATATTCAGAGACAGGTTGAGTAGCTCTTGATATTGCAGACATCAGAGCAGCCTTAGAGAGACACATGGTCTTTCAGCACAGATGGAATTCTCTGTTAAATTTTGCAGAATAGTTTAGAAAACTGGTGCGAAAGGATACCCTTCGGAGGACTGCTTTGTGTAAAGCATTTTACACCAACGTTTGTGTGCCGTGAGGAGCCTTTGAAACAATCTTTTTACACATAGTATTTACCTGATCTCTTTTATTTTGAGAAATACTGCATAAGACTTTTAAGACATTTCTCCTATAGCTGACACTCGCCACTTGCAAATTGCTCTGCATTCCTCATCCTTCATGTTCTTCTAGGTTTAAAACCAAAACCCAAACAACATAAGCCCTCAACCCAGTCTCTAACTCTGATCTGGAGAGGCACCCAGGTGCCCTGGAGTTTCCTGCTGATTTCAAGTGGAGTGTTCCCAGGTGTGGTAGTGAGTAGGGTGCCATAAAATTAACTGTAATTACCTTCTGCAATTTCTGTCGCTGCCTGAAAAGACACAAAGTGACAACAGATTAATGCTCTGGGATAAAGATAGCCAGTGAAAGTGTTTAGAGAACACTGTTTGTGTGTTACAAAAGCCCCTGTTTTTAAACTGACTGTAAATTTAGGGGATGGGGGGAGTCAACAGGTTTTGTCATATAAGAAGGAAAACAGTACATTTGCACCTCAGTGTTATCAGTGTGAAAATTTGGTAAAGAACATAGAAAAATCATATTAAAAACAGATTGAATATGTTAACTTTGAACCATATTTTTCTTATAAATTAATCCAATTTTTTTTCTTATGAGAATTATTTTAGCATTTCCTCAGTATTAATATATAAAGAGGCATGTCCATACATTAAATTTAAATATATATATATAAAGGCATCATAACTCTTCTTCCCATAAACAGACCACACGGCAGCCTGTAGGTCTATCCTAATAAGCAGATAACCCTTGAGGACATGTAGGGGAAACAGTGATGCTCGGCTGCTGCAGAGTTGCCAGCCATGCGGCTCCCTCTCTGACAATGTGCTGCTTTGTTCCAGTTGTTGGAGTTCTCGTTAGTCATATTGGAGACAGCAGTGCAAACATTAAAAAAGAAAGAAACAAGAAACCCTGATGTGCGCCATGATTTCTGCTTTGTCTCTTGGTGGTTCCCGGCTGCCGTTCAAGTGGGACAGACGGACACTGAGGAGTCTGAGTGGTGCCGGGCAGCAGTTGCTGAGGTGCCTGGGGCATGGTGTTCGTTTCAGGAGCTCAGTGTTTTGTTGATTCCACAATTAAGTGCTATGGGATTTTAATTTGCTATTTACTCATTTTTCATTTCCTTCATTTTTGGCATTCAGACCCAGTTTTGATGAAAAGATTGCCCTGGGACATAAAGGCTTTCCTGGAGCTGGAAGTCAGGTTAGGAAAGCACTTTCCTAGGATCTCCTCCTTAACACCCAGCTCTTTCCCTAGGGGAAGGGTGGGCTTGCTCTGAGGGCTGTGGCTTGAAATGTGCACATAGGTTTCATGGTAACAGGAATCCCCAGCAAGGGCTTTGGCAAGGGGCTTGACCACGGTGATGTTTCTAGATTGGGGAGTGAAATTCGTGAGCCTGCTTGGGATCCCAGTTCCCGCAATGAACAGGGAGAATTAAGATACCTTGCAGTGGAGCAGTGAGGTGTCATTTTCTTAGGGGACTGCAGCCTTCCCTCTTAAAATGCTTATGGTAGCATGTATGTCTGCATCCTGTGATGTTTTCTCAGTCCATACTCTAACCCTGGCAATGAGCCCATTTACTGGAGAAACTAATATATCTACCATTAGGGAATGAAGAGACTTGTCTGCCCCTAAGTCCCATCGTTGCCTTTGGCTTAGGTGTATGGTTGCCACCCTGACTTGATTTATGTGGTTGCATGTTGTTGGACAATCCTGCTGCAGCAGGGAAGTTGGACTAGATGATCTCTATGGTCCCTTCCAACTCTAAAAAGTTCAGTGAAATTACCAGTAATGTACAATTTAAGGGATTGTATTTAATGTTGGTGAATGTGGGATGGTCCCAAACAAGATCTACTACTAAAATCACCTTGTGTTTGGGTATTGACCACAGCATTATTTACTGTTGCTTGAAAAGCAAGGGAGGAACAATGGAAATGTGCATCTGTGTGGAACATGTTTGGCAATATAATGTTTTTCTGGGATAACTCCTCATTGTTGAATGATTATTGCCAGGGCTATGTCCAAATTCTTTCCTTTTCCTCCTGGAAAAGTATGAAATTCAGCTAAAGTACTTGTATCTCTTTACGTTAAAACATTCGCAGAAAGATTAAGGGCAGGTTGTTAGGCTTTGTTTGTTGGGTTTTTTTCTTAAAAAGAGATGGAGAAGTGCAAAGTTACTTGCATCCAGATTTTTGAGTACATGAGAGTTAAGAACCTAAATGACTTCCAGGGGATATGGCCTTGAAAACTTGAGAACCGCACCCTGAGTTGGAGCAGAAATATATTGGAAGCATCTGACATTTGTTGTGCTGGGGCATAATCCTGAAGTTTTGTCCTGCTAATGTAGTCCATCTTAAGTTAATATAAGGAATAGTTGAACTTCCTTGATAACAAATATCCTTTCTCTACTCCCAGAAAACTTAGGTTTATTTTCAGGCGACCCATTTGTGTAGCATCAAAATCTCTATGTGGCTTATTGTGGGAGGGCACTGCTCAGTTCCACTCCAGCAGTAGGCTGCTTAATAAGATCTGTGTGTCTTTTTCCAAATGGGAGTGGAGTATAAAATAAAACATAAATCTGGTCTTTTTTTCCTACTGAGGGAAAAACCCAAAAGTATAAAAAAGAATAGTAGTGCTCTTATTTTTCGTATTGTTTTTTCATTGATGAATAAGAAAAAAGCTTATGCCACCAGAACAAGCACTGTCAGGAAAGGTGAGCATCCTAGCTGTGAAGGATGACATGCAAGAATGTTCTTTAAGGTTTTTCTCCTAGTCAGCTTATATAGACTCTACCACGCCTTGGAATGCTCTTATTAAAAGTAAAACACATGTTGGTGCTTTAATTGACCACGGATTAAACTCTCGGCTTTCTTCTTCCTTGAACAGTGGGGTGATGTCTGGCTGCAGGTGAGAAGCGCCCTTTGCTAGGAGATGCTGAGGTCTCTTTTGAAGGAGTCCAAGAAGGGTCTATTTCTTATATATTCCTGTAACTGCCTTTTGCTGCCCCTGGTGTATAGCTGAGCAAGATGCCAGGGGCAGATTGGTGGACTCCAACCTTTGCGTTTAACAGCATAATTCCTTCTGCTGTTTATGACTCCGTTTTCCCCTCTGCAGGGGTGACTGCATGTGGAAACCTCTCATGCTGGGATTCTTATACCTGAAAGCCCAAGTGTGACTCCAGGGTCATTCCTTTTCATCTGGCTGCATATTTCTGCTCTGAAATAAAGAGTTTGTAGGCTCTGATGTTGTGGGTAGTCCAACATGAGGGAAATATTTCAGCTGTGCCTTGGCCCTTGATTAACAAGTGTATATCAATGTCTCAAAGCGGATCAGATTCAGAGCCAAAGACAGAGTGCGGAGCTTCTCTTGCCACTGATATGCCCATATCACTTCCAAAGCAGTTGGTGCTCCCTCTTGTGTAGTCTCTGTGCCAGTCACTCCTTGTTTGTGCTCTTCCCTGAGGCTTCAGGTGGGCAGGATCACACATAAAGTTGGCTCTTGAAGATGGCACCCTGAGGTGAATGAAGCTGTCTGGTTCTGGATGTGCAAGTTTCTCAGCAGATTTGCAACTCTAGATGTAGATACCAAGTTCATGTGTCACACTTTTCTAGACACTTACTCTTTAGATACAGATGCTGAAGAAGCCTGGAGTCTGGTGTCACTGCAGCCAAGTGGCCTGGTCCATTCTCAGTTGGTTTCTCGGTCAGTACAGGTTAACAGGTGCAAGCAATTCACCATAGGGACTGACAGCAATATAGGCATTTTTGAATGAAATTCTTGTTACTGTGCTTCCTGTGAAACTGTGTTTTGTACTTTTTCATGACCAAGGCTGCAGCTAGAGAGTGAAAAGGAGAAGAATTTGCTAACTAGGATGCAAATTAAAGCTTTCTAGGGCCTTAAACAGTTTACATGATACAGCATTTGAATTGGTGTAAACCCTTCCAGCAAGGAGGCAGAAGGAGATTTACTGAGCTTGGAAATAATTAAAATCATGCTGAAACTTTCCAAACAGGTGCTAAATGTGACATAGTGTGTGGTCTCCCTAAACAGGGTTGGCTTTCCCTATAAATGGCAAAGTGCAACATCAGATGTTTCAATGCGTGCACATGGATAAACAATGCTTTTATGGCATATTAAGAACAGTTTGGTTTATGGCTCTTTAGATGCATCTTAAAATCTTATTCTATGATGACTTTAGCAGAGCTGTTCAATTTCCAAGATGTGCTTCTAAAGCAGGATGAGGATTGTACCTGTTTTTTATTAACTATATTACAAGCTAAAAATAAACCAACTTGCAGACAGCTGACTGCAATGTGGACTCTCAATGTGTTTCATTAAAAACAATAATAATTCTCAGGGGCATGGAGACAGAGATCAAACTCTTTTTGTCTCCTGGAAGCCCTTTTCCTTGTCTGAGGGAGGAAAGTAACCTGACAATCTTTGAAATTTACTGATATTCATCAAGATCACTGGACTTTGAATGGAGCTTTAATTAATTATGAACTTTAACCCCATGTTTTAGTTTGTTCTTGGACAAAATAAGTGGCTTCATTGTGCCTTGCAGGCTACTGGCAGAGAAGCTTTCTGGTAGTGTGTATAAAAGGATCCTGGGGGTTGTATGTCAAAGCTTGACAACTGCAAGTGCAGAATTACAATGAGGGTGGTCTAAGTTTTTAGACCAGCATAGGGATGTGGTGATTCTCTCCAATCTGTTGTTTAATCATGTCGGAGTACCTTTGTGAAGAATGGACTCAAGCTGACTGGGGAGATAAAGATTCAATAGGGAAATCCATAGGACCTCTGCAGGAGTGCAAGCTAATAACTGAGCACAGGTTGAGGGCCAGTCAGTCCCTTGAAAGAAGCACTATAAAAAAATCTAGCCTGGTCAGAGCTAGACAAATGAAGAAATATTCTAGAAGAACACTGGACTGTTTTTTAATCTGTACTATGTAAGCCTACACTACTACTGAAAATTATTTTCTCAAGAGTCACATTTCACTGAAGTCTCTCTTTTCTAACAGTACTGCTATTTAGCAGTTAGAACTAAAAAGGCAATAAACCACATGCATTTAAGCTGAAAACATGTGGTACCTCCTATGAAATTTGGAGACGATATCTGTGGCACAGTTTAATAAAACTTGTTCTGGTGGACATCTCTAAACAAATGTTTTTGTGCAATGGATAGAAAAAAGCTGATACAAAAACTAAAGTACAGTTCTGATACCTCTTTGATAACTCAACAAAATGTTTCTGGACACTGGGAAAGCAATCCTTCTGCAAATGATTTTGACGAATAGCTGAGCAAGGATGAGAGAGCAAAGGAAAAAAACCACACAAAACAAACACTGGAAGGAAAGAGGTAGAGCTGTACTTTCTAGCTATTATTGAAGTGCTGTTCAGTGGTGTGAATTCCCCTGTCCAGATTTGGATTAACATAAATTGTAATTTGTTTATTACCTTTAAAATTTAATTTTCAGGATGCAGTAAATTAAAAATATGCAGGAAAATGTAATGCACAGATTAGGGACCTAGGTGTTTGCAAACACATCGCTCTATAGCTTTTCCTGTCTTAAATCCTTACTACAAAGTTTGACTGAAGAAATGCCCTGCATTTACCATCATCTTGATATTTGGAAGCATAGGAGACTACATGACAGTACTTTGCAAGGAATGTATTTTTAAAATACTGAGGGGAAAGCTTAGATTCTTTGATTTATCACCATTACAATAAACACCGACTTCTGTGCTAAAACTGAATGAGGAAATGAATGGGGCACTGTTTATTACCCGGGTTGCTGCATGTAGTTCTTAATTGTTACTGCAGTTATCAAAGACACTGTGTTGCTACCAGAACTTTAAAAGGATTAAAACCTTTTAAAGGTGTGGGGGGGATTTTCACCAATGGGTCGTACCAGTGTACACGGCTCCCAGTGGTTCAGGAGTGGTTCTTTGTTTGAGCCTTCGCTTGTGAGGCATCCTGGACCAGCCCTGTTCCTGTGGGCGAGCAACTGCCTGGTTCCTGAAGTCAAGTGGAGAATTCCCCCCTCTCTATTTGTGCTGGCCCAGATCTTCAGGGAGAGCCTGTAGTACATGTGGTTCCTGTTAGTTCAGAAAACAGAAACATCTGGGGGAGATGTGAATGACTTGGGGGCTCGGTTCAGCAGCAGGAAAGCCCATGACAGATCACTCTGGGCAGATAAATCCTCTCTGTTATGTGCTGAAGAAGGGAGCAAATGCACATAAAATCACATAAAATCCACTTAAAACAGCAGGAGATGGGCAGTAATGGCTGTCTTATACGGCCTTTCCCTGTTCCTGCCTCTGGGGATACTTCCTAAAGGAAGCTGAAGGGAAGGTTTTTCTCATCCTGAGAGCTGGTGCTGAGGTAAAGCATTTCCCACAGCAGTGGGTTTCCCAGGGTGATGTCCATACAGGTTTAACTTCAAGAGGAAAGGAAAGTGAACCAGAGGTGAACATGTTATTTTCTATGTGTTTACTGTAAAAAAATCTGAAAGAAAAAGCCTATAGTGTGGTGGGTAGTTATTATTATTGTGAAGGAAGAATGACTAGATCAGCTCCAAGAGGCCCTGCTTAATCAGGGGGTTGGACCAGGTGACTTCCAAAGGTCCCTTCCCATCTCAACCAGTCTGTGATTTTGTGACAATAGGTAGTTAACTTTGGTTAGACTCTGCAGCATGGCACAATTAAAACAGTGGATTTATTTCCTCAATCCCTAAGGATATGTGTCCCACTAGTGTAGAAGTATTGGGTTTTTTTCTAATCTAACTGTACCACTGGAGCTTAATATGTCTGTTTCTAAGCAGGGCAGACCTAAATATCTGTCTCTAGCGTATGATGAGTAGTAAGGGAGGGGCATGGCACATCAGTAACCTAAATGGTAGGTGTTCAGTATAAGCAGGCTGTCTATGCTCTCTGCTCAATGGACATAAAAGGGCAGATGGGATGAATTGCCCTCTGCAGGGGCATGTGTGTGTCTTCATCAATTACAAGCTGTGGTCCCTAGGGTGCCCTGGGGAGCTATTGTACCTGGGGATGGCGCAAATTGGCATTAGCAGCTGCTCATGTTTTTTTTCCTCATTTTCATTCTCCTCCACGAGATGAAACTTTTCTTTCTGTTTTCTCTGGCCTGTTATTTTAACATCTCTCCTTCTCACACAGAGTTGTCTTTGCTATTGAGCCTGAAGAACTACAGCTTCCCTGAGCGTATGATCCAACGTTGCTGAATTTCCTCAGAAGGCAGGAAGGTGCCTATTTAGAAAAATAAAAATAAATAGATATGACTAGAGTTCAGTGAAATAACTGATAAGAATTCTTTTGCCAGCTAAAGTGTGTATTTCAGGAAGATATATGAAGATAAGACATGGATGACAAATCCTCAGGGAGGAACTTGTTCATAATTACATGAAGACCTTGACTGTATATGAATGTAAGGATGCAGGAAGCCCTGCTAACTCGATCTTTGCTAGGGAAAATGTTACGGTCTAATTGGGATATAGTTTGGGGGATCTAATGAGAGCTAAAGAGGTCCAGTCACTTCATTAATTGACTTTCCATAAACCCTAGAAGAAAGCACCTGTTCTTCTGAGAGCAAAAGTTTATCTTTCATATCCAATCCTTACGTATCTGTTCTGCTTTCACAATTCCAGCCATTCAGACAGTTGATGGAGCATTGTCTATTCCAAGAACTTCCCTAAAGGTTTCTGTTCTGCTGTACAGTTTTATGGGTTTTATACCCAATGAAAACTACTGTAGGTGCTTAACTCTGGGAACAGGCTAGAGCTATTTACTCAAGCAGAAAAGTATTGGAGTAAGAGATAGCTTGGGAAGATAAGAAAGGAGTCTTTCTGGCTTTCAGTGACATGGAGATATTTGAAACAGTGTTGTATAGTGAATACATTGTCAGCCAAATGCTTTGGATTCTGACTCTGCTGATGACTTCAAGGAAATTAGCACCTTAGCCTTGAAATGCAGAGGACAATATTGTCATTGTGCTGTAGATCTGCATGCACAGTGCTAAGTAACTTAGTCTTAATGCCAGCAGAAGTAGGATTTTTTTGTACAAGGTTTCAGTATAAAGTCACTGGAGGATCCGCCTTGTAATTTTCTGGGGAACCTTCTTAATTTAAATATCAACCTAAACCTGATTATTTTTCCTCACCTTCCTTTATGGGAATTCATCCTTGTTTAATTTTATTAAACATTTTTTGCTGTGTTTGTGACCAAAGCCCATTGGTCACAACTTAATGTGGCACAAGTGCTTGTCACATACTTGGAAGATATAGGCTTGGCAGGATGTTAGGCACCTGAGAGAAAGAATTCTCATGCAGAGAAAGCTGGTGGAAAACACTTCCCTTTTGTTCCTATGCCACCTGGAAGGGTTGCCCAGAAAGCTTCCCTGGAGGGCATATTGTTCTGGAGCGCAGGTACAGCTCTTCCTCGCTTCTGCCAGAAGCAGAAAGATGAATGTAGTTAAGTCTTGGAACAAGTTGCAGCTCGACACTATGCCCCAACAGCTATATACATGAATGAAGGGAAGAAAAAAGGAGGTTTTTTACTAAGAGACAAAGGTTCATTAGGAATCTCATTTTTCATTAGGGTAATTATTGTGAAGTCTGAGTTTAATTTCTGGTGGCACTTTTCATTACTTGAATTGAGTTATTTAAATTTCCTGAACCACAAAAATTAATAGCTCCACAATTTATGATTTTTCTCTGTAGAGTGAAAAAGTATAATTAAAAATGAGGTCTACAATAGAATTAAATTTTTGAATTGCAGCTTGGAAGTTTTTCACAGAGTATAAAACATAAGCATGAAGTATTGTTTCATGCTGTTCTGCAGATGATTGCAAATCATACCTGCTTTATGAAATCAAAATTTGTCTTAAATCTTGCTTTCTTACCAGGAACAAGGGTGTCTCACACCACATCTCCACTTCAGTTATCATGAGTCGACTTGTCCAAATAAGTGGAAGGTGTTCTGTTATTCTTAGCATAGAAACATGATTGCGCAAAATCCCATTCATTATCATGAGAGGTCCAGAAGCCTGTTTCTGCATGGTAACCGTTATGCTCCTACCAGAGCGGAGGTTAGGAGAAGGGAAATTGTGGAAATAAGGTCTACTCTTGTAGAACTGTCCTTGCCAACAAAAGGTGATCCATCACTGAAAATATACTGATAATATCAGAGGATAAAAACAGTTCTGGAGCATCCTGCAATATACACACTGTTCTTTCCCTAGGGGATATTAAGCAACCTTAGATGCAACTCAAGACATAACTGTATAGTGTGGGAATAGCCATCTGACACAGTGTCCTGCTCAGCTTTCTCAAATAAATGACACTGACCTGCTTGGAATAGATCCTCTAGACCAGTAGTGTTTCTGTCTGGTGTAGTGCCCACTCCTTCCACCACTCTGTCTGAATATCATGAGGAAAACTTCCCCAGGAAGTGCTTAGACTGTTGCAGGTTGGGCTGTCTTTTCCTCCCCGTTGTTTTGAGGCACTGGGGATGCAGAAGCGAGGAGAATGACACTCTCCATGGCTTTCTGTTGTAGACAGTTTTTGTTTCAAATCCTGCACCCTGTCACAGCCTGATCCCTCGTGTTTAGTTTCTCAGGTCTCGTTTCCATGTTTGCTACCTCCCAAATCTATTCCTGAGTTAACAGGCAGTGGGGAGTTAGTATTTGGACATCCTTTGTTTGTCCAAAGTTTTCAGGAAAATAATGGATCATTCTGTGTTCAGCTTGTTGTGAAGGTAAGTCTTGGTCCAGGTGCTCTCAGTTTGATGTTCCCTGCTGCTGATGTGAGTGAGCCTCTTTAATACTGTGTGGATTCTTGTAACCCTCAGCCCGACATGCTATCTGCACAAGCAATGTAAAATCACCAGCTCTCTTTTCCTGGAAATCAGAGACCCTGTGCACAGTTCCTCCCTAGCTGGAATCTTCCTACACTTCAGACATATATTTTCCTCTGCTAGCTCAGTCAGTCCTGCATATGACTCTTATACAGCTCTGCAGTTGATTTATGCACCTTTAATAAGTCCCCTGTGCATTCACTCGCTCCCCCCCCTCTGCACATGTGCAGTTGAAATGCCTTGGCATCCTGTATCTTCTGAGTTAACTGTATTGGTGGATCGGTGTCCCCAGACATCCAGCACAGATAAAGAGTGTAGGGAATTGAGACACTCGTTTGATTTGGTTGGCTCTAGCTTTTTGCTTTCAGGTTGGAGCAAGATCTGTTCTAAGTATTAAAGGACAGGGCAACACTAACAAAACCAGGAATTGGTTAGTGGAGCTGAAGTGTCTGAAAGTTGTCAAAAAGCCCCAAAGGAAGGCTATCAATGCAGTAATGATGGCCATCTTAAATGTTCCAGGCTGTTTGTACTTAAGGCTAAGCTTGTTTTCACCTGACAATTAAGTCAGTTGGCTTGGCCTGAGTACAAGTGACTGGAACATGAGAAAACTCAGCTGCAAAAATGCAGGGCGGTAAACAGCAAAGTTGTTGTTGAAACTTGAATTGCTGCATCTGTGTTGCACCGTATCGAAATAATGGCACCGTTCAGAATCCAGGCCTTTTCTTCATCCATGAAAAAGCTAGATCCCTCTTCAGTGTTGTCCCAAGTTGAACTTGTCGTGTGGGAAAACAAGAGGTCTGAGTAAAATTTAATCAAGCTAAAGATGCAGCAAATGCAAATATTAACTGTTCACTTTCCATGGCTAATTCCTCAACTTTTCTCAGATAAAATGTAAGCTCCTGATTGCCTAGTCTCTGGTTGCTCTGCCTGGATAATCTCCACCAATTTCCTACAGAGAGGCCTACGCATCAGTCCCTGCCACTCACAAGAACATACTGGTTCTTATGCAAAACTAGTTGGAACTTATAGTTGTAAATTTGCACTTAGTTACACTGTGCCATGACTACGCTGGTACTGATAGCTGTTGCACAGATCCTGGACTGACCCCCCTCTCCTCTTTCTAGCAGCAGTTGTTTCTCAAGTTCTGACAAGTCTTATTCCTTATTGTTATATTATTGCTATTTATTTCAGTGGCTCTGAACTGACTCCTGCTGAAGTCACCAAGTTTAACTATTAGCTTCACAAGGAATGTGGTGTTACACTTCAATAGCATAAACATATTCCATATCGACTTTGCTAGCTCAGCCTACTTGCTTCCCCTCTTTGTTATGTAGTGGGGTGGTCTGACAGCTACTGGCTTTCCAAGAAACATATGCTTGTCCTAATTTCTCCTGTTTTGGGGGGGGTGGGGTGGGGTGTGTTTGTTGTTTTGGTATTGGTTTCTTTTTAATCCCTTATCTCAACTTGAATGAAAGATGTTACTAAAATTATGGGAGATGGATTAAGTGTGTGCATGTGAACATAATGGAGAAAGCAAGTGTGAGATGACGTTTGGCTTCCCTGACCCACTGAAATCACTACAACCTGGGCTTAAAGGAAAAATCTTGTCTTGAATACAGCTACTTAACTTCTCTGTGCTTTATTTCATGAAGAAAGAGCAGTGTGTATTTGCCTAGTACTGCTATGGCGACATCCAGACATGGGTTGGTGAGGGAGGCAGTAACAGTGGAAACGCAAAATTTCATCAGATGTGCACAATTTGCTGTTAGATGTGACCTCACCTAGTTTTGAAAATGCTCCAATGAAACAGATGGAAAATGGAAACACAGAATTAAAAAAAAAAAAAGTCAAGCGAATTTGCTGAGTTAGTCTTACACTGTTTCCTTAAAACTTGGGACTGGCTTACAGTGGGCAATCAGACTTTTGTTTTCCTATTCAATTGCTATAAATACTTTTTGTAGGGATCTCCAAGAATCTCTCCAAGAATGCTTTCTTTATGCCAACTTCTGGCTGCGTTAACACTGCATCTTTTGGCACTAAGATAGCAGGTCTTCCTATAAAAATGTGCTTGTCAACACTGAAGAGGAAGTCTAGACCTCAGCTGTAGGCAGCTGGTAAAGCAGAAAAATACCTAGAAATGAACAGGAAGGAGGGACAGTGTGGAAGCATCTCTTGACTGTATGAAGTTGCTCTTGGCTTTTACCCAGGGAGGACACCTGCTCTGTATCTACACCATGTCCTACTGGTCAGCCCTGGCCACGTATACACTCCATGGGATATCTTTGGACACTACCCCTGCTCCACAGGTCCTTAGCTACTTCTAGGGGGTCTTCCAATTTCAGTAGCTCAACTTGTACTTAGAATCCTGCCCCCTTAGGGAGAAACTCCAGCTGAAAATATCCCAAATCAGGAGGGAACCACTGTTGGTCACTCTGCCCAGCCTTCCGTCCTACCCAGCTTTTGCTCCCCTTCCTCAGAGTTAGGGAAAAAATGAAGGTCTTCTCTAAGCCAGCTCTGAAGGAAGCAGGCTCATGTAGTAGACTGAGAAAAGAAGACAAAGCAGGGTGAGGATGCTGCTGCATCATGAAGAAATGCCTTATATATGCAATAACAGCCACCCTTTACCACAGGATTGCCTTGATTTTGTGAGAGGTTGCTCAGTCAAGGGCACGTTAAGGCCTGTTTGGCCCTCAGATTTCCTTCCTGGCACTCTCAACTATATACCAAGGCCAAAACAGCAAGAATTGGTCTCAAGGGCAGTGTTGGGGATAGAGCACCAGGAGTATATAGATGCCAGCACTAGATATAGGAGGAAAAAAGAGAAAGGAAAGCCAGTCTGCGGGCTTTTAAGGGGGCCTTGGCCCCCCTTAAAAAATAAGGGGAGGTGGCAGCAAACTGAAATGCCAGAGGTAAGAACATAGCATAGGAGATTTTTCAGGCTGAGAAGAGATTAACAGGTATTAGAAGAAAGCAAAAGACATGAGAGAATTCAGATCGATGCTGAGATGAGCAGCAGGGAATGTTCTTGGCAAGAAGCATGAGGAAGTTGAACACAGATGGCAAGGTATGAATAAGCAAGCAGACCTGGGAAGCAGTAAGGGCAGGATTAAATCCAGAAATGGGAAGAAGGTGAAAAGTATATGAAAAAATATCTAAAAAAATAATACTTTTCAAATCAGAAATAATATTTTTTTCTTGATGTAGAAATACATAAACTAAGCAAAGGCAGTGTAATAATGATTTTATTTAGTATTTTGGTAACACAATGATACATCTCAAAATGACCATAAAAGTTAGCTCGCTTGACAACTGCATACATTCTAAATGGGTGCTACTAAATTTGAGTGACTTCATGGATTATATAAGGCATTATTTGACCAACAGCTATATAGTGTGTGACCCCCCTGGACAGACACGAGCAGTGTGAATGGACGTTGCATTAGTAGCCAATGCATAGTTAAAGCTTTCGAAGAGTACAAAATTGCAAAAGCCATTTTTATTAAAATATGAATTGGTGATCCTTGCTTTAGAATAACTTTTCAGTTGTAGCTTACGTCCTTTATATTTTTTTTAATAACAATACTTACGAAGGTACAAGGAAAATTGTCTTGCTAGCATTTGATCTAATGTAGATCTCCATATGAAAATGATGAGTATCTTATAAAGCTTTTCACAGGTATAGGCTAAGTTCTGGGATATCACAAGCTTGTACATAATTCAGAAAACACCTGAGGTTACTCCTTGTGTATGTAACAGAAAGCTTTTTTTAGCTCTAAAAAAAAAAAAAGAAGATAGATGCCATATGAAGTCAGAGATTTTAAACAGGTGCGTCACTACTGTGGGGTTACGGAGCAGTACTTTTTAAGCTCGATTCAGGTTCTTAAAATCAGTAGGGAAACTTCTACTTAAGATCAGGATTGCGTCGTTAACCCAGCTCATCCCAATGACAGTGTGAGTTCTGCCACTGCTGCCAACGTGACGAAAACTGGCCATCTATCACAAGACCCAGTGCAAATCTTTAGGTCTCAGCTTAAGTCTCAGCAGAGCTACTTTACTGTGTAGCATTGCACCCTTATTTTTCTAGCTCTACTAACACCTTATTCAGTACTAGGCTGAACACAGCAAGTCATGTGAGGTACTCTCGTTACTAATGGATTTCCTGTGTAACTGAGGGTGATCTGCAGCTCCAAAGAAATGCCCAACACTTTTCAAAATCAGGCATTTACACCGGGTTGTTTGCTTTTTAGAGAAATACATGCAGCTTTGTGTATACAAATATTAGCCAGAGGTTCAAGGCCATAAAGTTTCATGTGTGTGTGTTTCACTTTAAAATAATCAGTTGTTGGTTTTAATTTTAAATCCTTTGCCTCACAAAAATTTTTTAAAGTACCGTTTCTTCAGTTAATGGGTACATTAATTAGGGCATGTAATGTTAGTTTTCCTTCTGCGACTTTGTTCCAAGCAAATTGTACTAGAAGTACGAAGTTGATTTTTGGATATACCATTTAAGTCAACCTAACAGAATGCTGAGTAAGCAGGGGTGTACTTGCTGTATGCTTTGCTTGTGGCTTGAAAGTTTTAATATAAACCCCCCAGATTCTCACTTCTAAATACCTTGGCCCATGCGGATTTTATTGGACTTACCTCTGTGCCTAGGAACAGGGATATTAACTCTTTACTAGAGAAATACAAAATTCAGCTATACTTTAATAAAACTTTCTAATTAAAATATCTACTTTGTTCATGAATATGCTAAGGTTTGTATCACCCTTGCCATTTGGTGACATATCAAATCTGATTTTTCAAAACTTAATGAAAAGTAACTCTTACTAGGACATTCTGTTCATTCTCGTATAAAATATGAATTTTATTTTCAAATGTGCTTATAAGAATGTCTTTTATTTTTTATTCATTTATGTAAACACTTTGGAATACTAAAGGAAAGACTTTACATTGTCATTTTACCAAAAATCATTTGAACATTTATTATTGAGGCATTAATGTACATCCCAGCAGTCAGAACACAGGAGCTGCCATGTGCCTATGGCAGTTTCCAGTACAGTGAATTCAGAGGCAGGCTGCAGTGTTCTGATCAACCTTTTTATTTATTTATTTTATTTTAAATAAGAGATTTCACTTTGGGATGTGGAGTCACTGAAGGCAATCTTAAAGTTAAGGCATAGCGTGTGGAGACATGGAAGGGATTGTACAAACAGTTCCTGGAGATGCTCCAACCAGTCAGTAGATAAAAATCACTTTACAATGGTGACTTCTGTGAACAAGCTAGGAAAGAAAAGGCTTACTTTCAAATCGCATATGTTTTATCATTTAATATATTAAATTGTTCCCCTGGCTCTCCTTCTAGAATTAAAAAGAGGACTGAATTATACCTTGTGCAGTTTTCCTTCCTGGTCTTGCAACTTGTAATATTGGCTATTTTCCAAAAAGATCACCAGAACAAACTATAACTTATTTAAGTCTAAAAAGAGAGAGAGGGATTATCTTTAGATGCAAGGTTTGTTGCTTAGGCATTTGCTGACAGTTGATTTTCACTGGCTGCTTTCTCTGCTTGCAGTCTTTGGACAGCCTGATCGAGCAAATCCATAGTATCCCTAAGTGTAACATTCAAGGTAAATGGCTTAGGTTTAATGGTCAACCCATAGGTAAAGTCCATTTTAGGGTCCTCGTTTGGATTAGCAGTAAAATTGCACTGATGCACCAGTATGGAGGTAAAGAGAAACAGCTGCACCTTGGATAACTCCTCTCCAATACACCGACGTTTTCCCAGTGAGAAAATCATCACACTACTAGTAAGATCTTTATTGATGAATCCATTCTCATCCAGGAATCTTGTTGGATCAAAATCCTCTGGGTTGGACCATTTTGCTGGATCGTGATTCACTGACCACTGATTAACAAAAATCACTGTGTCCTTGGGAATGAGGTAGCCCATTATGAAGGTGTTGGTTGTGGTGGCATGTGGGATAGTAACAGGCACAAAGCTGCTGAAACGCATGGATTCATATAAGAAAGCCATGATGTAGGGCAAGTGAGGCTGATCTTCAGCACAGGGCAGACGGTCTCTTCCAACAATCCTATCCACTTCTTCTTGCATTTTAGCCTGCACATTCGGATACCTGTCATTTAAAGTAAGATGTGTGTACATATATAATGCTTTCAAAAGATTTTCTTAAAAATAATCCTTGCTGTAAACATTTTTCACAGAACTTCACCCCCACCCTAAATAATGCAGTTTGAGCAAAGTTTAAATATATTGCAGGAACGTGTAGACTTTGATGGAAAGGTCCGAGAAAAGTCCAAACTTCCCATGCAATGGTGTCAGGTTAGATTTGCTCAGGTATCACTTTAATATTGCATGTAACTGATTCTCAACATTAAAAAAAAGGAACTAACTTAAAATGTGCTGAAACTGAATATTCTGATCCAATTTTGAAAATTCATTCTAAAACTAAAATTACTTGTCTCTTGTAAATATTGGGCTTCCTGTGGGAACGAGAATTTGGTTTTCCAGCTCTGTATGTGACTTCTAAAAGTTAGCATGGAGTTTATCACCAGACATATTGCATATAAATGAAACGTATGCAGATTTTTATACTGAAAATATCCCTTCTAATAATTGTCAGAGTAGCTTTATGAACATCCCACTCTTAGTTTGTGTATTCTTTTTCTAATTAATACCAAAATATGTTTTCCTTATAATGTATTGTAGGATGACTGTCTTGAAGTCTGGATAGTTTGGAAGACTACACAGTAACCAAACAAGATCAAAATATTAGTAAATTTTGCTTATTTTCTTTTGCTTGTCTAAAAGCACGCGTTCCTCCAAGGAGCCTTTATTTGCTCTAAGTATTGGAGTTTGGCTTTCTGTGTCCTTTACCTCCTGCACCAGATCTGCATGTTGAACGCCGGGCAAATGTAAGAAACAGGGAGAAACCCACAGATCTTGCGAACACCGGGCATCGTACCCTTAGCCCGAAGCGTTACGTATTTGCCCGTTTTTCAAGAAGCGGCTGCGTAGCTCATGTTTGCATAAGCCTACAGGGTATGCAGATGATGAAGGAAAAAGCCGGGACAGACAAGACAATCGGCGTCATGCCTTTTTCTACGAAACCACCTCCGCCAGCTGAGGTTTGCCCGCTGGCAGAGCCGGTGCCGGGGCAGCGGCGGAGGGGGCTGTGCTGGCACCGCCGCCTGCCCCGGGGTTCTGCCTTTCCCCGGTCACGCAACGGCGATAAAGGCGCACGCTGCCGGCAAATTAACATAATAGCGGGTTTGTAAACCAGTGCACGAACTCTTTATCTCGCTTAAGCAGCTGTTATCCTGTTCCTATGATCTCCTTGATGTTGACCTGGTAAAATCGGTTACTCTCAGGGTTTACTCGGCTGCCTTTTCGCCAGCCTGTCTTTACGCACCATTACCCTATCGCCAAAGTAGGGTGATTTGTTTTGTTGGGTTTTGGGGTTGTTTTTTTTTTTCCCCTTTCTTACCTTTTCCTGGCAGGTTTCCCAGAGCTTCCGTGTTAGCTAATCGGAGGCGGCTGAGGTACCCCGGCACCACACGGGCGGACCGGTGCCTCGGACCCTCGCCCAATGGCCGCCCCAAGGGCACCGCTCCCCCCGCACCCAGACGTTTCGGCGCCCGTTTGGGCCGGCTGCTGCCGCCGGGGGAGCCTTCCCGGCGGGGACTGTGCCCGTGCGGCACCATTTAAACGGGTTTTCTCCCCCCCGGTCTGACCCCCGGCCTCCCTCCCCGGGGCAGATGAGGCGCCGCGGCCCGCCGGCCGCCCCCGCCGGCCCCTACCTGATGAGGAAGATGAGGAGCCACTGCAGGGCGGTGGAGAGGGTGTCCTGGCTGGCGCCGAAGATGTCGGTGACGGTGGCGGGCACGTGCTCGAGCTGCAGCCGCGGCTGCTCCCGCTGCAGGCGGATGAAGGCGTCCATCATGTCGCGGGGGGCTGCCCCCGGGCGCAGGCTGCGCTGGTGCTGCAGGAACTTGCCGCGGACGAAGCCGTAGAAGTCGCGGTTGAGGTCGCGGAAGGCGCGGTAGGCGGCGCGGACGGGGCTGGGGAAGCGCTGGAGCCAGGGCAGGGCGTCCACCAGGCTGCCGGCGCCCACCGCCCGCCCGAACTGCTCGTTGCGCCCCACCAGGCGCAGGAACTCGCCGTCGCCGTGGCTGTAGCGGCGGCCGAAGCACAGGGCGCTCATCACGTTGGCCACCGCCACCACCAGGACGCGCGAAGGGTCGAGGAAGGCGCCGCCGGCGCTGCCGCGCACCAGCAGCGCCACCAGCGCCCGCGCCTCGCCCACCAGGTGCCGCTCCAGCAGGCGGCGGGTGGCGGGGCTGCCGGTGGAGAAGGCCCGCACCGTGGCGTGCGCCGCCCGGCGGTGCAGCTTCCACAGCTCGGAGTAGCCGCCGAAGGCCAGGCTGCGGCCGCCGGACACCAGGCGGAAGGAGGGGAAGGGCGGGCGGCCGGCGAAGGCGGCCCCCTGGCGGACGAGGGCCTGGCGGATGGCGCGCTCCCCGTTCAGCACCACCACGGGCCAGCGCCCCAGGCGCAGCTGGAAGACGGCGCCGTAGGTGCTGGCCAGGCGGGCGAAGGAGAGGTGCGGGGCGCTGCCCAGCTGCGCCGCGTTGCCGATCAAGGGCCAGGGGAAGGGGCCCGGCGGCGCCCGGCGCTGGCCCTGCCGCCGACGCCGCTGCTGCTGCAGGAGGAGCTTGCCCAGGTGGATGGCGGCGAGCAGGCAGAGGAGGAGCAGCAGGGAGCTTTGCAAGGGGGGGATGCCGCGCAGGGCTTCCCCGAACCTCTCGAGAGCCATGCTGCAAGGGAAAGGGAAAGGTCAGCGAGCAGCGACCCTGCCTGAGGCTGCGAAGATCCCCGGCGCCCGCAGGCAGGGGAGAAGCAGGGTCCCGCACGGGCGAGGGGACAGGAGCGTGCTGGCGTGGCGGGGGGGAGCGCCAGCAGCCGTCTCGGCACTCAGAGTCGGGGAGCTATGCGCTCCTCCTTTGCCTAAAGCCCGCCCGGATCCTGTGCGAAAAACAAGGCATAATCGATAATTAAATGGCAAGCGCTCAATAAGGGCTCAAAATCGTATTTGGCGGCGGGGCCGCTGCTCTCTCCCCCCGCGGTAGGGAAAGTTTGCAGCGGGGGATCCAGAAGGTCGCGACTGAGAGAGACAGAAAGGGAGGCAGGAGGATGCTCTCGCCTATGAGCCTCCGCAGATGCAGACAGCTGCCGTGCGCTGGAGACAGGTTCATCCCGGCGCTGCACATCGCTCCTCCTGGCGAAAAGAGCCTCTGCGAGAAACGGGCTCCCCGCGCTGCTGTCGGCGCTTCCCGCCGCTCTAGAGAGGAAACCTCCGCACATGGCCACGGAGCCCCCTCTGCCCCGAGCCCTGCCCTCCTCCCCGCACCTTCGCGCCTGTCTCGGCAGCGCAGGCTGGCGGCCGACAGCCCCGGGGATGGGCTGCGGAGGATGCCTGAGGTCCCGGCGTGGCCGAGCTGACTGGTCCCGCTTCCCATCCCCGAGCACGGGGACCACCCGCTCCTACCGTTTGCTCCAGCCTTTCTGATGCAGCGAGGGGAAGAAGGGGTGAAATAAACGGCCACCTCGGGCGCCTGTAGCAGAACTGACCTGTTGCACGCTGCTTCCATCCGAGACCTCGGGGAGGATGGAGAGGAGCCGGGCAGCCGGCGGCAGCTCTAACGGGCAGCCCCGGGAGCAAAGCGGCGACGGCGACGTTCAGATCCCAGCCTCTGGGAAGCTCATTAGGAGTCCCAGTTCCTGTCACCCGGAGCTTGGCAACTCATGTGCAGGCAAATGCCAATTGCACCCGATCCCAGCGCAGAGTTATTATCACCTTCCCAGCGCTTTAACCCTTCGGAGCTTGCCCCGCCGGCAGCCACCTGCCCGGTGCAGCCCGGGGGCGAGCGGGCTGCCGACCCTTGCCTCCCACCCGCCGGCTGGGCTGCGGGGACGGGACAGGGCCACTCCAGCCCGCTGCAGGGAGTGAAGGCGAGCGGTTCAGAGGGCGCGGGGAGGGCGGCCCGCTGCCCCCGGGCTGAGCGGGAGCTGGAGCAGCCGCGTCTGGGCGCCTGGCATTGGTACTCGCGGCTTTAAATCCGCCGGCATCCGCGGTGCGGTGCGGGCGTGCCGCAGTTAGCTCTGCTGGCCCTTCCCCTGGCTTGAGGGGTCGCAGCTATTTGCCAGCTGCCCTTGGGCCCTCGCCAAGTGGAGAGGCTGAGCCGCGGATGCTTTTATGGCCGGGGCCAAAAGTTCCAGCGGAGGAGGTGCCGGGAGGGGAGCGGGGTGGCGGGCGGGCTCGCAGCCCTCTCTGTCGGCAGGCAAAGTCGCGCCTGCATCTTGGGGGCTGAGGAAGCCGGAGAGCTTCCCCTCCTCCGCCTGTCGCCTCCCCGTTGCGTGCGGAGTTTGCATTGCGTGAGCCGGGGCTGGAAAGCCTCCAGCCATCTCCTCCCCGGGCCCCTACCCCTCCTCGCAATACCTGACACCGGCTCGGGGGGGAAGGAGGCAGGGAAGCGCCGGGCAGCTCGCACCCCGGCCGGCCCCGCTGCCCCCCAGCCTCGACCTGCGCTCTCGGCTCTCCCGCTCGCCGTGCTTTTTTACGCTTAAATCTGGCACCTCCGCCTGCTCCGGGAGAGCTGGCGAGTGGCGTGCGGGTGCGGCGCTGCAAGACACCCCGGACTTTCCGGCGCCCCTGGGGGAACCGGGGCTGCAAAACCCCCAGGCGTCAAGGAAACCTTTCCCCGAGAAGTCAGAAGGCTCTTGCTTTGTTGTCGTCGTATTTGCTGTACGAAGCAAAATTTTAAAATACAACGGTTTTGTTTCAGATTCTCTACAGTCACGTCATGAGAAGAAAAGAAGGTGTTTTGGTAGCACTTAGGGATTAGATGAAATTAGATGCTGGGAGTCAGCCCAGCTCAGGGTGTGAACCCAGGTCTGGCCGGGATGCTACTGCTTCTGTCTTTGCTAAGAAGTGTCATCCTGGTGGCTGTCACTGTCCCAGGCTCCTCTAGTCAGCAGCACTACCTCTTGCTCAGACTAGCATCAGCCATGTATCTCTGTGTGCCTCAGAGCGCACTGTGCTTCTTCCTGACGTTGCCAAGTGACGGAGGTGTCAAAACCACTTTTTCCAAGCAGCTCCAGAAAAAGTGAGGTTACCTCTTCCTAGCCCTAGCTCTGGGGTGAACTGGAAGGATCCTGCAGTCCAGCACAAAGAGGAGCAAAGATAACTGCATCCCTATGACTTTAAGGTTAGGCAAGCTTGGAGAGAGACTAGGCAGTTTAATCTCTCCATCACTATCAGAAGGCTGAAACTGAATTTCACATGCTGTAACCACTCAGATGTGGCAAAGTGGCCTGTCCCACCCTGATGGCCACTCTTACCTCTTGTCACATGTCAAAGAAGAGACACAGGCTTCTCCCTGCAAAGAGTGTTCTGGCCACGGGATCTGGGTGGTAAGGCCTAGCTTGGATCAGTTACCTGAGCTCTGGATTATAGTCCTGGTCATTTGCCATTGCCAGGAGGTAAATTTGCCTTTTTCCTGGTGACTAAGGTAATCAGTTGCCTAAAACCCAGGCGTTGCAGCTCTTGTTAGTAAGTCCCTAAATGCTTTCTTCGATGCAGCACTTAAACCATTTGTACTGCAAAGTGGGAGATTGCTTTTTGGAGCAAGCAGAGCAGATTACATTCCAGCTCCCATATAAATCTGAATTTATAAAGAAACAGTGTCCCCAAGGTGTCCAAACTGGTTGCAATTGATAAGAGGAAGAACACCTCAGCATGGGGTTGTTGGAGGTGACATACTGCAAGTGACTCTACACCCACCTCACTGTTTCTCATCCATTCGGTGAGTGAGCATAGATCCAGTACACTGTAGGCTTTGCATCCTACTGACATTTTTTCTCAACATCATACTGCAAGTGGGATTGCTTCCTGGCTGCTAGCAGGCAGTACAGAGGAAGGAGCACATTTCCACTATCATGAGCTGCAGATTCACAATTTACGGCCTGATCCCAGGAATTACAAGTCCTGGTGCTTTTTTTTTTTTTTCTTTTTCACTTCTCTTTGGTCTTCAGGAGTTCTGTTGCTATTCGATAGGAGAGGAAGAATAATCTATTTTAGATGTTTTGTTCTATTGTGGTAGTACCAGCTGGTCCCCTTTTACTATGCGCAGTACAACCAGGATATTTATAGTCTTGATTTACTATTGCACCTATTACAGCCTGAGTATTACTTTGACTGTATACAATGAATGTTCACCCATTTTTCTAGGCTTTGATTCTGTGTGACCTTGATTAGTCCCTTACAGTCAAGCATAGCTTGGGTGAAGCATTTTATCACACCAATGAATTAGTATGATACAAAATGCAGGAAGTGAGTGATCAGGCTCTTGGTCTCTTATATTCCACAAATTGCCCTCCTGCCTACCTCTTTATTTACTCTTCTAGTTTCTTTTGTTTCTTGAAGTATAGGAGTTCAGAATTTCTCTTGGATAATGTGTGTTTCTTTTTTCCCAGTCCTAGTGACTTAATTGAAGCCAGTTAGTTTTGTTAGGCATTGAAGAATGAATCATTGATAATGTATGCCACCTAAAATGAATTGTTTCTGAGGCACAGAAAACCCTACTTGATGTAAAATATGGAAGAGAAAAGGAGTTGAAAGGGCAGAAGTGGGTGCATTTGGGATTAAGGGAAAGGAATTCAGGCCTAATCTGTTAAAAATCCTGATTGATTTGACAGGAATGCCAGACACAGGGGGTTGGCAGAGTCTGGGGAGAAATCAGTACCTTTGCGACTCTGAATTAAGGTGCTTTATGTATGTGGACATGAGTGCTTCTTGGGGAGGTAAAATTTTGATAAAGGAGGAGGAATTATACAACCTGGAGAGTTTTCACTTGCTCCTTGAGAGGAAGTTTTTGTATCTCTGCCATGGTCCCCCCTTTTCCAAGGAAAGCCCATAACCCCTAAGAGATTTTTTACGAGTGTTAGGAATTACCTAAATAAGCGTTTGCAGACTCAATTCTCAGTTTTCCTTCTAACTATGGCAGATGTCATCTTTTCTTTTGGACACTGGCAAAGTGCTCATAAATCCTCACGAAGAGCAACTGGAATTTCTCAAGGACTTGACCTTGTTCCGTTTTCTTTCCTTACCTTTTCCTTTTGCAGCTTTCCATGGAGAGCCCTCCCACGCTGGGTTTCTCTGTCTCTTTACCATACCTGGAACTATGTATCTTTTCTTCCTCTCTCTTAATTTTACAAAATTTCAAAATGGCTTATATGACAGTTAAGCAATGTTTTATCCTGGGATTGCTTCATTACAGAGTTTATAGAAATTGTTTACAGTTTACAGGGTGATCCAAGCCATTCTTCATTAAATAATCCCTTGGAAGTATTGTTTCTGATTGTCTGTTTCTGAGTGTTGCACAGTACTATATAAGATGAAGAGCCGAGTATCATAACTGTAAAACACAAATCACTTGGAAACTTAAACAAATGCAATATCCTATTGTTTCAGGCTGCTTAAAATTGTACAGGCATTCTGTACGTCTGTACGTTGTACAGGCATATGTACCTCTGGAGTTTGACTAGTCTCAACAATACTGCTGTAAATCAGGAAAATCACTATCAAAACAGTCAGATTACAACCAGAATGAGAATCTGTAAGCCTCCATTTTTACAACAGCTCAGATTATGTTTACAAGACAATCCAGCATGATGCAGAGTTACCACTACACTTTAAGTTTCCAGGAGCACAAGGTCTGCACCAGGCACTCAGTCCAGACCCAGTGCCACACAGTGCCAGCTCAGCAGCCACCCTCTGTGCTTGCTACTCTGCCCCCTATAGATGTGCCACACCATACACCATACAGTGTTAAAACTAGCCTGAGACTGGGGTACCATGAGTGTGGATGATAATGGGATCGTGTCTGATGCAGGTTCCTGGTTTTGCTCAGCTTGGCAGCTTTCTTGTGATGCCAAGCATGAGATATAAGCAAAATACAAGGAGTCACATCCTCAGAGCTGCTCAGAGTGCCAGGTATACACGGGACCCAGCTATAGCTCCGTGATTCAGGGTCATATATTTAGACCACTCACTGTGGCCTAAAATAAAGCATTTGTGGTATGCTTTTTAAAGCGTATGTATTTGTGGTTACATATCACATTCTTAACCTTCATTAACTTGCAGCTTTTCTTGAACTTTCAGTCTTCCCTGCATTCCCACTGACTTCCCAGCTCACATTTTCAATTCTTCCTTGCTGTTGAAAAGCCTAAATTGGGCTCCTAATTCTGAGCCAAATTCCCCCAGCTGCTGTGGGAAGGCAAGAAACCTCCCAGTACTTGCTAGGGCTCAGCTTCAGTGCTGGTCTGAACTGAACCTTTCCAACTGTTTGCATTTTTCATGTCACTTGCAAATTAAGGGCCTACATTGTGGTCTGCTTCCACACAGGTAACACACAGGTATGATTACAGAAAATGAGGACATAGCATTATACTTAATTCAGGCATCAAACTTGATTATGAAATTGTTTTAATTTTGCATTGCCAAATTCCTACAATATTTCTTTCCAAAGTTTGCTGTCTTTTCTTGACAGTATTAGATGAATAGACATAGCTAAGTCTTTCCTGAGAGGAAAATAAAGAGCTGATCACTTTGTGGCTACCATTTGAGAAGGTTTTTTAAACTGTCTTCTGCTCTGAGGCAAAAGAGCAAAATCTAATTTACACATTGTTGGGGACTCATCCATGGCAATTTTGTGTGTCTTTGTATTTATACTATATAAATGCTCTATATTAAAGTACTGTGAAAGGACTACATTGAAGAAGGTGGACAAAACAGCAACAGTGAGGGAAGTTTAGGTGCTGTTCAAGGTGTGCATTATTGTATCTATCCTCAACCTGTGACACGTGGACAAACTGTTGTGCCTGCTCACTCCCCTTGTGGAGCAAAGGGGCTCGCCAGGGCATCTAGCAGCTTTCCATCCTCACACTGTTTCTGACGTTTGTAGAACCAAGAGCTGTTTTGCCACGATCCATCTTTATTTTGAAATACAGAAAACTTATAGTCTGTATGATGTGCTAGAGGTCACTCTAAAGCTTAAAAATGATAACATTGCTTAGGGCCAATATTGTTAACATGTTAACAGGCAGTAATATTATATTTCTTATTTGTTTTCCAGGCTTTATTTGGTGTTTTATTAGTAGTGGTGGTACAAAGTTTGTAGTTCGCTTGCTTTACTAACTCTTAATTAGAAAATGCCAGTGTGCTTGTATGCTCAAGTGTAGTGGTAGATGCTCGATCAAAACAGCCCTGGGCTACAGCTGAAAACAAAGTCTACCTCACCCACAGGCAGAACAATATTATGTAGGTTTGAAGGTTCTGAAGATTTACCTGTGAAGTTCTACAAAGTCTTTAATACAGATGTGTAAAATATGATTTTTTTCAGAGTTTGGAAATTTGTCCAAATTTGAGTGAATTATCAAGGGAAAAGCAAAAGGCACAAATGTAGGAGACAGAACATTACCCAGACAAATGTCAGGTCTCTGCTTTAGAGCTTGAGGCTACAACGCTTTTCAAAGAAAAGGCCTTGTTTTAATAGGAACTTGTTTTCCTTGTTCTCATAAATGGGTTCAACTGGTTTTGGACTGAACATTTCTAAAAGTTACAATGTGAAACATGGGTTTTTCAGAGATAGAAAATTTCAGGTCAGATGAATAAGGTTAGACAAAGTTATAAGTAATGGAGGACCTGGAGTTTCCAGCTAAGGGTACTCTGTACAAGTAGACACTGTGACTCTTCTGCACAGAGAGAGAAGATAGTGAAGCACAGATGGTATAAAGAAACTTACAGTTCTTTGATGAGAACATGGGTTTTCCTATCTTGTGTCCTAGGTGTCCTAGATGTTGATTTTCCCAGCCCATGAATGTTGAGCTTACTACTTCCCAAGCAATAATTTCCCATGATACAAATATTGATCATTTGGGTTCTTCACTTTGTATTGCATGTGTACCACTCTTTGGTGCCCTGACAGCCGAACAACTCATCAAAATGTTATAATAGGCAACACAATTTAAATCCAGTCGCCTCTAGAGCAATCCAAGTTGAATTGCAGAATTCTCCTTCCTTTGGAGAATAAACCTGGTTATGTAGTGGGGGATGCAGGTCTGATCTAGGTAAGGGAGCTGCACAGACACGTGAGCATTACTTTGATCCCTGTTATGATACCTTCAGTCTTGCTGCTTAAGGATGTTCTTGGACTGGGCTGCAGACATCCAAGAGTACTTCTGAAAGTGATTCCAGGGGTCTAGTATAGTGTGTGTACATATATATGTGTATATATATATATATGCACTTTCTCTTTTGGAGTCAGACTAGGACTGCTGCTGAAGCATAGTGTAAAATGCAAAAGGCAGGCCTTGGGACATTCAGTGTTTTCACTTGTGCACACTCAGTGTTTTCACAGGGCTGGCAGTGTGTCTTTCCCCTGTTTGGGCTTCAGATCTAACTTCTGAAAAGCCTGTTCTGCTTACCTGCAAGCTGAAGCGGATACACCAAACTTGTTTGCACAATTAGGTGTGAACTCCATAGGGTCTGGTGTAATTTCTTGTCCAAAGGATTGAAATTTTATAATGGCAAGTTTTCAGCATTAAAAAAAAAAAAGTAAATAAAATTATCCTAGTACTGCTCTTTTCAGGTTTTCAGGTGCTCTGAGATAGTATGTGGTGCTGGCCACAAACTGATAGTCGAGTTGGTAGCTGAACCAAAGAATAACAATAATTTGTGCTTCATGAGGGCTTTCCCTAGCTTTTAATCATGAAGAGGCAGGCCTTTAGCTGAGATTTCCCAAAGGAGATTCACGTCACAGACCTAAGAAATTTCACGTCGGTCAAGGATTTGCTTATAAATGTCACGCCTTAGATAGCCCTGCTCAAATGAGCAAGGCAACATGCTCATTCCCCTTCTCCTTTTCATTACTGTAGGTCAATAAAATGGTGAATAGTATTTGTGAATAAAGCTGCAGAGGGATAGGTTTCCCACCAGAAACAGTGGTTCTGGCTACATTGGCTTTGCTGAAGTATCCTGTCAGATGCAAGTGTGTGAATCCAAACCAGGACCTGCAGTGATTTTGTTGCTGAAGCTCAGCTGAGGAAACATTTGCACATCCCTCTTCAGAAGAGCGTTCTTGGCTTCCTCTGCTCTGTTGTGCAAGACTTTGGTGTATTTGCCTCCAGCGGTAACTGCATTTCAGTGGTAAATGAAATGACTCAAATTCTAGGGACTGGGATGTATGTGGGTAATACTCTAGCCTATAAAATTATTCATAGCCTTCCCTGGGGTACAGGAAATGGGAGTTGTTTATTTGCACATGTTTTAATTTGAAGAAAGACTTGAAGAAAGTATATTCAAACCAAGAGGATAAGGAAAACTCCCTTTGTGGTATCTGTGGTCAGTGATGGAAAATTGAGCCTAGGAGATTTTTACAGTATTCCATGTAAGGGCTGCAATCTTGATCAAGGCAGTTGACAGTTGACTCCTCCTGTAAGACAAATATCAATAAAGATTTCCTCTAGCCCTCAGTAAATTCAGCAGGGAGAGAAAACTCTCTTGACACATACAGATTGCTCCTAGCGTTTGGAAGCAAACCCAAGGAAGTGTCTGTTTCTGAGCCGTTCAGGTCTTCTAACCTTCAGCAATGGCAGATCAAAGACCACGAGGGAAACAGACTGCAGGTGCCAGTCAGGGCAGGTTTCGTCTTGTCACAGCACTCTGGGAAGAGGCATTTGCTAATGTCTGTTAATCTCATGGCACGCCAAGGGAGAAAGACAGAAAAAAATTGCCATAAATTCTTCCCTTTCCCAAGCAGCCCACACCCAGGCTCAGGGTGGCTGCACGAAGGCTTGCTGGCTGCCTCCAGAAGGGAGAGCAGTGCAGGAGCCTGTGCCCAGCCAGGGCAGCAGGGTGGATTCTGGGGTCTCATCCTGCGGGGTCCTGGCTCTGTTGGGAAATAGGGGATGAAGCAGTTGCAGAGGAAGCACTGTGCTGGAGGTACACCCTCATGGCAAAGGTGAAAGCAGAAGTAGCTGAGACCATGAAAGCAAAGATCTCGCAAAGAAGAAAGCCCAAATCCATCTTGACCGCTGTCCTTTCCCATAGAAACACTCTCACCCTACAGTCAAAGAGGAAGCATAAAACGTTGTGCGGCACCGTGGGGAAGAAGTGGCAGCAGTGGAGGTAACAGGGTGCTTTACCAGATGCAGGGAGAAGGCAGGATTAGGCACAGCTTGGGGCGCTCTAAGGGATGGCTTTGGCCAAAAGCCAGGTTTGCCCCTGTCTTTCTTTTGAGGTGTAAATGGCATGCAAGCAGGCTTCTCTCAGTGGCTTCCCTGTGAAGATAAATAACCTGATTCCCCAGTTATTATCCCCGAGCTCTCCTCCCCTTCCCTCTGACTGACTTTGATTATTGTAACTTTACATGCGCTTTTAATTTGCGTGCAGGCAAGTACAAAGGCACAACCGGATATACCTGTTATTTGCCAATGACCTGAAAGAATATAGTTTATGTTAAGCCTTGGGTTATGGTAAGGTTTGCACGCGATTCCTCAATATACATGCTGCAGGCAACTGATGGATGGAGGTGATGGAGGGTGGAGGAAAGTTTTAAAGTGATAGAACCTGATTTGATTCCTAGTTAATCTACCAGTAATGTAAAGGCCTATGGTACAATTTTGTGTAGATCCCAAGTCTTGCCCTCTCTTCAGGCAAGGAATTCATGATCACATTATCCAGGCTGTAGCTTGTTCATGGCTGCTGCTGCAACCAATCTCATGAAAACTTTATGAAAATTAAGGAAAGAAGGCAGGTAGGATATTTATACTTCGCTGTTTGTACATACTCTGGCATGGCAGCGAGAAGATTGGAGGTGGAAGAGGAAGCTACAAATGAGATGGTTTGTGGCAACGGAGTCAGTGCTGAGCGTGCAGGGGTGCAACACTACTGAGTGTGGGGGCCTGTGATGGAGAGGGGATCCACATTTTGTTGCATGGGTCTCATGCCTCCACACTGCTTGGAGAGACTTCATTTGAGCTAGCCTCCCTTAGTAAGATTTTAAAAATATCCTGGTCCTGCAGGAGAGAAAGAGAGAGTAGTTAGTCTTGTTACAGCAGAAGACTGCAAGGAGGTGGGGGGTCCAGTGCTGAGCCTGCACACTGACTTGCTCACCCTTGAAAGTAACCACAGAGAAAGCCTAGTGACAATTTTTTTTTTTTTAAAAAAAAGTTTCAGTAATTCCACATCAAATTAACTAGGTCTTCAAGCAGAAAGGAAGTGTTTTTATCTGTGAGGCAAGTAAACTAACCTTGAGGTCTGAAACTTGAGTGGTTTTATTGCTGGTACGTGTCTTAACCCAGTGTTAAAGGCTGCACCAAAGGAATTAATTAGACATTTCATTTGGAGGTTCAGGAAAGGGAAAGGATCCTGTTCATTCTCAGCAGCACCTCTTATCTCCAGGGAAGTGGAAACAACATGAGTTAAATGCAGTTTTGTGGGACTTACGGGACAGACTTTTCTACTTGCACTTCCCTCAGAGACAGTGGGACAAGGTACAGAGTGTCAAGTGCTACTCTTACAAATGAGGGCATCATGAAGTGATTGTTAAAATAACAGAACAGAAGATGACTTATTTTTACAAGAGTGCCATGTAATTTTTTTTTCTGGACATAAGCACATTTAATCTTTTCTATGCCTCAGCTTCCCTGTAAAATTGGGAGTGATAATAATATGGGGATCTGTCCAGTATCCATTCTATTGTTTTCTAGCCTGTTAAGATAGGCCTTACAGCTGGCATCCAGGAAAATGATGTTTAAATTTGCAGGATAGCGATTGAGAGACTGAGTTTTTACTCATTTTTAAGTCAAACAAACCAACGTTGCCTACTGTCTTCACAAGCCCACAGTACAGCAGGCAGCCATGGTCTGCTTGTGAAAGGCATTTATCTGAAGCAGTCTTGAAAATAAATGTTTGCTTTTCTCCTCTCTGCTCTATTTCTTTC
Organism: Limnodromus scolopaceus; assembly: GCA_028565335.1. Lineage (NCBI taxonomy): Eukaryota > Metazoa > Chordata > Aves > Charadriiformes > Scolopacidae > Limnodromus > Limnodromus scolopaceus. Next base: position 35,688,698 of record JAOXNO010000024.1, read on the forward strand.
TTCCTGTTGTCAACCCTCCGGCTTATCTGCTCTTTTGAGGAATTGGTTTTATTTAAAAAATTCTTCTTTTCCTTTTTAGTTTACTGTTTACTATCATGTTTTTCAGTTCTAAGCATCCAAAATACATAACACTTTTGCATATCTTCATTGTTATTCTTCACCATTTGACTTGATACTTTGGCTGACTGTAGAAAACTCACATCTAATAGCAGCTTCTCTGAGGTCATGAACTCTTAAACACACAGTTGGTCTTTCTGTGGTCAGTGTACTTCTAAAAGCTGAAGTGTACGTACAGGCTTGTTCTGATGAAGAAAGCTTTCCATTTTGTTTAAAAAAATAAATCACATATAGCACTTCATAGCCTGATTTTTAAATAAGTTTAGCAAAATTATCTCCTGTTGTTTTATGTACTGATGCACCAAAAAACCCCTTTAAAGTGTTCTATGCTCAAAAAAAGTGTGAAACTGTCTGCTCCAGCCCTGGAATAAAACATTCACAACAGCAAACCTTGTTGTGACAGGGTTAAACAGTCAGGAAAGGGTTACAGGCTGCCTGCTTGTCACTTGATTCAGTAGGGGTTTAAATGAAGATGTGTGCCCTTTTTCTGGCATGGAAAGCCTGGGAGCCCCTGCAGCTGGCTTTGGATGAGGGAATAGCTTTGCTTTGTGTTACTTTATGAATTTGATGTTTAGATAATAAACTGTATCCCGGAGCGAAAGCTGAAGAAGACTTGGGTATTTCTGTGCCTTGACCTTTCTCTTTCCCCTGGGCAAGAAAGCCCACCAGCACACAGGCTGTGAAAGAACATGTGACAAGCACAGTAAAATATTTTCCTTTTCCTTTATTAAAGTAATCCTGGTTTATGTTATCAAAAGAGAAGTGTGAGGAGGCAGGTATGAAGAAGCTGTAAAGAAGCAGCAGGCCTATGTTTCACTTGCACATGCAAGAGAAAGTCCTACTGAAGATAATGGGATTTTTGATGAAAGTATAGTGATTGAGATTGGTTCGTGGTATTTATCTAATACTCAGCATTTGCACTCATCATGTTGCAAAGCAGTGGCTGCTGGAGCGTGAGGTATGTCTTCTGTCTACTGAAGATTTTGAATTCCCAGATAGGAAACCTGACATTAGGTCAGGAGGACAAGCCAGGTACTGTGACCTTCAGCTGGATAAAGATCACAGAAATGGATTCCGAGTCTGAAGCAGCCCACACGTAAAATACAGTAGCAGTAACAATCTGCTGTAGAGTTATTTATGCTGTTTCCATAGTGGGCAGAGCTCTGCCTGCACGGTACTCACTGCTGTTGAGGTGGAGTGGAGTGGGTGCGAAAGGGTGTGCAGTTCCAGGTGTGAGAGAGGAAGGAGATACAGGTAGTCTCAGTAGGTGTGATTAAGCCAGGGTTTCAGTGCACAAACAGCTTCACCATTTATTGCAGTTGTGTAAAAGGTGATGGTGCCAATCTTAAATTAAGTGTTTTTGTAAGGCAGATTTCTTAAAATGCTGAGAAAAGTTTTGAAAAGTGTTGATAAACTCAACATTTGCTAAGTTACACCCTTGACTTAAGCAGCATACCTTTTTGTAAGTTATTCCAGTTAAGAAAAATGATGGGACATTTGGGGCAAGTCATTATTTCCATATTGATTCAAATTAGAAGGAAAGGCTCTGGCAGGCTGCAGGTACAGGGAACAGGCTTAGTATCCCAAGTGATTTGGGTACACTGCAGGGAGGGCTGGACACCAATAAGATAACGTAATAAAAGTGCAGAGGGCTAGACACAAATGAGGTTGGTTCATTGTATCTATCTAATAGTCAGTACTTTCAATGCCAGTGCCCCATAGCGGCAACCTTGCCTGAGAAGACAGCCTTTGCACAAGCACCAGAGAGGCTGGTGTCAAGACAGATCACAAACTAAACAGAAAGCGTGGGGATGTTGCAAAAGGCAGATGTCAGTCGACAGTGGATAAGAAGCAGAATAATATGTAAGACATGGGTGGTGACAGGGCTCTTCCTACCCTGATGAAGTCTCAGCAAGGGAATTCTGTTGAATTTAATTTAAGCACTGTATTCAAGAGACGTGGACAAACTGGAGGGGAATAAAATCAGAGCAGCAAGAACTATAGCCAAGTTTAAGAGAGGAAACTCTTTGGCTTGCTTAGGCTGATAAGGACTTCAGTATTTAAGTGGATGTTATAAAAACTAATGAGGAACGTGGTTTTTTTCCAGTTCTAATGGATGTATGGTCAAAATTCACCTGAGCTTTATAGAAGATTTAAACACTAGGGAAAACTTTATACCAAGACAACAGAGGACTGGAAAAGGCTACCCATTGAAGGTTTTGACATGTTAAAAAAATGTTTCTCCATTGTCATCAGCGTGTAAATGTTTTTACCTATTTTAATGGGCGGGAATGAGTTTGATTGTGGCCCATTTCAGGATTGTTATGGCCTGAGAAGGCTTTGCATATTTAAGTGGAGCAGGGCTGATGGTGGCCCTGGCATACTTTTATACACTTTAATGCACTTTCACCAAGCAGTGCAGCTGGAAGACAGCCAGGTAGCTGCTTGCTCTGTGTGAGCCCAGATACCTCTTCTCTTGCAAGGGTCTAAAGTTGACTCTTCTTAGTGCTGGTAATGTCACTCCTATCTGAGTGCTTTTTCAATCCTGATAGCTGACAGTACTGTTAGACAATTTTACTGTTATTTTTAATGCTCACATTGATGAGCATTCTTCCTTCCTGATAGGAAGGAACAACTGCAGCTTCTTCATTTAACTCTTCTTTAAGCCCTTATTTCTTGGAAGCCAGAGAAGCAAAGCAGCACTCACACACATCTCTGGCCAGTCGTCTCCCAGCACGCCGAGCTATAGGATCTGTGGGTGTATGCTAATGCCACTTCAGTGCTCTACCAGATCATCGGGCAGGACAAACTTAATCTGACAGATTTTACACTTTATGCCAGATATGTAAGTAGATATGATACTCGTAAGAGCAGTATGAAAAAAATCCTATCTAGTCTGGCATAAAGTCTCCAGGGGTGATCATATCTATCTCTTCAGAATATTCTGGACTAATCTGAACTGACAGAGTCAGTTTTTAGTAGTTTTACGTAGTCCAGTTTATTTTAGATTGATATTCCAAGTATACTCGCCTTGTGGAATCGTGTTACCGAGTTGTAGCCTGACTTATTCTGTGTGGTGGGTAATTCTTACTCTTCCCTCAAGGTCAGCTGAAATTATTATTTCAGTAGGTAAGAATGTGGATTCTGTTTACTAAGCCCTTATTGGGCACTCTAAAACAGGGTTTTTACTGTGGTTTTAATGTACTCCTCCTTGACATATTTTGCTCTACGGCATCCTTGTTACATATTAGAGCATGAATTGTCAGTGGGCACTTCATTATTTGCTCTTGATTTAAGATCTAGACAACTGTACAGATTACACAGCAAACCAGTTTGTAATCTGGAGTAAGTATCTCTGTCAATCAATTGTACTGAGTTACAGAGGAACAATCTAAGTATAAGTTACTTATCTCTAAATTCCAGCTAACATCTGAAATAAATCACCTGGGGATGCAGATGTATTTGCATAAATGTACACAGATCACAGTGATAATAATGTGAATAACATTTTTTTGTGAGGTAATCACAGACCTTTTTGCAATTACTCCTAAGCATAGCAGTATCGCACACTTGTGAAGTGTGTAATTATTAAAATTCCATTTTAGAGAGGAAAAAACTGAAACAGCATGATTAGGGACTTTCCAGAGGCCATTCCTGAATTTTTTTACTTGCTTGGCAGTAAAATAAAATTTAATTACTTCTGTTCCTATACTTTATCTACAGACTCATTTTCCTTCTTTATACTTTTGCTTGGCATTACCTGTTACACCTAATATCTTTTTACATTTAAGCAGATCCTCGCAAAGTGTTCCCTCTGATAACTATTGACAGATATTTTCCATCTTACTAAGCAAATGTGACAAAAACCCCCAAGCATCTTCTATACCAGGAGAAATAAATATATCACCCACTTCTGCTGTTTCCCAAAGTTTGTTTTGATAAGCCAGACCTGTATTAAAATCAGCTAGGTACCAACACTCACTTCCCTCTTGACCCCAAGTGATGAAGCTGACTGATGACACTAGCTTACCCGACTTGAAATGTTTTCCTGGCACCTTATAAACTCTTTTGGGAAATCCAGCAAAAACCACAGATTTAAAACACGAAACATGGTAGAAAAACACTTGTGGCAAAAAATCGTCAAGTCCACACAGAGTCAGGGAGTGCATCTTTTATTACATGTTAGGTATCTCCTGGGACAAATGATCATGGAAGAGGAAAGACATGCACAGCTCACATGCAGACTTGGAGCCACAGCCTCTGCTACAGATGTGCTGCTCGCAGTACCCGCAATGTGTGTGTGTGAGCATTCAGAGGACACAGAGCTCCCTGCTGTGACCCCTTGTTCCTTGGCTTCGTGTCCCCACACACAAGGTGGAGCAGGCTGGGAGGTCAAGCAGCTGAAAACTACAGCTGGAAATTGCAGAGGGAGAGTATGGAGCTGCAGCCGTGGAGGACTGGGGAGGATCTCCCGGGATAACACAGCCCACCCTGCTGCTGCCAAGCCCGGATCAAATATGCCTGTAATACTTTCAACAGAAGTATGTCTGGGCTCTCCTGAAAGCCTCTCCCAATGGAGATCTCACTTTGTCCTTTGAGCGTATGGCTGGGGCTTGTTGCCTTTTCCCAAATGTCACGCTTCAGATTTCCTCCTTGCAGTTTAGACACATCACTTTTTATCCATCAGGAATCTGAAGAATAGGTTCTTCTGTCTGCAGCCTTTTATATATTTGAAGTCTGGTGTCTCCCCTCAAACTTCTCTAGATGGAGCCTCCCAGCCTCCTTGTAGATCATAGTTCCTAGATGAATGGCAATTCCTGTTATTTTTTTTTTTTCCAGGCACCCTGCTATTGCTCTGTGTTATTCTTAAAGCCAGAGCCTAAAACCGGACAGAGTATCCAAAAGAGCACACGTAAGCAGAACAAAAAGACTTTTTTTTTAAAGATAAATCTTGTGGCATGCAACCCCAGGATTGCTATTTGTATTATCTTGTGGCTTGCTTTTCAGAGCAGGAAGCAATTTCTTTTCAATATTATGTGTCCTGCAGCAAGATCTTGTGAGATAATGAAAAAAGTTGAACAAATGCAGTATGAAGAAGTTATAATAGTTAAATAACGTGGATATGTCGCTATCTTTAAATTTCATTGCTTTTATTAGTTTATTTTCATAACAGTGTTGTGATAATTAGGAGTATCTCCTGGTCCCATGGGAATGACACAGGGGCTTATGTGTCCCCAGGAGCAGCTCTTTCTACTTTAGCAGGAGCTATTTTTATGACCTGGTTGGAAAACATTTTCATTATTCTTGACTTCTCATCTCCCAGCTAGTCTGTTTTGATGCTTAGAAAAATACAGCAGTGTCTCAGTATTTGGGTGGAGTGTACATAGGTAGGACCATCTTCTTCATCCAAGTTATCTTTCATTTATTTCTTTTAATAACTGTCTGTGTCATCTCTTCAGAAACTGTCTCCAGTGACTGTAGACCTAAGACATTTCAATGGCATATCTTCTGTCATTTGAAATATCTGCTCTGTTTTATACAGAAAGCAGGAAGAGGATAATGATGAAAACTGGGCATACATGCAAGACACTAATGCAGAGACTGATTCCCAATAGGATTATATTCCTCTCTTAAGTCGATGGAAGTATAGTTCCCCAAGACCACAATACATTTCTCTGCTCATAGCTGACATAGAGAACTCATTTAATTACTGCACCTAATTACTAGGCACTTTCCCTATTAGCCATACAAAATGTGGAATTGCAATGGGATTTGGCAGAAGTTACAAGGCATTTCCATATCCCAGTAAGGTTCATCATGTGTTCAGTCCCCACAAATCTTCTCTGGCTTAGCCACTGAGTGGCATTTCCTTTGACTTGGACCTTCTTCAGAGAAGATAGGAGGATTCAGGCTAAACCTCTATGTTGACACTAGACCAGTTTTGCCATGGTATACGTGGCCAGTTCCTTTATTTTCACTAAAACTTTCTTCTATGACCAAGCCCATGTCTTCTAGCATGAGATGCATATGCTGCAATGAGAACACCAGCTTGAAAAGATCGTGGGTGAAAATGAAGACAAGAATCACTGGTAAAAAACATTACACTTAAAAGCACCACAAAAAACTTGGCTATGCCATGGAAAGATGAAATGATTAAAAAGTGAGATGTGTCATTTTTTTTTCTTCTAGCTACATGCAGCGTGTGTTTCCCATGTCTCATATTACAAGCAAATGTGAACTGAGGGTTTATGATAATACCACCAAGGAAGTATGATATCATCTTCCCCACAGGTGGTAAGTCAGTTTTCCAAGGCGTGTTTACATGGTGCATTTCAGAGCACTAGCACACACACGGGATACTTAAACAATATCTATAATTACGGAAGAGTTTGAGGAATAAACACTGTCTAGCCAGGTATGAGCTGTAAAATGCCTTATGGCAAAATAAGTGATGTCATTCATCTTATCTTGATAAATACTTGTTCGGACATCTATGTGACTGAAGTTAAATGAAGATGATAATGTGGTTCATAAATGCACAGCATGTAGATCTTATGTAATAAGACTAGTCATTAATAAGATAAATAGTCTGATAATGCAGAAGCAAATTTGCTTATATTTTGACATTTTGAGTCTGTATTTCAGGATTCTTGTCTGTTTTTATCTAAGTTGTAAACCACAAACATAATAAATGGTACAAGGTTACTAGAGGAAAAGTGACAAAATTGAGCTTCTATTACATGGCCAGCTTGATAAATTTATTTTCCTTTTGAGTCATCAGAGGACTGAATAGCCAAAGATTGTTAATATTATTGATTACATTCCTTGTGTTTATGTTTATTGAACCAATTTCATACAGTTAAACAGGCTGCAAATGGTACTTGCTTGCTAAGTTTATTTGTCATTTGTTATCTTTTACATTGGAAGCACCTATATAAAATACGTGCTTATAAGGTGCGAAATGGAGTAAAACACAGTAACTAGTTCTCTGTATGTCACTTCAGTTCCAGTGCCTGGCTCCAGGACAGATTCACAGCTGTCTTTCTCTAGGACCTGGGATGTTTTGGTCAGAAAATGTTACAGAAGAGGAAGGCTCTGTGTTCTATTGCCACTGGAGTGCTGGTTTCTCAATTTGTTTTTCTTCATTGTTTTTCAAAGTCTGATCCCATTTAATTGTCTTAGCAGATGCGCTTGACCACCTACAGCCTTATTGGACTGTTCTCTTTCCTGGCTTTTCATGCTCAGCTATTCATGAAATCTGAACTATGTGTAGATCTCTGAGGCTGTTCCAACTTTCCTTAATGCAGCAATTATTTAAAAGAAGAAGTAGGCAGCAGTTCTGCAAAATATTTGTCCATACTTCTCTTGGATGCTTTCCTTTAACAAGCAGATGAGGCGAGCGTCTGGTTTTAGCTAGCTTCCTGGGGAGGCAAGGCAAGCACGGTACTTGCCGAATGCACATATGTGCGCGTCTTAGTGCTCTGCAAACTGCTTGTGAACCCACTGGCCACTTTGGACTAGAGAGACAGAGATCCCTGTGGTCCTGGATGTCCCTATAAACTTCAGTCAAACTGGACAGAAGAGAGATGTATTATCCTGGGTTTGTTGACAGGCAGGTTTCATCACAAGCTCCCCCTTCATTAGTTTTGTTGCTCACACCACTCCCTGTAGGACTAATGAAAGTATACACAGTGAGTGGCATATGTCTTTTGGCCAGGAGTAAGACAGTGCTTTTGTGGGTCTAGAATCTTATGAAAGACCTTATCAGAGCATATTTCTCCTGTCTTCCACATCAGTCACTCAATAGATTTGTTTTCTGGTTAGTTTATGCATTGCAGAGCCCCACAGGGCTTAATACGGCAAGTACTTTTTATGCAAACATGTTGTTTCTCGGTCCAGCTTTCCACTGAAGAGGTATAAGGCATTGCTACATCAATCATTCTTCAGCGCTCCTTTTTTTCCTGCTGTGTCATGTTCTTCTCTTTCATGCTGTGCTGGAGAGTGAGAATTAATAGCACACACGTTTTTGATCAAAAAACAATACTAAGCAAAACTGAAGTGATATTTTGCCAATTTTATTGGCAGCCTTTTCATCTTCTATTTATAATCTCTTTTTAAGCTATAGAACTGTAACATTACATTAACATTTCATGTAACATCAGGGGATTGAATGCAGCCTCAGTGAGTTTGCAGACAATACCAAGTTAGGTGGTAGTGTCAACCTGTTTGATGGTAGAGAGGCTTTGCAGAGGGATCTGGACGGGTTGGATCGACAGGCCAAGGCCAATGGGATGAGGTTCAACAAGGTCAAGTCCCGGGTCCTGCACTTGGGTCACAACAACCCCATGCAACCCTACAGGCTATGGGAAGAGTGGCTGGAGAGCTGCCTGACAGAAAAGGACCTGGGGGTGTTGGTCGACTGTCGGCTGAACATGAGCCAGCAGTGTGCCCAGGTGGCCAAGGCAGCCAACAGCATCCTGGCCTGTATCAGGAACAGCGTGGTGAGTAGGACTGGGGAGGTGATCAACCTCCTGTACCCAGCACTGGTGAGGCCCCACCTCAGGTGCTGTGTCCAGTTTTGGGCCCCTTACCACAAAAAAGACATTGAGGTGTTGTAGCGGGTCCAGAGAAGGGCAACGAAGCTGGTGAGGGGTCTGGAGAATAAGTCTTATGAGGGGAAGCTGAGGGAGCTGGGGTTGTTCAGCCTAGAGAAAAAGAGGCTGAGGAGAGACCTTATTGCTCTCCACAAGTACCTGAAAGGAGGCTGTAGAGAGGCGGGGATTGGTCTCTTCTCCCAGGTAACAGGTGATAAGACAAGAGGAAATGGCCTCAAGTTGTGCCAGTGGAGATTCAAGTTGGGATAGGAAAAATTTTTACTCTGAAAGGGTTATTAAGCATTGGAATGGGCTGCCCAGGGAAGTGGTTGAGTCACCAACCCTTTAGGTATTTAAAAGATGGGTAGACATAGTGCTGAGGGACATGGTTTAGTGATGGGTTTTGTCAGAGTTAGGTTGATGGTTGGACTCGATCTTAAAGGTCCCTTCCAACCTAGACAATTCTATGATTCTGTGATTACTGCTATTTCTTACTCTCATCTCCAAGGAGAAGTCTCTGCCTGTCAGTCACTCTTTAGACATGGCTTTTCCCAGTGGCAGCATCAGGCCCAACTGGATCCTCAGAGGGCTGAGGGTGGCAGATGTTCTCTGTCTCCATCCCTGCCTGGTGGCATGCGTGGGTCTGCAGCAGAGCTGCTGAAGCACCCAGTGCCAATAGGGACTGGCCAAGAGATGAACAGGGTGCACAGCGGGTATGTGCCCACCTTGGTGCACCAGTAAAAGTTGGTATCGCATAAGACTTGGGCAGCGAACACACCTTGCAGCAGTGCAGGGGCAGGCTGCTTTCTAGGATCATTTGAGCCTTTTCTAAGCTATTTAATCTGCATATTTTGGATACCATGAATATGTATGCTCAGGACTTGGGCTACTGGCTTGGGTTTCCAAAACAGATGGTTTATCTGGTTTGTCACAGTCAGCCCAGGCTTTTTTCCTCACGGCCTCAGACTAAGTCAATGCCAGCCCATATTTTTGACAGTTGATATACCCTGCTTCTTGGTGGGGCAGCAACAAATTCATCTACAGCTATTAGAGGGAGATTTGCTGCTTGAACTCCTGCTTTCTGTCTTTTTGACCACTAACTGTGGTAAACTCAGTAGGGATCCAGATCTAGACGTATTCACTTATCTGCATTTCTTTATGAGAAAACTCTCTATTTCTGCCCATACTCCCTTATTACAATTTCAGAAGTAGCTTAATTGTCTCTAGTTTCAGATTGAAGCTTTTGGTTTTTGCATTATAAAACAATATATGAAACCTCCCCAAGACACTGATATTGCTCAAAGGGATGAAGCGGCTCTGGGAGGAAAAATAGCCTGACCTGTGGAGAATCCAAGTATTTCAGTTTTTGTAATTTGTGACTCTAAAAAATATGTACATTGCACAAACAAGGTATTTGAGTCTGCTTTCCTGCTAAGGTTTTTGAGATGAGGACTCTTGCTTGCAGCAAGTTTTATACAACCTACTTATGGTAGATTTCTGTCCTTCGGTAATTTCCTATCCATAATGTGGGAAATCAGATTTTGCTGTGAAAAGTATTAAGAAACAATAACATTTGAAATCTGAGTCTCTGCTTTCACTATAACAAAGCTGGTATTCTCCTTAGCCCAGCATTGCATTATTCCTTTTAGGAAACACATTTCTTAGACGGGTTTGAAATGGTAACATTGAAACCTAGCAATGACTAAAGAAATGTGTTTGAAAGATAATAATTTGCACAAGTCTGCAACATTTGCCATCAGCAATGCTTTAGAAGAGTGAAGTTTCAAACCTGAAAGGAAAGAAGGCAGCATTGGATTTAGAAGCTTCTTAAGGTGACTAAATGAATTACTCATGTTTCATCCACTGACATCTGAGGTTGGAGCTGCTTTTATTAGTGACTGACAGCAGAGACAGAATCACCCAGGAGAGCACCTGATAGTCTAATTTACTCATTGCCTTCCTCAACCTGAGAACCAAGAAGCGTACAAGCAAATGATTTTCTAATGATGTCTCAGGCTGATGCATGAAAAAACCTCACCTTCTCTGGAACATGCGAGGTCCAACAGTTTGATTTCCATGTCTTTAGATATTCCTCATCAGGTCTGATGTGTCAGTCCCTTTCTGATTGCAGGGCTTTCCATTTCCTTCCATCTCCTAGCACAGGAAGAGCAGAAAAAGGCTGCTCCTGTCCCCTCCAATGAATCCAAGCTTCCAGACAGAGTGAAAAGATTTGAACTTTTTTGTTTGGGAAGGCATAAGTAAAAGGGAATGTGTAAAATTAGACAACTTAGTAAAGCATTTAGAGCAGTTCGATTTGTTGCTTTTATTACCTTTTTCACAACACAGGAGCAAGAGGACAGTCAGAGACGAACTATGAGCTGAAATTCCAAACAGATTAAAGGAAACGCATTTTATGTATTGTACAGCTGGAGCTTGAAACTCATTGCCAAAAAAAAACCAGCTAGGCTCAGGAGTCAGCAAGACTGGATGAGGACCGGATACTTCAGTGTAGCGGAAATGTTCAGAGACACTTTGAAAAGGCTCAAAAACAGGTTTAGAAGGGATGTAAAACCTGAGATTGTTGTGAAATTTGCGCAAGTCAACCCTCTCAGCATTAAACTTACAACTTCAAGGCTCTTCATCGTGTGATCTTTTGAGCCTGTAGGTAAACGTACCTGTCAAACTTCATTGGTGTTACGCAACATATTAATTTGACTGTGGATAAAGAGAGCACCTCACTGCTATGGAGTGCTGCAGTTTCAGGGGCAACACGTTGTCAGTGTCTAGTTTGGGTTTTTCCCAATCTTTGAGTTTCCAGTGTCATCTCCTAGGGAGGAGAATTTAGCCTCTCCTTTTTCTTCAGGATTTTAGACAGGTGGGAGAGCCTGTTTCCCTCTTGGAAATTTTTGTTCGGAGGATTTATTTGTGCAACGCTTGTAACATCAAGTAAGTTTTGACCAGAGTAGGATTTTTGCAGCTGGTCATTATTGGTATGTATGCTAATTGGTCACCTCCAGATCTAAGTGCTCCTGCTCCTAAGAGGAGGATTTTGGTACTTGCTGGATCATTGCAGAAGAGAAGATTTATTGATATGTTATTTTGTTCCCCTAAAGATGTCAGCCTGCAAGATTCTCCCTCCTTATTTTTCTCCCTCTGGGCAACTGCATGGTCACTGCTTGTTCCTTTCCTGCAATTTTTGTCTGCTCAGGGCATGACTCTTTTGAATGCAGGGGTTGTGTGAAGAGGTGAAGGAGGAAATCTACAGATAAGAAAAGGTGAAGTTCTTGTTGTAGGAGAGGAATGACCTGGCTGTTATCCCCATGCCCCTCTGGTAAGACCAGAGGGAAAAACCAAGAGAAAACCCACAGTTGTGTCATCTGTGTCACCCACATTGTGGAATCTAGACTCATAGGCTCATAACTCATAAGCCGGAAAATAAGATGAAAACTTGCTTTGTCACGTGGGAAAAAATACTTAGCAAACCACAGTGCGGCATTTCAGACTATCTTCTTATTCATTCTTAAAACTGTTTTATATCCTTCTAACCTTAGCCATCAAACAAAATATTTGAAGTTTTTAAGAAGCACAGTTACTTTTTGTTTTGTAAATAAGAGACTAACTTATTCAACTGTAGCTGTCTTTGAGATCTGTTTTTTGATTCAACGGAAAAGTGATGACAAGTGTTGTCATGCAGAAATTAATTCTTTCAGCATAACTGTCCAGGCTCTCGAATGATTTATTCCGTGTAAAGTATTTGGCAAAAATGAAATCTACTTAACCTCTTTAAACAACAAGGGAAAATTATTAAACTAAATTTTCCACGCCACCCGCCTAGGCAATGCGGGTTGGAAAGCGGCTCCCTCACCATTACAGCGAGCAGTGCAGAGGCTATTAAACTGATACTGGACAAAGGCTCATAATGGGGAATTTTCTCAGTGAGAAGAATGCCAGCGCTTGTTTTAGGCCAGCACCAAAATCATTGTTCTTGTTCTTGTTGTTGGTTTTCACTGCATTAGAACACATTACAGACTGAAAAACAAAGGTCTTCATTCCCCATATCCATTACTTTGTTCTCATGAGAAGAAACCCGTGTCTGCCTGTTATAATAAACTGATGTACCAGATTATGGTGAAGTTAATCGGAACTGACAGTATAAAAGGAGTGATTGCAGCTTAAGTTGCAATAAATTTGTTTGTTTATAGATGGGATTTTGCAACAAAGAAAGTGTTTTATAAATCAAAGAGATCTCTCACCAAACTTACCTTACTGAGAAGTAAAACAACATCTAATAACTAGGAAGTAGAGCTGTTCTGACAAAGCCATTTATCTTAATTGCTTTTGAAATAGATGGTTTGTGAGCATTTTATTTATTTCAGCCAATGCAGCATTGCCATTGTTTAATTCAGTCCCCCAGTCCCATATTTATCCTAAATCCTGATGACATGTGAATGCCAGTTTCTTCTCTTTTTGCTTTTAGTAAGTTTCAGTTTTTCTGGTTTCAGGAAAAACTTGGGCTATCAAACCAGGAGACAAATGCATTTGCTAAATTATATTATGTATATCGAAAGATGGCCCTTCCCTGCCTGTCTCAGAAGGAATTTCTCTTTCCTGAATACACAGATAGCAAGAACTTTATACACCATTGTAATTGAGATTTTACACATCTGTGACATTAGCAATAATATTGCTGTTGCTGGAAACACCCTTGTTTTTTCTCAGCAGGTAATAAAGAGAAATACCTCATCACATTCAACATAAGACAGTGTAGTTGGCAGGATCCAGGGTAATGTGTGCCATTTTCATAGGGTACACTGTAATCACCTCTAAAAATACTAGCAATAACTCACCTAGCCTTTTTTTTTAATGACTTTTAATTTGATGGTTAAAATTTGTAGTTAAGAACTGGATAAGCCCTGTGCCAACAGGCTTGATAGCTGCTAGGCCAGATGATAGATTGGGATAAGGAGTAGGCTGTGCTTCTCTGGAAATCAACAGCAAGGATTTGTCGGGAAGCTCATTCTCAAGCTTACCCCAGGTTAGCACATTACATTTTTATTGCTGTGGTGTTTTTTGCCTATTAAAAATCTCTATTGGAGGGATCCTGTTAAAACCTGCCAGCAGCTCCTTTCCTTTGGCAGCTTCTGAGCCTGGGGTGCTCTCGGCTTGCTGCTCTGTGGCTTTGTAGTGTATGCAACCCGTCCTGGCTTTGAGGTAACCTTGCCAGGAAAGGACCGCTTTCAAAAATACTTCAAAATAATTTAAAAAATTGTGAATACTTGCATGAAAAGCAAAGTTTTGGATAAAAAGCCTGCCAGTGGCAAGGTTTTGGTGGTCTTCAGGAGCGAGGCTCACTGTTTTAGTATCCCCAGATGTGGCCTGCAGCCTGTCTGCAAGAAGGGGGGCTGGCTGCAAAGTCTCGTTCCTCCTCCTCACAGGACTCTCTCAGTTGAAATTACTTGGTTTTGCTGACACTAGTTGAGTTCATGGGGACTGAAAGGGACAGGAGGGCTCCCACAAGCCAGGAGGTGGCAGCCCAGACAAGGGAGGACAGGGTCATCTTATCCCTGCCGCTCCATCACTCCCGGATGTCTGTCTGCAGCCAAATGTTTCTTGCTGCATGCCAGCACTGTCGGGAGTCTCCCATCCATATTCATTCAGGGCCTGCCCTCTTTTCCTTGAAACTGTGAGGTTTGAAATTAAACATCATGTTCTCTGTAAATAATCTTAATTGGCAGCAAGCTCACTGAATGTAGTCTTTTGCATACAAATTAAAACCTACTGTACTGAACTTGAGACGGTCCTGAAACAGGTTCGCTGTGGCAGAGGGACTTTCATATTGTGATTAGTCTAAAACTGGTTTAGCTTTGTAAGGGTAAACTGGTTACTCTTTGTAAGGATAGCTGGTCCACAGCCAACACTGCATCCATATTCACCATCCCACAGGGTGTTTGGCCATAGCATTAATAAGAATCATCTAACTGTGCTTGCAGCAAGAAACTCTGGAAAGCATGTCCTATCATTAGCTGCCTCCAGGATCTGTCCACGCTCTTACCTCCTCAATTATATCAAACTTATCTGTTGGCTGTGGAAGCTTAATTATGTACCTTACCGTAGGCACTTACCTATATCCTCTGTGTTTCATCCCATTGACTTCAGTGATACCACTTCTGCACGTGCATCCACCTGTACAGAAATATTTGCAGAAGTAGAGTCTAATCCACACTTGGCCTCCTTTTTTTTTTTTTGCCTGCATCATCATCTGTGAACCTTACAGTGAAGTTACCACAACAACTTCAGCCACAGCAGAAATAGAATCAGCTTAACAAAGTCAGTACAGTTAGTGCTGGAATAGAGGTTTTCAAAGTGGGGTATCTGCTGCATGGGAGTGGGCTACAGGACTGGGGGATTTGAACAGTTATGGACGATAATGAGAGTTACAGTTCAATTTAGTTTACAAATATTTTACTCTTTTGAACAAAACTTTATATAATTTTATTTAATGTAACAGATATCAATGTCATTTGAATCTGTAGAAATGTGGGATAATGCTAGAAGCTGTTGGCAATCCTTGAAGTTTCTCCAAATGGGACTTTAAATTAATCTGGAAAGAGTGAATATTTACACGATACAAGTCTGTAAATACTTTTTATATGAGGAGCTTGCTCTGCCCTCATGTTGGTCCAGTGTGAAGGCAACCTGTTTCTGTTGGCACTTTCCAACCCTGGTTTTGTAATGTGTCGGCAGAAGATGTTTCATATACCTAATTTAAAGCGTACTGAACCCAACAGGAGTCTCTCCAGCAATTTCAGTCAGATTTAAATTGCGTTCGTAGACTATGGCTGCTTTCCCATGCCAAAATCTCAGTTAAAATAATCTAGATTAGAGATACAACCAAATTCTGCAGAACCAGCTTTACAAAGAAACCTCTGGAAGTGAAATACTAGTGAGGTGAGCTGAGGGAAAAGCCATGGTTTATATTGGTTTTGAGGACAAACTTTCCTGACCTACCCCTCTGAGAGTGAGCAGCGAGTGAGCCCACCCTGCGTGTAGAGGACCACTGCCCTCTCCCTGTCCCACCAGCAAGTCCTCGCTCCTCTGGCACAGCCCAGCACCTGCACATGGCTGCGTGGGCACTTTGTCCCCAGGGACCACAGGCCGCATTTCACTAATCTAACTAAAATTGCAAGAGGTTGAAAATCTTCACGTCCTCATCCCTCTTTTTACATGGGTGCCAAAACCTGTCTGTGCATGATGGAAGCTGCTTCAACCCAGGCAGGGTGTCACCTTGTGCACTTCTTGAGTCCCTTTTTTTGTTTTTTATTTTGTTTGTTTGGTTGTTTGTTTTTAGTTTATTTTTGGGTTATTTTAAATATCTGTTCCCAGTCTACTAAAGGTAAATGGAGGATATAGACCGAAAGAGGGAAGCTTACACAGTTGTTTTTCTGCAGCCTACCTCTCTGTGTTTTTTTTTCCCTGCTATCTCCCTTTATGGAGAATTTCTTTATAAACAGAAAGCAGGAAAAAAACCCATCAGCACCTACTGATTAAGTGTGAAGCACCTTTCCAGTTTAGAAAACACAGAGTTATTGCAATAAAAGATTACTCAGATATGGAGAGAAAAGTAAATTTGGAAAAAGAGGGAACCTAATTTTTAAAAGCGCTCTGTATTTCAGTTGATTTCCAAACAAGAGCCTTAAAAAGATCCAACCAAAAACAGCGTGAAAGAAAGTGCAAGAAATATTATTAGTGAGATTGTATCTACTGAAATTGGCCAAGTACTTACACAGGTTGCTGAAAGAAATTTGATGCTTAATTCTTTCAGACAATTTGGATATTGCCAGAGGTGGTGTTCCACCTGCCTACAGGAAACTATCTGCTACTTTACATCTTTAAAAAAGTTTTAAAATTTATATTAATCATCTCCTTTACAAGCTACTGGTACTATACATGTTGCTGCAGATTAAATGACTCATTGGCTGGGTTTCAAATAGTAGAAAACAAGGCTCTGCTCCCACATCTTCCCTTTCTGTCACACTGATTAGACTGCTATTTACATTCTTTTTATCCCATCTGGAGCCCTCAGCAGAAGGGATTGTTTAGCCCAGAAAGATTAAGATTAAAATTGGTCTGGTGACAATCTGATAGAAATGTATCTTGTTTTCATGCTGGCATTTTAGCATGCACTAAGTTTCCATTAGGTTTATGCAGGCAAACAAGTTACTGTGGTCAGTTATGGCAGGTAACGATAGGTCACGATCCTGTTATTACCCTGTGCTATATCGCATAGGCTTCCTGGGAGGGATAAGTCCCTTGCATTTCCTATGAGTACCACAGGGTAAGACCATGGAGCCACAGGCAGTTACTGAGGAGTACCTGATATGCTACTAATTCAGGCCTGGCTTCAGCCTTGGTATCTCCTTCATTTGATGATCTACTAAGGGAGGAAAAGTGCTCTTGGAATTAAGAAACTGAAGAGGTGTGTCCAGGTGTGAGGCAGGTTCTCCATCACTTTTTACGTTGTGTGCAGTTCCCTATTTGCAAACAAGGATGTTCCCAGTGCAAAGGGGGTGGTGTGTGGGCAGGGTTGCTGCCCTTGTGGCAGGGCTCACGGTGACCAAACTGAACATTCTCTCCAGTCTCTTGTGGCTTGCTGACAAAGCTAGAATACCCCCTGCTGAAGGAGATGTCTCTTCATGTTGTGATGGCTTTCATTGCCTGATTATGAGCAGACCTCTGGGACAGTGGGGTATTGCCCTGCAGATTCTTTGGCTGTTAAATGCTCTGAGAATTTTCTAGTCCATTCTTGAATGATTAATTTCTTATATATATGGATATAAGATGTCTGTGCAGGGTGGACAAACATGACACAGGATCTACAGGAGAGACATGCTCTTCTGGGTGGCATCGGGGGGCAAAGAGATCCAGGACATCTCAGATGCCTCTAAACACCCATGTTTAAGCTACTGCATTGAGATCTAGGCTATGTCTGCCCACCCCCCCAACCCTACAATAGAGAAATTAATCTGTGAAATACTGCTCTTTTTTTTTTTTATCTTACAGAACATAAAGTCAGGTTTCTGACAGCACTTGTTGTTCTTCCTGATAATCTTGCTTGCTTTACATTTTTTTACAGTTGTGTAAGTCTTTGTATCACTAAGTGTATATCTGCATCTTGAGGTCAATGCTTTGTGGACTTAGAACCACGCAGCGTTTGTGTGCCCTCACAGATGGAGATGGCTGGCAGTGTGCAAGGCTACACCAGGCTCCTGGAAGCAAAGCTGCCTTTATTGCATCTCTGAGAGCTTCCAGGAAACAGAGAGAAGGGACGTCTTACAGATTAGTTGCTCCCCAAATAATGGGGATGAGTGTACTGATTATTGACAACTTGCCACTGAATTGCAGCTGAAAACACTGAATTGTATTGTTTAACCTGGTTCTGCAGAACAGTTACCATGATCCTGTGAATCATCAGGCTGAGATATACCAGCTCAAATAGACTGTAAAACAGATATTGCAATCTTAGCTGTCTAGGATATTATGCCCTGCTTTTACTGCAAGTCCTGTGAAGGGGCTTCTATGTGGCCTTTTGAAATGAGGTGACCAAGACCTGATTAGAAAGTTTGGGCCTAATTTGCTCTCCTTCTAGATGTCTCTACTTCTGTCAATTCCAAAAGTTAATATCCCCTACCTTGGCATATATCCTACAGCAATGAATCAGGTAGTAGGGGTATTGGCTGTGTTACAAAGTATAGGAATGGTGACATCTTTAGAGGACATCCACAGCAAAAGCTGTGCATTTTATGAATGGTTTCTGCCACAAAACATAACACAGATCTTCAGTCTCATATGCAAATGCAGCCTTTTTTGGATGGAAATACTGCTGTGGTATCTTTGCAGAAGCCCTTTGGAAAGCCTTGGCTACTATTTGCATTTAGTTCTCATTACCCAGGACTAGCCATTTAGCCTCTCTTCCTTTCCTCACTTTCTTTGGGTCGAACAGTACATTCTTGCCTATTCTGAATTACATCTTTTGCATTAGGAAAAAACAGTGTTTGACCCATGATAATATTTCTGTCTGAGATGGGAAGGGGATTTTACTGTTATTGATATTCCCTTTTCAAATGTACATAAACTACTCCTATTTTATGGAACAGTGAAAGGGAAACCATGATGGTTCCAGCACAGTGCACAAGTTGTAAAGATGAGAAACAACAGGAAAATACAGATAAAGATCATGAAGCATGTGATGACTGTTGTGTTTAAAATTGTATTTTCTAAGTTTTTTAAGGGAGTACAAAAATAGTAAAAGGAGAAATCTAGAAGCCAGCCTGCCAGGAGACCAGATCACTTATGCAGTTCCAAAAAAAACTCTATGGGAAAGAGTGGTTGTGAAAAGTACCAACAGAAAAGCCATTGCTGGTGTGTACTGTAAACTGTAAATAGGCAATGCAGAATAAAATTGGTATGTTTGGTAGACATCAAGAAGGAAATGAGAGTAATGGTTATCAAACCCTCAGAATTGGTTACACCCAAACTCAAGGCTTTTCCTGGTGATACAAATATGATATGAGCAGTGCCTCCTAACAGACTTCTTCAAGGTTTTATTAATTTTAGTGGGAATCTGTGGGAAGGCAGAGGAGCCTGTGCAGGCAGTGGGTGTCTGAGAAAGTCTGGACTGGAGAGTTTTCCTCTCCTTAGGTCAATTGGGGCCTCATAAACATTTTCTATTTGCTTTGAAAAATTGTTGTTGTATGCATCAAGTGAGCCGACACACGGTGTTGGAAAAGGAATGTTAATAATGGAGGTAATAAACCTTATGTTCAACTTACAGCAGACCAAAATGAAGACAGTTGGAATATAAAATGTGATCAGAATATAACTTTGTACCTCCAAGTATGAAATCAATCTCTCCCACCCTCCTCTGTCCTTCCTAACCTCCACCATTGCCCTGCCCAGACTCAGGCTTTTCAGACCATGGCAGTCTTTGACAATTTACTCCCTGTTTGCACCACTCCCATCCAGGCCTTTTTTTATAATCTCTTCCCTATTTTACTGCTACTTTAGCCTTCCTACCAAAACTTTAGTCCAGTTGTTGATTGAACTAAATACTGAAATACTACGTCTTCTGCTTAGCCGCCATTTTTCACTTTCTTCTGAAAATCATATTTGTCCCTTTGTCTTGATTTGCGCAGGCACCCTCCAAGCACACACATGCACATTACTTTTTGGCTCACTTCTGGGGCTGTCCTTGCTTTTTGCATCCTATTAAAAGTTGTTTTTTTTATCTTTTAAGGCCCTGAAGATAAATATACCTTGGAATCTCGTCTTACTTCTTTGTACTGCATCCATCTGCTATCAGTGCTTCACCAGTTCTCATTTTCCACCCATGTCCTTCTCACAAAACTAAGAAAGCAGCAGCCAAAGATCTGATTAAGGGTTGTAGATATTACCTTCTTGCACCTTAAGAAGAAGCATGTGTCTGTCCAACAAATTCTGTATATAGACATTGGAGTTCTTAGAAAAGGAAATAGCATTACAACATTCTCTTTAAAGGGGTATTCATTAGTGCGATAAAGACCTAGCATGTGAGCAAGTGCTGATGAACCTGCTTTATCTCTTTCAAGTGCATAAAACTGTAAGAAATTGTAATAAATACCCATTTACTCATTCAGGCCTAGCAGACTTGAAAAATCGTAAATCTCATTTCCAGGGAACATCATGCATAGTGTGTTTTATGTGAAGCAATAGACTATGCTATAACTTCTGTGTTAATTGAAGGTACAAACCAGAGAGTTGATAAGGATTCCCATTAGCCAGCAGCTCCGTTATTCACTAGTACTTTTCAGGCATAGTATCTGTTACACATTCCATCATTAATATAGCAGAAAAAGCACTTATTCTTGGAAAATGCCCTTCACTGTTCCGAATGACTGTGATCAACAGCTTGGAGATCCTAATTGCAGCCTATTAGGAATAATGAGATTTGCATGGTAGAAGCCAGAGAATTACATGGATAAAGGAAAAATTTCACAACATGAAAGGTTAATATAAACATATACGGCCCAAGAGTGCAAAGGACACATAAATTGATGGCTCATTACTGCAGACTGACCCATGGGTAAGAATGTCACCCAGCTCAGAGGCTTTCCCAGGAAGTTTGGCTGCAAAAGTTACAAAAGATAAGGACATGCTTGTGGAAACTGCTAAACTAATGAGAGCTGAAAGTTGTTTGAAATATCCCGATGACCTCACAGATGGGATGCTTATTAAGGTATCTGCATCAGTCTCTTTTTTGTCTAACAGACAGTTGTAAAGCTTTGCCGAGGCGTAGCCAACAGTCCGTGAAGGTGTCTCCATGCTTTCTGACATACCAAGGGCATACTTTTTTTTTTGAATGGATTCAAAATGAAAGCCAACATGCATATCCAATTTTTGTTTGTGGGCATAGTTGTGGAATAGCACAGGCGAGGCAGTCAACTATGATTACTTCATCAACACGGGGTCTGTCCGCTACCTACGTGCCTATCTGCTCGAGTGCGCTGGTCAGGAGCCAACTGCAAATTTAGGTCTTGAAAGTCTGAAGAAAAGCGCTTTATGTGCGAGGGTCCCATGAAGGCTCCGTAACGCAATTAAGCCCCATTTTAACAAAAGGCTTTCCATTTTGCTGAGGCATGACATGAGTAATTAAAATATCATTTTAAAAAAGACAAATGAGTGTTCTTTTCTACCCTCAGATATTGTTTGATAAAGATGGAGGGACAGGATTATGATTTTTGTTTGTTCCAGGGTCCTCTGAGTGGAAATCATGGGCAATGCAATAAGCCCACAGCAAAACATATCTACCCAAGCTCTTAAGGGGACCCTATGTCTCTAGCAGACAATATAACTGAAAGAGTACCAAAAGCCATTTCCTTCCCTACTGGAAAGAATTAGGTTTTCCACGTGCTTTTTGTAGTTTCTTGTAGATGACTGTATAAGTATAGAAGTGTTTTAGGAAAATCTAGGCAATAAGGAGAAGTGAATACACAGTACGAATTGGTACATGGATTTTGCTTGTTGTGAAACGATGTTGGAATGACATGAGATCATGGTCAGGTCAACCAAAAGAGTGAGAAATGGCCTTAGATTAAAAGAGGGGAGCTACAGTTCTAGTGATTCCTAAAGATGAGAAAAGAATGATAAATTTGGGAGGAAAAAGATTGTGTAGGGTATGTTGAAGGAAGCAGATTTCAGTGACTTTATTTCAGGAACTCTTTTGTTCAA
Organism: Limnodromus scolopaceus; assembly: GCA_028565335.1. Taxonomy (NCBI): domain Eukaryota; kingdom Metazoa; phylum Chordata; class Aves; order Charadriiformes; family Scolopacidae; genus Limnodromus; species Limnodromus scolopaceus. The sequence continues at coordinate 35,710,672 of JAOXNO010000024.1, forward strand.
TTGCTTTTGCTAAATCATGATGAGATGTAACTGTTGAGTGCTTTTGGCCAGATTGTGATGGATGTCTCCTGTGAGACAAAGGTACAGTGGGTATTGGATTTGGTTCATTCCCCTGGGCTGTGATGGGTTTCACGGATGCTATGAAATCCATTGTGTTCAAAATACATGGTCATATTGCAGTGAGATGCTGCCTGCAAAGAGGAATAGCCCAGGAGCTGCCAAATCCCACTGAAATGCTTGGCAACCTTTATTTAAGGGCATACTTTCAGGTTTAAGACCCTAATTTTAGGTTCTCAGATGCAAAAGTGTACCCTCTCCCTTTAGGAAAATAGAAAATGAAAACAAATTAGAGAGCTGCTGCATACAGCACCAACAAGGTCTTTCCAGGACCACACAAGCTAATAAACCCCTTCAGTACATGTCCTCTGACCTTCTGGCAGTTTCCTTGATCACCTTCAGAAACGAGCCCACCAGCAAACCACAGCCACAAAACCACCATTTTGCTAAATTTCTTCCCTGGCTCCCTTTGCCTTTCCCTTTGGGTTTGTTCTTTTGCTGAAGTCCCATAAAAATCTCTGTGGCTCCAGATGTGGTGGGCAGGAGCCCTCTGAGGAGATGCACAGGGCACTCTTGCCCTCTCCCCTTACCTTCTTCCCACGGTGGGCTCTGTTCTGAATTAAAACAGCAAAGAAACCCAGGAAAACTGATTAAAACAAAAATTAGGGAAGATTCCTGTTGTGGCTTCGCTTGCTCTGAACCATTGAGCGTGGGTGAAGAGAGGGTGGGCATTGTACCCCAGGGAGTTCCATTTCCTAAAAAACACTCTTAGTGGTATGAAAACTCTTAGGAAGCCTTACCCTGGCTGAGGTGGTGTTTTTGAGACAGTTGGTTTGCTGGCCAGTGAAGGTGTGTAAATTTGAAGAAGGTGCTCGACCCTACGCATTCTCCACAGCTCTTCTCCATGCTCTCCCAGGTAACCCAGCAGCCATTTTGTGTTAGGACTGGTGTTTCCATCCAAACATGGTGAGCACCTTGGGTTAAACATTGATTTGCGCATTAAAATCCAATAGATTTTTACCCTGTGTATTCTGAGAAGTATGTTAATTTTGTGGAATTTGTTGTTCCTGCAAACAAAGCTATTATTATGTCTGAATGCATCATGCTATTGCCATGACATTTCCATTCTGCTAAAAAATAGGACTGAAAATTATTGAAAATCTGGTGTGCTGTGTCTTTTGCAACCCCTGTAATTAGGAGGGAAGGAGCAGGTCATGATTATTCTGAAAAGTTACTGAAAGTAGTAAGGAAAATGCAGAAATATTCACAGTTGAAGCCTGTCACTTCTAAGCACCCCAGTTATTCTGCTGGAGGACACAAGATACCGCGTGTGAGTGTGGTGAGGGGGGGAATTGCTCTAAGGATCTGAGTCCAGCAAAGGTTGTAATTCAGCTTTTATAACCCTGTGCTGGATCTGAACTTCTGAACTCAGTATTGTCTTGGGTTTGTTCTCCTGCTGGTGTGCCCATGTGCAGCTGCGATACCATTACATTTCCATTTTCCCCAGCGTGCTGTCATGTGATTCCATATTGAAATGAAATGGAAAATGATTTATTGTGCGGGATCAGGTTTTTTTTCCCTCTGCAGTGTATGGATGTAAATCTAGGGTGATTTCCCATGCTCCTGAAACTAGGTTTTACTTGAAAAATATTTCTAGAATCAACAAATGGGAAAACCACTCTAGAGTGCCAGAAAAATAGGAGCGTTTCTCTCTGCCTTCCTGTGTTGGTCCAACAGGGCTTTGCTGTGGTTGCTAATGACTGTGAAATGTCTTATACATAAATTCTCTAAACCCCTTCCCATAATTACATTTCGTAATTCTGTGCAACTGAATACACAAATGCTGTTAAAATAACAGTCATGTAATACCTCTGAATTCTCAATGTGAAGCTATTGTAAGTTCAAACTAAGTGTCACAAAGAGCTGTTTCACAGAATGGAAGTTCCTGTGAAACAGGAATTCAGAAGGAATCAATAATAAAACTCATTGTGAAGAATGAGAGATTCGACCAGTAGAGAAGGTATCCAACCATTGAAATAGACGGGCTATCCTGATGTTAAATGAGGCACAGATGAAGTATATGTCATTTAAATTATTAATTATATGATAATTGATGTTATTCTAAGCTCGCGTTTTATATTGATATTCTCTGGGGATGAATTTCTGCCAATCTTATCCACAGAGCCAAGCAAATCTTTCTCCCACTGGGACTGTTTAATTTCATGATGTGCGAGTTTCTTTGTCTGCAATAACATCTGAGTTGTTTGTCTTCTTATTTTAGACTGTAAACTTCCAGGGTGTATAACTGTGTCTCATGTATAGCCCATATCATCCCAGAGCCTGTGTCTCCACTGGGGTTTTCAGGAGATATTGTAGTAGAAATCACAGTAAATAAATACTGCTCAGAAGAAAAGAAACATCAACAGCTGTATTTTCACTTTGCCTCACTCATCGAATGAGAACGTGGTCCATTCTTGACACAGGAAAGTTACTGAGAGGTGAATGATGAGGAGAGCTTATCCTCAGTAGAGGATCACAGAAGATGTGGCCAACGTACTAACACTGGGACAGATTTCGTCTATGATGTTGGCAGACACAATGCTCTTAAAGCCAGAAAGATATCCAAGGGCTCATGTGGGTGGGACTGATGAGGAAAAAGGTCAAGTATATGGCATTTCTGGAGAGTTTCAAAGGCTTGGAAAGTCTCCTCCATTGCTTCCTGCAAATCCTGACTGCTGATTTTTACTTCAATATTTTTTAATTCCAGTAAAAGCAGAAAAGGATGATAAGAGCTTTCTAAAATGCTAAGCCTTCTTTTCTGTTAGTGGAAGAAACACGACAAATAAAAGACGATAATTCATTTATGACTTTTTCTGCCTAGTGCTATTTGAAGTGTCCGTCTGCACCAGTCAGTGCATTACTCCAGGGGCTGATTAGGGGGCCTGGGAAGGGGGTGAAGAAGGAGTTTGCTGAAACAACTTGCTTTTTCCCACTAAGAACAAAAATGTAATTTGATAAGAGAGGCAGGATCCTGCAAGCAGGATGAGATGGCAGAAGTGACAGTAATCACTCTCCAATCGGGCCGGCAGCCGTGAGTTTTGCATCTCGGCTTGGCATTGCACGCCTGCTGCGGTAGCTCCGAATGATTAGTTTTGAGGATAACAACCTCCTTCACAGCGGCAAGGGTGACGGGCTCCCCTTCAGACTGAATCACAGCGCGATGGCTTAGTTGTTTTTTTAACCCTAACAAGGGCTGTCATTAAAAGTTACTGAAGCCTGACTTTTCCTTGCTCTTTGCCAGCCCCCTTCAGCCCGGGCCATGGGTCCGGCGTCCTTTGAAGCCAGCTGAGCTCCCTTTGTTGCTTTTTGGTGCATAATGACACCGGGCAGCTCTGTGGCCAAGGGCACCCATCAAGACCCAACGAACCGTGGCTGGTGGAAAGGCCAATACCTAAGTAAGCTGGGAAGCAGTCCCCTGCCGTATTTCCTGAGATCTGCCTGTTGGGATTAAAGGTGGCTGTGAAAAACGCAATGCTATTGCCAGTCCTCTGCCAAGGGGAAAGGAGCCCAGTTCTGTGTTTGGTGTCGTGTAGGGTATTGGATGAAGGAAGGGTTTTAGTTCTTTGTATTTAAGGTTATGCACATTATGTAACTCCATTAATGACAGGGTGCTTTTGGCAACCTAAGAGAGTCTCGTTAGCTAGGATGTTCACTTATTAGTATCGCTTCAGAATCATAGAATATATGATTTCGAAAAAGGCTGCCTGCTGTCAGGAGCACTGCTTTCTTAGATATTTACTTTTCTGTTTTGCCACACCACAAATATCAACAATTATTTCTATCACATATTTATGAACAAGAAGCTGCCGACAGGAAGAGAATAGAGAATAACCAAAGAGCAATTAAGCCAATGAAAAGACTTCCCATAGGCATTCAAATGGGCTTGTAATTGGTATTATACTCTCAACACAGCACAAAGAGAATAATTTCTGCCTAGAAGATGCCAGCATCTGAGAGTTTTTTTACTGGGAGTAAAAAAAAAATATTTTAAAATAAAGAGACTTGGGGCATGGGGTCACTTGGCACAGACCCTTCTTGTGCGACATTCGCACTCCCCCTTTCTCCCTCTGCCACCCCCCTGAAGAAGGCTTTGCAGCTCTGCAGTTGTTTTCACTCTGGGACTGCCGCTCACAGCTGTACGTTGTCACTGCTCTGTTTTCCTCTCACATGAGCAGAGCTGATGCTGTTTGTTGTAGGGGAGAAGACAAATGAATTCTGCTAATGACTAGTTTAACGTTTGTTCCTCGCAGGAGTCTTTATGCTTTGTAAAAACTGAGTACAGCAAAGAGATGACCTCTCCTGTAGGTGGGAGCGGGGCAGCAGTTGCCTGTGTCTCTAGGGCCTGTGGCAGTTTCAGTTGCCTTTTACAACCCATTTGGTGCTGATGGGGAATCCTTATTTCCTGTGCTTCTAATATGCTTCCCATAGTCACCCATACTGGTGACTGGCTGCAAGAAAACATAAATCAAAATTTTTTATCCAACGCACTCAGTTCCCTGTGTCTTTTAATTATTTACAGTGTGCTCTGTTCTGCACTTTTCCTGACTTCTGCTCCTCCCTCCTCCAGACACACCTTAAGACAGTCAAGCTCTGGAAGCAATGAAGACTCAAAGATGCTCCTGCTGATGTGAATTAAATTGAATTAAGCCAATAATTTACAAATCGGAAACATCTTTTTTTTTTTTTTTTAATGGATGAAAACACTAGGTATAAATTCCTGAGTCCTTCTGTTCTGTGCCCAATTAAATGTGGTAAGTGAAATCTTGCTCTTTTCCCAAATTTACAGTTGTGCGTGACGATCTGCAGAGTACATCTGTCTACAGCTTTATTGTTCAGTAAATTTCATCTGCATGGTTCATTGATAATTAAAGTAATAAACACCATGGAGTCACCAGTTCGCTCAAATAATTTCAGAGGGAGAAAGCAAACAGTCCAAAGAAGATTGAAGGAAAACAAGTAGAGTCACTGAAGTCCCTTTTGCTTTTTCTCTTACTCCTTTTCATTTCTTTGCTAATTTATGTACTCCTGCATCCATCCAAGGCCCAGTTTTCTTACTGTGTCACTGGCACCATTCGTTGTAAAAAGAACAAGTGCAGATGCAGTGGCGGTATAAGGGGAGAGGTGCCCTTGCTCCCCACCTCTGATCTGCACTGCCAGGAGGAAACCTCACAGTGATCCTCTCCCACCCATCCAGCTCCAACCAACAGCTTAAAGACTTGCCCCTAGAAATCACGTTTAGAGGAGAAAAATAATCTGAGTTATTATATGAGTATTTGAATACATGTGTTTGCACATCTGTACTCATATGGTAAGTCACCGGGATGAGTCTGTGGTCATTCATCAGGCATCTGTGAGGCTTTTCTAGCTAAAATGGAGCATCTGAGGCTGGTCATCTTGTGTAAGGTATTTCCAGGTTAAGAAAAGTTGCCATTACAGGATCAGAGCAGACAACCACCTGGCTGAAGTATAATAATTTAATATAGTGAGGAACCTACCACATTTAAACATACTAAGTAGGACTATGAACTTGCAATCACTGCAGAAATGAAATGTTGCTGCCTTTCTGCCCAGGCTACAGCCCCCTCTGTGAGTTCAGCAAAACATAGGATTATCCATCATAGGCTTTGCTACAGGGTCCCCCCAGCTTGTGTGGCAGCTTGACTGTAATTTCATATTCAGCTCAGCTTGGGCCTCTACACCAGTACTTATTTTTCACATCTCTTCCAGCATCACATATTCCCAGATTTCTGTATTTCATGAACAATGTACATGAATGGTATTTCCCCAACAGTAAGCCAACATTTTTCTTAGTCATGTCAATTAGGCATTAATCCCACAAATGTAAATATTTATATTTGAGTAAGAGAGTAAGCCTACTGATTTACTTTCTTCCTATTTCTTATCTCTGCTTCCATTGTACTGTTTCTCAGTTCTCAGAGGTTATTGATACAGATGTTACATAAAACTGTTTTCTAGTATCTTTCATGAAGAATGTAAATTTAAATAGAAGTAAGCACATAATTGAATACTTTGTCCATAATCAGATTATCACATGGATAAATTTTTGCCGTTGTTAGCTGCCCAGAAAGACAACACCCATTTTACTCCAATCATCTGGTAAGATATGCATATCACTTTGCAATACAGTTATGTGTAGTGGACCAAAATACTCACCTTCACAGTGGTAGTACTCAGAAACTGAAGAATGTACAGGCTTGTGCTTTGGTTGAGGAGGACAGAGATTTATAAAAGGGATCTAATAGCTTTGAAAATGAAGAAGGATGATGACACTGCAGGTCAGGAATTAAGATAGCAAGGAGTTGTCGTCTAATGAACTTTCCCAAACCTCACCATGGGAAGCGTGCTAGAAGTGGGGCTGTCTTTGGAAGGTGGTTAGATCATGAGTTGGCTCTCATGTCCAAAAACGCTGCTCTTTGCAAGAGGAGTGATTTAGGGCACCTTGCAGTGCCTATGAGGATTTACTTGGGCTGCTGGAGCAATACTGCATCCAGAGGCTACAAGAATAGGTCAAAGCCATCTCTGCTTGTCTTCTCCCCTTTTTTGAGTGCTTTCTCTATGTCTGTAGGACACATAGCATATTCCCACACTGTGTGCTTCTTAAAATATGTTCTATTCAGAGGCAAAATGTCCTAGCACATTAGAATTATTTCAGATATTTTCAAGTGAAAAAAAATGAGATAAAACTAATCCATGAAGACACTCACCATTTTATCACTGGGTTAATTCAGGGCTTGGCATGAGTGGCACATCTCTGTAGACGTTTAATGGGCAGGAATCTATTTGCACAACCGCTGCGTTGGCTGGTAGCCTCTGTGTTGGAGGGTGCACAGTGAAACTGGAGTTCAAACATAATTCCTCTCCTTTGGAAAGCAGCTGCAGACAAGGGGACAAGAAACCAGCAGGTTTTTAGCCACCTGCCTAATCTCTTAAGCCCAAAATTGTTGAAATAAAGCAGAGCTGCTCAAAATGTGACGGTTTGGGTTTTCACAAAATACATTCTCTGCTTGGATGGTTCTTCCAGGTTCACACCCACTGATGTTGCTCTGGCTTACAGGCTGGGATGAATAGAAAATCTCCAAACGGCAAGTCTAGCCAAAATGAGACAGAAGGCTTTATACCATGAAAAACCATTGAGTTTCAGATGTGTTCCACCTAAACTCATAAATTTCACATCTGAACACATCTGGTTGAAAAACAGCTAGATTTCCTTAGCACTCAGCTGAAAATTGCAAGGGACTCCAGCTGTCCCTGTCTAGCACATTAAATCAGACAAAGAGGTATGGGGCCGTGCTCGACTGACGTTATTAATACTACTCTCTGGTGGCAGATTCCTACCCTAGAACAATTCCTACCCAGGCGAGCAATGAAAGAAATGAATTTACCATACATTACTGGTACTTTCATTATTATTATTACTACCCTAGTTTTATGCTCTCCTTTTGTTTCAGCATCCTCTTATTCTGGCATTCATGTCAATTTGTGTCTGATAGATACTTTAAAATGTTTTCCTTTAATATTCCGAGCTTTATTCTTCTTTCCATTACTGTATATTCCACATAAGGGCAGCACTGTATTCTCTGGATGCCACCTCCTAACGGTGGCCAATGTTTAGGGGGCCCTATCTGTGAATGAGCTGATGTTGCGCTTGTCATGAGACCCAACACAGGATGCAGAGATACTACAGGTGCTGCCTCTATGCCTGTTCTCCAAAGCCTGGCCTGTGAAGAAAACCAGAAAATCTGTGTTGGGTGAATAAATATTGATGGTAGTAGCTGACATACAACTTGTGTAGGGATGATCAGCAGGGTAGGTAAACTTGCTATCTTAAGAGGGATTTTTTTAGACAGTAGGGTTATATTTTCACTGAACAAGAACTTCACATATATTTTGGGGAAAAAAAACCCAACCCTGACTTTCACAAAATCTTCTGTAGCAATTAGTAATAAAAATAGTGTAATTTAAAAAAGAAAACAAAAACCTAGAGAACAGAATTCTGTGGGGAAAGAGAAAAAGTCGGCATGTAATGACCGAGATTAAAATTTATCCTTTCGCTTAGAAGACATCTGTTTCCTATTTGTATGCAGCATATTCTGTTTTATATAGATGCCACACAGTATATCAAGAGGTTTCTTACCAGTTGTCACAGAATATTGAGCAGAACTTCACATGTATGAATTAATTTTTGTCAGACTATTGTTTTCCCCAGTAGTTGAAAAAAAAATCATATTTAAAGCTTAGAGACATTTTCTTGGCAACCCAGATGTGATTTTATAGGGGTGCATGGAACTGTAAATGTACTGAACGCCTCGTAACAGTGATTCACACAGACTGTACGCATTTGGTGGATTGTCAGTTATAGCCTGTAGGCAGTATGACAGCACTGACAGCAGATACTGTGGAATCATCACCTTTCATACTCATTTCCTCATGAGGAAATGGTGGATGGTAGAAAAATCATTGGTAAAACATATAAGGTCTGTACGTTATTTGGCTGAGCTGAGAACAGCAAATATAATGACAGTCATATACAAATCAGTGAAGCAGGCAACATATGGGCTAGCTATTACTGTGTATAAAGTTGGTTCAGTCTCAGTGTGAATAAAAAGTGGTGAACATATATATATATAACTTAAGAAACAAAGATTCACTACTTAAAAATGAAATTGCAGACTCAGAAGACCGTGTTTGGAAGAGCCTTTAGAGAAGATCTATGTCAAGTCCTTTAACCAAGAAAGGATGAATTGCATTTAAGCATTCCCTAAAAGGGTTTGTCCAGCAGGTTTCTGAAAACTTCCAACATCCCTAATGAGTCTGTTCTGCTAGTTCAGGACTCCAGTCATAAAGGCTGGTTTTTTTCCGCAACATCCAAATTAAATCTTCCTTGCTGCAAATTAAGATAATTTCTTCTTATTTTCTCTGAGTGGCTGTGGAGGGAAATTTATCACAATCCTCTTTCAAATAACATTTAGAGCATTCCATTGGAAGATTACCATCTAATCACCCTCCCCAAACCTACCTGCATCTAGGGTAAGAAAGATCAGTCCTCTGTCATAGTTAATACTTCAATGTCTTGTAATCCAGACTTTTTTTCCAGTTTCTCTGTGTCTTTTATAACAAAACACAATGTGGCTTTTGAAGTCTTTTCTAGCAAAGCAAAGAAAGCTATCATTATCTCCTGTGAGATATGTATGATGCTGTCTTTAGTACAGCTGAGATGAATTAACAGCGTTAAATTATTACTTCATATTCAGTTTAGAATCAGCCTCAATCCCAGCCTCCCAGTTTGAGTAAGCACTTACTTGTCTGTCTGATTTTTCTTTCCCAGATATCGCATCGTGCACTGTTGTTACTGAATGCCATCCTTGTTTGGGCTTTGCTCTTTCTGATTCCTCACATTCAGTTTGAATTCTAGTCCCATTCTTCAAAATGCTTTAAAAACCTCCCAACATGGTGTGTCACCTTTCAGCCCACTCTCCTCTGTCCTCTAAGCTGTTCACTGGAATGTTGGTTCCAACTCTGTGCAGGAAAGGCGCTTTCCAAACTCCTGAGAAGTGCTGCTTCAGAGTGTTTTTTCAACCAGCTGGGTGCTTCATGTTTATACCAATGTCCATTAACTGCCTTTGTATCATGTGATGCTACTAAAAACTATACTCAACTCCAGAATTATCTGTATCTAATGCTTCCAACTTATCTACCAAGCTGGAATCTCTGTTCTTCAGATACCCATGCTGAGCTTTTTTAGTCTTGTTGATGTCTTCTAAGTATTTGCAAACTGTATAGTCGCTTGTTCGACAGCTCCTGCTGGTATTGAGGGTAGAATCACTGGTTTACTCTTTGCCAATACAGGTCTTGCCAAAGATAGGCAAGATAGTCATGTTTGATCTTCTGCCAACAGAATGGGCAGTCTCACTGCCTCCCTTCTTCAGCGGTGCCAGTGTTTCCCTCTGAAGTTTCACTGAAAAGGGAAGTATCTTCCCAAGTTATGAACAAAATCTTGTTTTTCAAAGGGAAAAATAGATGAAAAAAACTGTGCCTGACTGATCCCAATTTTCAAGTGAGGGGTGGAAGGTTTGGGTGTATTTTGGGGTGGGAGGAAAGACTGCAAGACAAGAAGACAAGTATTTTTAAAACCACCACATTACTCCCATTGTTATTCCTTAACTTTTAACAGACCTTATCCATCTGAGAATTCTCTCTCGTTTTCTAGATCAGTTTAATTTCTTTAAGAGCCTTCTGTGAATGACCTGCTTCAAATGCCTTTTAGAAACCCAGTTTGACAATATCAGTAAGATCTGCTTTGTCTGCATGTTTGTTACCTTCAGATAACTCTAGTAGATTTGTGACATATGACTTCACTTCACAGAAGCCCTATAGCTTTTCATTGATGTACCGCATTTATCCACATCCCTACTGACTGTGCTCTTCAGAGCATTTCTGCTGTTTTTACTGGTGTAGACATCACATTTGCTTTTCTGACCATTCCTTAATCTGCCTTGAAATTCTTTTTATTCTGCATCTCCAGTAAAACAATCAATTTTTGCATCTACCAGTATTAACCTGCATCATTTTTTTGGCACAGTACACTGTTTATGCACTGGTTTTAGCCAAAAGGGGTGAGATTCATTGTGTTATAAGAGTTTTACAGTAGATTCTTTATATTTTCTCAAGCCCTCAAAAGCTGATTTAATATCTTCACAGCCATCGTTCTGCAGAATAAGGCCAGATCCTGAAGCGGCACAGATTAACATAGCTCCGGTGCTTTCAGCATTGTGTTAGAATTAATAAAACTAACTCGAGAGGTGACTAGTTCCCCTTCTATGCAATTAGCAAAATTACTTTTTAATTTGGGTATCACAGTCTATCCATAAGAAATAATATTTGATGCCTGCCTCCTCTTCAGAAAGCCCCTCCTAATACCCTGAAGTTTTCTGCATTTTCTCTCCTTTGCTCTCCACCAACCTAGTATCCCACTAGAAACGTGCCAGTGCAGTGTCTTCTCACCAAGGATAGAGACCTCTGTTAGTCTGCCTCCAGGACCCTCAGCTGTATCTGATATTTGAATATCTTAATCCGTTATCTTAACGTTTAAAAAGGAGTGTGCAAGTGTTATGTTCATGGTGCAGTTATTCAGGTCTTAGAAAACACCTACCATAGCAAATAGGAAAATAAGAGCAAGGGAGTTACAGTAAGCACTAAGTATTTTTCTCCACTTAACACCTTTCACTCACCAGGAGTGGATTACAGGAAGGAGCATGACTTCCTAGCTCAGGGGGTTACCTTGCTTCTGAAGTAGCTTCTGAAGACCAGCAGAGACAATGTGTTGAGGGCCAAAACTCCAGAATTTCCCGTTGTGTTATTGCATTGTGGTAAAACCAGAACCAGCATAGCGTGACTGACTTGCTAAGCCCAAGGTGTAGCGTGCCAGGACAGTTGCCAAGTTTTCAGACTACGTCTTTGTTGTCTTTCAGGATGTAGACTGCCAAGATATGTGGTTTTGGCTGAGTGGAAGCACTTTTTGTTTCAGTATGTCAACATAGCAGGCTGATAGATCAAAACATATTATTACTAAGTTCCGACATGCATGGGATACTGGCAAAGAAAGTGGTTTCTTTATCTCTTCAACAACCGGGCATTACAGGATGGATGTCTGTGATGTTTGCTTTTGATTCGTTATAGGTTTAGGAACACTGAAATGGTTGCAACTTTAAATCTCAAACTAAGGTCATGGGCAGAGGAGAAAATTGTTCTTGTCATTGGTGATTGGACTTGTGAGGAAATGAGGATATTGACTGAAGGTCTTCAGGTGTGAAGAACCGCGGGGTTTACATAACCAAATGATTACTTATTCACCGTTCACTGTCTGCTTGCACCCAGGACTGAGAGGCATCTATCCGAGTGCTGCAGAGAGCTTCTGGTTTGGTTATGGTTTCTTGTTGCTTTCCTTTGTCTACCAGTTATGGCACTACCACCAAATACTGTCATGTTTGCTATGTATTCATTCTTTGTACACTGCATTCTCCGTGCCTGGGCTATAGTATAATTGTGTGGTTAGCCAGCCTTTAGCAGAAGCAAAGGGAGATTTCACCACTTGCCAATTGTGAAATTGCAGGATATGGTACATGATGATCAGGTTCATCTCCCAGGGGAGCTGTATTTCACTTTCTTCACCGGACCTCTAAAATGTTAGTAGGTAGAAGTGACTACATTGACTAGAAAGTCAGTGCTTGCCTTGGTGCTTTGAGTGAGACTGGAAGCTAACCAGTCCCCTGGCATAAATTGAGACAACAATTCTTCAGTGTTCACCACTGAATACATAAAATAAGAAGAAGATTTAATGAGGTCCAGTAATTTCTAGTCTGTCCTTTCCCTTAGGCAGGGAAAGGCAATGTCATCCATAAATATAAACACTTTCTTGTTCATTATGCTTTTTGATAGTTCTGGTTGGTTTTGTTTAAGCAGAATTTCCTTCTGAATTTCATGGAAGGTCTGTCTGCCTTTCTGCTTGGTTTGAGACTTGTGCCTGATCAGGAAAAAAAATATTTTTCTGTGAACTTTACTTCAGTAAGAAGCAAAATCATAGGACTGATCCTTTGAATACTTGGGATAGTTTCTGGATGTAAGAGTTCTAGAAAATGGAAAAAAACAGCATGCAAAGGCAGATGTGGCTTCCCTATAAAGCACCTGGGCCTGCCTACCCTGCCCCGTGGGGGCTGGCCACCTGAGACTTCTTTGTAGGACATATAGGAAGGACATCCATGAGGATGGTCCACCCAAGTACAGTGGGAACCTGCTAATCCCATGGAACTCATGTGTACCCTGTCTTCTGCTGAAGAAGATTTCCAGTTAAAGCCTGGATGCCAAGACTCATTTTCCAATTAAAAGGAAAAATATGTTTTTGGGTAAAGGAAGCCTGCTCTTAAGAAATCAGAGGTAGACTTAAGCTCCAGCAATTCACTCTGTTCCTGTTGCAGCCAGTGCCTAAAAGACAGTAGTCAGGAAGTCATCTGCTGATTTAACTAGCCTGAAGGGATTGCAAGGTGTCAGTAGGGAATTACCAGCCCACAGGGGATTTTGGTAAAATGTCTTTCATGGCAAATGAGTCACATGAAAAGGCTGTCTGGAATTCACCAGTGCTATGGAAGAAACACAAACTGCTGTCTGACTGAAGGCACAATTGCAGATGGCACACAAGTCAGAGGAATAAGAATTAACAGCCAAGGGAGGCCACAGGGAAAAGAAGTGCATTGTGGCTCCTTTGGTGTGACAGGAGCAACCAGGTAGTGAGAAAGCTTGCACGAAGGGGTCCATATCACTTCTGTGGGTGCTCAGGAGGCTGGTACTGAAGGGTCTCCATGTGAGGTGTGCCCATGCACAAGGAGACTCCCATGGGGGCTACAGGGTGCTGAGCACCCCAGCACCAGGAGTGTGGAATGGGACAGGAGGGCAGAGCCACAGCAGCTCCTGCTGCCATCAGTGTCTGTCCCCAGGCCGGACCCAGCTGCAGAGAGCTGGGGAGAGAGTTGTGACTTGGGGAACAGGAGGCTGATGGGCACAGTTCATTTAACTAATTGCAGAGAAAGAGAAGAGGTAATTAAATCAGAGTCCAAGTGTATACTTGAAGGGGAGGGGAGGATACCTGAAACTATGGGACTCTCTAATCTCACAGATAAAGGCAGAACAAGATTTAGTTTCATGAAGTTGAAGTCAGCCAAGTTTAGCACTGGGTGCAATTAGCTGCTGAACTGGCAGGAGGTGAGAAAGTCTTCAGCACTCGGAGTCCTCACACCAAAGCTGAATGCTTTTGCCAGGGACAGGCCATTGCTTAGGCACACATGGAAACCGAAGATCTCAGCTGCTGGCCAAGAGTCCACAGCTCATGTTGTACCATGCTACACCATGTACGTGCCACACCATCACCCAGTCTCTGTGGATTTGTGACTGACATTTGAAACCAGGATCAAGTCCACTGTTGGGGCACTGCTTGCAGTCACAGCTGAGAGTTATGATTACAATCATCTTCATTATCATCATTGTCCCTATTCCTACTATCATTGTTATCTGTATTCGTGTAGATCAGGACCACTTTGTACTGAGGGCTGTAGGGACACTGTGGCAACTAAAGCCATGGGATTCCCTGACCCAAAGAAAATTTCCTTCCCTTTAACTAATAAAATGCATAAAAGAAATTGCCTAGTGATCTTCCCTCCCCTCTTCTCCTTTTTCATGAAGCCCTTATGGATCACAATAGTTTGCTATTGAAAAAAAATCCCTATGTCAGAAAAGTAATTTAATCTTTATTTCCCTTTTTTAATGAATAGTGGGTAACCTAATCTATACTGCCTAAGTGGGTGTGTTTGGCAGTTCTTCAAACTAAAACAAGACTCAAAAGATTAAAGTGGAGCTTGGCTCAAGATCAGGTGAATCAGCACAGTTATAATGGCACAAAATGGCCTGCAGGATGGCCTTCTCTTCTGTAATTATACAGAGTTTTTATGCCGTACAGGCAAAGGAAGTAATTTAATTTATCTGTTCTAATTAAATACGTGATATGAGGAAACAGTGATGTGTCTGTTTAAAACATGCTTTAGATTCTTTTGGTGAGAAAGTGAATGGGCTGACTGCAGCTACCGTGCTCTAATGTGACTGCAACTTTCCCATTAATGCACACGCTCCTAAGTGTAATTTATGTAACAAACTCTAATGGCAGGTTTGGGCTGACATATGGGCTGAAACTTCATGCAAAGAACTGGACTTTGCGGGTGTTTTCCCCCACCTTTTTATACTACGTGAGTTTATTTTGCAACCTCTTGCAAATCAACTGGGGCAAATCCTCATATCCACAAAAATGAAATGAAATTCAGTTACCACAGTACCAGGACCAGTGAAGATATTTGGGAAAAGTAATTCCCATAGACTGTAGTGGAAGCAAGGTTTTGCCCACATGTGACTGTGGTCTCGTTTAACTGGAAAACAGTAATGTTGCCTTAGAAGGGGTATTTAAAGGCTGACATTCAGTATTTCTTTTCTCATCTACTGGTAAATGCCTAATCATAAAAGTCCTGCCTTTGGTTTCAAAAGCCAAGGTCAGCCCTGAGCTGTTACAATGAGGTGTTAATGGGAAGAACTGGAGAGGGGGTGGATTGTGATGAGTGATGGAAAAGGATTTAGGAAGTCAAATTGTCAGATACTGATCAAACATGGAACAAGAAAATTAATCAGGTTCTCCCATTGTGTCTGTCTTATCTAGGGCCAAGACAAGCAAAAGAATTATCTGGGGGCATTCATTAAAAAATTTATATCAGCATTTTAAGACCACTAAGAGTGTGCCGTCTTAACATAGCACTATATGTTTTGCGGGTGCTTTCCCATATTTTTATGTGTAATTTTTAAAAAAGGACTGGCATTCTTAAAAACTACCCCGTCAGTAAAGAGGATAAATGCTTTTGAAGAAAAACTGGTTTTGTGCTTCCAGTGTTTGTTTGCTGTAAGCTGGCACTCTTATTTCATTATCTATCATTAGTTTGTAATGGTTTGAGATTTGCAGAAGGACTTGACATTCCAGCTGTTTAGGGATGAGAAATTATGCTGTAAATTGGACTATAGCTTTTTGTTGAGCATTAGAGCTACTAGGCTTTGGGGGAGGAAAGAGAGTCTGAAAGCTTTGGTCCTGTTGACAGTGATATCATGCCCAGGGAGCCATCCTCAGCTCACAGCTCTGCCTGGGAACTTAAAATGAAGATAAAAGAAGGGTGTTACCTGTACCATCCAGAAAGGCTTTGGCAAGTTACCCTGGAAAGCTACCAAAGGAAAGTGGTGTTTCTGAGAGAAAATAACAGCTTATTCAGCTCCTAAAGCTGGTGGTGTTAATGACTTGGGGAGCAGGGCATCTTGTTTATGTAGCCAAATGCCATTTGCTGACTGTGAGCGATGGGTTCGCCAGGGCAGAGCCTGTCCCAAGGTTTGCTGGCAAGCCAGGAGAGGTGCCTGCCTCTGACTTTCAGGAAAGGGGTGCAGAAGCTTCCAGGGTGAAGCCCCGCGTGGGTGCCTGCTGGCTGCAGGGCAGTGCTGCCAGCAGGCACGGGGCAAGTTCACTCCCTAGTGCCACCTGAGATGAGCACCTGCTCCTCCTGGTGTCCTTTGTGCCTCTGCTCCCCTGGGATAAAAGAGAAGTTACCCATCCCCAGCTGCACCCTGTGCCCTGGGGCGGCTGCAAAGAATTCATCTACCACTGCCACAAACTGTGAAGTACTCAGGAACTCAGCAGCACCTCACCTGATCCCCTGGACCACCAGTGATGGACCTTGGGGCTTCGACAACCTTCCTACTTATTTTGAGAGACAAATATACAGCTGCAGTTATGCTGTGGGCTGGTGGCAAGAATGAGGTGTGTTCTGCTCTCCTGCTGGGTCTTGGGAGATGTGTGGCTGTGGGTGATGTGGGATTTCAGTGCCTCTATTTCCCCCATGCAGTAGCTGGTACTGTTGGCACTGGCAGTGGGATGGCAGCAGTCTTAGGACAGTGGCTTGTGGCCTCGCTTGGCATCAGCAGCCCGACCCCAATCCTTCACCCTCAGGGTGGGCTGAGGCTGGCAGCAGTATTTGGTAGCGAGGGTGGGAGAGGAGACTGTGAAGGGGGCAGGCAGCATGAGGAAAGGGAGAGGAAAGATGGGGCCGAATTAGAGGAAAACGAAGGTCAGTTATAAGAAAGAGCAGAGACAGGATAAAAAGAGAAGAGGAGAGTGGGGAGGAGGGAGAAGTGTGACTAGAGAGATGCTTTAAAAATCTAAAGGAGAGGAGAGTAGCTCTATCCCCATTCCAGGGCCTAAGGGGAAGGCAAACAGCTGCTCAGGTGGGTTCATGGTCACACCTGCACCTCTGTAAAACTAAGATTGAAATATGAAATGATCCCTGAAATGCTTCAGTGGCTTCCCTGCAAAAGCAAAACCGAAAACCCTAAGTAAATTCTTCCCAGAGCCCTGCCTCCTAACGTGAGTCGCTAGTGAAAGCCAGGTTTTGCCAACATGGTGACAGTGGCGATAAGGAACACAAAATGTGGGATCTTTTCAGTCTTTTGAAAGCTCTGAAATCGCTGCTAGTACGACGGCACCTACCTGTGTGCTGTGTGCTCCCCTCTGCACACACTGGGTCCCTCTTTGAAGGCTTGGCTCCTGCACCCGTGTCCTGCGGCGCCGGCTGACCCGTGGGTCAGTTCTGCTTCCCAGTGTGTGCCGTAAACGGCACTTCTCTAATGGCTGTCCCATGTCACTGCAGGAGTATTGCTTCCATTATGGAAAACTGAGTGTTGCTTCCTCTGGCTGGGGCAATATTTGGCGTTTCTGCAAGCAGCAAGTCTAGGGGTGAGAAGAGGAAAGCTGGCTGTGGGAGCCAAACCTTGGCCCAGGTCCAGCCCGGCAGGAGCCCCATTGCCAACACTGATGTGTTTTTTGTCTTGGCACCTCACTTAATCCCTCTATTCCTTAAGTGTCACCTGAGAAACTCACCTCTTCATGATTCAGGCTTTGTAGGAGAGGCAGCTGCCAGTTCCATGCTCTTGGTGGGGTGACACACAAGGGTTGGGCTGATGTGAGCTGGATGCCCACCCTGTTACGTGAGAGAGCCAGAAGACATGGTGCGAGGTAGGCTGTCAGGATCTAAAAAAGTGTATGAGAAAAAAGACAGTAGTTGCCATCAGCTAAGTAGGTGTTTTACACTCACTGCGAGATAGTTTGTGAGGTGCTGGGGCATGAGGTACATGCATGAAACATCTGCAAAAGAGCAGTGCCAGCAATTGCAGAGCATTGAGCAAAACCCACTGAAAGCAGAGGTTGTTCTCACACTTCCATGCTAGTGGCACAGCAGCTGGCAGTCTGTCCTTTAGTCCAGGTCTGACATCCAAACGTGGAAATGGCTTTCCCTTTCCTCTGCCCCAGGGCAGAGGGAGCAGCAGCACAGGGCTTAGGACTTTCCCAGGCACACGAGTGGGAATCAGCTGTAGCAGAAGGGCTCCAGTGGTCTTTGTAGCTCAGGAGGCTTCCTTGTCATCTCCTCTCCCCCATTCCAGCTGTGCTCACCAACGCCAGTGAGGCTCCACTCCTTCCCTCTGCTCTGATAACCGATCCAGACCCATCGCTTGCTTTCCCAGGCGTCCCAGGCTCTCCCAGACACGGCGGTGTCCCCTGGCTGGTGGCTGTGGGTGTGTGCACCCAAGCAGGGCGCAGCTCGGTGGCACTCATGCGCACGGCTGTGGGCAGGGCCTGCTCCTGTCCACTCGCTGCTTCCTCCTCGCTCTTCCAGCCTCGCTGGGGCTGTCCTGCTAGGTCTGTAGAACGTCCTGCCTGATCACTTTCAGACAGTTTTAACCTATCTTGACACTTATATCTTCAAACCAGTTCACGTATAGCTTTTAGTGAGATCCATGTGACATACCAAATACTCTTCTGAAATGCTGGCCTGTTTTATGAAAACTTTTTTCCTCTCCCCATTCAGTTTAACCTGATTCCCCAGATTACTGCTCCATTGCCCACCTCTGCTAACAGCATTAAAACACATGGCCAGCTTTGTTAGCTCACCATACACACACAGGCAGTTTGCTAAGGAGATTCATAGCATTGCTGCTAGTACTCCCATCTCGTGCTTTTAATTACACTTTGGGTAATCCAAAACACTCCTTCCAATATTTATTTTTCTCTCTGCTGATAGTACTTCTGACATAAGGCCTTCTTGTATCACCTGTAGGATGCAAGTTGGCTGTGCCGGCGGTTTTACTTTTTTACTGCCCTGCAGCGTGTGCTTTTTTCACCTGCATCATGTTAAGCAGAAGAGGCAGGAAATCTGATGTGTGGCCGACCAGGGTCTGGCATCCTTAGGAGCTTCAGTCAGTTTGGCACTGCTGCTGTCTTGGGAGCATGAGCACAGTGTTTGGGCATGGCTGGGGACAGGCTGATACTCACAAACCTGGGATTTTCGTTGCCCCACAAGGCCTGCAGGGCAGGGTAAAGTGAGTTCAAAATTACAGGTACACGTTTTACACCAAAATGGTTTTGAATGATGACAGTTAACCGCGTAATCATACTTCAGTGCTCAGAAAACAACATGGCAGTAGATAGTCCACCATTACTGCACTCTACTAGCAACTGTGCAGTAAGAGCCATGACAGTGTTCTCCTTGGAAGAGTTCTAATTTTTAAGTTTCACTCAGTGGCACGATCCCTCTGTGAGAAGGAGCGCTTGACAAAGAAAAAGACCACTGTGAGCACCAGGTGGCCTGACAAAGCCAAAGTGTTATAACAAAATCCAGCTTTGATGCAGCCAGTTGTAAAAATAAATTATGTTTAATTATTGAATCTGTCCATAGATATATGGGGGGCATGTATACACATACATATACACACATATATACATATAACTTGCATGCATTACTGTTTCAGTTTTCCTGGTTAGTTCATGTTTCAGCTGAGGAGCTGTTTAAGAAATTTCCCACCTCCTGCTTGGCCTTTCTTCTTCATTATATATAAGCATTTGTTGGTGTCTGATGGCATCTAGTTCAAATGCGTAGCCAGACCAAACTCAGGAGAACATAAACGGGAGCCATAAGGCACTCTATAAAATAGCCTACACCTTTCATGAACTGGAATGGATATTTGTCAGTATTGAGGCACTGCAATTAAATTAAATAAGCCTT
The DNA here is from genome assembly GCA_028565335.1 of Limnodromus scolopaceus. NCBI lineage: Eukaryota > Metazoa > Chordata > Aves > Charadriiformes > Scolopacidae > Limnodromus > Limnodromus scolopaceus. Next base: position 35,730,489 of record JAOXNO010000024.1, read on the forward strand.
GGCAATAGCTCTGCCATATCTGCCTGTACAATGCTCCTTCAGCAGCAACACTCCCATGGGAAATTAAATATACAACCTGTGCATTAGACAGCCTTATTGTCTGGGTGCCTGCGGTCGAGGAACCCTCAGCCCTGCCTCTAAAACAAAGCCCTTGTGGACAGAAGGTTTTGGGCTTCCCTGAAATGAGTGTGCAAGCTCAGGAGCAGGCACTGTCTCAGACAATATGCCTGCAACATGCCCACCCTGTGGAGCACGCAACCACGAGAGGCAGAGAGACTGGGGGAGACCTTGGATCTTCTCCTGTGTTGGCTCCCCTGCTGTGGGCTCTTTTCCCTGCAGCAGACCTAAGCATGGGTATAATGTGAATGAAATAATAGTAATAATAATAATAGTAGTAATACTAATGATCACCATCATCATCAAAACAGTAAAAAATAGTCCTGCCCTCCTAGGGTGAGAAGTTCCAAGTGCAGGTTGTCCCTTTCTCAGGAGATCACTCGGGCCTGACTATTCAAGTGGGCATGGTCATCTTTCATTACCCTTATGGTGAGCTTTCCTATTATTGGGAAAGTCACGCAAGCCTGAGGAGAGCAAAGAGCACCCTGCTGACAACGCTGGGATGAAAGATTCTCTCTTTGGTGGAGTTGCCATTTTGGGGGGACTCAGTGCTTCCCAAGGATTTTTTGGATTAATGGCTGCAGTGACCCCACAAAAATGTTGTGGTAGTGAAAGAGAGGAACCGTATTGCCAGCACACTTTAATATAAAAGCACAGGGTGGGGAGCACTTTCCATGTCCTCCTGCGTCATCTGCAGTGCGTAGTTTAGGAACTATTCACTTGCTTTTTGTTGTCTAAATGCAGTTTTTCTTAAATTGTTTACTAGACCGGAGAAAAGATACTAGAAATGTGTGAATGACTGGTTTCTAAATTCTTTGGGTGGGCAGGAAAAATGAAAGCACAATTTCCTTCACAGTGAATGAAATATTTTGGTTCAACACCTCTTACTTTTTAAAGTTAATTTAGTCAAATTCAGCTTCAGAGTTTTCTTTGGAAAACAAATTTTCCAAAATGTTTCCCAGGTGTAATCAGCAATCTCAGATCTTCTCCAAACTGTTAGACTTGAGATTGCATTTTTTTATAAACAAGATGTTTAAAAAATTGCTCACATCTAAAAGTGATGCAACACTTCAGTAATTTCTATGACAAAAGCTATTAAACAGTTTTATGCTATTAAATATGATGGTAAGGGTGGCAACATAGTATTGTACTCCAATGTAATTAAGTTCTTTCCATTTTCCCATGAAACTAAGCCGCTTCAAAGTGTATTCTCAGAAAACGCTAACTTCTCCACGCTAGGTAAATCATGCCAGAGTGTATTAGTCTCTGCATTATCCCCACTTTCATGTAATTAGATATTTCAGAGACTTTTTTTCAGGACTTTTCAAAAGTAGAACTAGGAAAAATCAAGAAACAGGACTGGGCGTAGGGAGTTCAATAATGAGAATCTCAATTAGAACATAAGACAGGTGGAAAAAAAAGAATAATAAAGGAAATTAAGGGCTTTTCATCTGAAATAAAGGTAGAGATGATAATATTACTTTGGATTTGAAGACGGGGTGTATGCAAGGTGAAATACTATAGAAATATACAGCCAAGTATGGTTTAGAGATCAATTCAGCATCTTTTCCTAAAAGAATAATGACATGAAGGTATTTAAAATATTCATTTGATCATTACTTTCATAGTGTGTATGTGTAGGAGATACTCAAATGCATCGTGGTTTGGTAAAGAACTCAAAGAATAGAATTAAAAGAGAGAATTAGTAAAATACAAAATCAAATCAGGTACTTACATAACAAAAATAAGTATTACAGAGAGCTGAAATAGGGTAAAACAAAAGGTGTGGATTTGTGCTCAAATGCAATGTGTTTTATAACTAGCAAGTATGTTACTAACTGCTAGTTAT
>JAOXNO010000024.1:35732627-35754686 GCA_028565335.1 Limnodromus scolopaceus
AAAGGAAAGGAAAGGAAAGGAAAGGAAAGGAAAGGAAAGGAAAGGAAAGGAAAGGAAAGGAAAGGAAAGGAAAAAAAGAACAAACAAATTTTCTCTTCTCTGGCTGGGGATGCTATGAACCTGAAGAGACATCTCCTACAAAGGAAGCTTGCTCACATGCTCAGTTGATGTACACCAGCAGAGTGAGGGGCTATTTCAGCTGACACCAGCTCAGATCTCACCTGTGACATTTACACTTCCCAATCAAGTTAAAGTTTAATCCTGCCAAGAAAGAGGAATGGTAAATATGACTTTCAGTTACTGTGGAGGAATTAGGAGTCCTGTAAATCTGTGCCCCATCTTGGGATGTAGACCTTGGGCCACCCTCCTCTTGGTGTGGGATGAGGGACATAGGAAGCGGTGGGATCTTTTCAGCCTGGTGAGAGCCAATTTTGAAGGACATATTTTAGCAGCTACTAACTGCTATAGTAGCTAGCTGGCCAACTAATTAGTTAGCTAACTAATATGCATTGCTCCTGGTCTCCAGAGAAAAATGTTTGAACTTTGTCACCAATGAAGCTAGCTGTTTTGTCCTAGTCTGAGGCCCAGCAGCAGATGAAAGCACATGCAATGTGGATAATCTGGTGATCAGAGCCCCAAAATAAAACAGGACCTGCTTTATCTGTGAGCCGGAATATGGAGGTGTAGTACTGCTAGCTGCTGTGAGCGGTGGTGCAGTCTCTGGACACACTGAATTCACTAAATGAAACTCCTCTATTGTTAATTTGTGTAGCTTCTTTCATCACAATTATCTGCTGGTTTAGTAGAGAGTTTTTGTCCTCTCTGCTGGATCCTTAAAATAACAAATAGAGTCTTGGCTACAATGGCAATGGGTTATTTAAAGGAGTGTGCAGAGTTGCTGATAAAGGGGAACTCCAAATACAGTCGAAAACATTTGGAATTGTTTTGTGGTTGAACAGGCATGGGCAAAAAACTTGTTAATAATATCAGATTATAATTTCCTTTAAAAACAGATAAAGTTTTCATGACCCACAGCATTAACGTTCTTTTTAAATAGACATCCTTACTAAAAAGGTTTCTCTTTGCTGGTGGCTGGATCTGTTTAGCAGAGTTGGGTGATACATTATCAACATGTTGTGAGAGAACAAGCTATTTAGTTTAAGATCTCAAAATATGAGATTTGCTTGCATGCGGGATAAGGAAGTTATTTTGCTATTTTAGCAGAAGAAGGTATCCATCAGAATAACCTGCCAATATCCTGTCACTGGTCGGGCTGGTTAATCACTTGAGAGCTATTCTTTTATAAATCACTGAATTTTGTTTTATGCAATTTTTTATTTAGAACTCATGCTCCTTTGGGTAGGGACCATATCTCCTTAGGGCCAGGTAAGACTGAATGTGCACTTATCTTCATTTTTGTTTCTGGTGTACAAAACAGAAGTACCTGTCAGCTTTTGAAAACAAGGGTCCTTGCAGTTATGCTATCATGGCACACTGGTTTTATTTAATGTTTAATTCAGTATTTCTAATCCAGAATGCAGCTCATCTGTTTGTTACTCACTGAACTGTCATCCTGATATATTACCAGCACATGAAATTCCTGTGCAATTAGGAATTGCACAGGAGCAGCTCTCAGTGCAAACCTGTGCCTCAATGTTCCTCAGCCCCAAACTGGTGATTTGTGGAGTTCTCCTTTGGGTCTTTTCATAGGGATTGTGGCTGCCTAAGCACTCTCCCAAAATTGGGTTTCCCTAACATAGGTAACAATTACCTTGAAAATTATTCTGGTTGGCTGTATAATTTGAATTTAGTAATATAATCTGAAGACACTCTATTCAGTTTTAAATGTTGTATATGCCAGTTGAAGGTGGCAATAAACTCAATTAACTAGGCTGATATAAACCTTATTTAATTCAAATTAAGTGCATTTCTGCAGTGGTTGGCATCTATTTCATTAATCGTGATTAAAACCTGCTTGGGAGCTAAATTGGTATGACTCTAAATATAGATAAAGCCAAAGGAAGACAAAACTGGAAGCTGAGCCTGAACTGGACTAGAAAGTTTGGAGTCCTTCTTTGTACCCAGAACACCAGAGCTTTGTTTGTTTTAATTAAAACTGGGATCCTGTAGAATGTAATGGATGCTGTTGAGAAAAGCTGCCTGCTTGTTTCTGATAATTGGATTTTTCTAGCCCAGATTAATATCCTACTATGCCATTTCACTGGGTCCGAGAGGATTCCTCCAAATAATTAAAAAATGAGTGCTGAAGACTGTAACCACCTCATTAAGATAAACTTACAACAACATCTTGGGTTCACATAAGGAGTTCCTTTCTTTTTTCCTGGAAAGAGGCCACAGTTTGTTTAGCCTGGCAGTGGCAAAGAGCTGATTTTTGTGTACGCAAAAAAAAAGCTTTTTACACCATTACTGCTGAATCATTGTGTCTCAAGCAACATGAAATTGGACTAAGCTTTGACAGCGGTTTTTGCAGAAACTAATTTTGAGATGGTTACAGTGCCCAAATAATGCAAAATAAAACATATGTGAAAGTATAAATATTTCCAGAGAACTTCTGGCACACAGTCTTACACCAGAGACTGACAAACACACCTACCGATACTTGATGCTAGAAATAATAGCTATTCTGTTTATTCATCAAAATGATATTATCTATTTGTGGTTTATGCTTAGTATATTATGTAGCAATATATCTAGTGCTGTTCTTTAAGATGAAAGCTTGCTTACTATATGATCAACCAGTATTATCATGACAGAACTAATTCACAGGTGCTGGATTTTGGGGATATAAAACCCGGGAAAGCTGGCTAGCCTATCTAGGAAGAAGCTGTTGGAAGAACTCAGTGGAGAAATATTTGGAGGCACTGAAGGATAATGGGAGGGGCAAAGAGATCATTGTGAGTGTTTAAAATATATGTGAAGATGATCAGAAATATATCAGTGAACAGAGTGGGGAGGAGCATCTGCCGTTGCATGTGCTTGTGCTTATCACATGTGCAACTCACCCAGGCTCTGCGAGGTACTAAGGTACAAATCTAACTTTAAACCTGAGAGCAGACTTATGGCACTTGCATGTGTTGATACCTTTGTGGGCTCGCAGGGGGTCCCCTTGCATGGTGAGAGAAGGTTTTAGACAGACACTTGCGCAGTGCATAGCTTTATTCAGAACTTCTTCCTAGGGCAAATTTCACACCAAAAGCTGTAAAATCAAGTAACGTCACATTTAGAGAGGTAAAATTTTATTATTCACTTATAGAAATATATTCTTTTAAAGCAATATTTTAAAAAAATTCTTATTTCTGGCTCCAATCACCATCAGTACCTTCTGTACTAAACATATGGAGAGCAGTCATGATGTCTGTAAATAAGTACTGGCTGAAGGAAGTGTCCTCACACAGGGAAGTAGAGGGCTATGTTTTATTCTCAATTAGGGATGTGCATTACAGTTCTGTAGTAAGGTAGGGCTGAAATGTTTGTTTCCGTATGACTTATCTCAGGTATTTTCTTTGGGCTACATAGTACCAGGGGATATTTTAAATAACTGTTATGGAGATTTCATGCGCTGGGTGAACTAGTCAGGTCCCAAAAGTGTATTTGAAAATGCTTTCCTCCAGGTGTCAGGTGGAAGCTGGGAGGTAACGAACGTGGCGGATTCCAGCAGGCACAGTGATTATGTCTGAAATACCTGCGCATTTTGCATGTTTTTCTGACATATTTGTTTGCAATGTGCAAGAACCCTGTATCATGATTGTTTCTAAATGAAAGTTGCAGATATATGCAAATTATATAAACTTTATCTTAATTCTGGAGATATTTTCTTGGGATTTGGGGGGAAAAAACATTGTATGAGAAGATCTGTCTGGGGCCAACTCAGTGAGTTGGTCTGGTGGGCTGTCAGCAGGGGTGGCCCGTGGTAGGTGATTGAGGAGGAGGGTAGGAAGTGAGGCATTTTCTAGGGTGTTCCTTTCCCTGGTAAGCACTTTTAGCTGCTGTCACTGTGGTAGAGAATTCCAGAGGCGTAACCTGTACCCAGACCATTCTGCTCAGCATATTCATTTGGATACATCCTCCATAAGTTGGTTTAATCTTTCTGAAGCCATTTACACTTTGGCAGTCACAACATGCTGTGGGAATTAATTCTGCATTTAACTTGTAGGATGTGCCTGTTTCCTGATACTGATGTAATTCCCACTTGCCTTGTGCTCATCTGCAGAGATCCTGGAGCACCACTGCCCAGGATTTCTCCACATTCCTCCCAGCAATGTTCAGGTTAAAGCACTTGCTACTCTGCATAACGTGATCATTTTCTGCACGCCAGACTGTCGCATACTGACAAATACCTGCCAGCAGCTATGGGTTTTGGGAAATTCCAGGTAAACATGATCCCTCAGCCTCTTACAGGTAACAGCTGCTACTTTTGCTCAAAGGGAATTCCCACTGACTTTGATCTGTAGGAGAGGACATCACCCCTGCTTTGCTTCGCTACAGTGAGGTAACAGGCATTAGCTAAAATGTTTGTTGAGGACATGTGATAGCAGTTACTTCCCACGCAGCAGGCCAGACTTTTCCACTGCTTACCTTAGTCATATACACTTTGCTCTTAATGGAATTGTTCTCTCTCCACCCCAGTGAAAGCACAACTGGAGTCTGAGCCAAAAAGCAGCAAGTAAAAACAGGACAAATACCAGTTAATTCTCTGGTATGACCCGTGGAAATCTGCAGGCATGTTGGATTCTGGCTTTTTGACCTTCTAAATTTGCTGTCTTCAGTGCATGGAGAAGCACTGAAGCTTTTAGGAGGTCTTCTTTTCATTGCATAATATTAATTGCAATATCACTCATTAAAACAGAACAATTATTAGCTGTGCTTACTTTGGGTGTGATGCACTGGCCAACCTCCTGGCCCTGTTTTATTCTAGGCACTGTAAAAACTCGGAGTAAGACTGCTCACCCAAGAGAGCTTAACACACACATCCTTAAAAGTGGATGAAATAAGAGAGAGGAGCTGGATGAGCAGGAAAAGTAAAAGAAGGGTAGCAAATACAGCATGAGGCACAGAATTCCTAGTCAGTCTTGTGACATAGCCTTTTACAGTCTCAGCGGTCAAAACCACATTGATCATTTACATTGACTCTTTCAGGCTTTTAGCATCAAAGTTTTGGTATTTTGTGTAATTCTGGCCTGAGTAAGGCACAAAGGTCCTTTAAAATCATTGTGTTCACCACATTTGGTACGTGTGTCAAACAGGCAGGCAGTGCAGCTCTCTGTCTCCTGAGCATCAAAGAAAGGTCTTGGGGGTTGTTTAAGGGCATTTTCTCTGTGCAGGCATCTGATAGTATTATTTAACATGGAAAAATACCTCCTCTAACACTAGGCCTATTGAGAAAGCCCCAAAATGTAGCAGGCGCTTTCAGGAGAAGATAGTCAGCCAGTGCAAAAATGGGTTTTTTTGAGTGTGTACCCTAATTCACAATTACTTATCAGAGGTGCTTCCTTGGAGCACAGCCATGCTCTCAGGTCAGAAGGGTTGCTGCGTGCAAGTAAACATTTTGAACCACTCCAATGCTGCACTGTTTATTCTCATTATATGGACAGACCCTGCCACTGTGCTGTTGTCCTTGGCATCAGAGAGCTTCAGAGGAGGCTTTGCCTCATGTTCAATGGCCAAGGCCACTACTCATGGCCAGATTTATCTGGTTTTGAGCCCCGTCTCCACCCCAAGCTTGCTGTGTGACTATCAGCCAGTCACTCAGTTTTCTGTGTCTTGCTCTCTCTCTGCTAAGATGGAGACAGCAGAGTTTCTTTACCTCACAGTGGGAGCATCTTTTATCTGTCTGGGCACATTCTCTTTATCATCTTATAAATTCTGTCAGGACAAAACTTGTGGATTTTTATACATTTTTCTATTCTGGTTGACTGGAGCACTAGCCATGATGCTGGTGACCTGGCAGCCCTGGAGCTGCAGATGGCTCGACAGCAGCACACACAGAAGCCCACAGCACACATGTTGGGCAGTCGTCCTGCCTACACGCTGCACAGCTGATGAGCACCAAGTGTACACTGAGTAAGATGCACTGGGCAACCCCCACACATTGTGGTACAAGTTTCTGAAATGCAGAAGCCCACTGCAGGTGTGGATCAGTTTTTCTACGTTCTTAGGCTCAATGTGATTACTGGGTGGAGATGCCCTTTGATGGGCTGCTGCAGTTGCCCAGGGGTGTTGTAGCCCTCGGGCCGGTGCTGCTGAAAACGCATCCTCAACTGCCACCTGCTGAGCACTGAGGAAAAATGCAGCAGAAATTCCTACCTGTGTTCAAGGCTTCCTCAGGCAGAGCCCTAAATCTGTCACTGAGCACCAAAAATCAAGGCGGGCGAGATGCTAAACACAGTGTCACTGGGTTCGTGAATGAAAATCAGCCCACGTTTTCAGGTACCCGAATAGGAACGGGGGTGATGGCCTGAATTGTTGGTCTAGAGATGCAGCCAAGAACTCCACAGAGTGAGAAAAACCTGACGTAGTAGCAGGTAACAGCTTATAGTAATCCTTTACACGAGGTCATAGAAATAAAATCCTAGTGTGCTGTCTAATTACAGAAAGAGGAGCTCATCAGGAGAATTTTGAAGTCGTAAAGATGCCACTGCAGCATTAGCTGCAGGAAAAAGTTCCTTTTTCTTCAACAAATCTAATATCTACATGATTTAAATCAAATTCAGCTCAAGCACAGTGCACCAGTACCTTAGAAGGCTGGATTCTGTTTGGCACCATGATGTTATGACAAACCTGTTGCTGATCATCTTGGTCATGCTCTTTTTCAACTGACTATTGTGCGGTTTGCAAAATAAGCCACAGATCCTCATCTGTAAAATAAAGATAATACTTAGATCAAAATATCTTCTAAGTAGGGCTGTTTTGCCATGTATGTTTACAGTGCCTAGTAAATTAGGATCTCATTATAATTTATGATATCTGGAGGGTAGTGTGAAGTAAATAAAGACTGCTCTGACCTCATTTATGGTTATCAGGTATGCTTTATTTTTAAAACAGGGATAGAGAAAAAAAATAAGAACAGGAAAAAGACAAAACCAAAAACTGTGCTTGTGTCTACATCTAACAAGCCTCTAATGCCACCTGCTGAGGAAACATTGCAAATGAGAATGAAGTCTCCAGCAGACTACTAATTGCATTATTCTTGTTAATGATTTATTTTAAAATTTATATTAAGTAAAAATATTAAAATAATTTTAAGAAACTTAGATGAGCAACTGTGAGTACAATAAAATGAGTGTATTTTTAAATACCCAAATGACAGGAGTTTATTTTCAACCCTACTTCAGACTAACTTTTGTAATCAAGAAATGGTCCTATTACTCAACTTTAATTTTCTCTTTCGTCACTCCTAAAATTAGCCACGCCAAAATTATGCTAAAATACATTTGCATCTTTTAATGTGGAAGGATAGCTTATTAGCAGCACTGTGACTCCTTAAGGACACTGCTTTAGTATTCAGCAATACAGAAAAAAAAATAAAAATGTTTTCTTAATCAAACCCCATTGCAGAGAAAGAGTATACAACCCTGAACACAGCACTGGTCCTTCATAATAGAAAACAGAAACAGGAAAACAGTGAGGCCTATTTTTTAATATCCTTAAAATGTTTTATGCGAGCATGAACTTCCTGATACCTGAAGAGTTGTACTGTGGCACTAAAATGGAGAATTCAGGCCAATTACAACTTTTCCTGGGAGCATATTATAAAACTACTGTGCAGCATTCAAAGGCATCTTCTTTGCTTATCATTCACTGCTTAAGCTGCAGAGAACTTAAGCTGCAGAGAAGACTATTAAGTCAACCTGAAAACTCCCAAGTCCTGTAAGAAGTTGGGAATTCAAATCCTAACACAAAGGCTATTAGAAGCCAAAAGGGTTTTTTTTCTCTGCATTGTGCATCTCTCTATTGCATGCAGCTCAGCCAGCAAGCATGCACAAATACAGCTGCTCTACAGAAAAGAAAAAAAAAAAAACAAACGGGAAGTGATTTGGGTGGACAGAACATTGTCGGGGGCACAGTATTCAAAATAAAACAAAAAGAAATTCTTAGCTAGGTAGATTTATTTCAAGGTAAAATATCTCTAAGGTAGGGTCTTGGTTTTGTTGTTAGATACAACATAGAAAGTGTAAAACTATAATACAGTATTAAGATGAACCTCTGGCTGCAGCGGTAGCAGTTTTTAAAACAGACATACAATGTTTCACAAAGTAACAGGTCAAAGATAACAAATATATCAACGTAGTTTAGCCATCAAGTTATTAGGTACTTTTTAAAATTCTTTCAGATAAGAGGGATGGAAGCAAATAAGTATTTTTACCCAGTCACGTTTACTGAAAGAAAAGTAAACAAGCTGTTTGTGTCATTTATGCATTTTCTTCCTGAAAGGAAAAAAAGGACTTAGAACATTCAGGACCCTTCTCATTTAAATGTCTGAAACACAATGGAAGGCATCAACAGTTTGGAAAACAAAGGCTGTCAGTCCATCCACTGCAGACTTCCTGATAAATCCTAACCCCAGTGAGATTTAACAGGCCACATCGTTGGCAGCAAAGACCCCCCAACCAGTAGCACAAATGAAAATGGTTAAGCCCGGCTTTATCAGACAGGCAGACCTACTGCATCCTGGTGCTCTGATGAAAACAGCACAGTTTGAGGATACTTACTGGCCTCATTCATTAAAAGAATAAAAGAGAAGAATTTACTGATAGTCACATAGCAAAAGAACCAATAGTATTTATACCCGAGTATTTATTTTCAAATGCAATGATTTATCTTCCAATTGGACCTTGCTGTGACATTGGTCAGTAGCTTGCGAAAATGGTCTTTCCACATCTGCCTGAATGCAGTACCTCTGAGCAGGCTCAGCAGCAACACAAGTAAATAAATACGTGCTCATCTGACGCTCGCTAGGCTGGATTTTGACTGGAAAGATACATGTCTCTACCTGACTGGCCCTTTATTTTATTGCATTTCTGCAGGATTGATGCTGTAGCAAAATAAACATTTCCAGGGCAAAATTCTAAAAAGAACCTAACAAAAAATAGGCAGTAACACATAAAATAGATTAAATAAAATGTTTATTAAAGCATAGTTGAAGCTACATATGTAGTTTCTTTTATGTTGCCTAGTGATATGTTATTTCCAGAATATAAAGAAGTTGGATTTTTCTCAGTGTGACAAAGTTGTTCTTGAATATAGTTGACAGAAAAATCAAACGTTTACAGTCAGTGATGAATGGACTGAATAGACACTGGGAAACTGCTGAAATAATAAGTACTGGTTTTTTTTCCTCACAAAATTAATTTCTGAAGTCAACTGATCATCAACATTTATTTTGAAACTTGGAGAAAAGTGTCTCAGATTTGGTATTTTAAATTTGCCTTGTAACCCTTGATATCTATAGGTGACTAAGAGGATTTTGCAGGCTTTTTTCCCCAAGATTTTACTTTTTTTTTTTTTAACAAATGGACAAATTTGGCTCGTATGTGTGATATGAACGCAGGTTTCTTTGGAGGAAAGACCATTCAAAACAAACACAGCCCTAACATATTCTTTCAACACACAGCTGCCAAGGAGATGGTACTAAATGTATATACTTAACACGCTCTTGTTACACAAGCTGGCTCTCTTCCATTATTTTTTATTGCCAATTGACTGTATAGCCACTTCATCCCAAATGCTAGATTCTGTTGTGATTCAGAAAGATATGGAAATGTAACCGACGACATAGATGATGGAGAACAATTAGCTGAGTGAGGAAAAGTAGAAGGCAGAAGTCACTTGCGGGTGATCTTATAGAAATGAGCATACAGATCTTACTTAACCCTGGGGAGTTACACCAATGTAAACGGCAACATTTTCCCATGTTAAATTAGACCCTGTGTGAGGTTACCGTCTGGTCTTGGGCTAGGTGTTGACTTAAGAAACATGGCTTGCACTTCTAAAGGAATGAGATTTCATATATTAGCACCGTAATTTAATTTCATATTTTTTAAAATGCATTTTTCTTCTGCCATTTAAGGGCTGTTCAGCAGAAGGCTCTCATGCAACCTTGTTTTTAGTAGATGGACTAAAAGGTCAAAATATGCTATATGGAGCAGGCAGCGTGATTCTCTGTGTCCAGGCCCCTTGCAACATAGGCAGAAAGTTGCAGTTTTTGCTTTAGACACATTGTGTCATAACAATGCTCTTCATTGTTATGGCTCTTGTACGTGCACAGCGTGATCTAGAAAGCGAGTTATAATGGAGACAATCCCACTGCAAGGCTGAAAGTAAAAGCTGCCCACAAAAGAACAGTATATCGCTATATACAGCAGAGATACATTGCATTTCTATTTGTTGTACCTCTCGGCATGTGCAAATGATTTCCAAATGATGAGTTTTGTTAGTATAGAATTAAGGTAGGGTTTTAAATTTTGTTTAAAGGCCTCAAGATAACCTGGGAGTAAAAATCCCCACATTTTACAGCTGGAGTTGAAAAAAGAATTGCCACATCTATGAACCTACATGGTCTGTGATGGATTAGATTACTTCAATTTAGTTCAAAGCCCTATTATTGGTGTTGTCAAGTAACAGAAGCTTCAGAGGAAAAGACAAATAGAACTTTTCTAGGTTCATTTTACCTGTGGCACAGGAGGTTGTCCATTGTTTGTATTTCTTGTTTGTAAATATGAAAACCTTTAGCTGTTACTCCATCCAAACACCTCATCTCTTTGCATTAACTTAGTATTCTAATGAAAGGTACTTATCTCCTGTATAAAACATTCTAAGAACTCTAACTTTGTGCTAAAGGTTTTCAAACGTGTAAAAAAATGTCCTCATTTCTGAGGCTGTCACTGTCCGCCTTCATGCCTTACCACATACAAAACCTCCTCAAGAACAGAGATGCTGTGGTGGCAAGTGCCGGCGATGGAGGCTGAGTCCCCCTTTACTCAGTTTAACACCTTGCCCTCATCTAGACCAGCATTAAGTACCTTTCCTTCTCTCTCCATCTATCTCCACAGGTCCAGAAGATGGAAAATTTATTCCATTACTCAATGGAAAACTAACAGGGGACAGCTTGCTTTTCTGCAGCCATGAGAGCCATGAGGTGAGCAACATCCCAGTCTCCCCGCTCCCAAGTCACAGAGAGGTGAGTGTAGCAATAGCTCAGATACGGCCTTGTGCACCCATAACCTGTTGAAATGAGTCCCCTGGAGGTGAGATTACCATAGAATCATAGAATGGTTGTAAAGATCATCTTGTTCCAACCCCCCTGCTGTGGGCAGGGACACCTCCCACTAGACCAAGTTACTGAAAGCCCCATCCAACCTGGCCTTGAACTCTGCCAGGGATCAGATTACTGTATTTACTGTATTTATTTATTTTATCTGCTTTGCAGTCTGTTCTTATGCTGCTGCAGCAGCCAGTGCCATGACGTCAGGACATGTAGGCATATCTGAGCTGGCACTCAGCTCGGCAAGTCAGGTTCAACTAGCAATGAACTGCAGTCAGGAATTCCATAGACACAGTCCGGCCAGAATACATAATAAATTATGTATTCATTAATACATAATTATGTTTCAGTCTCTGTTTGAAATGATGAAAACTACTCCCAGTCACCACATCTAAATGGGAGGTCACAGATTTTGAAGCCTAATTGTGTGCTGTTTTAAAAAACAAACAGAACTCTTGACCTTTATTGTAAACCTGGTCACAAAATAGCTATCCACAGTAATACAGAGCATTAAAATAAATGTTTTATAAACAAAATACTTTTATTAGACTAGGACATCGGTTACTTTAAATCAAGAATTAAAATACAGTTAATACTAAGCTATTCTGTCAGAACATTTCACTAAAGTCAAAGTTACTGTAGATTAACCTCTGGAGGAAATATTTATCTGGAAAAAAAAGTCTTTTAAAAATATAGATGGAATTTATTTTTCCTCTTTTTATTTAGTTTTGGCAATACAAACTAGACAACTTAACTAATAAAGCATAACACTAAGCAAAACCAGAACTTAACTGGAACTGAATATAGACTGTTTTATTGATCTATTCTGCTTCTGATGTGAAAATTATCCCATCACTACATTTATGTTTCCATTTTGTTAAATATAATTATTTTTATTATTTTATTAATTTTATTAAGCTTTCTGTAAGAACTCCACCCAAGAAAAACAACTGGAGTATTTAGATACTCCAGATACCTAATCCAGCATATTGGGTAACTGGTTCGAAGAAGACCCCTACACAGAGAAATCCCTTCTATTATTTGTTCTTGTTTTATAGAAGTGTTGTAACACTACTGCCCTATCTGGACACTGGTTGCCACATCCAGCCTGGTACAGAACTCAGCAATAGAAAAAAAAAAATACTTGGGTGTGGGCTCTACAGACCACACTATCACCTGAGTGTTCAGTTACAGTGTTTTTTTATAGATTCATAGATCTAAGAAAAGGACTGGCCACATGCAAAACAAAGAGCAGTCTCTTCTAAAACAAGAGACCCTTTACACAATATGCAGGCTCAGCATCCCACTTCAGAATAATGCAGTGGCAAGAGAATACGAGCCTTGACTTATATTAAAATATGGCAACCTGGTGTGTGTATACCCCTCAAGCCCACAGACAGAACTGTGGATTATTACTATTTTTTATTTTAAATCTCAGGTGTATCAGAAAGCTCATTCTGAGCTAAATTCTATTACCCTGATGCTGTGCAAACACTGTAGAGTTATACTGCAGCTCCTTTGGATGCTGTTGTAAGCAAAGTTGTTGCTTTTGTACCAGACAGGATACTTATAACAGATTACTTCAAATACATTCTCTTTTTGGGGATCCATCTAACCTTTTGGACACATTTCTGTTTTTACACGGTTTCCTTATAGGCTCAATGACCTTTATTATTTTTCTCTCAATCCTTGGTTATTAGGAATGATATTAGCAACTTTTTGCTCATCAGCTAAACCAATGACAGTTTTCACACTCTTCCAAATTCAAAATAAAATCTCAACGTTGGCCTCTTCAGTAACAAAGGTGGGTCAAGTCAGTCCCACTGGTTCAATTTACATGTGGCAACGTAGTATACCGCTGTAATTGGAGCATTTTTAGCATATACCCATTTCCTCAAAGGCACAGGTGGGGCCTGCCTCTGTTCTCTGCATTGATCCTGATGACTCAAAGGTGTCTTGGCTAGATAAGATGAAGAACCCAGATTGCTTTACCTTTTTTAAGGGACAACTGGATGACAGGGGCTCAAACTTTAATGAGTATTTCCTTCTCCCCCCCACAATGTAGGGGCAACATAAACATATTTTGATGCATCATAACTCTTTGCCAAATTGCCTCCTCTAAACTGAATCCGTCATCCTATGCAAGACTTAACTTAAATTCATGCCAAGTTAAACAAAGGAACCTTTCTTTTATATAGGATTGCTTCTACACACCCATCTCCTGGTAGGTTTCTGTACTTTTTGCTGATCTTTTATTGCTGCCCACATGCCAGACACTCTTCTGACAGCACCTCCGTATCCCTATTCTCAAAAGATTTGTCATGGATTTATTCTAAAATATAAAATGTGACTGCTCAGATGTGGTCATATATTCACCCCAATGTATATATAGCAACTAGGTTTTGAAAAACGCAGGTTTTCCAACAAGTGTTGACACTTCCATTTAATATGTGAATACTTTCCCATTATATAGTAAGAGTATGAAGAACAGATAAATTAGATTATTACAATAATGGTCTGGGAAAGAGAAATCTTAGTGTTTTAAGAGAGTCGTCTCCTGCATCTAGTGGAAATAGCACATACGCTTTATAAAATTGTACACAATACTGTAATACATATGACATAATTTTCCCATTTCCTGGAAGAAAGTAATGAAAAGCCATTTACAAACAACTAGCTCATATTTCCTCCAGAGTATATCACATGAAATAGATGTAGAAACTGGAATAAGGGGGGATTGTATAGCAGCGCCATTAAAACAGTCAAAAAAAGCACTGATCCTGCAGTTGAATCTGAGTAGTCATACACCTGAGCAAGACCAAGAACAACTTCTCCAAAAAGTCTGATCAAAATCCACTAATAAAATCAGACAGAACAATATTAGCTTTTAGAGAGCCTGACAGTACAGTAAGATCATTGAAAATATCCCTGTTTTATCAATTACATTCCAACAAAAACCATAATCCGAATTACAAGTATACTGCATAGCTTCATAAGCACCAAGATAATATAAAGTAAAAACTTATCCATCAAGTCCCTCTGATAAATGGTCCCCTACACAAATGCAAATGTTTAATGTACATTTAAGGTACATTAAAGGCAAGAGGTACAGATTCCATGAAAGAAAAGTCACTGCAAAGTCTGAAAAAAATTCTAAAACTTGAAAAAAAGATCAAAGGCAGAGCATTTTCTAATGGTCTGATACATGATAAATTCTGTCAATAAATTCTAGTTTTAGAAATAGCAAAATTCACTCCAGTTCCCAAGATAAACTGCAGATAAATTGTGAAGGTTTCCCAGATTGTACCACGCTCTCTTTCTCATCTTCTTTTACACACTGCAAACAAGGTTTGAACTGAAGCTTCTGCTAAACTTACAAGTCAGCAAAGCATCCAAAAGATCAAAACATTCAAATTTTCTTCTCCACTATAAAAACAAGAGACTGGCGACGTAGGTCAGAGACAGATAAGACTTTAGCCACAGTCTGTCAAAATAATTACCAGACAGAGGCAGTTGTTTTAAACTAACTGCACTTGCATCTTTTAAATTAATCAAATTCTTCGTTTCTATTCTGTTTTCAGTGACAACTGTGCTTTTACTCATCCATCTGCAGTTTAGGAAAGCATACCGTACACGAGTTCAAAATCCTAGGCTCAATTTTTTTCAAAGAGTGCGAGTCACCATCTCTGGAACCGTCAGTGTGCGTCATTACTACCAGCCGTATGGTCAGTTCCTAACTCAGAATTAATTTTGTGCTCCATCTTCTGTAAAACTTCTGGAAGATCCAGAACAGAAGAAATAATATAATGAGGTACTGGGGAGATATCTACTGGGGTAGTCATTGCTTTGTTTAACCAGACAGTCGCCTTCAAGCCAGCATTCAGGCCTCCTTGAATATCTGTGTCTAGAGAGTCCCCAACCATCACACACTCTGTGGGCTGCACCCCCAGGAGGTCGCAAGAGTAATGAAATATGGATGGCGCTGGTTTCTCTTCTTTCTGCTCTCCCCCCACCACGATGGCGTCGAAGTAGGGCTGGCAGGCGCAGGCTTCGATCTTCTCCCGCTGCGTCTGCTTGTCGCCGTTGGTCAGGAGGAGCAAGCGGAGACCTTTCCGCAACTCGATGAGCATGTCCCGTGTCTCCTCGGCCAAGGTGAGGTGCTGAAGCCGGGTCGTTTTCCACAGGAAATAGCACTCGGCGGCCAGCTGCCGGTTTGTCTCCCCGCCGGTGGTCTCCTGGATGGCCTCCTCCCAGTGGGAGATCCGCAGGTCGGTGATGCACATCTTGGCGGGGTCGTGGCACTCCTTGAGGAGCTTGGCCTGCACCTTGTCGCAGATGAGGCGGGCCTCCCCCTCGCTGTAGCGGTGCTTCGACTGCAGGGCGTGTATCACCTGCAACGGGCGAGAGGCCCTCGTCAGCCCGCCCCCCTCGCTCCCAGCGCCGCGCCGCCGCCCTTAACGGCCCCCAGAGTGACGAGGCCGGGCGGGAAGCACCGCGGCCGCAGCCCCCGGTGTCGGCGGCCCGTGAGGGGGAAGGGGAGACAGACAAGGGCAGTACCTCCTCGATGGCGCGCCGCCCCGCCGCCGCCGTGTCCACCAGCGTGTTGTCCAAGTCGAAGAACACCGCCTTGAGGCCGTGCACCCCCATAGCGCTGCCTCTCGCGGGAGCCGCCCCGCTCTAACGGCCGAGCCGCCGGGGCGGAGGGGAGCGCCCCGACCGCAGCCGCCCGTACCGGGGCGCAGTAGAGGCGGGGGCGGCCGGGCCCGGCCCCGGCCCCGCTCCGCCCTTCGCCGGGGCTAGGCGGGGCCTCGGCCGGCGGCGGGGAAACGCGTCAGGCCCGTGAGGCAGCGCTGCCCGGTGGGGGCCGGGCTGCAAATAGGCCGCGATGGGAGAGGAGGGTGGAAGCCAGGGAGGGTCCTGGAGCGGGGTTGTCAGGAGAGCCCTTCTGGATCCCGGTACTGTGCTGGCCCGGCCTGGGGCGGAGAGAAGGGCCGCGGGGGGAGCTCCCGCGCCCCGGTTGCCGCCGGGAGCCGCTGTGACCTGCGTGGCCGTGGGGCGGGGTTCCTGACTGTTCAGGAGTGGTTTCTGGGTCAGGTATCCGCGAGCCGACGGCTGATTTGGAAAATACTTGTTAAAATGCGGCCAGGGGAAAAGTTTGCCGCGAAAGGATTTCCCACCCCCGCAGCCTTTCCACCCGGGAACGGCTGCGGGGCGGCCCCCGCGGCTTTCCCGCCCGCCCCCCGGGGCTGGATGCTTTACTGCCGTCGTGACCGGGGCCGCCGTCATGGGTGAAGCCTCTTGCCGCCCTTAGGAAACGTGAGCAGCAAATTCTGTCCAGTGTGGCGCTGCCTGGCGCCCAAAGATGCTGAGCCCCGTCCGCTTGTATCCCGCAGCGTTCCTTAAACAGGCGGTGGTGAAAAGGGATGTGCACGGAGGAGGACACACACGCAAGAGATGCGGTTCGATTCGGTGTGCAGGTGCAGCGCCTTTCCCTGTTCTCTTGCCTTCTGGAGTGTGTCCTCCTGCAGAGTCACCTGAGGGGCAAAGCAACCTGCAATCCCTTCCACAGCACCAGGATGATAAAGTGAAAGCCAATGACTCCACTAGAAACATGTTGGTATTTGGGGAACTGGTATGATATTAGAATATTTGAAATTACAAAGGTCAATATTTTCTAGAGCAAATGAATCAGGCATTTGGATGAAGGCCCAAAAGGCATGATAGAACAGGTTTTACAGTTGTATGTACCAGGTGCGGTTTCAGAACAGATAATTTTCCCCAGGGTAAATCATAGAATGGTTTCAGGGCTTTAAAAATCCAGTTCCACCCCCCCTGACATGGGCAGAGACACCTCCCACTAGACCAGGTTGCTTAAAGCCCCATTGAACCTGGCCTTGAACACTTCCAGGGACGGAGCATCTACCACCTGTTTTGGCAACCTGTTCCAGTGGCTCACCACCCTCATAATGAAGAATTTCTTCCTGATATGTAAAATAAATCTACCCTCTTCCAGTTTAAAGCCACCCTTTGCCCTATCCCTGTATGCCCTAGTAAAAGGTCCCTTTCCACCTTTCCTGTAGACCCTTTTTAGGAACTGGAAGGCTGCTTGCTATAAGGTCTTCCTAGAGCCTTCTCTTCACACTGAATAACCCCCACTGTCTCAGCCTTTCTTTTATCATAAGAGAGGTGCTCCAGCTCCTGTTGGTCTTTCACAACCTGTTTCAAAACACGGTATCTTTTTTTATCAGCCAGGAAACAAATTTTATTGATTTGAGTTCTGTTAATACTGCTAGCATCAATTAGACATTAATAATTAAACACAGTTCACAAAGCTGGAGCAAACTTTCTATCTTACCAGAGAAACTGGAAGTTTGCTCCAGGCCAGTTTCAGTTCTGAAAATTGCACCTTTGATAGCAAACTCCTTGTCTGATAAAAGACGTTAAGTCACACTTAAGGCCAAAAAAACTTGTGCCAAAGAGCTTGGTGTATGGCAAGTAAAACTGCAGAAGGCAGGCATTTAAGGAGAGGGAGGGATTCTGAGAAGAAACAGACATTGCTAAGGAATCTGTAGCTAAGGAAATAGGAGGAGTTTTAATAAAATTGTTCTAGTTGACTTGTAATAAAATCATAGAATCATAGAATCATAGAAATGTCTAGGTTGGAAGGGACCTTTCAGATCATTGAATCCAACCATCAACCTAACTGATAAAAACCATCCCTAAAATGTGCTACTTTGATTTGTTAAAGCGGGAAAAGTGTTAGTTGTGGATTTCATGTGCCTCTACTGAATTACTGTTTTTCAGAGTTTACACAGAAGAGTGATTAAAACTATGTGAGTGATTAAAAATGTGTACCTTTCAGAAAAGGTCCATTTATATAAAAGTAATCTTTGTGCTTTTTTTGACAGCTGGTCAAAGAGGTCATAAATAGAAAATAAATGTCTTAGAAGATTTTATAAAATATGTATCTTTACTAGAAGATTTCCGATACAGAATTGAAGCACTTAAACCATGGATTAACATATTTTAAACTTATTTTTGTTATTTTCATTTTTCTCATCAACTGGCTGTGCGTGGAAACCCTATGTTCACAGTAGAACTGCAATTGTAAAATGTGCTTTCGTGTATTCTTGTAAAGGTCACTGCAGGATTGTTTAACTTCAGACAGCCACTTGCCATGCCGTATTTCTGTGAACCTCATGGTTAGTAGATAAGGCTACTCCACACAGCTTTTACTATCAGCTTTTCAGCCCATGCCATCTGTGTGCCATATTCTGCTTTCAGACATGCACAGTACTTTCTCATCGCTCTTTCTATAGGCTCCCCAGAGGCTAGAAATACCTCACAGAAGCTCAGAGGTAGGAAAAGGACAGTGATCAAAAACCTAACTAGGAGCCAAGTTGAAACACAAGGTGTATTGCACATTCTGGAAGCGATAATGTAAGAATGCCTTTTTGGTGTCTTTAAATGAGGTCCATGCACAGGGTTACGGAATTGCTCGGGGTGGATTTTAGCAAGGAAGTATGTCATGAACATTTTCAAAGAAAACCTGTTTTATCCAGCCATATAAAAATAACAATTGGTGAATTATGTTACTCATATCATGGTTCGTCCTTTTTTTCTACAAGATGATTATACTTAGAAGCCTAGTATTTTGAACTCTCTGATGTTTTTCTTTGCATCCCCACTGGCAGCTGAGTGGGTTCCTTGCTGGTTGTATCAGCACTATGGGAGAGCAGGTGGGCTTCCTGGGTGCTGGGGAGTGCCCAAGCTATTTCCTCATTCTGAGGGTGAGACCTAAAGCTTACTGCTGTTTTCCTTCTCTCCTCGATAGCTTTCTGGTTTCTCCTGGAGAGTGATCTTGCAGGGGATGGGGGTGGGAATCAAAGGACAGTCCAACAGGTTATGTATCTGGGTGATCAGGAGGAGCTGTCGAGAGCAGACAGTGAAACACATCTGCTCCATACTTCAGATATAGCCTCTGGAAACAGATCTTGGAGATGTCTTTTCTTTCCTGCCTTTATTTACTTTCCTCCTTCTCCAGAATATATTATTGATTTGGTGACCATTTTTTTTTCTTTATCCCAGCAACAGACTTACTATGAAGCGCCTTAAGGTTCAGTGATACTGATAACAATTTAAGTTTAAAGAAGGGTTAAACAAGGAGAGAAGAGATACTGCTCGTGTTGGAGGAAGTTATTTGTTGGCTGAGACTGAAACAGGGCTGTGAGAAGTTTAAAGAGATCTGAACAGGCTGAGTGGATTGACTAACAACATTCAGCTCTGATAAGTGCAGATAATCAGCCTGGAAGGAAAAATGCTTAAGTTACAAGTTTTCAACATTTTTTTTAGCTTTTCTAAATTCAGTGTGTGCATTTTGGCATGATCTGTAAAAAGTGGAAGACCGCCTTTGTAAAATCAGCTCTTAAAATTAGCTCTTAAATAGAGGAATGTGATGAAGCACTGTGTAAAAAGGTATGTTGAATTTTTTTTTCTTAATTTACAGTAGCAGCACAACTTCATTGGGAATGACATGTGCCACTGATCACCTCATTAAAGAATTCCCACAGATGTAGAATTGGAAGAGTAGAGAATGTGTTGAAGGGCTGAGGGAAAACTTACAGAGAGAGATTGCAGTAAAATGAGATGCAATAAAACAATATGATGCAGTAAAATAATATTCAACCAAAAAGATAGCAACTGAATCGAAAATTCAAATTGTGTAAAAGGAAGTATTTTTTGTTACATGCTCTAACTATGGTTTGGAAGTAATTTCTTTGGAAAGCTGCTGAGACAGAATGGCAGAGGAGTGGGATGCTGCTATGAACACCATTTGGAGCTGTAGGTAACTCGCTCACGCTTTGTAACGGATGAGAGTGTTGACCAGCTAGTTAAGAGAGGGAAAAGGGATACTACAATAAAATATTTGGGTGTATTTGGAAAAAGACGGGTGTGTGACTACTCCCCACTGTCCGTATAGATGAGCTGTAGGATGTGGCTGCTGCACCTGCCCTGTATCTGCCGTCTGTAAGGGAAGAAGCCGGCGGCTGCTGCGGGGCCGTGCCGGTGGGGCAGTGCCGCCGCTGCCTCACACACCTTCCAGCGGCGACCTGTGCGCGCCGCACCCCGCCCTGCCCCTGCGGGGGAAGCAGCGCTGAGCCCCGCGCAGGTGGCGGGGCCGACGGCACGCAGCCCGCCCTGCCCCATCGGGCGCTGCGGGGGCGCCTCCCGCCCTTTCGGTTTCGCTTCCAGCCGGGGCGGGCCGAGCTGCGGGAAACGAAACTGGGGCGGCGCCTGCGCGCCCCGCTCCCGCGAGTTGACGCCGCGCCGGCTGCCGGAGCTCCTGGAGGTCCCGGGGCGCCTGCCGCCGCTCGGAGGTAACGGGGGGCAAGGGGGAGGTGGGAGTGTTGTCAGGAGATCCCTCCGGTCCCGCCGAGGCAGTCTGCCCGCACCCCGCTTCCAGCGGCGCTGGACGGCTGTCTGCCGGCAGCCTGAGTTCGTCTGCCGTCGTGTCACTGTGCCTGACAGTCACCGCGGTTTGAAAGGGTATGTTAAAATGCCTCTCGGTTCCCCTCTGAAGGAGTCGATTCTAATTCTGCTTGGAGAAACGTTACTGGGTGGTTTTTTTGGTTTTTGTTTTTTTTCCCCCCAGTATTCAGTGAATGATTCAGCCTTTTCCTGCCAAGAAATCCGCTAAGAAATCTTCTGTAATTACTAAATTCTCTGCTCTGCTTCCTAGATGTATTTTAGGAAGCAATGAGCCTTCAAAAACAGTTGAAGAACAAACAGTTGAATCAGAAATTAGAATGATTGATCAGAAATTAGTTTTCCATGAACTTTATGGTACTGCCACCAGTTTTCCATTTCTTATCACAGCAGTGGCCTGCCAGGATCAGAGGCTATCTCGGTAGTCCTGGAGGCACAGACATAACTTTGAATATTGCTTTGCAGAACCTTTTTGAGATTGTGTCAAAATGGAACGTGAGTGTATGGACAAGATCAACAATTACTGTCAGAAGAATAAATTTACACTGCATTATGTTGAGACCGGGAGGACCGGCCCATCTCATGATCCTGAGTAAGTTCACTGTGCATGTCAGTGTACGTCAGGACTCTTCATGCAATGAATGGGCTGGCTAAAGCTTGCAGTCATAAAAGTTAATTTGCTGATAGTGTGTATGTGGCACGAGAGCTGATTGAAATGATAAATTGAGTGGCAGGTGGGTGGGGAGGATATTGTGATAGAGTTTGAGGAGAAAAGCTATTTCAGAGTTGATAACCCTGTTTTGGAAAGCAACAGGAATGCACGTGGTACTGGTAAATATATTGTAAGTATGTTATGGATCTGTCATGAAATATCTCAGGAGGTGATGAATCTTGCTCATGTTACAGCAAGTATTTCCATTTATGATGTATGCTAACTTAAGTGCTTTGATTTTTATTTAGTTGTAGAAAGCATGGAAATTATTTGTGATTTATGTTGTAAATTTCTAACCATAAAGTTTGAGTGTATATTAATTGATTTGGTACCAACATGTTTTATGTGTAGCTAATTTTTGAACATCTGTTACAAGAGAAGGGTCTTTTGCTTAAGCTGTTTTGATTTTACTTTTAAAGACAATTACAAGTGATGGAATGTGTTTTATTTTTTAACACAAATATGGTGTTTTGCTATTTTTTTCCCTTGCCAGAGATCATAGAATAGAATCATAGAATCATTAGAGTTGGAAGGGACCTTAAAGATCATCGAGTTCCAACCCCCCTGCCATGGGCAGGGA
>JAOXNO010000024.1:35754786-35768020 GCA_028565335.1 Limnodromus scolopaceus
GAGACTGACTGGCCTGTAGTTCCCTGGGTCTTCTTTGTTTCCTTTTTTGAATATCGGAGTTATGTTCCCCTTTTTCCGTCAGTGGGAACTTTGCCAGATCATAGATACTCAAGATCTGTGACGTTTCCTTGTGGGATTTTTTTTTAAATTTTTGTTAGTTTGAATGAAGACAAGCTTTATGCTAATAATCAGTATGTTTCTTTTAGGCTACAGTCTTCCATGTTGCCAGCCAGCACTGTCTGTGCTGACTTATTGTTAGGCCTGACCGTAGTCCCAGAATAAATTAGTAAGTCTCAAATGTTAATCAGTTACCTTATTTTTTTTATTTTATCTTATCTTATTACATGTGTCTCATGTAATTCAAAAAAGTAATCAGTCTTGCAGTAATGGCCACATCTGTGGTCACACGGATGCATCTTCAAGCTTCCAAAGTGATGGCATGGGACTAATAGAATTCACACACATTTCAGATTTACTCATTTATCCCATTTATTGCACTTTTTCATTTTTTTCCCTGTGTGCTCTGTTACATTCACAAATATATTCAGCCCATTCTCTTGTATCTGTAAGTGAAGTGAGGTGTGACAGAGGTATCTAGGAAAATCTTGGATAACTTGGGCTGTTCCAAGGAGTACGATGTACCAGTACAGTGTCTGGCTACAGCAGCAAGTGCTGTAAATCTCCTTCAGTGCCTTTGTGGTGCTCTTTCCCACTGCTCTGCCTGCTAACAGGATGCATTGGCCACTGCTGGTCCTGAGCTGGTTCCCTAACTTCCTGTGCTGTGTCCCATCTCGTAAGTCCTCCTGCAGTTGTCTGAGGCATGATGCAGAGATCCCCTATCATCTCATCCCAACCTGTCCTGGTTTTGGTGCTGTAGCTGCTTCCACTACAATGTCTGGCAGGATCAGTGCCGAATGCAACGTAAGAAGGTTGAGAGCGCCCAGGCTGGCTTAGTCCTGAGTGTCTGTGAGCTTTTTTGGGCTGGGAATGCAGTGTGTGACAACCAGGCCAGTCCTGCCTAAACTTGTCAAGTCTGGGCAGTGCTTGTTAACTTGAGGTCCATGGTGGATAAGTGTAACTTTCCGTTTGGGACTAATTCATATAATACTGCTTCAAATAATGCTCAACTCAGATAATTAACTCATGGGTCATTGAGACTCAGACTGCAGATTTCCTCAGGATGCTTAAATAAAATGAAGAATTTGTACGCAAAGTCATAGCTGACTGTGTACTATTCAGCGCTTAGGTATGGGTTGGCTAATAAACGCTTTCCCAAAGAATGATTTTTCTTTCGTGCTTTTTGTTTGGTGTAGGCTGTTACCTATGTGTAGAGTGTGTGGCACGCTGTGGTGTGCCTTGTCCTGCTATTTACCTCCATAAGATCTCTCATTAAGCCTTGCTTACACAGTGATTGTAAGCACTATTCTGCATCAGCATTGTTTTCCACCCAAACGTGTCGTTAAAGGGAAGTGGAGAATGAAGTTGGAATAGTGAAAAAAGTGAATTCCTGAAGTCATTCCACCATTTGAGACAAATTGTCCCCCAGAGAAACTCATGAGTCTTTGTGTGACTCTATCTTGTTAACCGGGAGCTTGTGTATCTTATGTGCTCAGCTGCAATCTGAAGTCCAGGTGTACCCTGAGGTTATAATAACGGTCACTTTAATTTGATGCAAGTCTGTGCTGCCACCAAAAGTAGAAATCTAGTTGTTATTTTCTCCTCTGTTGCGTTTTGTGCAGGACCAGTCAGATCTGGGTAAGAACTGATCTGGTGGAAAAGCAGCCATTAGTTATTAGGTCACTGTGGTGGGTTGACCCCAGGCAGCAGTGAAACCCTCAGCCAGCCGCTCACTCTCCCCTGTGGGACAGGGGAGAGAATCAGAAGGGTGAGAGGAAAATTTGTGGATTTAGGTAAAGACAGTTTAATAAGCGAAGCAAAGGTGTATGTGCAACCAAAGCAAAATAAGGAATTTACCAACTTCTTGTCATTGGCAGGCAGATGTTTACCCATTTCCAGAAGAGCAACGCTTCATCATGTGTAATGTTTAGTTGGGAAGACAAACATTATAACCCCAAGTGTCCCCTCTTCTTTTTTCCCCCAGCTTTTATTTCTGAGTGCAATGCCATATGGCATGGACTATCCCCCTGGCCAGTTGCCCTGTCCCTTCCCAACTTCTCACACACCCCAGCCTACTTGCTGAGGGGGAGCAGAGTGGGGAAAAAGAAGAAAGGCTTTGATGTTGTGCAAACACTGCTCAAACATTGCTGTGTTATGTTTTAGTCCCAAGTCTGCAACATAGCACCATACCAGCTGCTCTGAAGTAAGTTAACTGCATCCCAGACCCGGTAGAGTCAGCCCCGAGCTGCATCAGCTCCCTGTCCTGACTCCCGGCGTTGCTGCATGGGAAGCAGCGGGTGCACAGCTGTGCAGGGACGGGGAAGGGGTCACTGGTTGAGTGTGGAAGGGCAGGATCTTTTAGTTTTTGTTTTTTGGAACTGCCTTTGAATTCATGCCTCGTGAAGCACCGGACATGTATTTTGCACTTTCTAAAAATAGTGTATGTAGCAGTGTTTCAGAGGTGAGTGTAATGTCATGTCTGGATCCATGAAATCAAGATTTGCTAATCTTTCCTGTCCGTACAGTTTTGCAGTGCTGAGATGTGTCCTGGTGTTAGGGCTTCACAACCTTACCTGTAATGATGCTGACCTCATGCATCCTTTTGCTTTTAAAAACTGAAATAATTTTGCTTTTAAAAAGCAGTTAAGCATTTAAAAATACTGTTAGAACAAATAAAGTACATGCATTTGTGACGAGGGAGGAAACATTTAAAAAATATTTCTACTGAGGAATCATGATATAATAGATATTAGGTAGAATAAAAACACATGAATACTCAAATATCTCCACATTTAACTTCTAGTGCTTTGTAGATAATAAAAAAAAAGTTGAATCTGAACATGTTATTAAGTACATATGAGACAAAATGTAACAATGTTTTAGAATAGTTTCCTTCATTGCAGGTTCACGGTTGTGGTTAAAATAGACAATAGAGAATATGGTACAGGCACTGGTAAAAATAAGAAGGAAGCAAAAGCAGCAGCAGCAAAAATAACCTGGGAAATGATTGTTGAGAATCAGGTGAGTAAACTGTATTTTTATTATTTATTTATTTATTTTGGTAGTAAAGGTTGAGGATGAATCTCTAAAAGTAGTCCGTAAAATATTGTTTTCTTTAATTCGAAAGAGCTTCTAATTATTTAAGTTGTTTGTGTTTTGTCTTATTCGATGCTTTACTTTTCCTTGCTGTTCTACTACAAGGTTGCTACGTAATATTGAGAGTATTTCCTCCTCTGCTGTTATAGGAGGATGAGGAAATCTATTTGCCTTTGTTAAGCTGCCTTGGTATATCCAGAGTGGACAGTGTTCCTTTGTCATCTTGACAACTGTTCAGTAACTCAGTAACAAAACAGTTGCAGGGCATTATTCAGTGTGTCTGTTGCCACTCTGCTTGCTTTCACTGGATCTGATTCATCTTTGTTTCCTTGTCATTATATGCTTTATGGTATAGCAGATTCTGTGCTCTTTATCCCTCCTTGATTTAGTTTAGGTTTGAATTTTGTTCCTTTATTTTCTGCCATGTGTTTTGTGGTAGCCATTCTTTATTTTTCTCTTTGACTCAGAATGCTTCTTAGCAACTTTTGGGTGAAATCTTTCCGTACCTGTTTCCAGATGCGTTTTACTGTCACCACCATTACTTTAACATAATTGCTGTATGTTTGCTAATATATTTTCAATGCTGCCTAATTATGAGACAGCTGAAAAGTCCCGCTTTTCCCTCTTTTATATACTGCAGCATTTTCAGCCCTTGCTAACGGCAGCATCAGCAGCATCCTGCTGCCATCCCTTCTCTTGGCTGTGGTCAGGCTGGGAGAAGATTCAGAAGGCACCATGAGACATTCCATTTCATGAGACATTTCACAGCTCGTTCCCTGTCTTTTCTTAAAAGAAGTGGGAGGAGACATGGTGATAGGTTGTTAAAGACATTGGTGCAATACTTGGAAAACTGGTTTTACATTTCTTTGGAAATTCAAAATGTAGTAATTCTGGGTTGGGATGGCTATCCTTTGCCACAAGGGACTCCATTAATGCAAACTTGGTATTTCCTAAAAATACTTTGAAATGCTGACAGATCTTGCACCTGTATTAGATTGTGTGAACTGTTTATTTTAATCTATTTATTAAGCTCAAGTTTTTAAGTTATCTATTTTGTTCGGTTTATAGCCACAGAGTCCTTCAACTATGCAAGCTGCAGAATTAAATACAAGTCCAGTGACTGCATTACCTGCATCAGCCAGTGACTATGTCAGCCGACTAAATCTGTATTCACAAAGGACATCACAAAAAGTTGATTATCCTAACAGAAACTGTACTGGAGCTGCCCATGCTCCCATGTAAGATGTACTTTGTCTTGGTACTCACTTTTGATACTTCTTTGTGTTTACTAACACTACCATTAGTTACCCTAAGTAGTGTTAGATGAATCTTTAGAAATGCAATAAAAATTTGGAGGGAGTCTGGAGAGAATCCAGTGGAGCGCCATTAAGGTGGTTAAGGAGTTGGAGGATATGGCATAGAAGGAGAGGCTAAGAGGAGTGAGGTTTTTCAGCTGGGGAAGAGATGGCATGATTATAAAATGGTAGTTGGTGTTCACAAATTGTCAGTTATTTTGGTTGTAGCTCTGGCACCTTTGTGGACCCCTCTCAGCATGTGTTTTGGAGACCCCTAGGAACCAAGTGCTGAGGAGACCCTGTTTGTGTCCCCTTCCGTGTGTATTGCAGTCAGTGAGTTGTTGAAACATTCCAGTTAATAACAGCTGAGAGATTATAAATAATATCTGCATATTTTAACTCTCCTGTCAATATCTGCTGGAAAATTCCTCTCTTTCCCTGCAAAATCAGCCATTCTAAAAACTAAATTGCAGGTAATTTGTTCTTGTGGGTTCATATGATACGACGCTATTAGTTCAACCCTAAAAAGTGCTAAATACTCTCTGAAAATTAGTTATCTTGAAGGCATGTCAAATTAGTTATCTACCATTATTAATTAGACTAAGTGTATGTTAGAAATACTGTCCTGAAGATGTATGTTTTGTATTTCTATTCTATAATGTCAATTGACTGTAGTCTTTTAGATCATTAAATTAAGACTTGTCGTATGGGATCTAAGACTTTTTTCCCTTTTGTATTTTACAGATATTCTTATAGCTGTACAATTAGTGGTGTTTTGTATGGAGTTGGCAGCGGAAATTCTGCAGCTGCTGCAAAACAAGCTGCTGCAAAACAAGCATTTGAGAAGCTGAAAAACGAAGGCTTTCTAACAGTATGTGCTATATTTAGCCTTAAGACAGAAGTTTAATTCTTGTAGCTTTATGAACAGATTTCCTCATTGCATTTAAAAGCATATTACATGGATTCCACTTAAGAGGGAAACAACTCATATTTTGGTGGGTTGATTGGGCTACAGGATTCTGTTGGTAAAATTTATGTTGTGTTTCTGTATTCAATTGCTGGATTAAAAAACCTCATAGTTGAGATGTGTGTGTATTTCAGAATATGATCTGATACATTGTCACTCAAGGATCCACATATATTAAAATTTTCTGGCTCCTGATTACTCTGATATACTGGTTGTCTCCTGTGTTGAAGTGTTGTTGAGCTGACTGGCTATGAACATAAATCTTACACTGCCTTCTGTTGGATCAAAAATCTACTGTGAAATGTGAGAAAGGCAGAAGCAGGAGTGAGAATCAACAGGACTTGCCTTCTGTAGCATTCCTGGGCAGTGTCTAGTGAAGCAATTGCTAACACCATCCTCTGGAGAGCAGAGCTGTTGTCTTCATGTTGGCAGTTGTATTGCCATACCTGCACAAAATTGTCAGAATTCTAATAGTGATCCAAACTCACTTCTGAAATGCACAGAACAGTACATATGAACTAACTTAAATGAAGTGTAGTTTAAAGGGAAGGAAGGCAGTAGGAGGAGGAAAGAAATCCTTTTTACTTTTAAGTACTTATTTCACTATTTGGCTGTTTACAGTGAATTTTAAATGCTTCTTTTCATGTTGCTTTTAAGCTAACCATGTAATTAATGGCCTATTATAGCTCTAGAATCCTTCCTTAGTATCTTCCTGTGTTGTCAGCTCATGGGTCTTTGCATTTTCATCAAACTCTGAAATTTACTACCTCTAGTAGAACCTCTGTAGCAATTACTCTAAATTTGGGGTGGGTTGTTTTGCTTTAGTTTTAATTTTTAATTCTCAGTGATGTCTGTGTAACAAACAAAATGTAACTAGCAAAAAGTGGTAAAGGCCTAGTACTCCTGAATTCCAAAAAATGGGGTTGGTTTGTTGGCTATCACAAAAACCCTTAGTTTTTTTTTTACTTTTTGTCAGATTATGGTCTGTAACAATTCTAGATATTGCTCTTAATGTTACATTTATGCTCTTATGACATGGGGGGAAAATACAGGGGAAAAGAACCTCTACTAAGTATTTAGGATTAATGTTTTTAGTCAACCCCGATTATAGTAATCCAGGTTTTGCAGGGTTTTCACACTGAAGACATTGAATGTCTTTTTGTACAGACTCAGATTTTCAGTTCTGCTGATTACATTTACCAAAGCCTTTATGTATCTCATTTTCCACAAAGAATATTGCATATGCAGTAAACAATGAAAACATTTGCTTTTAATAACTGTTACCCTTATCCTGATTTTTAACAGATCCCAGACTGTACTTCTGCAAATGTGTCTATATATATGTAGTCTCAATATGAGTGGGAAAATGCTCCCTGTGACAGTAGGAGCGTTTCAGTCCTCTGGGTGGAAGTTAGGCAGATGCCTTTCTTTTGCAGGGCTTTGAATGTTCAGTGCAGTTAACAACTTCCATTTAGGACCTTGTAATCTTCCCTCCCCCCTCTTTGAATGGCATCTCTTGCACTAGGGATTTTTTTAACAAGATTTTGTTAACCATTCTTGTTTTTTTCTTTTTTCAGATGCAAAATGAAAGATCTAACAGCAATTCTGCATTTAGCGAACATAGTAATTCCTCTGAAGTGCCAACTCAGTCTGACTCAGAGTAAGTTGGGGTCACTGATATGTGATAACAAAATGTATTTACTAACCTTAGAGGATCACGTGATCTCGTTCTAAATAAAATCTGACATAGTTTCTTTATTGCAGTATAAATCATTTAATTTGAGCTTCTATTTCTTAAACTTCAGAGCAAAATGTATTATACATATGCAATTTTATTTGAGTCCTTACAGGTTAGCTTATAATGATTTTAGAGCTTTCTGATATATTTTGCCATGAGTAGCTCTTTCAGAAGCATTTTTACTGTGATATAAATGGAATAAACTACCTTCTTCCGTAGCATTATTTCATGCCATTTTTAACACTCATTTTCCTATTTTGACACTATTGTTAAATAAGTTTAATTCACTTTTGGTACTTTCCTGTGCTCCACATCCTGCTTTATTATTTTTTTTTTTTTTTTTTTTTTTTTTACTTTTTCATTCTCTATAAATCTTCATTGCCACCAAAGAGAAAATTTGTTTGGCAAAAGAAAATGAACATGCATAAAGTTTCATTTGTGATTTGGGAACCCAAGGTCAAGCCTTTTGTGTCCAGCAGTTAATTTGACTGTAGTGCCGTGATCACTTCTTTATGTTCTTTGTGCAATTGTAAAGCAAGTATGTATGTACAATGCTAGAGGTGGCTGCACTGCCTTGAAATATACATCTGTATTTAACCTATTTAATTGAAGGGTATAATAGAACATAAATCATGTAGATATCTAGATACCATGATATCATATCATTGAAATAGAGAAGTATATTAAAAATGTTATTATTTTAATAGTTTTCCAGCATAAAGGTTTATAGTTTAAAGCAGTCATGACTGTTAATGCTTTTTCAGGTTATTGCTTTCAAAAACTGTGTATTTTTATGCTGCTTTTTTCTTGTGGCAATCATTTTATTTATGATCATGTTACTTTCACCTAAAACTAGCCTATTATTTTTCAACAGCAGCAGTATTCCCTTTAAAGACTCAGCTGCCAAGTTGGTAGAAAAAATGAAAGACGTGGCAGTATGTGAAAAGCCTTCACCTTTTCAGGTATAGTACAAAAATGGTCTTCCTCATAATTGCATTTTAGACACTGAATACAGCAAGCTTCTTGACTGAGCGTAGCATCAGTTTGTTCCTTTATCCACTAATCACTAGAAAACACATGCATTTTCCCCAAGAATATTCAGTATTTACTGTTAGCCATCAGTCATTTACTGCTGAACTGTGGACCCAGTTTGTATACTGATGACCAAATGGTCAGTACTGCCAAGAAAAGGGATTGATCAAAGCTCATGTTTTTCTGTGGAAGAATGATGATGTCATAGATAGCATATGGGAAAAATTTTCAGTGAAGATATGGCTTCATTCTTACTACATTGTTTATATAACGTATGAACAGATTTATACACAATTCCTAGATACATTCACAGACACATTTTAAACTAAGTGTAGTGAAAATATTCAGGATATTTTACTTAGGTTTTTTTCTCTTTTTCACACAGAGATGCACAGAAGGTTCTGCCCTGAAACCCCAAAGGTATGTGTTGCTATCTCCCATAAACTATTGTTGCAAACCACTTTAGTGTTTCTGCATCTAGCAAATAAATGCTACTATTGGGAGGTACATTTATTTTCTTGTGTCACATATTTGAAAAACAGCTCATAAGTTTTGCTTTTATCTTTATTAAAGAAAATTGGCAGCTAATTTTGATAATGCAAGAAACAAGGAAGAGAAAAAAAAGATGTCAGATTCAGATGAAAGTTTGCTAGATTTGGACACAAATACTAGTCCTTACACTGTGAATGAAAGGTAAGAAGGATTTTTTTTTAGTAAGATCTGTATGGTAATTACAGTATGTAGTGCTCTCGATTTGTTTGCTTATTTATAATAGAATGTGGGAAAGTACTGCTGTAAAAATAACTTTCAAAGAAAATTGGTATTTGGGATTATTTTTTTTCTGGACATTTCAAGTATAGTATAGCAACTCACATGCAATGATGTTTAATACTTACAACTAAAAGTAATTTATATGAAGATGTGAGGGTAGTTACCCTTCATAGTTTCAAGGGTAAGTTTCCATTGTTTTTTTAATCTTCCAGACTATGATTTAGACCTGTGGAGGTGTTGACTGATCCCTGTAGAATGATATTTCAACACATGTATTAGATCTGTCAGGATCGTATTTGTATCTTCTAAATTTAATGTTGAGTATACTTGTTATATATCTGCTTTTTTTGTTTTAAGATTTCTTGAGAGTTTTAAAGATATAGAGCCAATTGGTGACGGTGGTTTTGGGAATGTTTTCAAAGCAACAGGAAAGCTTGATCAGAGAACCTATGCAGTCAAACGAGTTCGCTTCGAAAAGTATGTACTGTATATTTACTTCTGTTTTTTTTTTCTTTTAGGACAACCTTAATCAAGATTTTAGTACTTTGTTTTGTCTCTTTAATAACCCTAGGAAAATTTAAGCAATTTGCATTATTAATTGTCCATTCTTTCTGGTAAACTTTTGTTTATTTCTAAGTGAAGCTGAAAATGGCATGTGACATTGCTAATTTTTGCATGCACTGGAATAGTTTCAGATGCAGCTGTAAAAAAGTAGATTTGTTAAGTTCTGCTTCTCTGAACACACTAGTGCTGTGATTATTAATATTGCAGAATGTGTTTGAGGAAAACCTGCTGATTAATAGAACATTGAAAGTAGCACTGTTTCTTTTGACAGGTTACATGGAAAATTTACTTATCAGTAATGCGTAACATAATTAGGGAAAAAAGAGAAAAATGAAAGTAATACATTTTGTGGTTTGTAATTGGAAAATTCTGTATATATGACCCATTATTCTCACACTGTGTTACTTGTCCCTTATATATCTCAACGGAGAATGATGATCTTAATTTTTTTTTAAAGTAATTTTCTGTAACCAGTACCTAGTGGAGTATTTTATCAGCAGCTGAAAACCTTTATTTTCTTTTAGGTGATCTATTTGAAAAGTTTCAAGTTGTCGGAGATTCTTGTCCTTTATGTTGTGCAACTGCTCTTCAAATTCTTGTGTTCTTCACAAATATGTTATTTGCATTTGTATTGCAATCCTGAGAACTATACTAAAAAACTTTCTAGTGATTCTTCAGATAAAGAGTGCCAGTCTGCTGATGGGTTTGAACTTACTTCACGAGGCAATGTTACAACAAGAAGTGCAGGCCAAATTTAGTAATAGTTCTTCATGAGTATTTGCACTGATTTCTGTATATGTAAACAAAATTCACAGTGGTGAAGTACACTATCTGTATACTGCTACTTGGTATCATGTCTTTTATTTAACCTAGTATTAAATTTTTATAGGGAGATGTCATTTGGTTTTGTTTTTCTTTTTTGCCCCTTCAAATAGGAATGTAATGCGTGAAGTAAAAGAACTTGCAAGACTTCAACATGAAAACATAGTGCGGTATTCTTTTAGCTGGGAAGGGTACGACTATGTAACTGGTCCATACACAAGGTAACTACGAGATAGTAGTTGGCACTCACAAACTTGTTTGCCATAGTGAATTCTGTGTTGTAAAAAGAAAGGCTGAAGATTGGTTATAAATCATTATACACATTTAAATGCATACACATACTTACATACTTCTGTTAGGAAAAAAGGCACAGTACTTTTCAGCAGCAGGTCGTATGTAATTAAGTAGATTTATGTCTTATTTTTCTTGATGAATAAGATACATTACATAATTTTATTGTTCTCCTCTTTCTTAATATACAGAACTTGCTGAATCTATAGAGGAGTGAGGCAGAATCTATAGGGGCAGAACTCAAAATCTGGGGCTAGAATTAACAACAGAAACTAAAAAATTGTGTGGCAGTTGGTTGCCAAATTCCTGATTGGAAGTTTCCTTTTTTTAGTAAGTACTGGTCAGCCAGTAGGTCTCATAGATTTAATTATTTCTCTAAGTTAGCATTTTAACCGTGATGCCTGAAACAGTTTTGGTTGTTGAGAACAGAAATACAAAATGAAATGCTCTTTCATTTAAGGTAGTCTTTCAACACTAAGACTTCTGGGAAGACAGTAGTGAGACTTTTACTCCTAAGTTAGATTATTAACTTTTCAAAGCTTCTGTGGTAAGCTTTTTTCACTAGCTGTAAATTCAGACCCTTTAGATAGGTTGCCACACATACCCAGAGTCATAAAATACTAATGGATTCAAAATTATGGTTGGCATGGTATGTGTTCATTGTGCTCAGTAAATGAGGAATAAAATGGGGAAAAAAAATATCTCATGTCAAAACCCAACCATTAATATGTTGGAGTCTCCATATCACTTACGCATTTTATATCGAACAGTTATTGGGTAAAAGACAGAAAACAAGTCCTCAAAACCAGGATCCCAGCCTGGAATTCCACTTAGTGCCCCAACCTCAAGGCTACAGAGAGTCCCTAGCCACTTACTGCTTGTTTTTTCAATGCCTCAGGTGGCTTTATTTCAGGGCATTCAGATCACACAGTGCAAGGAGGAAAAAGTGGTGCCTCCTTTTCATGTTGTCCTTCCCCTCACCATCTCCAGCCTCAGCCTATCCTGTGGGCTGATGGTGAGGGAACTCTTCTGGAAAGTGTAAGGCTGTCAGGTGGGTGAATGTATTTCATCCAGATTTCCAGATCTCAGAAGGGTTTCTCTAACTTTCAGACTGATGTCACAGATGGTCACCCCTTCTTGAAGGGACAGAGGTTGAAAGAATGTGATCGTTCTGGGTAGGAGAGGAAGGCTACTGCTGTGTTTGTTGAGCGGAATGCAGATACTTACCAGGGACTTGCAGCAGTTCCTGGAGGGCAAGACTGGAGCCAAGGACAGTACTATTTCTTCCTGTACAGGACGTGCCTCTAGATATGAGGGGAGCAGAATTTGGGCACTCAGAAAACTTCCAGTGTGAACAAGGAAGCAAGCAAAACATTAGGAATATTCCAGGTGTACATAGCAAACGAGCTTTGGCTTGCAGTTCTGTTTATTTATATCTAGTATAAATTGGTCTAGGATCCTTTTAAAAATCAAGAGACTAGCAGACTTTGTTTTGGGGGAGTCTAAAAATAATAATAATAAACAAAAAGGCTTTTTAAAGAAGAGGAACCTGAGAATCATTGATGGCTTGGGAGGAATTGTATCTTGCCAATTTCAATATGGTATATAATTTTCTTTTGCAGGCAGAAGTCAAACCAAAAAATTCACTGTCTTTTCATCCAAATGGAATTATGTGAACAAGGGCCATTGGATAACTGGATTGAAAAGAACAGACGAGACCGAAAGTATCACAAGATGGCAGAAAACATATTTTTACAAATACTGAAAGGAGTGAAATATATTCATTCTGAAGGGTTAATTCATCGAGACCTTAAGGTAAGTAGGATAGGTCATTAAAAAAATTAGGTGAAAACAGTACTTACTGGAATTTCAGAAAATGTTAAGTTGTTCTAGTCTTTGCTTAGTCTATTATGTACTCTACAAGTGTGCTGCTTCTGATATTGCTAGGGATTAATTTTTGTTTTTTTACCAACTGCCTGGACTTTGTCCAAAATCAGAAGGTAAACTGGAGGATATCAGAATGCAGTACTTCAAAAAATCAGTAGTCATCAATTAACAGACATTCTCAGTGTATTACGTATTACTGAGTCACAAGACTGCCTATTGGAAAAAGAAATACTAACTTCACTTGATGAAATAATTAAAAGAAAGTGAAAAGTTGAGTCTAGGAAGTTTGCTCTTGCCAGATTGTAAAGGGGTAGTTTATCTATCCTAATACATACTGTGTTTGATAACAGCATACTCCTAATTTCTCTTGTATCACGTATGCATACAAACATTTGAATGCTACTTTTTTTGATAGAATTTCAGTCTCTACAAGAATACAATCATAAAAAGATTTTATTTCAATATAAAGGTTATAAAGGACAAAGTTGCAAGCCTTCAGGGCTTCATATGCCAGCTATAATGTTGCTTACAGATTTTTGAATCGCTTTGTGAAAAAGTCATTGGTGTAGTGGTGTTCTAGAACGGCTGTAGTGGAATGTTGATCTAGGATTAATGTTGATTTATTAACATTAATGTTGATCTAGGATGCTCTTC
>JAOXNO010000024.1:35768034-35779690 GCA_028565335.1 Limnodromus scolopaceus
GCTAATTCCAAACAACTAGAGAATATTAGATTGGAGAGATGATACAGTGATGCTGTCCTTGATGCATATTCCATGGATGTCCCACCCCTGGAGGTGTTCAAGGCCAAGCTGGATGGGGCTTTGAGCAACCTGCTCCAGTGCGAGGTGTCCTTGCACGTGGCAGGGGGGTTGGAACGAGATGATCTTTAATGTCCCTTCCAACCCAAACCATTCTATGATTCTATGATATTCCCTTCCTCTCAAGACTTCCAGTAACCCAAAGTTTATGGAATTCTTGAGCCAGATTTTGCATTCATAGTGTAGTTTCAGATCATCTTCGCTGCCAACTTGTGAAATCTTGTCTTATGGACAGATACGCTCATATCTTCTAGAACTGGGGTTATTGCTACAATACTGGAACGAGCCACACATACACACTTATTATTTTCCCCAGATGCCTGGGAAAAAGAGGCCTAATAAGTGCCTTCTGTCCTCATCCATTAATTCTTAGCTTTTCCCACTCTGTGCTTTTTTTTCTTGCTCCTTCAGTCCTACTTTATTTTCATCTCGGCTCAATCTCCTACTTTTCCCTATTCCTATGAATTGGCTGCCCCAGTCCCTTATCCGTGGCATCTAGCTGTAACCTGCTTCCAAGTCCTATTGCTAACTTGCCTGTCTGCGTTTGAATTTAGGAATGTTTTTCCCCACTTTGATCTGCTGTCAACTTAGATGCTTGGCCATCTGAGATCTCCATGTCCCAGAACGAAAGCTGCAGGATAGGTTCAAGCTGAGATTAATCCCATTTGTGCCTGGTATGAACGGAGTCTTCAAATAGTGTAGCCGGGTATAGGTACTGTATTAAATGAGTGTGGACATGGTCAAACTTGAACAGAACTGCATTGGAATGTCTGTAGTAAGCCCTAACTCTGCAATTGACTTAGTACAGATAACCCTGCTATGCCTATGAGAAACCGTGATTTGAGTGGCATTCCATGGGAGTCTTAATGCTTTACCCAAGTGTATCAATCCCAGGGCTAGGACTGAAGATGAAAAAGCACTTCTGAATAGAAGATGTTATATGCACAATGTATTTGAAGGGCATTAAAGCGTGATATAGTTATGACTGAGCTGGTGGAAAAAAATGTTGCAGTTACTGTGGCATGTACTACTTTAAATTTAGTTTATGTTTTTAAAAATTAATTGAACTTTTTTCTGTTTCCTACCCCATCAGTTTCTTAATGCTAATTTATGTGAACAACTATGAAATTTTATGGGGAGTGCTTTTGTGGCTGATAATTGGCTTGACAATAAACCTTGGTCATATGGTGATTATTTTTTTTTTTTAAATATGTATCTAGCCTCAGAATATATTCATATCACATGAAGATAAAATAAAAATAGGTGACTTTGGTCTTGTGACTTCTGTGGAATATGAGACTCTGACCAGGGACAGAGGAACAGGATCTTATATGGCACCAGAACAGGTAATTATCCTTCTATATTAGCGTCTCTCTGTAACTGAATTTGCCTTATAAATTCAACACCGAATGTTGTCAATCCTAATCTAACTCAACCAAGTTGCCTAAAGTTCCCTGGTGTGACTGTATACAAGATAACTGTATTCTGGAGAAAGCTGTCTGCAAGTGTGGTCATTTTATTTTGCTGTGCTAACCTGCAGGGTGAGACACTGCATGCTGTAAGAAATGCTCTTGCAAAACCAGGCTGCTAGCTATGTATTTCAATTTGAATTTAGGACTTCTGTTAACTGTGGCATTTGAGTCCTTCTATTTGTTTCATTATTTGTGATGGAGAGATATTGGCATGCCTTTTCTGTATAGGTCTGTAGAAGTCTTGATGTTAGTGTCTTTATTGTGACATAATAGCCACTATTTAACAGTTCTGTAGCAGAAAGGGTTAATGACTA
This sequence comes from Limnodromus scolopaceus, assembly GCA_028565335.1. Taxonomy (NCBI): domain Eukaryota; kingdom Metazoa; phylum Chordata; class Aves; order Charadriiformes; family Scolopacidae; genus Limnodromus; species Limnodromus scolopaceus. Next base: position 35,769,938 of record JAOXNO010000024.1, read on the forward strand.
ATAAGAAGATCAAGTAGGGCCAGTCCTGTAGCCTTGGGGTGGAAATTTCTACTGACTTAAGATTTTAGTTTAAGATGTCCTGTCAAGTTGTATTTGATGCCTATATTGTTTTTGTTCTCATCATTGTAGCGTGGAGACAAATACGGAAAGGAAGTAGATATTTATGCACTAGGATTAATTTGGTTTGAAATTCTTTCAGCAGTTAGTCGTCACGAGAAAAGTAAGGTATGTAATCTTTAAATTAAAAAGTCCCACTGTCATTGTTTTGCCTTGCTGCTGGTATTGCATACTAGAAGTAATCTGTGTATCTAAAGTACTGTCGCTATTTACATCTTGCCCTTTGTTCTTTACGGCCTGTAAGTCCTTACACCTTGGTCAAAATGTAATAACTGAAGAAATATTACTGGTTCTATTTCACCTGTGTCTACTGACATACACATTAAAGCCAAGCGTGCTAAAGAATAATGTCTAGCAAAAAAAGGTTTCAAGTTTCTGATAAATCTTTTTGTTTGATCAGAGTATTTGAGGGGAGTATTTTTCTAATTTTAGAAAATAAAAATTATGAAGGGGAGAGTTTTGTCTCTGCCATGGTCATCTTCACTGCACAGCAGAGCAAGAACAAAGTGTCCATAAAGCCTAAACACTTGCAGTTTTCCAAAATGAAAACAAAAGTGATTTGGAATATGTAGCTTTAATTGAAATAATATTTTACTTCCAAAAAAACCCTAGTGTTACTTAAGCTTTTTTTTTGAAAAGGTGTATTTTATGTTTCTTTTGCTTTTTCTTGGTACTTTGAACATTATTAGTGTAACAGCTCATATGATCAGACCTATATATCTGTAGAACGGCAATGTAGCTGCTGAGTATCTTGTCTAAAGTAATTGTAAGGTATATGTACACGGTTGGATGCAGAAGCTCTTGAACATTGTTAGCTCAGTCCTTTTGCCAGTACGAGAGAACCACACCAATGTGCCTGCTCCAATCACAGGTTCAACTCGGCTCTGTTTAGCTGCCTTGTAGTATTTTCTGAGACATCTTGTTCCTGCTCACAGCTGACTCTGCAGATGTGTCCACAGTCCCAATAGCGTTTACAGTAAAAAGGGCAAAGCAATTATTTAGTCTTGTTTCTTTAAAGCATAAAAACCTTGTGCCTGTAGGCAGGTGGGGAAGTCAGCTGGATGGAAAGTCCCAAGATGGTCTTCAGCTGCTCCGTTAGCTTAAAAAATAATTCCACTTAATGGCTGGCAAACCCTGCTGAAAGAACGTAATGCAAAAGTGAAGGTGATGATTACCAACTTGAGTAACTGGTTCAGCTGATGATTACCAGCAGATAGTGTCACAGGCCTAAACCTACTGCTGAAAAGTACGAAAAAACTTGAAGTTCATGAGAGCTGTTCTTTTACTGGATACTCATTATAAGGACTTGCTAAGCCGGACTATAGCATCCATAAGACTAACTAATGATTCAGGACGCATAGGTAAGCGTGCCCGTTATCTTCTTCAGGCACACATTATGGTAGTTAACAGCAAAATGAATGATATGGACTCCTCTCTTTACCCAGAAAGCCACATCATGGGGAAAACCACAGTTGTTACCCAGAAACAGTTTCTGAAAGCATATAATTAGAAATCCTCTATATGTTAGTTGCTTTGGGCTCCACGTAGCATTTTCCGCAGTGACACAGAAATAAGTGTGTGGTACTGTACGAGGTAGAAGGGAAGAAGTACACCTGCTTGGCTTGCAAATAGTAACATCCGAAGTAGGAAATCTAGTCGTCTTGCTAAAGTGGTAAGAGGATATAAACCCACTACTTTTAAATTAAGGAAAGAAGGATAATGGTTCTGAAATAGAAAGGATTGCTGAAACAAACACATCATTATAGAGCGTGAAGCTTTTAAGCTTAAAAAGGGACTACAGTTGGTATTTTCCTAATTTCTTCAGTAAATTATATAGGTCATAAAGTGAGATGCAAAATATAGTCAGTGAAAACATACTTAAACTCTTTTATGAATTTCAGGTATGGGAGGATGTTAGAGACGGTAAACTTCCAGAGAGCTTCACCAAACGTTTTCCAACAGAGGTATGGGATTTTAATACACTATTTCAGTTAGTTTATTTACTCATAAAAAAATAATTTATTGACATTTAATTTCTTTCTGTAGGCATCCATGATCAAAAAGATGCTTTCAAAAGACGCTTCAGGAAGATACACTGCATCTGAAATAATACTCAACTTTTTAAAATCTGATAAGAAAGACAACTCATTTAAAACTCATACTCGGTAAACGCCCTTTTAAAAGGCTTTCAGACTGTGTTTAAATCCAGAGTTTGATGTCTGCTGAAACTGATGAAATAATCATAAATGTCAGAAGCAACAAGATGACTTAGGATATGTCTTTTCCTTGGTGTTTCACCTTCCTGCCATTGAGGAGCTTGTCAGCCAAAAGGGTCACATCACCATTCATGCCCATCAGCTGCAGACAGGACAGCGTACTTCTGCAAGCAATCACTTGCGGTTTTTACCTGGAAACACAGGTTGTGGATGAGCTGAACTATACTGTACAATAAGCGCAAGAACCTAGTCCTTGTCTCCTAGAAGATTAAGTTGATGTAATGCTGGCCTGTGCCAAATCCCTGTATGCACGCTGCTAACGTGCGCTGCATCCATTATCAGTTGAGGTTATCTATTGCTTTCCATGGAAGAAGTGCTGTCTCGTGGTATGTGACTCAAACCTTTCTGACTTGTTCAGTGATATTTTAAAAAATTACTAGAACGCTCCTGTTAATACCAAGACTAATTTTGGTAGAAAAGATACTAGGACTAGGTGTGGGTTATTCTTCACTGAATTTCAGTTCTTTAAGGTGAAGTTTCTTATCTCTATGCACCTGTTGAATATCTAGCATCTTCACTGCTCTAGAATTTAAAAGTACATACTTTTAAAGTAATCATTCCTTGAGAATTTAAGTGTTAAGCATTCAGCTTCTCGGAAATTTAGTTTAGATTTGTTCTTTTAAACTTTTTAAAACCTTAGGGTTTTGTTGGGTTTTTTTATTGTGGTTGGTTTGTTTGGGTTTTTTTGGTTGTGGGTTTTTTTTTTTTTTGTCCTGAAAGGAACACCTAAGGTGCTTTTAATATATGAAAATTCTCCAGCTTCCTCAGCAGTAATTATTTTAAATCCTGAAGATGGTGGTGCTGAGAGAGCACCTTAAACGTTCTCTCCCATATTGCTAAGGTTTTAATCCCTTACTGTAATATTGAGGCATGATGAACTTTTTTGAAAGTGTAGTGAATACCTCTGATGGCCTTACTGTCAGCCTCAAACATGGTAACAGCAGTTTGCCTGTTACTCTTTAAAGCACGGAGAAAAGATAGGCACATCAGTCCTTCAGATGCTTGTCTTTGAGCTGTATCCTGTCAAACTAGTTATTGCCATGGAGTCCACATAGCTCCATAAAGGCAAAGGAAGAGAGATTTCTGAGCAGAAAAATAGCTATTATGTAAAGTACTGTATGCTTTTTCTAAAATGTTAAATGGGTTAAAAGTGGGTGCTTGGTTAAAAGGAGTAATATAAATGAATGCATAGTAACTTTTACATTCTTATGGAAATTATTGCTGATCTGCTGCAAGTATTTGTTACTAAATAAGAATCGGATTTTACATCATTTTGTAAAGCCTGAAGTTGTTTGGTTTTTTTTTTTTTTCTCCTTATATGAATCACAAATATATCGAGCATTTCACTATTCTGGACTAATCAGTATTTCCTTGCAGAGGTCAAGTTCTGAAAGAAATTATATCCTGACACAAAATCCACTAGTTCTACTTCCTCTTCCCTTTCACCCATAATTTGATTCTTATAATACGAAAATTGGTACATGAGCACCCATAATACCATTATATTCTTACTGTTAGGTAATACTGAGCTTGTTCCAGTAGGTTTTGATACTTTTTTTTCCCCCTAGTATTTGTATACTTCAGCAGTATACCCTTCTATTTGTGACTGTTTACAGTAACGACTGCTGTTCCCTAAAAATGAAAGGGCTATTAAAATGTATTTTTCATATTTAAAAAACTGAACAACCCAACAACACGATCTAGTACTATTTAGTTATGCAAAATATGCATCTTTACATTGAACAGAATATTGGTTCCAGTAACATCACTGTAATGTTTTACAAGCTTTTTTTTTTCCCCACCAGGTCTAAGGTAGTAAGGAAAAAAAAAAAAGTCTGATGTTTAGCCATCTCTGTAAAGATGCAAAAAAACCCCTGTTTAACACCTAATACAACAGAACAACTAGCCAATATTTATTCTGTTACTCAAACTCAAATTTTATTATAAGCTGATCTTGTTCAGTTGGGCAGGGCATAACCAAAGACTGTGGAAGGTTTAACCGGCCTCTCAATTATGGTATTTCAATTATAAATGCAAAGTTTAAATTCCTATTACATTATGCATCAAGCAGAAAATCCACAAGATGCTTCAGAAATGTGAGTTTAACCTGTCACCATAACTGTTCTTCTGCATACATTGGTGTGAATTCTTCAATATGGCACAGCTCTGAACCTTCTAAAAGATACTATGAACTATACATACTTACCTATGACTCCTTCCTTTAGAAAGGCTTTAGTCATGATCTGCAGCGCTGTTTCCAGGGCAGTTTGAGGATAAATCTTCAGAGTCTACAGGACAAACAGAGAAAAAGTGAGCAATTCCAACTCAGAGGAGGAAAAAAAAAAGTTGCTAGAATTATTTGAAGAATCCATGTAAAGCAGATTAAATAGAATTCAAGAAGGCGTGCAAGTTATTAATTCCAAACTTTGTTTTAAAAGAGTGAACACAAATTCTACCCTTTTTGGTGCAGTGAAACTGGACAGTGTTCCGTTTCAGAAACACCTGCAAGATTTCACAGCTTTTTACTTGAACTAGTTTTAAGATCTGAATGTTCTGTTCTCAAAATCATTATGAATACCAATTCAAATAAATGCCCAAATGGGGTTTTTTTGTTGTTTGGGCTTTTTGGGGGAGGTTGGGTGGGGGTGTGTGTGTACGTAAACTCCTAAATATTGGCTTATAATCAAAACATCCAAAGCTTTGTGCAAAAACTAGCAGTCTGGAAGAGAAAACTTGCTACGTAGGTTTAAAAGACTGCAGTAAGAGAAACATAAAGGATATATTGTACTATTTGAATCCAGATGCATAAGCAAACTCAAACACTTACAAGACAAGTTTACTCTCACCTTCATAGGTAGTTCCACACCAAATGCAATAGAAGTGTTCTTGTCTCAAATAGGTAGTCAGGATGTGTAGCTTTTCTGATACCTAGAGATATGTACAGGTATGCAATGATCTGGGGTTCACGTGACATCAAACAGTTTAAGCTACTAATTTTGTTAAAGGAGTTAGTTTAACTTTTTGCTATGGAAAAGCTATACCATGCTCAGTATGGCATGGTGTTTCCCAAATTTGTAGCAGACAGCACAGGAATTCACGATCTCTGGGAAGTTAATGGCTGTTGCTTGCTCATCCTTCTTTCCAGCTAAGAAACCTGCACTGAAGAGAGAGCTAAAAATATTACCTAGATACCTTATTTCAAGTATATGGTATTTTTTGTGGAATTCTTCACTCCTGATCTCTGCAAATCAAACACATAAGGCTACCAACAGCTATGTAATCTGGTTCTCAAAAAATGTGAATTTCCAGTGTGCATCTCAAGCTAGTCTGTGAAGCATCTTCAGAAATTATTTAGTGATTTTAAAATACAGCCTAAGACATGAGATGAGGCATCCAAAATTAAAACTCAAGAGCACGTAACTTTGATCAAAGATGTGATCTTGTACATCTTGGCTAAGACACAAGAATGTTTAGAATTTAATTTCTAGGCTAATTTTCCGAAGATCAGCTTCAAAAGAGAGGAGCAATAAACCAGTGGTTTAATGTTTTATATTTTATCATGAAACTGCTGTAAAAATCACTGCTCTGAGATTGCAAAGAGGCCATTCACTACAGCTTGGAAAAAACCATGTATACATACATCTTTTATAGATGTATGTACATATACATACATACATACTTTTTAAAGGAATATTAGAATTAATTCTGAATCAAGACATTAATTTAATTGCAGAGCTTACACTTAAGTCTGGGCTTGTGCATTCATCTTCTTTGTCTTCCTCATCCTTTTTGTCTTCCTCCTCAGGTTCTAGCCAATACCAAGTCTCCTTTGGAACATCAATATCCTTAAATAATGAAGGACTTAAATGAAAATTAGCTGCCTTTGTAGGTTTTTTTGTAAGATGCTGGATAAAAACAATTTATAATAGGTAACATGTTAAGTTTTAAAACTTTCCTGTATAGTATAACCAAGAGGCTGTAGTGTGAAACTAGGTACAGCAGCCCACAAGAAGGATGATTCACTTTTTTAAAAACAAATAAATGCATGCTAACATTAAGTTCTATTCCATTTATGTTCAGTATGTGTAAGGCTACAGAGCAACATAATCACACACCAAGGCTGTGAACAGATATTCTTTCTTATCAGTTGAAGATATGCTGCCCTGAGTTATTTTATGAAGAGATCACACAGTGCATCCCAATCTACCTCACGTAAAGTTAGAGGAAGAAGAGTTACAAAGATGGATCTAAGCTAATTCAGCTGACTTCGTATGAAGCAGACTAAGGAGTATCAAACAATCTCAGAACTTACAGGGTGGTATTAACCTCTAAGAGGTTAATAGAGAAAAGAACAATAGTTCAAGTTTTCAAGTGGCAAAAATTTATAGCAGTTCACTGCTATTACCCATGTTATTCTTTGCACGTGGGTTTGGTTTTTGTTTCAATGCTTCGGTCATTCTGCTGATTCCCTCAATGATGATCCCCATCCTTGGAGATACCCAAAAGCTCTCTGGACATGGTCCTAGACAACCTGCTTTAGGTGACCCCTGTTGAGCCAGGAGGGTTGGACAAGATGACCTCCAGAGTCCAACAACAACCTTTCTGTGACGAAAGGTTGCCTTTGAGGCAAACAGCACTGTCATTTTGGACATCCTGACATTGGCTACTAAAAGATACGCAAACAGCTGCAGGAGCAAAACCAGGTGAGCTCCATGACGCAAATTTACACAGGCCCTCACGTAAGTTGCGAGGAGGTTGATATACACCTTCCAATATCTTCATGGTGTAAACATATACTTTGAAATACTTTAAAAGGACTGAAGTGTTGCCAAACATCAAGACTTCAGGGTAATTGTTATCCCACAATTTTAGAGAACTTCCAAGAATTGAATTGCTACTTTGTTTGTAGCACGTATCTCTAACCTATAAGCCTTCCTTACAACCCCCTAAAAAAAAAAACAGGTCTCACTTTTTGCATATCTAACTGTTGGCAGGCCCTCTGGCTTTTTCGGAGGTCCCCTTCCATCTTACGTTCTTCTTGTTTGTTTTTGAATCTTATTCTGTTAAGAAAAAGTAGATAGCTAAAATAAGCAGGGAGAAAAACAGATTCACTACAGACAATAGCTTTTCTAAAATAGAAAATCTAAGATTCTAGCTTCACCAATTCTCTCAGATCAGGACAGTGTTGAAGTTAAGAAGTCCTGACGTTTCTGTGGGAGCACACGTGTATTTCTTGGGAATTATACCTTCAAGACAGCGCTTTTTTGATCACACTACACCAAACACTGTTTCTTCATCAGGTTTTTGTAAGACATGAAAAAAGTGGTTCACCAAACATCACAGGGAAAATATACAGCTTTCCCTAGACTCTCCTTCTCCACATTTAACAAGCAAATCAGGAGAAAGTAAAAACAGTACCTAAACAAATTTACTCTGATTTTTAAAACCATTGTAGCAACATTGCTCAGGATAATCTATAGATTTTCTATTTAAAAAGATGACATGCTTCTCCGATTTAAAAAGTTGCAAATGACTTGAGCAAAGTTAGTATGTTTGCGTTATTAACATTTACAAAAATAAATGATGCAGCACACACTTTTAGCCTTACAACGTTCATCTGCTTTTGCTTTAGAACTGAGAAACTGAGAAAAAATGCTGTATTTTAACTCTTACCTCTCATTCAAAACATTCAAAAATAGTAACACATTAAAAGAATAACCAAAACTTAAAGCAAAGAATCATTGTTTAGACACTGCTTAGAATATCAGTTACATCATTTCACCTGAACTGATCTGCAGCTTGTTCATTTGCTTGTTTTTTCATGTGGAGTTTTTGTCTGTAGTTTTCCAGTTTTTCTTCAGCTTTTCGCTTTTTCAGTTCCTCGTGACCAAGCCCACTTCTGCCTATGGAAGTTCAAAAGATGAATGTAAGCAGTTGAGAAGCTCCAATACCCAACTAAGAAATTAGGAAGTATCACAAACCTGTTTTTATGTTCAGAGGAATAGGTTCAATAATGCCTTCTCCTGCGAGGGAAAAAGAGGTGAAGTTAAGAAATTATCAAACTATGATTTGTGCAGTATATTAAAGTAGGCAAGCTGCTTTTGCAATTATATATGTACATTTTCTTGTGATATAGTTACCTGGAAGTAGAAAAATGCCCTATCAATTTATGTTTAGTGCATTACAAAGGACTCAGCTGAACTGGAACTCCCTGTCTTTTTTGGCTCACCTGCTGAGTTGCTATATACCTTTTTCAGGATGCTACCCAATTGAAAGAAAATGGTGCTGACTTGACAGGTATAACATACCTGTGATGAAGACTACTTTGTTACAGCTTTCTGTAGCATTTTTCATTCTAGAATCTCACAACTTGACAAAGCGAAGAGTAAAAACAATCTGTCTGGGCCAGTTCAGTTGCCGATTGCCTGCTAGAGATGTGCTAAACTAGCACAGCAGTTATTGATGCTTTATTTTACTCATTTTACTTTATCTATTAAGGCTTCATAAGGGTAGGCCACTGTGCACCATTTTTTCTTCAGAATCCAACTATAAATTCAAAAACAGAGGTTGATATTTTTTGGAACACCGTTAGCGTTGCGAGGCCATCAAAACATTTTTAATGCATTTCTTGTAGACATGCACATATGGAAGAGGATTTATTGAACAGCAAGTACCACTGCTTCCCTCGCATCTCTCGATAGCCTGCACCATTTTTATTTCAGTTCTTAGAGATCTACTTGCATCTTTTCATATGCCATTGCTAGTCCGGCCACCACCACTGCACACATTCGCAGTTCAGTAATGCTAGGGCTCTCAGAGAGGCATGTATTGACCCCATCTACAAATCATGAAGTGGCAGCTACAGTCTGTAAAATAAAAAGGCACATGTGAATAAAGGCGCACGTGCTTCCAGACAGTGACAAGCTTACCGCTTTTCCCAAGGGCCTGGCCGCTTTTGTAGCCCATCTTCTGAAGCAAAGCAAAGCCTTTGTTCTCATTGCCCAATGCACTTTTCAATACTAGGTCGCGTCTCTCTTTTTCTTCTTCTTTTATACTCTTTTGCCTGTTCTTCTCATTGGCTTCTTTTTGCTTTTCTTCTTTCTGAATTGCTTCCTTCACCCGCCTCACCATGGGCAAGCCTGGCCTTACATCCTGTCTAAGAGTTAACAATTCCAGCAAACGTTAGCACTTCTGTTTTTTAAAAACATATTTACAATCACTTAAGAGGGGAAAAAAAGGACATGGACCTGATGGAGTGGGTCCAGAGGAGGGCCACTAAACCAATCAGGGGGCTGGAGCACCTCTGCTACGAGGACAGGCTGAGGGAGCTGGGGTTGTTCAGCCTGGAGAAGAGGAGGCT
>JAOXNO010000024.1:35780167-35794064 GCA_028565335.1 Limnodromus scolopaceus
GGTCTGCGGCTCGGTGCCGCTGCCCCGCCGCCTGGGGCTGCCCCGAGCGGAGGCGGCGGCGCCGGTGTGGGGGTAGGTGGGTGTGTGTGTGTGTGTGCGCGCGCGTACCCCAGGGGGCGGCGGGGGTGCCGCGGGTGCGTGAGGAAGGCAGCGCGCTCCCGGCTGCCTGCTGGCGCGGCTCCCCCGCTGAGGGGTCGGTGTAGGGCTGGCGCTGTAATGCGGCCTTGAGGGGTTAACCTCCCGAGGGATGGTGCACAGGGAGAGGAGCTACAGATTATTAACGTAACCGGCGGAGGGAGAAGGACCCCGGCGCTACAGCGGTTTCACCTGAGGCAGCTCTTCAGGAGGGTGTCGCTGCTCCTGAACTCGCCGGTTGTCAGCTCTCTCGGTCAGCTGAAGCGCGTGTACGATGGAAGTTTAAATAGTTGATTTAGGCTACAGAGAGACGGCTGGGGAATAGAAAGGAGCTCCAGTACATCTGAATATTGGGGGGTTGGACTAGACGATCCCCAGAGGTCTCTTCCAACCCCGTATCATTCGGTGATTCCGTGAACGTTTTATAACCTCTACAAGAAGAGGTTTAGCTAACAAGTAAAATTAATGAACAGAAAATTGGTTTTGTTTTGTCTCAAACCAGGATGTGCTTCAGCATAACTTCCTGGATGCTCTTTGGCTGCAGTCGGCTTTTGCGCCGCGTCCAGCAGCGGGAGGTAACGGTGTGTTTCTTGCTCGTAACACGCACAGTAAGACCCAGCCCTCCCCAGAACCCGTACAACTTGGTAGGCTTTTCTTTCCTGATTTTTGGAGCAAAAGTTTGGCCAGCGTAGGTGAGCTTTGGATTGCCCGCCTGCGTAGCTGCCTGTTAGGCGCTGAGCCTTCGGTTCCTTGAATATTTGTGTAATTGTTCTCGTATCTGATCTGTTGTGCTTCAGTGACGCAGCTGAACGTATGTGCAGATATGGTAGCTCAGAGCTTGTGTTTCCTAAATTTAGATGAAGGGGTAAGGGAGTGTGTGGAAGGCGTCTAAGAGATTCGTGGGTCTAAAGGCCAGGGGAAAATTAAAACTTTTATCTGGGGAGGAAAAGGAGTAATGAGCCGTGGTGCCATGCGGTGCCCCTGTGCTGTGCCCGTGTGACGAGCAGTGTAGGTCTCCAAGATGATATCCAAAGAATCATCGTACTGTCATTCATGGCATTTCTCTGTGCTCTCGTGTAAAGGTGTTTCAAGGTGATGTGTCTGTGTGTTATTGACAGGCAACACCCCCTCAATTCCTTATGACTTAAAAAAAAAGCCAGAAGATGTCTTTGGAGGAGTCAGGGAGGGCTGTATGTGCTTCCATGTGTGGCTCTTCCACCATTGCTGATCTGTTGCTGGAGATGTATGTGGTGAAAAATACTATAATTCAAATTACCAAAAAGCAGGGAACAAGCTTAGTATTACAGACACTGTGATGCTTTAGTTCCATTAACACCAAATCATTAAGATAAATTTAGAACCAACTACAGTCGTAATATTAATAGGTCACGCTTTACTACTGTTTAATCTGGGGACTGTTTTAAAAAAAATTAAAATATTTAATTTAAATCACTTCATTTGACTTAAAAGAATTTGTTGTGTTTGACCACGAATGAGGAAGCAGCTGTGAGCACTTGAGAGCACAAGTGGAACACTGAAGCTGTCGAAAGATGATGTCTTGCATAATACTCCTTAGTAGCTTTGCTTTTTCTGTTTTGCCTGAGAACCTAGTTTCAGCATCATTGCATTCAGGTTTTGGGGTTAGGTTGATTTTTTTTTTTTTTTGCTTTCTGTTTTTCTTTTTGCTGAAGATGGTTGGATTTATTTTGTGGATTTTAGATAAGTTTTGGGGTTTTTTGCCTAGTTGTTCTGCATTAAACAGCTATACTTGGTTTAAATGTGGTTTGCTAAGGTTAAGTTGTCTGCAGAGTGTTTGCTTACAATGATAGCATGGTTTTGGTAGAGCTTTGCTGCTACCCCCCTGTTCACTGTTTGAGCAGGATCTCACATGTTTGATCTGTGGTATTTTGCCTGTTGGGGAGACTTGCAGTCCTTTGGCTGCTGCTTGTATTCCAGGCTGTCACATGAAAGGCTTGCTGGGTTCCAGAGGGCTTATTCGTACAGCCCTTAAAGCAAGGCTAGTGGGATGTGGGAAGTCGTAGGTCAGTGGTCCCAAATGCTGTCACTGTTCCTGCTTCTCTCAAATTTGTGACGGGGGGAAATCCTACTTGTGATAGGCTCATTTCCTTCTTGCCTTGTTTGTTGAAGATGTTGAGAAGGTGGCCAAGTTCAGGACCAGGCTTCAGGACTGTGGTCAAGAGTTTTGATTAGGGACAATCCTTCTTCTGTTTTATGTAAGAGGAGACAGTGAGATGACTCTTTTATCTCTTTTGTGGTTTTGTTTTGTTTTGTTTTCTGTAAACAGAGACTTCAGTACATTTTGCTTGGCTAAGAGCTAGCACCCTGAAGTTGCCTGGAGGTGCTCTTTTTACAATTAACAACTCTGTTCCTGAAATACTAACGGATGTACTCAATTGTAAATATGTGAATAGTTTTTATGTGGGAATGCTTAGGTAAGAGAAGTCTAAGCAGGCTGGAACCATGATACTGTAATCTACAGATTTCATCATCACATTTTCATTTGATTTTCAAAGCTTTGTACTGTTGTACTATACTTTACACTAATATTTACATTTTTATTTTACAGTGCAACAGACATTTACAAGAAAACTGGGATTTAACCAATTATGGAGCTGGCTCATAGTTTGTTACTGAATGAGGAAGCGTTAGCTCAAATCACGGAAGCAAAGAGACCGGTCTTTATCTTTGAGTGGTTAAGATTTTTGGATAAAGTGCTGGTAGCTGCTAACAAGGTAATTTGATGTTGTTTTCCCCTTCTTTGCAAAACATTTGTATTAATTTCATGCTAGAGAAAGTTGACAGGTAATTGCCAGGTGATAATTGTATGATTTCAGATTCAGCCTGAAGAGTCTCTGTATTAGTTTGTAGCTTTTAAGTGTTTAATTGTAGGCAATCAGTATGACTCTCTGTTATATGATACATAGCTTGGTTTGAGTTCTTCATTGTTGTAAATGTTTGGAAGGCAAAACCTTCCCTCCCAGAGCAGGGATTCTTGATGTTAAAGATGATTAAAAGATGTTCTAGGCAGGTATTACTGTATTTTTAGTAAGTGTTTTAAAAAAGTAAATATTAAATAGGGTAACAGCTAATTCTGAGCATTTGACGTCTCTCTGCTATTCAGTGTGTCTCAAATCTCTGAGACAAGCAATTTGCTGAATTGCATACAGGTGGGAGTGGTATAAGATTTACTTCAATCTCTTGCAGATTTTTCTGGGTATTGGAGGCAAGACACAGGATTAAATTACTTTTCTTTTTTATTAATTTTTGGTCCATTGACAGACAGATGTCAAGGAAAAGCAGAAGAAACTTGTAGAACAGCTAACAGGACTCATCAGCAGTTCCCCTGGGCCACCTACGCGAAAACTACTGGCAAAAAATCTTGCTGCTCTCTACAGCATTGGAGACACATTTACTGTTTTTCAGACACTTGACAAGTGTAATGACATCATCAAGAGCAAAGATGATACTGCAGCCTACCTGCCCACAAAACTGTATGTTTAATATTATGAGGGAAAGGGGAATGATTTTTAAGCAAAGAATCTGTCTGTATATGTGCATTTCATGTTTACTTATATTTTGCATGCTTAGCTGGAGTTTACTTGCGCTTGATACAGCAGAGAAAAGGGCAGGATTGAGATTGTGGAGGGCAGGACTCAAAGGTGACACATACGTTGCTGTCTGAAAGTGAGATGCTTTCCCCTAGGCAAAGGGGTATCTTAAGTTTCTTCACATGCTTATGTCGTGGAGGGGAGAACAGCTGATGAAGTAGTGCAACAAAGAAACTCCCCCGGTGGGATTATTGCTGGTTGTGCTCAGGTAGCCCATTTAAGATGGAGCCTGCAGATTGTCAGACAAGAGCATTACCCGTGCCAAGAGAATTTTAACCAAATGTTAAAGTTTTTTGTTCCATTCAGGTATTGCCTGTTTATATTCATCTACTGTGATACACTGCCCGAGTTTCTCAAACAGAGTCTGTATACCTGGTTATGTGTGTGCATTATGTGTGATACAGTTTGTCTTTATGTATAGGAGCAGTCTCACTGGTAGGAATTTGGTTAATGTCACAAACAGCGTTTGCTGAAACTATTTTTAGCACTTTCCCACCCATACTGCTTCGTGTATTCACAGTGTCTACTAAGCCCAAATTTGGGCTTGCCTTCAGACATTATCATAACAATAGGATTGAACAATAAAATCTGAAACAGTCACTGTTTTGGCAGATACTGTCCGCCTTCTTTTGGAAGCTGTTGCAACTCTGTGAGGGACTTGTATAAGTGGGAAAGGGTTTATACTATAACATGCTCTTAAACTTAGGCTACGAATTGAAGTGGTAGTCCAGGCTTCTTACTATATGATTTTCAAATTTCAGTTTTGTGTAGAGAATTATGTAGGAGACATGCCTGTTAAGGGGTGGGCTGTAATGAGTTTGTAATAAATAGCTTTGCTAAAAAGTCATTTACCCAAGAACTTCAGGTTTAAAAAAAAGCCTTGTTCCTTTGTGATGAAAAAGTGTGTTTTCAGGAGCTGCTTCCATGACTGTGGAGCAAGTTGTGTATGTAACTGCAGTACAGTGTTAAAATATTCCTACTATCTAATGGCAGGGCATGGAAAATGTGTATATAACTGTTTATGGATCCAGTTATTTTTACGGTGCCTATATATTCTCTTGTGTCATGCAATAATTTATGCATTTTAAGTTCTTAGGCTTAAAAAAACCCCATCATTCAGTATCTGCAAAAATGTGTCAGGATATATTAAAGGATAGGTGTTACCTTGCAGCTTCTTGGAAAAGAGACAATCTATTGAAACACAGAACCCTAATCTTGCTGAAATGTCAGTGTATACTTGTCTTTTCCAGAATTTTCAACTACACATGTAGATCCTGTAATAATACCCATTCAAATACATTTATAGTTTTAGAAGCTAATAACTTTTCTCTTACTATTTTGTAAACAAAAAAAAATATTTAAATGAACAGTGTTAAACAGCCAGTATAACTAGTGGATAATAAATAGATTTTTATTCATCAATGATGATTAAAACATACATTTCTATTTAATTATTTGTCTTCATTTAGATCATACAGAAAAAGAGTACACCTATTAACGTCTTTTTTTCATAGGGCTGCTGTGGCATGTGTTGGAGCATTTTATGAAAAAATGGGCAGAATGCTGGGTAGTTCTTTTCCAGAAACAGTGAATAATCTTTTAAAGTCTCTAAAAAGTGCAGAGGTAAGTTTCAGATTATTTTATATTTATGGTCTTGATCCCATTTAAACTGAAACCTGCTTCCTCCAAAGGTGTTTGGATGCCTAGATTCTTTGTCTTCTGCCTAGAAAAATGCAAATCACTTACATAGTATCAAGTTAAACATGCGCATATATTTTTACTGCAGAGTTTAGAGTTTTGTCGTATGAGTTGTGTAGTAGTTCCTTCATAGGGGCATCAGTAATTAAAATTGCAAAATGGTTGTATGTACCATTTCTAACTACTGTGTTAGGATTTCTGGTCCTATACCCTGAATAAACATTCAGTTGTTTAGAAATGAATAATAAATACTGGAGTTTTGCAACAAAGTTGTTACTCTGCATGTGAGCAGGAGACATCGTGCCCTGAAAAGAGAGCATGTGTCCTGGGCAGTCAGTGAGTCTGATTTGATGAAAATAGCTCTGTTAGGTTTTTGTTTGTTTAGGGATGGTTTTTGGTTTGGGTTTTTTTTTTGTTGTTGTTTGTTGTTTGGTTTTGTTTTTTTTTTTTTTTTTAAAGGATCAATGACAAGTTGGAAGGAGTACTGATTGTGTGGATTTTGTCCTGGCAGCTGTTTTCTTCGGCTGTGTCATTATACCTATGTGATTTTTTTTAATATTTTTTTTTTTTTTGTGCCCACCAACTGTAAGTGTGTGTCTGTGTGCAGGTTGAGTAGGAAGCTGTTGACTACTTGGGCTTCCTGTTCTCTCACAGCAACTGCTTTTTCCTAAGGCTGCAGCTGATAATTGGTGGGGCAGCACAGAAGCGCCTTGTCTAGGACCAATTTGTTGGATTGCCTCAGCTCATCTTAATTTATGTGACTAACTGAGGAAGTTTTAGTAAAACTGTGTATAGTGCTAACTGCTGTCTAAAACCAGCTAGATATCAGTTGTATATGACTTCAGTGAACTATATTATCAATGTTTCAAAAAATATTCCTGCACAGAAGCAGGAAAATGCAGAATTATGCATCTGGTTCTTGATACAAGTATCCTGTGTCCACGTTATTGCATACATTTTTTCTCGTGTGTGTCTCCATGCAGTCTCAGGGCCGCAGTGAAATTCTGATGAGTTTACAGAAAGTCCTAAACGGACTCGGAGGAGCAGCAGCTTCTTGTCATCGTGATATTTATAAGAATGCCCGATCTCTGTTGACGGACAGATCTATGGCTGTACGCTGTGCAGTGGCTAAGGTGGGTGTGCTTCTTGCTGGTCTTAGAAATTCTTGTGCTGTGACTGCAGCAAAAATCTGCAGTTGGACTGTGTGACCTGTTGCTTATGATGAGAAATTTGGTAATTACTTGGGCAAGGTAAGACCTTACTAGTTTATGTTGAAGGCTCAGACTCATTGGACTTATTTTGTGTAAATGGAGGTACTGTAACACTGTCTTTCCCACTTTGTAAACAAATATGAGGTAAAATATATTAGCTGTGAGCCTCACTGGGAGAGGTTCTTGGTAACATAGTTCTTTTGTTGTGCTTTTCTGTTTTCATTTTTATTTATGTATTAACCTATTCCTTGAGTCTGATTGTTTACTCAGCTAAGTTATTGGATAAATGGGAGAGTGTGTGTGTGTGGAAATTAATTCTTAAAATATTCATATTAAAATATTTGCTGAATAAACCTGACAATTACATCGATACTTAGATAAAAGGTAAGAATGGTTTCCATTGGTGCTCAGCAAGTCTTTTTTTCCTACAGTGTCTGCTGGAATTACAGAATGAAGCGGTGTTTATGTGGACAGCTGAACTAGAGAATGTTGCAACTCTGTGCTTTAAAGCTCTGGAAAACTCAAACTATGGTGTGCGAGTTGCAGTGTCAAAGCTTTTGGGGACGGTCATGGCTACAGCGCTGATACCAAAACAAGCAACAGGTACAAGTCCTTCTGGATTCCATTTCCAAGTGAACAAACTGCACCTTCAGTACCATATTACATGACAGTGTTGCACAATACATTGTTGTTCTGGTGGATGGAAGGTGAATTGTAGGTGGATTGTTTGGTTTTATAAACTCTAAGCTAAAAGGAGTAGAGTGCGCAGAATCCCTGTTGTAGTCATTTAAAAAAAAAAAGAGAGCGCAAGCTATCAAAAATCACCTAGGGAAAGTAGTTTATTTTTTAAGCATGAAAAAGAGCTGTTATCTTAAATGTTGGCCAGATTTATGTTTGCAAGACAGTTGTGAATTGATAAATCTGATTTCAAGATTATTGCTTGTATTGGTTGGGACTTTGGGATTAAATGATTACTTTTCTTTTTGCAAAAGTGATGCGACAGAACGTGAAAAGAGCCACGCTGGAGGAGGTCTTGGAGCTCATGGCCACAGGATTTTTGCGAGGGGGATCTGGTTTCCTAAAGAGCGGTGGAGAGATGTTAAAAGTAGGAGGATCTGTCAATAGGGAAGTGCGAGTTGGTGTTACCCAGGTTTGTCATAAGCTGTAATTTTTTTTTTTACTTTTTTTATAATAAAGTAACATTTTATGTAACTGTAACCCTTTTAGTAGGAAAAATACACTCTTCTGTTCTTTGTTGATAAGTTAACCTACAAGTCTAATTGACTCACCTGTTTTGTGAGATGTACATGCAGTGTCATTCACCTAAACTTTCTTTTATTATTGATGTGCATTAACAATAGATTGAAATACATGTTAAGGAAAGCTTATTTGATCTGTGTCTATTAGGTGGGATTAACTTGCAAAAATATTTGAAAACTTAGTATGTTAAAGACTTCAGCTCCATATTCTATTTCTTTTTTAGAGAGGGCACGCTGTTGTCCTTTTACGTGTGCTGGCTCTTTTCAGCTGCTGGGTAAAGTTTGCGGCCACTTTTCTTCTCTTCATATGTGTCTCTTGAGTAGGTGAAATCTACTGAATGTGGAAGCTCCACTTGTCTGATAGAGAAAGGTGGCAGCGGCATATCTTCAAATTCAGTCATTCTCTCTCTGACATATATTTCAATATACTGTAGTAACTTGCCAGAAACCAGATTTTTGACCGTAGGGTATTGTTTGAAATCCTTTTATTTTTCTTAGCCTTTTTCATGTGAACTTGGCAAAAATGCCTGATCTTCATTGTGAATTAGAACACGTTCATGTTGCTGGTGTTATTGACATTATGTTCTTAAAATTTTTAGACACGTTTAGAGCAATGGAGTGGATTTTCTTGTTGTCACACAAAGAGTATTTTGCACTTCCAATTATATGTAGCAGTACAGGAGCTACTCATGGCACTGGAAACAGTTTACCTTCAGCAACAAAACCCATCTAATGGACTGATTCATCCTTCTTAACCTCATTAGGGTTGCTTATTACTAGCTGGTATTGGTGCTGTACTGCGTAATGCATGAGTATAACTGTAGTCTTTGGTCTTCAGTGAATTAATATAGTCTCGTTTCTGTTTTAATTGGATCTGTATGTAACTTCTAAATTTGCAGGCGTACGTTGTCTTTGTTACAACATTAGGAGGTCAGTGGTTGGAACGCAACTTTGCTACGTTTTTGTCCCATGTACTTGATCTGGTCTCCCATCCTCGTGCAACTCAGACCCATGTGGAGGCAGTTTACTCTCGAAGATGCGTGTCCTTTATCCTGCGAGCAACTGTGGGCAGCTTACTTGGGGAGAAAGCACAGATCGCAGCTGCCAAAGATATATGTCAAGCCATTGGTAAACAAATGAAGGCAGTGGGTGAGAACCATTTTTCTTTATTTGAGGCCAGTTGAAAATTACTGTCATTATACTGGGTCAGCTATTTTTCAGCTTCTACTGCGAGGAATAATTTTGTTGTTATGGTAAAAGATAATTCAGCTGCTTTTTGTTTGAAATGTGATATGCAAAATGTAAGTTCTACTTGAAAAGTGATAATGTAAAACTGGCTTGTTTGATGATAAATTGGAAGGATTTTTAATTGATAATAATTGTTTCCCTTCATATAAGGGGGATGATTTTGTAAATTTGTATGATAGCAGACATAGAAACAGTAAGCTGATACTAAAGTCCCTTTTCTTTGAGGTGGCAGTTGCTGCTTCTGGGATATTATGTAGGAGAAAGAACTACAGTGGGATCTAGAAACTTAATTGGATAATTTTAACATGATTAGAGGTTGGGATTAATTATTTGCTAAATGTCACAGGGCTATGTTTGTTTTCTTCCATATATATGCATGCAAATTTGTAAGCAGACTTTAGATACATCAAGATTATATTTTTAGTTACTGTGTAAAGATACAATACAAACATACTGTATATTTGTATACTTGCTTTTTGCTGTGTTACACTATTAATCCTACCTCTTAGTGCACTGCCATCCATGTAGCAGTGCTGACTGCTGGACATCTCTTATTTCATGGTTTTTTGATGATTGCGTTTGGCTGATAGCTGTAAAACTATTTCTCTTCAGAATGTCTTTGCTTTGCAAGTTCACAATATGACCAAACTTGTGGTTTTGTTTTAATATAGGGTTAATGTCAAATCTAAACTGTCCGTTTCTATCCTGTGTATGTTCAGGTGTGATTCAAATGGTAATTAAGCATGATGCTTTTGTTTTCTGTTCTGCAGAAGCAGTAGTGAATGATGCTAACAGTGAAAATAAATCAGGAGCTGCTGATGTAGCTGCAAGCCAGCATGTAATGGTGTGTGCCCTCCAGGAACTGGGTAGTCTGGTTCAGAGTCTGAATGCCACTGCATCTCCTCTTATTCAAGAGCCGTCTATTGGTATGCAAATACATTTAACTAGGCTAAAGGAGGCATTTGAGGAATGAATATGAAATAAAATGAAATCTAGTTAAATAATATATTAATATAACAGAAATAAATTAATGAAACTGGCACTCCCTATAGTACTTCACATAGCTATGCTTGTCCAGGTCATTGTGTTTAGTACCCTAGTTTTAGTTCAAGTTTGACAGAGTATTAAGCAACTATTCTGATTGAAGACTGCCTGAAGCTGTATTTTAGGATAAGTAAAGTTGTGATTTTTAGCATTGATTTGTTTTATAGGAAATACATTGTTTTGCTACATGAAGTCTGAAATACCTGTTCCGGGAAAGCTGTATTGCCTTCAGATATCAAATTTCTATGGGGAGGTTAAGAGTATTTTGGCTAGATGAAGCTGTGTATAGTCCCATTTTAAACAGCTATTTGGCTTAAGTTGACTAGAGTTTGTGTGGGATTTTCTTCTTGGTTGTTTTAACATCTGAATCCATATTTATACTGTAGTGTTGCAGTTTCAATTTTTTTTCAGTTTATGGATGCCTGTATTTTTTCCAGTGGAAGTGCAAGCGCCTTTAGACTTTTCATTATGTAGATTGTTATCTTGATGCATATCATGTTCTTCTCATGATGATTTTGCTACAACTATGGGGTGGGGAAGATTGTGCTCGTATTTATTCCTTCTGACTGCTGTGCCCCATAAGAACAGAAGGCACTGTGTCTTGGTATTATTTCTGCTAGCTGCTATGAAGTAAGCAGGTAGAAGTTGTTCACTCTCTACAGAGAAAGCAAGTGATAAGGCTTGTGGGCTTTGAAGTAGGAGTTTGCAAAATTAGAAATCTGGATGAAGGAACATGTTGGTGTGGAGACAGATTGGACTGAAGAGCTTGTGGTTAGAAAGTGCGATTAGCTAGGCATGGCGGTTCAGAAAGTGTAGAAGGATGGTAACCTGGTGCAGGGGAGACAGCACTTTGTCAAAAGCAGAGTACAGCAGTCAGTGACATCTATAGCATGTGCTTGTCTATGCTGCAAAACCAAAGATCAGTCTCGCTGTTACTGGCAATCTGTAAAAGATGAGCGGATTGTAGGAACTGTCTCATCCAGTGCCTGTTCCCTTATATAGGGTTACTGCCTCTTCTCAGTTGTTCAAGTAGTAGAAGTCATTGCTACGGCCATGGCAGCTCCAGCTTTGCTGGCAGAACCTGATGTGGAGCAGCATAATACTAGTAACACTTCTGTCTTTCCTTAAAGAAGAAGGCAAAGTTATAAAATTTAAGTATGTTAGTTGTGACTTTCTTAACTTTCATGTTCCCTGTCTAGTATTGATTCAGTTCACTTGTCTATGTATATTAAAAAGTGCATTGTAACTTTAAGACTGCAAACTCTTTTCTGTAGGTCTGTTGGAGACAGTAACTTCAGTTCTTCTTCATCCCAGCATGGCTGCTCGACTTGCTGCCGCGTGGTGCTTGCGGTGTGTAGCTGTGGCGTTACCTTTTCAGCTGACTCCATTTTTAGATAGATGTGCAGAAAGACTCAACAATCTGAAGACCTCCCCTGAAGCTGTTAGTGGCTACAGTTTTGCAATGGCTGCTTTGTTAGGTGGTGTGCATCAGTGTCCCTTAGGTATTCCTCATGCCAAAGGAAAGGTGAGATCATGAGTGTTTCATCCGTGAGTGAATGAAAAGATACCTTTTTATCTAGAAGTAACAGCTTTGCAAAGCATGTGATGTGGTAACAGGTTAAAGTGTTATTGAAATTGAACTTGTGCCTAGCAAGAAAGCAATGGCAGAGTGTGTGCTTATAGTATTTAAGTTGCAACATTTACCAGCCTTTTTGCCCTCCTTCAAATTTACGTTCTTGTTTGGCATATTAATGAATAATTGCTGAAGAGAATATTACTGTATGTATTATCATATGCATAACACTAATCATCTGCATTAAATGTAGTCTGCCTTCATTCTTTATAGAGGGTGGATTTAAATGACTTGAGAACATCTTTATATATAGTCTGTAGGATGGATGTGTAGCAGTAGCTTGCAGCGGCTTAATTTATATTTTTAAAATCCATTGGTTTTTTCATTGGTACAGATGGTGGTCAGTATTGCTGAGGATCTGCTACGAACTGCTGCACAAAACAGCAGACTCTCCTTGCAGCGGACTCAAGCTGGATGGCTTTTACTTGGAGCACTTATGACTTTAGGTTTGTAAAAACAGTTGCTTTTTGTTTTATTTTAATGCTTCTCCAACATTGCTGATTATCCACTGTGGCAAATGGTCTCTACATATAATCAGTCCAGTATTTAGCACAAGAGTATTTATACCAAGGGAAACAGAGTGTTAGTTTATTTACTTCAGCAGTGTTGTTTATGCTGGGGAGAAGAGAAATATTAGTATTATTGCAACTGAAGGATAGTAGAAGGTGTCATACTTAAAAAAGACTTCTGCTCTGTTTTTAGAAACCCAGCCTTTAGTGATTTTATGAAAAGGGCAAAATTGCTGATAGTTTTCCTTCCTTAATACAGCAGTGTAGAAGAAATGGACTGTAAAGAAAACGTAGTGAGCATTCCAACAGGTTGCATGTGTGCCTCTGGATAGACAGCAGTACTGATTAGAAATGTTATTGATTTAAAAGCCATGCAGTTGTCTTAAAAAAAAAACCAGCCTCGTGTTCATATCTGCTATCACAAAAATATCAGAAGCTGTATTTTAAGAGAGTATAAGTATACTCTTGAATTTTGCAGCAATAGTAATTCTTTGGTTTGGATTTTTTATACTGGAAAATACGATAAAGTTCTGCTGCATTCTGCAGTATTTTGATTTCTCAGCAAATACCATTTTGTATATCGTCTTGCTTCTCTAAATTGTGCCATTTTTCCCCCAGCTTATTGTTTTTCTAACAGGGTAGCGCTATTTTTGTTGTCCTTCTCCAATATATTTTTAATGTGCTTGCACTGGATCCTCTGGAGTTTTTTCAGAAGTTTTCTTTAAACTTGACCATTAAACTAGTTACATAATCAGTAACTGTCAGTTATTTTTCTGCTCATTTTGTGAGCAGGTTAGGATAGACTAAACAGCTTGCCTTCAAAATTATAGTATAAAAAAAATCAGAAGTGAGATTAAAAAGATAGTAAAAAGACAGTTGGCAGTGGTTACTTGTTACATGACAATGTATAGAATTGCTTGTTTACTATTTTTAGCACTGATATCAACAAGCAGACTTACTTATACTATTTATTTGCCACACTTTCAACCTAGAAATGAGAATTTCCTTTGTTTTTTGCTGTTCAAGTGGGGAGAAAAGAAAGTGAAGTAAGAGAAAAATAGCTTAGAGAAAAATCCTTCATGGCAGATTGTTCACGCTTAATTAAATACAAATTTTTATTATACTGTCACTTTTTGGTTTTTTGGTGTGTGTAGGTCCTTCTGTTGTTCGGTATCATCTGCCTAAGATGTTGCTGCTATGGCGAAATGTGTTTCCACGTTCTCTGAAGGAGCTGGAAGCAGAGAAGGCGAGGGGAGATTCTTTTACCTGGCAAGTAACGCTGGAAGGCCGCGCTGGAGCTCTGTGTGGTAAGAATTTCAAACTCCAAGATTACAAGTGTGCAATAAATCAAAACATGATTCCAAGAATTACAGGGAGAACTCTCGTAACTTCCCTGCTTACTTTGAAAAGGAATAAGATGTGTCAGATTTTCACTGATGTGACCCGGTCACACATGGTGTGCCTCAGGGCTCAGTGTTAGGACCATTTCTGTTTAACGTCTTTATTGATGATCTCGATAAGGACATAGGGT
>JAOXNO010000024.1:35794164-35828945 GCA_028565335.1 Limnodromus scolopaceus
TTGTAGAGTAGGGTAGATGGTTGGACTCGATGATCCCAAGGGTCTCTTCCAACCTAGATGATTCTATGATTCTATGAAACATGTCACAGAGTCTTTGAATAAACATTTTTAATTGCTGCATTTTGATGTTCTCTTAGGAGCTGTATCTTGCTTATACTTTATATTTGTTTGTCTCAGTAAAATTTTAATTTAAATTGTTTTGTTATTAGCTATGAGAAGTTTTGTTGCTCACTGTCCTGAGCTCCTTACAGAGGATGTGATCAGGAAATTGATGACACCAATAGAATGTGCCATGACAATGATGTCACAGTAAGTAGGCAGTTCTTGCTCTTTATTCAGTTTTTTCCTGGACCTGAAATAGTAGAACTAATTTGTTTTAATTCATATTCTGACCTACCACTGCACTGTCACTGCTTGTCCGTGTTGAAAAAACCTTTTATGAGCATTGTCTTTATGGTTGTTAGCTTTGTAAAAGTGTAATATTGCATAGCCTGTGCTGAAGGGCCTTCCTTGGTAACTTTTGTTAACTGTGTTTTGGATTTCCAGTTCAGTGAGCTTTTGAGTTCATGGTTTCTTATCCTTGTGGAAGAAGTGAGAAAACTAAGATACTGGCTTACTAGATGTTAATCAATAAATTCTTCTCTTATGAAATGTAAAAATGAGAAGACTTCAGGTCTTCTACAGAATAAAAGAAAAAACACAGTTTGGGTTTTGTGATTTGGTGTTGTGTAGTCCACGTCTGTACCACCCCTCTACCCTTCTCCTGATTAAAATTAGGAGTTTATTCTGAGGAGGTGCATGTATTCAGTTTACAGCAGTGTGTGTTTTAGAAAAAAGAAAGTGTTCTTAGTACAATTATCTGTAAAAATCTATTGAAAATTTGAGTAATACTGCTCAGAGTAGTTTTCTGAACACTTGTTTTCTTGTCTTGACTGGAGACATGTGTTGTGAAAAGAAAACTGAAAATACTTTTCTCAGTAACTGCAGTATTTCTCACTGTCTTTTTTTCTCTTTTGATTCTATAGCATTCCATCAGTAATTAAAGCCCATGGAGCTCATCTTAAAGCTAGTGCAGCAATGGTCCGTTTAAGACTTTATGATATATTGGCTTTATTACCTCCGAAGACATATGAAGGTACGTAAATTTTTAACAATTTTTATTGAAGTAAAAATTCTGCTTACTCCTTTTGATATATTTTTGGTGCTTGCCTTTGAAGCAGATAGAAGATTCAAAATAGAATACTAGGAATCTCCAAGTGTCTTGTACTATATTCCTCATCTTCTGTATGTATCTTGACAGTATAATTGCAGAGTAGAATATAGCAAAATATTAAGAGTAATACTTGGAGTATAAAAGTTACAGTCCTTTTTATAGGATTGAGATGTATGGAGATCACGTTCTGAAATCCAATTTAAGTGTTTTATGTCATTGTTACTTAAACAATAGAGGACATAATTTCTTAGTGTACTCAAAGGGCAGATGTGAGAATGAAGATTTAGTTTTGGTGTCTGGTGGTGTCTTCTTTTTTAACTTGATTTGATCTGTTAGATAGTTTCATGCTATTATTAGAAATGAAACTAATCTGACAGATTAGTTTTTTGGGTTTTTGTTTGTTTGTTTTTTGTTAATTCATTAAATTTACATGATCACGTGGATGGGCAAATTTTTGCAAAATCTGGATTGTCGGATGGCCTGACCTGTTGTTTCAAATATTGATTTGGGAATCGGGAGTTCTGTTCAAAGCCTTGCTCCCAACTCTGATCTGTCAGGTCTGCTTCTCTCTCTGTTTGCTACCTATAAAATTGACATAATGGTATATGCTTTCATTTGTAACATCTGATCTTTAGCTGAAATGTTTTGGATAAGAAGCAACAATGATTCTTTTTAATGTCCATCCTTTTAGGATCATTTAATGCACTCCTTCGAGAGTTGGTAGCAGAATTTACTTTGACAGACAACTCTGCTAATACAACCACATCCCTCCTAAGGTCTCTTTGTCATTATGATGATAGTGTTCTTCTTGGCTCTTGGCTGCAGGAAACAGATCATAAGTCAATTGAAGACCAGGTAATAAAAAAAACAGGAGAACAGCAAAATATCTGCGCTGTCTGTCTGTGTGATGTGTGTGTGGGGGAAGCCATCTAAAACTGAAACTTCACATCTTGTTCTTAGTCTTATTTCAGGGGTTTGTTAGGTGTAAGTCCTTCCATCTACAGTGTACTGTTTTGATTAGAAACTGCCTACAGCTGAGATATGAGTAGAGTTACACAATTTATATGGTTGTGGCTAGTGAACTAACCTAATTTCTTTAAAGCAAAATAACACTCCATCCCACCCTTCCGATCAGCCTATTCTAGAAATTGGTTTCATATAATTTTTTTGAACCAGGATAAATGCAAGTTCCAATTAACATTTTTTTATAATGAGACTGCTGTCAAAGTATCAGTATTGCAAATGACATTATAGCAAATAAGTTTTACTGGTTTTGTAGGTTTAGTATGAAGTCTTATATTTCATTTGGAAGTGTTGACACAATTTTGTTAACATCGTAAAGCTGCACTTCTGAAAAACAAAAGTGAGTCTTTGAAATATAGGAATTGAAAATTTAAAGAAAGGAAGCAAGTATTGCTATGGTGGTCCCATAATTTCTTATATGGTCCTTGGGGAAGAAATGTAGTATAGGGAACAATTAGCTAATGCTAAATAGTTTAGGAAACTGTGTGGTAATAGTCTTGTTTTTACTTTCCTAATTTTTGGTAACTAGGATTTCTTTTAAGAAGAGCGTAGAGCAACTAGCTTCTAATTTTGTTTCATGATTAAATAATTAACAAGTTATGAAAAGAAGCTTTTCTTCAGAAAAAAATAGATAATTTAATTATGTTTCCTGAAAGAATGATGGTTAGGAAGTATTTTTCTGATAGTAGAATTTTAGTAATTTTAGTACTATTTCTATATCTTTCTTTGTAGGGAATCATTATAGCCAAAACTGGTGATTTAATATACTGTGTTGTAGCTCAATGATCAAACACAGAGTGAATGAATAACCTTTTTTCTGAAATGTCACATTGTAGTCAGTGATTCAGAAACTACTATTAGTACTAGAATTAATCTCCTTTCTCTAATTTCCATCTCTTACTACTAGGATTGATGGTTTTTGCATTTATCCAGCTGTTAACTGCTGTGACCCTCTGGGATTTAACTTTATATTCTAGTGTGCGTGTGCAGAGGGACACTGCAGTTGCAGGTGTTTGTAAGCTATTCTGTTGTTCTAAGCTACTGCAAGCTACTGGTTTTTTTACTTATCTCTAGTTCCAGATCTTATGTGTGAGGATATATTCAGAGGTATTCATATTATGTGGCATTTTGCAGCTTCAGCCAAACAGTGCGTCTGGAAGCGGTGCTTTGGAACATGACCCGTCTTCTATTTATTTGCGCATCCCTGCTGGTGAAGCTGTACCTGGTCCCCTTCCTTTAGGAGTATCTGTCATTGATGCATCTGTGGCTCTCTTTGGTGTGGTTTTTCCTCATGTCTCTTACAAACACAGGTCAGTTTATAAGACTGTTCAATTTCAGAATCGAATGCCTTATTCGCTGGATAGTATATGGTTTGGGGTTTTTTTGTTTGTTTTGAAATAAATCTACTTTGATATCAACTGTCTTTAAATTCAGAGTTCAGTATTTGTTATTCATTGTGTCTCAGAATTCTAGAACATGTCTACTCAGTTTAGAAATAAGGTGATTTCCTCAGTTTTATCAGTTTTGAAGATTTAGAGTTCAGAGGTGAAGGCTGGATTCTTCTCTCCTCTTACTGCATTTAACAGTAATAATATCTCTGCAACCAAAATTTCCTGCAAAAATATCCATTGCGATTAACTTCTAATCAGCCTTGAAAACATAGCAGTAGCATCCATTGAATTTCATTTGGCTTCCTTGAGTTAGACCATTTGATTTATGTTCAGCAAATGATCTTATGCATGATGGAAAAGAGGGAATGAAATTCAGCTTATTTTCTTTTGTGTTCCACATTACCGTTGCAGAGTTATGAGCTGTCAGGACTACTTTTGTCATTTGGTTTAGCTAATTTGTCACTTAACACAGAGTGAAAGCAGCTCTAAGACGCATTTCAAAGTAAAATTATTCTTCAGTGGAATCCTGATGGGAACAGTTTTTTCCTAGCAGTCAGTCTCATCTTGCAGTAAGCGCAGGATAGACTTGAGGCCGGCTTGCAATACTATATCTGTCGTTAGCTGTGGGAAGATTTGGCTGGGGAACTGCCAAGTCGTTAAGAATGCAGATTATTCATTATATTCCTTGGTATCTTCTTGGTATCTTCTAGGGACTACTCCTCCTCCCAGTAACACTTTCTGGCATGGTTAAATGGATGGAAAAATAGAGGTTAAATGGGGAAAACAACAGGAGCAATAAAAGGGTTATGGAGGATGACACTATTTTGAGTGGTAGTGGAGAGGCAGCATTTTTCCACTCTTGTCCTCATAGCTTTCTAGTTATACAGCCAAATGTATCTGGAGACCCACTTCCTCATGGTGGTGTTTTCTTCAAAAGGGGTGGTAGACATCTGTGGATGAGCTAAAAAAACCCAACAAAGTGACATTCAGAGTAACGTTACCCTTTCTATCTAAATTGAATACCTTCTGCAGCCCCTGAAGCGTAAATTCCATGACTGAACTTAGAAGGCCCTTTTGTTGTGTGGTGTTTTTTTTTTTTTTTTTACATTCTGTGTTTTAGTTCGTATTTTGAACGAATGTCACTTAAATGATGTTCTTTCCTTTGTTTTAGATTACAGATGTTGGATCACTTTGCTGAATGTGTCAAGCAGGCTAAAGGTGTTCGCCAGCAAGCTGTGCAGCTTAATATCTTTACTGCTGTTCTTAGCGCCTTGAAGGTAAAACATGTAAACTTTCAGTAGATGCCAAAGTTCAGCACTTTGATTCATCGATTTTTATTTGATAAAAAAGGCTGTTAGAAGAACATCACTAAAGTTACTAGTTAAAGATTCAAAAGTTTGAAAATCCCAAAATTGTAGTTTTTTCAGATACTAGCACGAGCTCCTATGTGCATGTATCAGTATAGAGAATAGATGAGGCTCATGTACTCAGCATTCTATAGTGTTCAGGCTTATCTTTTTTTTTTTTTTTCAATTATGTAGTTTTATTTGCACTGTACTCATGGATTAAATACTTTTTCATATATACTCAGAAAACCCCTCATATCTGAGTATAGTGCAGATATGAGGCTCATGGAGATAGAAACAAAAATTCCCCTTTGGATATCTTAATTTTTTCTTTAGACTCTCTAAATAAGAAATTTGCATAGAATTCTAGATGCTTACGTCCAGTCCCAGTGATTTTAGTTACAGCTCTGTGTTCTCTATCTACACTTGGAAGTCCAACCTCATGCTATCAAGTCAGGAAGCTAGGCAGCAAGTCACAAATAATATTCCTGAGAAATACCTGGTCTCAGTGACTTGCATTGCCTCAAGGCTTTGTGGAACAGTGACTTAGAGCATAGGATTTTCCTTCTACTAGTCAGACATCCTAAGGTATTTCTAGTTTTTTCGTGATGCTGTTTTACATAGTTTCCAATTCATCAGTCTGTTGGACAGCATCTGTCATTGTCATCCTTGTTCATTCTCGGAGCAACTAAGTCCTGTGCGCTGAGGAAGCTACCCTTGTAGAACTGCCAGTCTATAATTAAAAATTGGTGAAGCTGCTTCTTGTCTGCCATACAAAATATGTCTGCCTAGTTTAGAGCTAATTGTTGCTGAGACTGCATGTCCTTGGTTGATGGGCAGACCATTGGCAAAAGAGCATCTCTCCTCCTTACTTTGCTTTTAGAAAGGAGAGCCATGTTGCTTCAGGTTGGAAAGTAGATTCTGAGACAGATGCCTGTGTTGTGGTTTAGGCCAATTTGGCCACTTCCAGGCGACAGATGCTCTCACCTCACCTCTCGCTCCAAGGAGAGGAGGAGTAGGGATAAAGAGATTTTACAAGTTTAGAAGCAACTAAACTACTTCAATGAAATATTAATAATAAAATAAAAAGAAAATAATGAAATAGATACAATATATATAAACAGTATCAAGCTCCCAGGATGATGTCACCAACAGGCACTGGGGAAGTCCCAGACTGGACTCAGAAGTGCATGGGAACTGGATTCAGGATCTGGAGTCAGGAACACATGGATTGGGATCAAAGGCAGATGAACAGAGTCCTCCTTGGATGTCGGCTACTGTAGAAAGAGGGCTGACCCTTTGATCCCTCAGCTTTTATACTGAGCATGGGGCAGATGGGATGGGATACCCCTGTTGGTCAGTTTTGGGTCACCTGTCCTGTCCGTTCCTCCCTGCAGGTGGGACCCCTCTACGCTTTACTGTTTCCAACCCTCCAATGTGGCAAATAATGAAATTAGCTGACCTTGGTTGTTATAGCAATAAGAATAAGCAAGAGCCTCTCTGCATTCCATTCATTGCAATGAACTATAAACACAGGTCTTGTGTTTATACGAACAGTTTTCTGCACAATATGCTCTTAAATTCAGAGAGTTAGAAGAGGCCTAGCTAAGAAGTAAAATTACTGAACAGGAAGTTGCTTCTATTTTACCTCAAACCAGGACAGCATGGAATTTCCAATGCCATGCCAAATGGCCAGAGAACTGTCAAAATTTTAAGAGCTGAAATGAGGATTTCAGAAGAGAAAATGGGAGTCTGTTGTAAAGCCATTGACTTCTTCCGCTGTAATACATGCAGTGTTTGTACTTTACATGTGTTTAATTATTTTTCCCAAGTAAAAGACTTCTTAAAAGTAGTAGTGAGAGGTGATGTGCTATTAATGAAATATGGGAGCCAAGGAAGCTGCAGAAGCAGTATTTAGTGTTACTGTTCTGTAGAATGTTCACGTAAAAGGCTGTATAAATGTTTGCGAACATGTGATTAAGAAAAAAAAATATTTTCATATACCTAAAATGTCTTTGATTTAGGTGACTATTGCAGAAATGTAACTAAGTTGTGGTTTTCCTGTCTGACAGAAAGATGTTGCAGTTAGACTTTAAAGCTTCTCTTTTTTTCTGGAGTGTATGCATAAAGCTGGCTCACATCCAGTAGCACTAGCGTGCATGTAGCACGGTAATGCATTTGGTAAGAGACTGGTGCAACAGGTCTTCCTGTATGCGAAATAGGTAGTGTTGGCAAACATAAGACTGAGTATATTGTTGCTTTTGAGTTGTAAATATTTTCAACTAGTATATTTTAGGATAAATGACCACAAATTTAAACAAAACTGCATAGTTTTTAATTTAAGATCTCAAATGTATTAAAATTGCTCATATATCTTCCCTTTCTCCCCTGCTTTGGAATGCTTTTTCATATTTTTTTTTTTTCATGTAGGGTTTAGCTGAGAATAAAAGCACATTAGGACCAGAAGAAGTTCGCAAATCTGCTCTGACGCTGGTAATGGGAGCCCTTGATAATCCTAACCCTATTTTGAGATGCGCAGCAGGCGAAGCTCTTGGCAGAATGGCTCAAGTGGTTGGAGAAGCCTCTTTCATTGCTAGAATGGCTCAGTACAGTTTTGATAAGTAAGTTGGTTTTGATTCAGAAAAGGAAATAGAAGTATAATTTAACGTAGTTATGAAGATTCCACTGTTAAATGCCATATTGATTATTCTAGTCTCTTCATACTGGATTGCTATGATTATGTAGATCTAACAAACGGAGTCTTCTCTTTTTGATTTATTCCCTGTGATTCTTCCAGGAATAAAAGCCAAGCTGTTAAACTTCTTGGAATGTGAAATGATACCAATGAATAGTTTTTGATGAGTTACTTAAAGTGACCAAACTGCTTCAGACAGATAAACGTAGCTTCCACTAAGTGTGTATGTAATATGAATTATGTGATAATAGTTCTATTTCATCAAAACATTCTCTTTAGATACGGATTTAACCTATCTACTGGCCCATAATTTTTTTCCATATTCTGCTGTTAATCTCAGGTCTTTAGAAAGATGTCTGGTAGATCTAACAAGACAACACGTTTCCCAATTTTCAGCTTTAATTTAAGACATCAGCCTATCTATGATTCAGAGTGCACCTGCCTCAGGGCTGCAGCCCGTGTTTTTGGCTGGCCAGGCTGCACGCACATAGCCTCAGTCCAGGTCTTCCACCTCTGGGTAATTTGATTTTTCCCATAATTTCATCTTGTAATAAAGTGCATCATCTTCACTGTCCTTCACTGAATTTCTAGTACTGAAACTATTTCCTTCGTTTCTTATCTAGGATTGAAGTTGTTGATGGTTGCCAGTCTGCTGACACTGTCAAGTAATTTTTTTTGTATCTGAGATTTGCATTTAGTTGTTCAACATGAAGAGCACGTTTGCCTCTCGCACACAGACAACCGGGGGCAGGGGGAAATTAATCTTTCTTTGTTCTAATTAGGATATCTTTATTTTCTCTCTCTTCACCACCACTGAGAGGGTTTAAATTAAAAAGTTATGTATGTGACATGCATTCAGAAGCAGAAGTATTGTGGAAAATACTTAACAAGTCACTGCTTCATACAGCTATGTTGTTCAGAATGCTACTTGTTCTGTTGCAGCTTCATTAATAAAACACTATTAAAAAAAAAGCTTTATTTGAAAAGTCATAGAACTCAGCTAGAGAAGAAAACGGCTGTATTAAAAAATTATTCAGTTGACTTTGCAGTGGAAGACATAGCTATAGATTTCTTTGTAATTTCTCAATATGTGTTGTCATTTTTCCATTTTTGAATCCTTTTCATTGCAGTGGTCTAGCAATGACTTTTCTGATTATTAAATTCGTCTGCTGTGAAACATTGGTAAACAATAGGTGCTTTTCTATATTCTTTCACTTCCAGAACTATTCTTCATCTAAAATGTCAAGTTCTGAACAGAAAGAAAGAAAATAACTATTAATTGGGTTTTTTTTCACTTGTCTTATATGTAATGCAGTTTAATAGCAGTATAGATTAAGTACACTGGTTTTGCTTTTATTGTTAAGGCTTCTGGAGATCTTGTAAGGTGGCCTGCAAATTTCTTAGTCGTTTACACTGTTATGATACTTGAAGGGTTCTTTGTAACAAACTTAGTAAATTACATGATTTCCTTTTATCTAAACATTGATAGGTTAAAATCTGCTCGAGATGTTGTATCAAGAACAGGCCATTCTTTGGCTCTGGGCTGTCTCCATCGGTATGTTGGCGGAATTGGTTCTGGACAGCATCTGAAAACTAGCGTCAGTATTCTCTTGGCTTTGGCACAAGATGGAACCTCTCCTGAAGTTCAGGTAAAAAACACAATCACCACAAAACTGTTTAAAAATGTTCAGGATTAAAATTAAACATTAAATTACCTGTTCAGATGTTCTTTAATAGAGATTGTCACATGTAAGCCAAATCATATGGTTGTAGCATGTGCCAGGGAGCATGAAGAAAGTGGAACTTTCCTTATAAAGTCTTACAGTACAGAATCCTAAATGGGTACCGCAATTAAAATGTAACCTTGCTGTTAGTTAGGGAGGCAGTTGCAAGTGGTTGCATTAATTCAGACTGACAAGTGTTATAGAGTACATCCGTATTTCTTTTCCTCGGAGCAATGAAAAAAAAAAAGTCAAAATAATCAAGCTTGGCACTTGGGAAAACAAGCCTAGTTTTGTTTGGAGATAATGCTTAAAAAATAATAACCTATAAGTACAATTTCAACTCTCTTGTAAATTTCTGTAGTTTATTTAGGGTAAGACAAAGTTCAGTTTGCATATGTAACTTACTTCATGTTTGAGTAAGTAATTTGGAGGCATATAGTTGTGTACCATTCCTTTAAAAAACCAAAATGATGACAGTTCCTGCTTTATGAAAAAAAATTGAAGTATGAAGGAGAAGTCCAGGTGGAACTTGCATAGCGGCCTTATTTTCTGTTGAAAGTATGACACCAGGCCACTGTGAAAAGCTAAGCTTTTAGACCTCGTCCCTCACTAGATCAGTGTGGATGCACAGAAACTGTAGGGGAATGCAAGTAATGGAAATCTGCAGGAATGAACGGATAAGCTATAATGTGCTACCATTTGGTTAGAACTGTAGAGGTAGTTATGTGATTGCTAGTGCTAATGTTTTTTTGGGTTACATCAAAGGATTAAAAAGGAGCTGGTTTAAAGGCAAGTTTTCCAGCTCACTCCTGAAGGTTTATCTGTGTACCTGTAATATTCTTTTCACTTAGTCTTTTCAGTGCAATTGCATCATGTATTTAATGGAAGAAAATTCTGAAATAAGATCTTTTAGTAGGATGTTATGGAGAGAGATCTAATGCTTTCAGGTCTGTCAGGGGAATTTATTTCCTGTGAAACATCAATGACCAAAAGGACTGACCCCTCACCCACTTCTTGCTTTGACAATTACAATAAATTATTTTGCTCTTCTGGTTTTTACTTATTTTGTAGCTGAAATAGGATTGTTTTTTCTCATCCTGTAGTACCTGACTGTGAACAGCACTGCTTGCTTCTCTTGTACCCCCTAATAAGAAAATTAATTAGAAAATGCATGTGAACCTTTCACCTTGTCATGAAAATCAGTTTTTACTGGAGTGTCAAAGGCACTCACCACTAAGAACTTTGTCAACTGTCCATTTCAGACTCTACATCCAGTTTTAGAGTGGAATAATTCTCTCTTTCTCCTGTCTTAAGAGTCACTCTTCTTCTTTCTTTTTATTGTTTTTAAGTCGGTGTGTTGTTTGTGTTTGTATTTTTCTTCCTCAAAGTGCTTAACCATTTTTTGCTCAATGTCTTTGACACCTTCATCTCTGTTGTCCCCAGAACTGTTGATACCCAAAGAGTATGCCAGAGATATTTAAACTCCCAGGTGATTGCTTGAGATTCTGAGGCCTTTGAAACATTTCTGGAGTCAGAGTAGCTAAGTAAACATGTTTAAGCAAGGACGTACAGAGCTAGACTCAGTCTGTATACAAAATTGTTTATATTTCTTAAATGTATTACTGAAAAATATTCCTTTGTTTTTTTGATAGACCTGGTCTCTCCATTCACTTGCCTTGATAGTAGATTCTAGTGGACCGATGTACCGGGGATATGTGGAGCCAACACTTTCTCTAGTTCTTACTCTGCTCTTAACTGTTCCACCATCGCATACAGAAGTACATCAGTGCTTAGGCCGATGTCTTGGAGCTATAATAACTACTGTTGGGCCTGAGCTGCAAGGTTAGTGGGAATTTGAAGAGAAATAAAAAAAATCTAACTTGTGTAAAGATAATATATCACCATCAGAAAAAAGGAAGAAAATAAATTTTTGTTGCAGTTGCAGGTGGGGGGTCAGTCTTGACAAGTTCAGTTACAATTCTGCAAGCATCCTCACTTCTGATCCTACTTATTATTGCTTGGGGCTTTTTTGACTGCAGCTTGAGATTTATATAAAGAAGTTGCAGTGATATATGGTGTTCTGGCTACTGGCAAACTTGCATGGTAGGTAAAAGATGAAAAACACGCTTGCTGCATATTTTGTTTCATATATTTTTCTGTAGAGGTGAGACAAGAGGCAAGATTTTTTCCTCTGCTTTTTCAGAATGTGCTGATTTTATTTCTAACTGATGGCAAGAGCCCAAATTTAACATCGTTGATAATGTTGTGAACTATAACTTACTTCCACTTGATCTTGATATTCTTGATATTCATGGTACCTTACTGTAGAGAATAAGGTCTTGTCATGCCAAACACTTTGTCTAAAATTCTGTGTCTCAGATGGCAAAACCACGGATTTGTAAATTTGTCTAACTGGAATTTTTAGGAATATTTATAGAATGGTCTCTGATGCAGTGACAAAGTGCCAGCCACTAGTGAAATTTTAACTCTAAATAACTGGACTTAGGTTTCTAGTTATGAAAAATTTCTAGATGGTTTAATTGAACTTGTGTTTCTGCATGCTGTGTGTTAACTTTTGATTTAATGTGTCATTAACTTTTTAAATAACTTTTACATTTTTCTGTAATTCAAGATTTTTATAAACCTGATGCAGGTTAATTCTTAAATTACAGTGGGATTATTTTTCAAATTAAATACTGTTCTTTTGAATTCTTGTCCTATTAGAGCAGTGCAACTCATTTAAGGGAGCTAACTGAAATCGCTTGCCTATGTGTATGCTAGCTTAATTGTTACCTGAGATTTTAGGAAATGGTTCAGTGCATTAAATGTTGCCCATATGTATAGAATGAAAGAGACTTTTGAAATTAAAATTTAGATAATTTTACTGGTTTCATTTTCTTGGAAGATACTCTTAAAATATTGCTGGCTGAAGACTATTAATGCAAAATTTCATTTGGACAGGACGTTGTTTAACTGAGCTAAAAAGAGATATTGAAACACTCTGTAGTGTTTCTTTGATGTTGTGTAGATAATAATTTGTGGTAGGAATTCAGAAGAGTTGCATGTTAATCTGTGAACTTTGAAGCAGTAAAAATTCTTGTTTCTCAGATGTTTAGTCTACAGTTGTCATAGAAAAATTTTGCTGTGCTAAGCATATTGTCTTACATCATTAGGTAATGGAGCTACAATTTCAACAATCCGTTCTTCCTGTTTGGTGGGATGTGCAATCACCCAAGACCACTCAGACTCGCTTGTTCAGGCAGCTGCCATATCCTGCCTTCAGCAGCTTCATATGTTTGCACCACGGCATGTCAACCTGTCCAGTCTGGTTCCCAGCCTTTGTGTGAGTACAAAATGCATCCCTTTTGTTCTCAAAGTTTGATGTATGTGCTTAGCAGAGGACAGGGGAAGCACTTAGCAAGATGTCAGGGATACCCATGTGTAATAAGCAAGTCACATTTGCAAAAACACTGGAGTGCAGTAAAAGGATGTCTATCCCCAAGCCATTTTAGATCTTTTCAGAATGCTGCCTGAATTGAAGTCATAGGATCTGAGTCTCTTTCAGCCTGGATAGCACAAGATAGCAGGCATTTCTATCTAATATGACTGAGTTAAACAGATGTTGAAACGCTCAATTTCTTCCAACTGCATGCACAGAGGGAAGTGAATGAGCTGGGGAAAGATAGGAGATTTTGGATTTATTTTAGCACTGTCAGCATAGTAGATGCTGACATTCAAATTCTTGTGCTGCTGCTGTTAGTGTTGCTTTCTCCCCCCATTAGTGTTCTGTAGCAAGTCCTGGCTTAAGCCTGGAAGCGAGGCAGAGGCTGGAACCCAAGGCATACCAAATACGACTATACCAGGAAGAGTCTTGTGTGTGGGTGTGCATTTTGGTGTGGGTTGTTTTTTGTGTTGGTTTTTTTTTTTTTATTATTATTACCGTTTTTAAAATTCTTTTTTAGAGGGTTCAGTTAGTCCAATACTGAGAAATTTGAAAAGCTTCTCCATAATGGCTGTTGGATGTCTTGCAAAGTTCTTTGTGTCATTCTTTGTGGAACTGGTGGTTCTGTCTTACCTGAAGGAGTGCGATTCTACTTATGTCAGCACTGGACCTTTCTCTTAGTCTGTCGTCCAGACTTTCCCTAAGGCATCCTCTTATTGTTACATGCTTCCCCCCGCCCCGGTGGTTTCATAACCCCTAGTTGTTTGTTTTGTAACTTAAAATGCGCAATACTCTTTCCATTAATTAAATCCCTCAAATGTTCTGTGTTTTAGTTCCATTAGAACAACTTCAGTGTGATATTTAAAGGTGCTTAAAATCAGCTTGTTTTTTCAGGACTAAAATGTTGTACATTCATATGTGGAATAAAGATCTACTGTTAAAATGCTTTATAAACTGTACAACCCTTTCATTTAGGAAAGCAATTTCCATCCACATAATAACCTAATACTGAGAAAGCAAATGTGTATTTGGTTTATTAAAAACAAATTCCCCAGGATAAATAAAGAATCAGAGTTTTTTAAAGAGCACTCCTCATCTCTTCCAGCTTGGAAAAACATACAGTTCTCTGTGTAGCTACTTCCTCTCAGGAAAATAGAGACCATGCACAATTCTTCTGTAAGAAAAATATTTGCTTGGACTTTGAGGTGGTGTAAAAGGAATTAGAAGCCAGTGTCGGTTAGCAAAAAATCTGAAGCTTTGTTGTTGAGAGGCACTTATTAAAATGTATGCTATAAATTCTAGTACAAGTTTGAAATAAAAGTTTTGTTATAGCTGTGGTGCACCTGATGATGGTTTTTGTTTAAAATTACCTTTCTGTTTAAAAGACTGGAATTTACAGCTATAGCAGAGTATGAGGTTGAGTAATACTGAAGGGTGTAACAGATTGGAAAGTATAATTAGTCTAAATCACACTGGCGCTGTAGTTCCAGTATTAAGCTCTTATTTCTTTAACCAGATAACAGATGTCAGCTCTGTAAGTGTCAGCTTTATTTTCATATTTTTACATTATAAAAAGTGCTTCTGAACTGTCAAGGTCTTGTAAAAAGCTTGGTACCTAGCAGCTCACACATGGGCATATAATTGAAAAGTAGAATGCTGTTTGTCCTTAGCAGCACTGATTTGTTGATATGGGAGTGCAGCAGTTCACTTGTCTGTAATGGTTCTGATTTTTAGGTTCATTTGTGCAGCTCCCACTTGCTGCTTCGTCGGGCTGCAGTTGCATGTTTACGACAGCTTGCTCAGAGGGAAGCAGCAGAAGTATGTGAATATGCCATGAGTTTAGCAAAAAATGCGGGAGACAAAGAAAACAGTGGCATCAGTAAGTATTGCTTTCATGTGGCCTCTTTGTAACAGTTGAGTGTGGTTTGACTTCGGAGAGGGGAAAAAAAAATAATCAAGAATTCCCCCAACAACAGAATAAAAAAACTAAACCCGTCCCTTCCAGCTCCAATAAATTCTGGCCACATCCCTGCTTACCCCTTGATTTACATTTATAATTTAACTTTTTGTAAAGCTCAGACTTAAACTTCTGTGCCCCATTTAGACTGGCAATCAAATGGGGAATGCAGTACACATGCAGCAGAAACATTTTGCAGTTCTTCTGGTATTTTAAGTCTTGCTCTTTCAAAAATTTACTTAATTGTATGCTGTTTTATTGAGATGCCTTGTGGTGTTATATTCTGTTAGCAGCATGTCTGCAAAGCCTGTGGACTTTGCTGACAGTTTCAATTCTTACATGTATCATTATATTCTGAAAATGGAAGGCTCAACAGTGTTGATCAGTAGTCTTCATGCAAACAGAGAATTGTAAGCTTATTTGTATTAAAACACCCCAGTTGAGTTTGTCTCTGGAAATATTCTTTAGAGTCCAGTACTACTAGGGTTTTTTACAAATTCATGGAGTCTCTATATTGGAGAGAGACAGTTATTCTTTCTTTTTAAGTAATACCCCCAGGTGTTATTTGCCTTGCAGAAAGTAAATTAAATGAATTGCTGGATTAAAATCTTTCTCGTGTTAATTTAAAAGAAATTCAGTAACATCTTGGTGAATCATTGCCTGAACTATACACACACAAAACTGCAATGTCCAATTCTAGGCTGTTATTCCAAATTTTAAAACTGAGTTACTGATTTCAGAAAAGATTTCTTTTTGCTGTTTTGCAGATATGAATCCTTTTGCTCCAGGAGCTGGTTCTCGGCGAGATGCTCATTCCCGGCATCAGGGGGTTAATATAACAGAGACAGGCCTCGAAGGTGTCCTTTTTGGAATGTTGGATCGGGAGACTGATCGGAAGTTGTGCTCAGATATCCACGATACTCTGGGACATATGCTTTCATCGCTAGCAGTAGAAAACCTTTCTCACTGGCTAATGCTTTGTAAGGATGTCCTTGCAGCTTCCAGTGGTAAGTGTTCTGTAGTGTTCACATAAATGACAGTAGGCTCTTAATATTAGCATCTTCTGGCAATATTTGTTTGGAGCCTGTCTTTTATCCTAGTTAAGATATAGCTTATATTGTATATAGAACTTTGATTATAGTGCATGAAAACTTGCTTAGAAAAAAGAAATCATCAATGTTATGTTAAGTCTTAAAATACCGCTTCTGAAATTAAAAAGTTAACTGCCTTAAAGTAGGATTTCCAGTGGAGAAGCAGTGTGATTATTACTCTGACATTTCAGTACCTTAGTGAAAGCAGACATATTCTTTTTAGCCTTTATACATCAGGACCATACAGAAGGAAGAGTGCTGTACACACTGTGAGCTTTCTTTCATGAGGTTTTGTGAGTTACTGATGTGATGATGGGTTGCCATGGTGATGAAACTTTTGCTGCTTGTTCAGCTTTGCAGACTTGTTTGCAAAGATCTTGTCCTCTGAGACCCTGTTTTTCAGCTTGTAGGGTGGTTATGACGCAGATTCTGTTCATTTCCTTTGCATTTATTTTTGTTTATTGGCATACTGTGAGTTCATCCTGAAGCTCTTTCTAAATGTTGCCAGCTTTTATGTTTACTGATGAGTAATGCTACCAATGATTTCTTTATGCAGTGCAGTGACCATATATCTGCCCAGTGAAAAAGACCTCGTTTCCTGCGTTCAAAGTTGGCATGTCCTTTTCTTATTTCATGTGGGATGGGTTTTTCAAGTTCTTAACGTGGTTATCCAGTCTCTTATTTATTTAGTAGTAGCTGAAATAATCTCCAGGAGAACCACATTTAAATAAATCTCTGTCAGTATTTTAATAATCCAGCAACTTCATTTTGAGCTCCTTTGATCCAGCTAACTGGCATATGAACAAAATCTGGTTTGCTTTTTAAGCAGAGATTTACAAATCAGCGACATGAGGTCCTGGATGCCTTCTCAAAACACTCTTGTTGTGAATTGGCTTCATCCATGTTTGATTTGCCATAGCCTCTTTCTCTCTTTATTGAATGTCTTGGCTCTTCAGTTGCTTAAATTTAGACTTTCTAAGAAATGTGCCTTAGTTGGGGTGAGTTACCCTTGCAATAATTTCTTCTTGTTCTCCTCTAATTATTGCCAGAAAATTTTTTTTTGTCAGTATCTTGGCATTTTGCTAGTTTAGACCTTGCCAATGCAACTTCATGTTCTCGTTTCTGAATAGCAGAAGTGTACATGCATGTTTGGTGAGTTGTTTTTTGTCCCTGTTTGGATTAGTTTTTTTAATGTCATCCCTGAAGTATTTTTATTATCTGAAATGAAATCTCACAGCACACTTAGAAAACAGGAAAGAAACTTGGAGAAAAGATTTTTTTAAAATGTTAAGCACATTTGTGGATGCCATAAACTACCTACTTGGCTGCATACCTGTCCCATGGCACGGAACTTTGTACTTTTGTTTCAGTTTAACATGCACTCTTAGCTTTTACTTGAAACAGGAGCCGAGTAGTTCAAAGCTAAACTGATTCTTTGATTCTGAGCCTGGTAATTACCTTACCATGTTTATTGGCAATTTAAGAGCTTAATTTTCAAAGGTGAGAAGTTCAGATACAGGATTCAGGTATAGTTGGTATCTGTAGAGAATTAACATTACAGGAATTTATTTCATATAATTTAATCCAAATAATGAGTAGTGTAGCCCAAATTAGAGGTAAAAAACATTTCTTCTACTGATATTCCTATGCTTTTCTACATTTTTCAAATGTTGTTGTTTCAACAGATGAACTAGTCTGTTTTGAATCTGAGTGTTAAGGAAAGTCTTGAATATGTCCTTACCTGTCTTCTGTGAATTGTAACAATGGGATTCTGTTGTAGACATGAGCACTGCTGGTCCTGTAGGAGGAGGGAAGGATGAGGAATCGGAGAAGAAGGATGAGATGGACGACGACACAATGTTTACCACCTTGGGTGAAGAGGATAAATCCAAGCCTTCTGTTGCACCTCGTTGGGCAACTCGTGTGTTTGCAGCAGACTGTCTGTGCCGAGTTATCATGCTGTGTGAGAATGCGAACAAGGCGCACTTCGATCTGGCACTGGCTCGTTCAGCCAGACTTAAAAACCCAAAAAGTAATTACAGAATGTGCATGTTTTGTTTTGGATTTATTTTTTTACAAATTTTGACACATCTTTACAGCCTAAGATTACACAACCTGGAAAAAAAAATATAAGTACTTATCTTTTCATTCAAATGATTAAAAGCAAAGGAAATGGACAGCAAAAGGCAATAAAACTGTAGTTGTATAACAGTTGTACTTACTGTACCATGAACACAAAGAACGGAGGATATAAATTCTGATAGACTGCTCTGGTTGGAATAGACCCCTTAGATTCGCAAACCTTTTATCCAGTCTGAAATAAAAGCAGTAAACTTCTAGCTAAGGGTGAGCTGGGAACAGTTTCTCTGAGTTTAACATAATGACAGCAATGGCTTACACTTCAGGTATTTTCTTAACACCTCCAGACTGAAGGGATGCTAGGAAAATAAAAAGAGATAAGGCCAGGTAATTATTGCTGTGGCACTGGTTGCAGAGAGGGGGATGTGGGAGGGAGTTACAGTAAGACGTGGACCCAGCTGCTCTGTAAAGTTCATTCTTTTGGTATCTATGAGAGTGATTAATATTAGTTTTAAAGCTCATGTTTTGATGATGCTTTCATCAAAGTTTGATGTCACCCATGTAGCGCTCATGAGGACTGTGTATGTAGAATAAATACCATGAGCATCCTAGAATGCATGGGATTAATGGATTTTATTGTCTATGTTGTTGAAGGTATCCATTGTGATACAGAGATTTACTAAGGCTTTGCTTGTGTTGCTTTGATGCCGTCTGGTTTTAGCACTGTGCATTGGATTTGATGCTGATGTCACTGTTTGAAGAACCTAGAGGGAAGAGTTTTGTGAAAGTTTATTTTGAGTAGGCATTGTATTATAAAGAATATAATGAAGTAACTGATGCTTATAGGATTCTGCAGAGGATTGCATATAATAATCCTGAGAATTTAAATCTCTGAATTTGCTTAAAGTAAACTTGATGTGTTTGGTATCATTGTAAAAAGGAAAACACAGCAAACTTTTACCTTCACCTTCCAAAATATTTAAATTTTACTGATGTCTGTGATGATCTGAAAAAGTAAGTGCAGACTTCACTATTCTGTAATTTTTAAGTGATTTCCAATCTTTTTTTTTTTCCATTAACATGCCTCTGAAAAGTTTCAGCTACAAAATAAACTTTTCTTTTTTTACCTCGAGACTTGAAAATATGTAGAGCTTTTATAATTTGTGACTTTTGTTAGTCACCCTGGATATTATGTTTTTTAATAATTTATTTTCATATTAGTTGTACAACATCTGGTAATTTCAAAATGAGAGTAAGGAAAGAAAATGAATAAACAGGAAAGAATAATCCTTTCAGAAATGTTACTGAGTTATTATTGCTCTTTTCTGCATGTTGTTTGCTGCTTACTTGCAGTCTTGGATGTGAGTTTTGGGAGCAGAACTAGAGGCATACTTGGTTTTTAAATGTTTAGGTGTTGATGAGGTTTTCCCTTATCAGCAGGGGTCACTATGAGCATAGGACTTGAACAGGAATTGCCTTGAATATTTTGTAGTTTTAGGGGGGTTCACTAACATTAACTTTACTGAACGTTCTAATCTCTTCTAGGATACTCAGCCCCATTAACATACTCTTATCAATGCAATTTATTTATATCATATATTTCATTTTGTTATAAATGTTATAAATATCTTTCATGTTAGCTATCTCTTAAGTCACTAAATAGCTCTTTCCTTTCTGTTCTAAGATGACTTCTTAGTACTGCATCTCTCTGACCTTATTCGAATGGCATTCATGGCTGCGACGGATCACAGCAACCAGTTACGAATGGCGGGTCTTCAAGCTCTTGAAGACATTATCAAGAAATTTGCATCAGTTCCTGAGCCAGAGTTTCCAGGCCATGTGATACTGGAGCAGTATCAGGCTAA
Organism: Limnodromus scolopaceus; assembly: GCA_028565335.1. NCBI lineage: Eukaryota > Metazoa > Chordata > Aves > Charadriiformes > Scolopacidae > Limnodromus > Limnodromus scolopaceus. The sequence goes on from JAOXNO010000024.1 coordinate 35,813,991, forward strand.
TGTGAGATATACAATTTCCTGAACTTATAAAGGATAATTACACCAATATGCCAGTATTAGCTTTGAGAACATTCTGTAACTTCTACAGACCTGTGAAGAGTTTTTTTATGTGTGAAAATGTACAGATTAGACTCTTATATTTACCTCTTCAAAATTTATTTTTGTATCTTTTCCTATTTACTGTAAATCAGTGGCCGATGAAAGTAAAAATTCAGTAGCTATTGATTCTTGAAAGCCAAATATTTCAAGTTACATTTAATTTTTGGCAAGAGTGACATTTCATTTCTAGAATTAGGAATTGGAAAATAACTCTGCAGTTCCAAATTGAATCTCAGTAATCGGTTTTCTTGGGTATTAATGAATATACTTCTGTTTAACTGAAAACTAGAAAAGTACAGGAATGGGTGGTGGGCAGTTGAAGATTAATTTTGGGGTATTGTTGCTTTATTTTGTTGCATAGGTTAACTCTTTCACCTCTTTTGTCTCCACTGTGTCTTCAAAATCTTTGCAAATACTTTTCAAAGGTGAACTTTCATTCTTTTCACTTCCTGCCTTTTTCTTCTTCCTTCTGTGGTGCTGGCTTGGTTCCTCTTTTTTTTTTTTTTCCTTCAGAAAAGTGCTGCCTTATAACAGCTGCCTAAAAGGCTTTTTTGTCAGTATTTGGGAATATTTTGGGAACTTGATGCAAATCCAACAATAAACATTTGATTTCACATCATTATTCCTTTGGACACCAAAAAGTCATAGGCTTCTTGAGCCTTAGCATAAATTGCACCTGTAATACTTTCATGATTAAAAGGATACTCATTAACAGAAGGAAGCCTATACCACGTATTTGGCAGACATAACTGAAGCTTAAAAACGCAATGGGCAAGCAGGAAAAAATGGGTTTAGGAGGTTTTTGTTGTTTAAAGAATACTATTGCAAATGTCTGCTCGGCAGCAAGGATAAGTTTGGGGTGTAACTATAATGCCAAAATTGGCAATCTTTTCTTGCTTGTTCTGTAGATGTGCTTGAGCCTTAAACAGTGTGAGATGGAGAATGTTGTGTCATTATTGTTTTAATTGGATTTTTAATTTTTTCTTCCTATCAACAGGTTGGAGCTGCTCTCAGGCCAGCTTTTTCCCAAGATACACCATCTGATATAACTGCAAAGGCCTGCCAGGTACAGAGAAAAATGTTCAGATAGCATAAGCCAAACTGATTTTCCTTCTCTTTGGAAGAAGGATACAGAGGAGAAGTAGTAACAGATGGATTTAGAATTTTGTAAACCTAAGCCATTCCTCAGAAGTACAGAAGACCTTGTAGAGAGCTACATCGGAAAATATTTAGTCTTTCTGAAACTAATCATGTCTTCAGGGCAATTCTGCATTTGTTGTTAAAAGAAAAAAAAACCTAGACCAAAACTAACAACTAACTTGGCCATGGTGGCCAAGGCCCCAGCAGGAGCCGGGGGGGGGAAGGGGGGAGAGAAACAGGGAGAGCACACCACCACACCCCCCCACCGCCTTGCTTAATGAGAGCAACAGTAGTGTATTTATTGACATGCCTTTCAGGTCGATCAAATATTCGGATTACTGATAATATACCTTTAAACACTAAACTTCCATTCAGGTTGATACTCTGTTTTAGATTTTAGGAGATCTGAGTGTTCTCGTTACAGTCATAGTAACAACCTCTCAGTGAAGATTCAGTGAAAGTTTGTTGTTGTTTTTTTAATGAGTGTGTTAGTTCTTGTGTGTGATCTACTGCTACTGTAGTTTAAATCAGCTATCGGCAACATAGCTGTAGTAGTAGCTGGTATGTGGCTTACACAGCTAAATTACTACTATAGTTTAAAGCAGCAGTTTAATTAGCTATGCAGACATCAATTTTAATATGATAACTTTGTGTATGTGAGTTTTGTTTAGTAAATCTCGGTCCAGCAGGACTGTGATTTTTGTGGTGGTGTTTTATGCTTTTAATTTTCAGCAAAATGTTAAGGATAGATCAAATATGGCATAATTTGATATCTATACGTGGGAAAGAATGTTGTGCTTATCTTATCTTAAAGTTTCTGTGCACTTAAAGCTAGGTGAAGAGGCAATTTGTGCAAAATCATAGAACTTTCCTTATAATTTGTCAAAATCTTCCCTATTCTACTAGTTTCAAAGTGGATGTGTGCACTTAGAGGATCAAATGGTTGGAGATTAGGTTTGGATATTGAACTTGCTGCCTACAAGTTACAAGGACAGAGATGGGCTGCTCTGAATGAGATTGATGTTGTTGTAGTTCTATGTCATTACTTAAACAGCTGTTGACTTGCCCAGCAGCAGGAGTGAAGCTTGAATTAGTCCTGCTGTGAATGAATGATGGGTTTGTGACAGATTATGAGCAGCCTTGTCCTGTGCAACTTCAGGACACTCTTTGTGTTTGTGTTTACTTTGCTCTAAATATGTCCATCATCCCAGATCATGAGAGGCCCTTCCCCAAAGGCTTTCATGGAACTGGTTCTCTGAAATCAAAATAAATTCATGGAGATAGGACAAAAATGCCATGAAAAAAGGCTTTGTGAAACCTGAACCGCTTGATTTCTGTGGGGTTTTTTTGCTTCTGTTCCTCATCCTTGTAGAATCACCACCAGAATCAAAGCAGCTCCTCTGAGAGAATTTGTCCCTTTTTGTAGAAAAGCAGGTGCATGAGAATTCTTTGAATGCCTGCATTATGTCTGGGTGTGAATGTGTTTCAGGGGATTAATGCCAATGTATACCACTAGACAGGACCAGCTGATCTGTATGATGTTTGGATTTTAAGTACCTGTTTGGGTCCATTGAATTCAAAAGAAAAGAAAAGTGGGGAGACACCAAACTGTGCACCGTGTTTGGCATTGTTTGTTCTCGAATCTGGTATTTTTGGTTCCAGATCAAAGCCCAGTTGTTTAAAGACCTGTATCTCATTTCTAGGCGTTTTTTTATGCTAATGATCTTGAAAGCTTCTCATTAGTAAGGAGCCTTAATATATAATTTGAGAGGTGTGGGTTTTTAAAGATATACTTTTATTAATTACTGTCCACTGTATTCTTCACAGTGAATGCAATGACCCTTTACTTGAGTGATTCAACCAGACACTGGGGAACAGAATAAAAAATTGTTATTGCCTGTTTATGGAGGATTAAGAAACTATTTTAAGTATTTTCCAAGTATCTATTAAGTTCCATTGTAATACGCTTTGCAAATACAGCTTTTGTAACCACTCACCTAAGCAATTCTCGTGGGGAATAAAAAAAGGAAACCTTTTAAGCAGGAAGAGAGATGCTAAGTTTTTTGTGGTGCTTGTGTTTCTTTTCTTATAGTTTTGGGTTTTTTTTTCATCTATAAGGTTGTTCATTTTTTGCTACCTTAGAATGATTCTAAATTTTGTTGTTTAGGTGTGTAGCGCTTGGATAGGAAGTGGGGTTGTAAGTGACCTGAATGATCTCCGCCGAGTTCACAACCTTCTTGTCTCTTCCCTGGACAAAGTGCAAGCAGGAAAGGGATCTTCCAGCCAGCTTTACCGAGAGAGTGCAACTACTATGGAAAAACTTGCAGTTTTGAAAGCATGGGCTGAGGTAAACATAGACGATTAAATCTTTAAAAGTTTAAAGAGATTTTGCAGTGTAACAGTAGCCTCACACCTCACTGGCTGTTTAGTGAGCCTTGCACCTTCCCTCCTCCTTACCTGTTGCAGTTCCACTCCTGGGATGTTTTCACCTCTATATCTTTCCCTTTTCCTTTTTCTGCCATTCTTTGATCCATATCTACAGTGATGCTCAATTGTTCTGTGTTTTATTGCACTTTTCTGTATTAAAGTATATGCTCATATCCTTAAGATTTTTATTTTCCTCTTATTTTACTGCTCTTAAACATAAACAAACGAACAAACGCCAAACAATGCTAAAATATATTCTAGTAAATATTGCAGTTAATTAACTATGAGTTGTCATAGAATCATCGAGTTGTTTAGGTTGAAAAAGAGCTTTAAGATTGAGTCCAACTGTTAACCTGGCACTGCCAAGTCCACTACTAAACTATGTCCCTCAGCAGCACATCTACATGTTTTTTAAATACCTCCAGGGATGGTGCCTCAACCACTTCCCTGGGCAGCCTGTTCCAATGCTTGACAACCCTTTCAGTGAAGAAACTTCCCCTGGCACAACTTGAGGCCATTTCCTATTGTCCTATCACTTGCTACTTGGGAGAAGAGACTGACCCCCACCTCGCCACAATCTCCTTTCACGTAGTTGTAGAGAGCAAGAAGGTCTCCCCTCAGCCTCCTTTTCTCCAGGCTAAACAACCCCAGTTCCCTCAGCCATTCCTCCTAAGACTTGTTCTCCAGACCCCTCAGCAGCTTCGTTCCAGCATCTCAATGTCTTTCCTGTAGTGAGGGACCCAAAACTGGACACAGTATTTGAGGTGCAGCCTCACCAGTGCCAAGTACAAGGGGACAATCGCTTCCCTATTCCTGCTGGCCACACTATTTCTGATACAAGCCAGGATGCTATTGGCCGCCTTGGCCACGCTGCTGGCTCATATTCAGCCTGCAGTTGACTAACACCCTCACGTACTTTTCCACTGCGCAGCTCTCCAGCCACTCTTCCCCAAGCCTGTAGCGTTGTATGGGGTTGTTGTGACCCAAGTGCAGGACCCGGCACTTGGCCTTGTTTAACCTCATGCACTTCATGATGTCTCAGCCCATCGATCCAGCCTGTCCAGATCCCTCTGTAGAGCCTTTCTACCCTTAGGCCCAACTTTTTGTTGTCTGCAAACTTACTGAGGGTGTACTCTATTCCGCTATCCAGATCATTGATAAAGATATTAAACAAAACTGGCCCCAGTACTAAGCCCTGGGGAACACCGCTTATTACTGGCCACCAGCTGGATTTATCTCCATTCACCACCACTCTTTGGGCCCGACCCTCCAGCCAGTTTTTGAACCAGTGAAGAGTACTCCTGTCCAAGCCATGAGCAGCCAGTTTCTCCAGGAGTATACTGTAGGAAACAGTGTCAAAGGCTTTGCTAAAGTGTAGGTAGACAACATCTGCAGCCTTTCCCTTGTCCACTAAGTGGGTCACCTTGTCATAGAAGGAGATCAAGTTAGTCAAGCGGGATCTGCCTTTTATTAACCTATGCTGACTGGGCCTGATTGCCTGGTTGTCCTGTATGTGCCACGTGATGGCAGTCAAGATGATCTGCTCCACAATCTTCCTTGGCATCAAGGTCAGACTGAATGGCCTCTAGTTCCCTGCATCTTCCTTCCAGCCCTTCCTGGAGATGGGCATCACATTTGCTAACTTCCAGTCAACTGGGACCTTCCTGGTTAGCCAGGACTGCTGATAAATGATGGAAAGTGGCCTGGTGAGCACTTCTGTCAGCTTGCTCAGTACCCTTAGGTGGATTCCATCTGTCCCCATACACTTGTGTGTGTCTAAGTGGTGTAGCAGGTCCTTCACCCTTTCACCTTGAATTATGGAGGCTTCAGTCTGTTCTCTGTCCTTGACTTCCAGCTCAGGGGGCTGGGTACTCAGAGAACAACTGGTCTGACTATTAAAGACTGAGGCAAAGAAGGCATTAAGTATCTCAGCCTTTTCCTCATCCTTTGTCACTATGGTTCTCCTCGCATCCAGTAGACTATGGAGATTCTCTTTAGCCCTCTTTTTATTACTAATATATTTATAGAAGGATTTTTTTATTAATTGTCAAAGTGTTCATAATAAATTACAGGCTTAATGTAGATATTGCTGGGGAATGGCTGGAATACCAGAAATCTTCAACTATTTACAAAAGACAGGGTTAGTACTACTTACGTTGCCTTGCTTCCTGAAATGTTACTTGCATGCTATAGAGCTCTACGTATAATTACTGTAATTACACAAATGGTAATTTGGTTTCTTTTAGTGTAATATTTAAGGTTTCTGGGTTTTTTTATTAAATTTTCTTGAAAATTACTGTTGAAATTACAAAGAAAAGTATTAATATTTCAGCTGTGTAATGTTAATTACCCCATACTGTAATTTTCAGCTTTGCTATAGCACATCTGTTGTGTGAAGACACTTATTTTTATTCTATTTATTTACTAAAGATGCTTATTTTTAATGTATTTTTCTGATATTTCTGCTTATTCCCGTATTTATCTAAGTTTTTGAAAATACTTTAATCTTCTCATAGTGTCTATCAAAGGCAAACATAAATGTTCTTGCTTTCATGTAACATAGTTAGAGCCACTTGCATGTCTTTCTGATACCTTTTCTGCTCCCAGAAAGTGACAATTGCCTTAATTTATCTGGTAGCTCTTTATGTAGGTCAAAGAAAGCTTTGCAATAAGGATGCATCGATTTAATAAAACCAGTTATTCAAATCATTATGTTTGTGTAGAGCAGTAGTAATTGACACTTTTTTAGAAAAAAAGCATGTAGCCAGATTGTTTTAGGAAAGTGCTGTTAATGCCCCTAGGTGTTATATACTGGTAGAAATAAAAGAAAAAATATTTAAATAAATTTTAATTGTCCTGCAAATCTCTCTTTCAGAGTTATTTTCCAGTGAGTCATCTGCGTGTGGAATCTGTTACTGTCACGTGGGAATGGCTGCTGCTTTTTTCTTTTTAGGATCTCACAGCATATATTTTCATATCTACTTTTCTTCTAGGTGTACGTTGTTGCCATGAAAATTAAGAAAGAAGCAGAAACCAAACCAAAGCGTGTTTTAAAGAGCACAGAGGAGGATGAGGATGATTTTGGTGCTGTAGATGAGTTGCCACCGGACAGTTTGATAACACTTGTACAACCTGAGCTGCCTGCACTTAGCCGTCTCTGGTTAGCTGCGCTGAAAGATTATGCTCTTTTAACTTTACCAGCTGAGTTTGCTACCCAGCTTCCACCAGATGGTAAGCACTGGAATTTCTTTTTGTGTTGCTGTGAAAAACAGAAAGAAACCCTTAGTTGAGACTTTAAAATTGTTCTATAAATTATTTGGCAGGTATGTTTTTTATGCAAGTAATAAATTTCTGCCTGTGGATAATGGGAATGTATGTTTGAAGTTTGAGTTTTTTTCCTTCAACCTGCAGTGAAGATATTCCTTATCTGAATCACAGGACTTATTAAAACCATGTCTTTGTAGAATTAAGAATACATCTGCACTGTGGACTAGGTGATCTTAAAGGTCCTTTCCAACCAAGACAATTCTATGATTCTATGCTATCAAATGCAAAAAGATGTTTACTGTAAGAAAAATATAGCCCTTGAGTTTAGAGCGGATACAATCTTACAATATTTTACTGAGTTAAGAATGAGTGTTCTACATGAAAAATGCTGCAAGACCTGGTGGCTTCACCTGCCTTTCTTGCTCTCTTCTTACTGTTCCATCACAGCCTTTGCACTTTCTTACGAGAGGTACTAATGTTGCTCATTCACAAGGAGAATTGGGATGCACTGTCACCAACAAGGATTACATCTGAATATGTGTATGATCAAATACACCCAGAGTAAATAAACTAAGAAATTTAGAGTACTACGTGCTTTTAGTCTATTGTTTGCAGAGAATTTCAGAATTTACCTTTGCTTTGCTAATTTAACAGGAGGAGCGTTTTACACTCCAGAAACAATTGATACAGCTAGACTGCATTATCGAAACTCCTGGGCTCCCATACTGCATGCAGTGGCGCTTTGGTTAAACAGTACAGGATTTAATGCTTCAGAGTCCACAGAAGAGACTGCTGCAGCATTGCCCAATTCACAGAAACGTGCTACATCCATTATGTTAAACCAGACACCTGGAACTCCACCTGCCACTAAATCTTTGCCAGAGATAAACAAAGATCGAATGCACTTAATTTTGGGTAAGAATTACATGTTTAGAGTTAGATACCAACATATAATGGTATGAAATGGCGCGGGAATAAGAAAAGATACTTTGCTAGAAATCTGGGAATTTTAAAATGGATCACGTGTCTGGACAGTAATATTTCAAAATATGTCTGTCTCCTTTTCTCCAGATCTCTCTGCCTTCTGTGTTCTTTATAGCTTTGACAGAATATTTGTTGGTGTGATTATTGTGATTTTTATAGACAAGTTGCATATCTAGTTTATTTATGTAATTGAATAAAATGAGTAGAACTGTTACAGAATCTGTAATATAATTCAGATGATACAAAACGTTATGCTTCAAAGACACATAAGCTGTAAGGTTATTAAAACACACAAGGCTATTAAAATACACACCTTGGTCTAGTGGGAGGTGTCCCTGCCTATGGCAGGGGGGTTGGAACTCGGTGATCGTTAAGGTCCCTTCCAACCCAAACCATTCTATGATTCTGTGATAAAAAACCAATTCAGTAGAGACTGATACATGAGAACTCACATGGAGTAGCTTTGGCATCAGTTTTTGATCTGAGTAGCACTCACTGTTTCCCTTTGTTGTTTTCTAACAGCTTTAAGAGGTTGATGTGATTTCTTATTCTGAGGAATGCCAACAGTTTGCTGAGATATACAGTTATTTAAAACCAGAATTAAGTGCCGTATGTACAATAGAATAGTGCATAATTTGAGGCTTAATTTCACCTCAGTTATCTTGACATGTAAAAGAGTTCAATAAAATAAAACTCAATTAACAGTTGAAAGATTCAGAAGTCTGACTTACAGATCTTTAGAACAAAGTATGGATTTCAATTCAGTAATCTAAGTTGCTTACTGTTACTGTTAATTAATATTCCTACCAAATTTTGGGGAGGACATGATGCAGAAGAGAAAGTGAATACAATTCTGCTATTTATAGTACATAAACTCTCTTTTCTTTTTAAAAGAATTGAGAAAAACATGTTTCTTTCTGAAGTTGTTAAAAACCTGCTAAGCTTATAAAGAAATTTAAAAAGAAAACTTGATTTTATGATTATGTGAATGTTCTTTTTAATTATTACTCTTTTTCAGGTGTTAGTATACAGTTTCTGTGTTCCCCACGACCTGAAGAGCCTGTTGAGCATGTTACATCTTGTTTACAAGCACTTCATACTTTATTGGATTCCCCTTGTGCCAGGATCCATATTGCAGAGGATCAGGTACAGTATGAGCATGTTGTAACAGTCAGCTTTTTCTAGGTCTTGGTCTTTTCATCTGCGATGATTACAAAAGCTGTAATTATTTTTGCATGAGAAGAGTATTTGTTCATCATAAGTAAGTGACATAACAATTAGAAATTGTTAAATCCTAATTAATTTTTTAAAATATGTATTTTATTTTACTATAGCTCCTTGGTGTTGAACTTTTGAGTGTACTTCACCGACTCCTCCTGACGTGGGATCCTCCTTCAGTCCAGCTACTGGTTACGGGAGTTGTCCAGCAGATAGTAAGAGCAGCTCAAGATTATTTGCAGGAAAAAAGGAATACCCTAAGTAAGATTTTGAAAACACGGCTTGCTTTGCAGAGTAAATAAACAACAGGCTTTCATATTGGGAAAGAAACTCAAATACATTAGAGTATGGTTATGCTGAGGAGGAATATTCTGTATATTCCACCGATACTCCTGACATATTCATAATCTTGCTGCTGATTTCTTAACTCTTGTAAGATTTAGTTTTTCTTCCTCTGATCATTTTAGCAGTTATTCTTTTCATGTTCTGGTTTTCATTCATTTTTTCTTGAGTGTGAATTATGAAAATTATAGTCAGCACACCACTTAAAGTCTTACTAATGCTTTGCTCAGTTTCATTAATATTTCTCTATTGACTGCCTCCTAGCACTTCATTTACATCCTTTCTGAGGTTTAATTGTTCAGCCCCTAGTGAGTAGGGTCTTGTGGTGTGTCCCTGACACAGCTGGCATTCATGAGGTGAGTGAGATGCTAATGGAACCAGTGTGAAAAGTTGCCTGCCCAGGAGATCTTGCCAGGAGTGGGAGCAGACTTGCATCTGGATTCTTACTTCACTGACACTCAGGGTGTGTCAGCAACCAGGAGCTCTGGGAACAGGGTGTGCAAACAGGAGCACGGCAGTTGGCATAGAAAGACATGCTTATGCAGCCCAAAAATGCTGCTCAACAGTGTACAAGACTGCTAGAGTCAGCATAATGATGGCAGTGACAGACAGCAAGACACAGTCTGCTGACTGAGGAACAATCACCTCTGGCACATCGGAGGTCTAATGACCTGGTTTGACATTCAGATGAAAGTCCTGATGTGACTGTCCTCCAGGTGCTTGTCTGTGCAGCCTGGGGGTGGGGGTGACACTGGTCTCATCTGAGAGATGTGAAGGAAATGCATGTGAAGGTGAGCAGATTGTGTAATGTCAGGAAGGGCAAATGTGAGAATGATGGAAGGTCCTGCAGAGGGAGGTCACAGAGGTCCTGCAGATGCAGGAGCCCAAGCCCTATGGAAGGGGGGACAGCCACAGGCTATGCTGGAATATGACCCTGGAGGATGAAACTCCCATGAAGGTGGAGGGGGCAAGGTTGTGACTTCTAGCAACAAAAGGCTTTATCTGCAGGCAGTTGGAGACACTATAGGGATCACGCAGGAGGAGAAGAGGAACAAGCTGTCAGGGTAGGTATCTGGGCCAACCATTCCTCTTTGAAAGCTTAGAACTGATACCACTAAGAGGAAGTGAAGGGTGATACCAGTCAGGAACTCTCTTCTTGTTTGCCACAGACTGCGTAATTGAGAAGAGAAGGTGAATGAAGCCATATTAAACCAACTGGAAGAAACCTTCTAATAACAAGCTATGGGAGTCTCACGGGAGATTTTTGTTAAGCAAACATGCTGGAAGGGCAGCACTGCAGGATGCTAACAATCCAAAGCTTTCAGAAGCATATGAGGCAGGTTTTTTTCAGTGTGGGTGCTGGACAGCCCAAATAAGGGAAATGCTCAGTGGATCTACTACTCGCTAATACAGAAGAAATGGTTATGAAGGTTAATAGCAGCTGTGGCAGTAGCAGGCATGAGGTAGTTGAAGTTCATGATCCTGAGGGAAATGAAGAAAGCAAGTAGCAGAGCGAAAGCTTTGGACTGACTTAGCAGAGTTGGGCTTGTGCAGAGAGCTTGCAGACAAGATCCTGTTTTAAGCTTCCCAGAAGGGCAAAGGAAAGAGATGGTTCATCTTTGGTGACAAAAAATAGCTCATTCTAAAGTGTAGAATGCCAAACAGGCATGGCAGGAGGGTGACTTGGCTGAATGGGAACTTCTGACTGAGCTGAAATGTGACAAGGATGTGTATGGATGTTGAAATGGTGGGGCCAAATTGCTCAGGAAGACTACTGAAGATATCTGCTCAGGTATGGAGGGATGGAATTGGGAAACCCATGATTTGGCTGGAGTTAAAACTGGTGGTGAATGTGAAGTGTGACAAGAAGGGCTTTTATAGATATGTTGGCAGCAAAAAGACCAAGGAACTTTGAACCTGCTGCTGAATGGATTGGGTGATCTAAAGGCAAAACACATCAGGGGGCAAAAACTGAGGCACTGTTATTGTCTTTGCTTAGTCCTCCTGTGTGTCTCTGTCTAGTGAGCAAGTTTATGGGAGAGAATTGCTACCTACAGTAGATGAGCACCAGCTTAGGGACCACTTAGGTAAAAGCTGGATGTACCCTGGGACCAGATGGGATGCATCTGAGGGAGCTGGCTGATGACATGCTAAGGCTGCTCAAGATCGTTACACAGAATTGTGTGAGTGGTAGATACACTGAGGGCAGTGCTGCCTCTCAGGGGAATCTTGAGTTGCAGGACTGAGAACCTGCTGAAGTTCAGAAAACACAAGTGCCAAATCCTGCATTTGGGATGGAATAACCCCATTCGTATAGGTTGGGGAGCTGACAGACTGGATAGCAGATTTGCTGAATAACGAGTTGAACGTGAATCTTTGGTGTGCCTGTGCAATGCTGAAGACTCTGTCACTGGGCTGCGTTAGAAAAGCATGACTAATACGTTAAGGGATATGATTTTCCTTTCAACTCAAGCTTGTGAAGATGCATCTGGAGCAGTGTCCTAGTTTTCTTTGCCCTTTCCCCTCATCCCGAATAAGACAGATGTTGAGAAACTGAAGGAACTCCAGTGGAGGTCCACTAAGCTGCTTAGGGAGGTGAAGTATGTGACACATGAGGAGAGGCTGAGAGAGCTGAACTTGTTTAGTCTGCGGAAGAGAGGGTTAATACGGGATAGAATGGCAATCCCCTTTCTTAAACGGGATTTAAAGACAAGACCAATCCAGACTTTTCTGAAAGGCACATGGTGGAAGGACAAGAGGCAATGGATACAAGTTGCAGCAATGGAAATCCAGATGGGATACAAGGAAAAAAATTGTCACTGTGTGAGTCGCGGAGCAGTAGAACAAGTAACCCGGTAATGTTGTGGCATCTCCATGCTTGGAGATATTCAAACCTGGACCAGTTCTGAGTAACCTGCTCCAGCTTTTGAGTTGGCCCTGTTTTGAACAGGAGGTTGGACTTGGATGATTTATGGAGGTCTCTTTCAACTTAAATTTTTCTGAGATTCTCTGATGAGTTGATGTACCTAAATCCTGTTCCTCTACTTTGCCTTTATTGAGCTTTAGTAAAATTAATTCTTTCTTCTTTTATCCCTGCTTCTTGTGATATATTTCATCTTCTGATGTTTTCCTTAGGCTTTCATCAGGATACTTTGTTAGTTTATTTCTACTTTATATAAGAATATCCTTGATAAGAATATTAGCATCAGTCCAAAAGCTACTTTCTGAGGTACTTTTAGTAACCTCTTCCTTTTAACAGAGCATCTCCCTGTTTAATCATCCCTTTACCATTGCTTTAAAAATCTCACATTGGATGTACTATTTCCATGTTTTCCAGGTGAACTAGTTTCCAAGTGGCAACCTGGTAAATACTTCATTGATATCTGGTTAGGTTAGGTCTGCTGAGTTTTCTTTTACCTGAAAGAAGTAAAGTAAAACCCAAAGAATAGTCTCTTACTAAGGAAAACTACCATCTTTGTCTGGCCCAACATACTATTGAGAAAAAAACTCTACTGTTAGCTTTTCCACTTTTTCCACATAAAAACAGGGAGAGAATTTTGCTGGAACTTGAGGAACCAGCACAGCTGAAAATGCAAGGTCTGTTCCTTCATATGAATTAATCAAATTGTTTACTGTAGGCCCAGTAAGTTGTATTTTTCAAATCAGTGGATGTGATAACGCTAGCAATCATTTAAATTCGTAGTTGCTCCGTAGGGGTGGTTCAGGCCAGCTTTGACTTACTGAAGCTCTGTTGCTGTTTAATAGGAGAAGGAAAGACTGCAGCTGGCCACGCTGCCATTCAAAAGAGAGACTTGCTGAACTGAATGCAGTGAAGTCATTAGCTCAGACATAGAATCCTACAATGCTTTTCTGTTCTCTTATTTCGTAATCAATTTGGGCTGAAATAAGGCTTTGTCAGGGTGGACCATTTAATTAATAGCCATTAAATTAAAAAAGTATTGTTAGGCCTATTTATTTGGCGGCTACTGCTATTAATTTTACAATCAGTTTTAAAAGAAGCAAAATAATTCCTGCATTTCATTTTCTGTAAGTATTAATATTTTTTCCTAGTTCTGGATGGGATTTTAAGTATTGTTTCAATCACAATATTTCTAAAGCATTTTAAACCCCTTTAAGTCGTTCTAACTAAAACATTTAGTTTGACATGAGCCATGTTTGCCATATCTTACTGTGAAGCAGCTTTTTCCTCTTGATTTTTACCTTTTAAAGAATGTTTCATATAATATTTGGTATAGAATCTTTCTTAATTGTCTCTTCAGCGTTTCTTTCCTTTTTTCAGATGAAGATGATACTGAGGAAAAAGAAAATCCTCTTGCTTTAGGAGAGGGAGGTGCAAGTGGTGGTCTTGTGCCTGGAAAATCACTAGTCTTTGCAGCCATGGAATTGCTCATGTTTATCCTGGTACGGCACATGCCCCATCTGAGCTCAAAAATGTCAGACTCTCCAAGTCACATTGCTGCCAAATCCCACCTCTCCGAGGAAAGCGCTCGTCTTGTGGCTGCCACTGTTACTATACTGTCTGACCTGCCTTCTCTGTGTTCTCCAGCAGGTAAGGTAGTGTGACAAAATACATGTGAGTAGGGGAAGCGTAGTGAGCATATGATGTTAAAAGCAAGCAAAATATATTTTCATGGGATGATACTTTAAGGGTCATCTATTGAAAATTATGTTTAGGTTCTAAAATAAATTAAGAATTCAGGCTTTTTCACTGAGCAACATGAAGGAAATTATTTGATTTTAAGTTTGCATGTGTGCTGCAAGTTTGCTGAGGAAATGAGCTCTGTATCACTATGATATTATTGTTGGGTTTTTCCCTTCCTTTTTTTAATGATTTTGAAACCTTTAGGACAATTTTAATCATATTGTAAAAGAACATAGACATCTCAAAGATAATTAAACTCCTGCGAAGTTCATGAAAAGTAGCAGCTGGATGAAAAGAGAATCCTACTGAGGAAAAACCAGCATAATTCAGCTGTGATACACTTGGTTTTGCAGCCGTTGGCTGTCAGTCATCCCAAATGTGACTCTAAACTAAATGGAGCTTTCTTCTTCCCAGGGAGACTGTCACAAAGGATATGTGTAAACTAGGGTAATTGCACTGAGTGGAGTTCATGGGTAGAGGACACAACTGCATGGGAAGCTGTGCTCTTTGAGTTTTGCTTTTCAGAGAATAAATTGCTTAATAGTTGTCCCATGGATCTCTGGGAATTTTCACACACTGATGTAGATAAGGCATTTTGGAGGTTCCCTTAATGAGATGCACAGTAAATAACGTATTTGGACAAAGTCATGCTCAGAACACAAAATGGGGTCTCTTCAAACAGGACAATCTATGTCCTACAATTCTTTAAAAAACAGTAAGTTTTGGGATGATCTGGTGTCTTGCACTGTTTTTATCTGATTCCTTGTTCTTTTTCCTTTCTCCCTTTTTTTTTGAGTGGTAGAATGGGCAGAAAG
>JAOXNO010000024.1:35829045-35843234 GCA_028565335.1 Limnodromus scolopaceus
AATGGGGTCTCTTCAAACAGGACAATCTATGTCCTACAATTCTTTAAAAAACAGTAAGTTTTGGGATGATCTGGTGTTTGGGATGATCTTGCACTGTTTTTATCTGATTCCTTGTTCTTTTTCCTTTCTCCCTTTTTTTTTGAGTGGTAGAATGGGCAGAAAGAGTAACGGTACTACTTCTGTGTTAACTGGATTGGAGGCATGACTCCCAGTATTTGGCAAGTGGCCAGTGGAAGTAGCTCAGAAACTATTTTAGTCCACAGAGATTGCTAGAGTTAGCTTTTTTTCTCATCCAGAAGATGTAGCCAGCTGATAGCTGTAGAGAGGGGGGGATAGTGCATACACAAACATTTGTGTTAGTTGAGCCTTTGGATGTATGGGAAACTGTGAACAAAGTGAGCTCATCACTTTCTGTGATTAAGTGGGTTTTTTATATTTCTTCCTCTTTCTTTAAAACACGAGCATTTTGCAATCTCCATTGGACAAGATCCTGGGTAATCTGATCTAGAAGAACTGCTGCTTTGAAAATGGGGGTTGAACTAGATGACCTCCAGCAGTCCCTTCCAGCCATTAATTATTCTACTTAGTGTATTTATCCTCACAGCATTCCCAGAAGTAGGAAAATGGCGGGATTTGTGTTTCTACAGATGTGGGAAAATGAGGCATAGAAAAGATATGGAAAGAGAATTGACTGACTTAAGCAAGCTGTAGATTGATAATTACACGCCTAAACCCAATAGCACCCTTCTTTCAGCCCTACAGGGGCTTAAAAGCCTACCAGTGTTATTGAAACTCCTTCTAATAAAGTTACCATGTGTCTAAAGTCAGGGTATGTGCTGCTTGACCAATATTTCTTGACTATGCCTAACTTGCATCTGCAGGACTGGCTGCACGAAGCATAGGTAGATGTTGATTTCTTTAGAAGGGCAATACAGAAGGAGAGAAATAATTTTGTCTCCTTTGTAGAGTTGCCAGATGGCTACAGCTTTTGCCTAGGATGTAAGACACCCAGATAACTTCCTTCCTTGGCTTCTGGGGCTTGTGCCACACACCAGCTTCCTTGGAAAGTGCTGTAACTTGGTTTGGATACCTGTTTCCAGACCTCCTCCGCTTGTTTATTTTATAGGACGCTAGCATTACACAGATCCTGTTTTAAGATATTTAACAATCTGGATGTGTTCAATATGATACTTACCATTTGTCACGTGCCATGCAGGGCAAAACTTTATTAGCTGAATCATCATTCCTGAATTGGCAGTAACATTTTAAGTGCTGGCTTGTATGACTTCTGTTATGATACACTTCAGTGGTACTGATGAATTAATTCAGTGGTAAAACATTGAATGGTGCATATCACTTGCTGTCTGAATTGCAGTTTATCTTGGTGTCTCCTTTGTCTCCTAGCCATATGTACTCATATTGGGAAAGCTAAAAAGGTTATCTACCACACTTGTTGGAATTAACTTCAGAAATTCTGTTTTGTCTTTTGTTTTGTTTTGGGTTTTTTGTTGTTTTGTTTTTGTTAGGATGTATGACAATCTTGCCCACTATCCTCTTCCTGATTACAAGAGTATTGAAAGAAACAGCAGTAAAATCAGCAGATAATCAGGTCCCACCTCCTGTCAGTGCGACCCTTCAGGCGATAAAAACTATTGTTACTCTTCCAACAGTCAAGACTGATGAAACTCAAAAACAATGGACAGGTCTTATCCGCAGTACTCTGGCATCTATCTTGGAATACTCTCAACCTGGTAAGTGGTTTCCCAGTGCAGGAGAGTTAAAATTAGAGAAATGGGTTTTGCCGTAATGAAAAGGCAAGTGTTGTATCTGCCTATAATTTAATAGGCTTCATGTCTGAGGATTGGGGATTAAAAGTGGTAATGAATTGCTTGTAAAATTGAAATGGGAGAAAGACCTGAATGCACAGAGCATAACTAGTCAGAATTACTTAATAGGTTGTGTTGAAAACAAGTATTGGCTTTAAGAAAATATAGTTATATCTCAGGAGTTCCCATCCCAGATTTCTGCTTGGTCTGTTTTCTTTGATAATATTGATCATAACCTCCTGTTAGAAATTTTGCCTTTTGCAACTCATTTTGCAGCTGCAACTCATTTTGCAGCTCCCCCTCTCTCAGGTCCTTTCTTTAGGGTATTTTTCTGTACTAGTTCAGACTTTCCTCTTCCGTTTTGAATGCCATTATGATGTGACTATTTCATGCTTTAGGTTTTCCTCAGACTTTTTTACCAGCCTTCATTGTTTCAGCTAGTGACTTGTTTCTGGAACTTGGAAATCTACCTTCTGATATTGATATGTCTTTCTGACATCTGCTGACTATCTTGCAAGTAAAATCTAAAGGAGTTCCAAGCTGAATTCACTTCAGTTCCTGGACCATACCTTAATTTCTGTGACTACTGGCAACGCTAGACATGTTGGCAGGGCCTGAGCGAACTATCATTTCCACCCCTCCTTTCCTCTTTCCACAGAATACCTGCTAGCTTAAAGGAGATTTTAGTTGCCAAAACAGTGTTTGAAGGGGAACTGATCTCTTTACTGAAACTGTAATTGTTCAGTACTGTACATGGATTCAACACCTTGAATCAAACTCAAGAAAAATGGCAATCAGTGTATCATTTAAGTGTTTGCCGACATGATTCATATAGTCTTAATGACAGTGAATGTTAAAGTGAATGAGTGTGAAGACAGCAAGTGATGATTATGGCAAGGTTCATACCGGAGCAGGATATTCGCAATACTCTTACAAGCTTTCAGTGGTGAGAAAAAAATCTTATCCCTGCCAAAAAAATCTGTTACCCAGCAGCAGGATGCCTACTGGGTCTCTTTAGAGAACTGCAGACTCCTTCTCTTAGTTCACATTTGTACTTCGCCTTACGCTTCAAAAAGCAAAAAAGATGTATAGTCTCAGCTGCATAGTTAGCAAAAGAGAGACACAAAGATCTGACATTTGCATAATGGTAGTTCAGCCAAAAAACATCCCATTACATCCCCAAGGAACCATTTATAGAGACTGAAGAGAGGCTTGAATAGAGTTACTCATGTGAGAGAGAGGGACTCATGTGAGAGATAGGGAGTGAGCAGGTAATTGCAAACGATCCTGGAAGTGTCTGAAGGGCAAGGATCAGTAGATTTGTGTTAACCAAGTCTAACTTCTAATTTGATTTGTCACATCAGCTTCTGTCTTCCACCCTTTTGTTACTGTAAAGACTTCCCAGTCCCTCTTTCCAGAAACATTACTGGCTTTAAGCTTCTTTGCAGACTTCAGAAATCTTTGTTGGTTCCTTGCGAGAGTGTATGTTTTCCTTTTCCTTTCCAATCTTCTGTGGAATAAGACACATCACACATAATAAGAATCTATGCAAGGTCTACTGCATACAATTTCAAGTCTCAATAAAATGTAAATAAATTAAAAATTTAAAAAAAAAAATAAAATTGATTTTTCACTTAAAATGCTTGGAGTAGTTTTTTGAAATGAGGTTTCAGATCGTGGCTAAGCCAGTCGAGTGACTAGCTGACATCTGTAAAGGGCAGTCATGCTCTTTTTCTTTTTGCTGACTATATATCTGCTAATTTTTTTTGTGCAGACAGAAGAACCGATCTGGCCAACAAAACCAGCAAAACAGTATTTCATACATATATATTATAATAATTATATACAAATTTTTTTTTCCTGTTGATGTAAATTCATGAGTGAGATCTTTGAAGACAGCTTGTGCAAGGAAAAAAAGGATGACAATGGCAAATACAGACTATTTGAAAAGAGGGAAAATTTAAGTAGGACTGTTCTTATTTGTGACAGGTAGTATCAGATCAGCCTATCTGTCATGTGAAACCTCAGGTTAAGTAAAAGTTGTTGTCCTTCTGGATATCAGTTTCTTACCCTGCTGTACCAGCTGAAGAGATTTAAAAAAAAAAAAAGTTAAGTATATTTTTAATGGGGAGAAGATGTAAAAAAAATCAATTTTTCCTCTCTTGTGTACACGTTGAAAATAAAAAATATGACTTGGTTAGAGAAACTGTGGCTGATGTTTTTTACTTTATATTTAAGTTTCAGAAAGTTTGACTTACTTTATTAAAGCAACTATTGGAATAGAGTTTCTCAGCTTTTTTGTCAGTTGCTCTCAATAATGATAAAGTGATTCTGTAATAAGTAAATGCGTATTTGTATGCAGTTGCAAATAATTTCAAGTACATTAATTTCCTCTTTGTGAGTTTATCTATGTTCACTGGCTGTTACTAAATAAATTGTAAACCCTTTTTGGAGTAAGCTAACAGCATGTTTGTATTTTGTTTTTCAGAAGCATCTAAGCCTGTTCTTGATGAAGTAAGCATACTTACAGCTATTGCTCTCTTCCTTTTGTCAGCAAGCACTGAAATAATTGGAGTGCAGTCTTTACAAAATGGATGTATGAACAGATTTAAAAGTGCATTAAATTCCTGTGATCCTTGGGTAAGATCATGTTATAGGAATGTGAATTATATATAGCTGAAAAAAACTAATTGTGATATACTTACCATATTTCTTGAATGCTTTGTGATTACTTCAGAGACAAATACTGATTGTCAAAATAACTAGAATTTTCAGTAGTGTTTTATAGAAACTCCTCAGTGAGTAAAACAACTCAAGGTAAGCTCTTCTAGCGAATGTGTTTTCATGGCCTCATGCCAGGTTCTTGTCTTGCAGCTTTTTAAAAGGAAAAAATATTTGATATGTGAAATTTAGCAAATGGTTAGTTACTGAGGGGTGATATTTCTACATTAATGCTGATCTTTTATAATACAAACTAAACCACTTTTTCTGTAGATAAAATTACAGTCCGCATCTCTGATAAATTTTATATTTGTTTGTGCAAAACCTGTGCTTATATTACATGTTCAAACAAAACTCAGTTTGAGTGCAAAAATGTAATTTTGTGGTCACCATCAGAGTATCTACAGACTGCGAATCATCCGTCTCCTGATTTCACTTCTGCCCTTTGGTTTGTCTTTATGAATTACCTTCTAAATTATTTTTTCACTGTAGAGGGAAACTAAAAATTTGTAGACTGACGTTGTTCAAGCAGGCTAATGCGCTCTGTAGTTAGGCTTAACTGTTCCAGCCAAGTATACATCAGTTTGAGTGGGTATACAAATCTGCAGGTGGGAGCTAAAGTGAAAGATTTATAGTGTTTCCACAAGTGAGTGCTGCAGAGATTCTTGAGAAGAAAAACATGCAAAAAATGCTGATGTGTTTAAGGTCACATTGAGGCATTTAAAATGCTGTTTAGGCTGATAATTCTTCTCTGCAGCAAAGCTGACGTTTTCCAGCGTGGCCATAAAATTCAATTCTGAAGCCTGATTTCAGGTGGAAAGCTACTTAAAATTTTAGTGTGTGAATGGAAATGTTAGTTGTATTAAGCAGAAACTTTTGTGTCATAGTCACTCTCAGCTCTATAAACACATGAGCAGTGAGAGAAGTACATCTTTGCCCACCACCCTGCTGGAAAGCTGTCAGTGAGCTGGAACTTACCACTATTTTTGTAACGGACAGAGAATGCTTTGACAGCAGCTAGGCTGTGTCCACTCTCCTTGCTGATGTGCAGAACATATAGTCTGTAATACTTGTTGTGTCTTCCTTCTAGTTTTTTAAATGTAAACCACTCATTGTTGGAGTCGGCAACTAGACACCTGCTTGTAATGCTGATTATACTGAAAACATTGAATCAATTTTGGGAAAAAACTCTTCTAAGGAAATACCACTGCCTCATAAGAAATTCAGGAGTATTTTTTAAACTGTTACTACCTGCAAAAGTCTGAAAGGTTAGATATCATGTATAGTAATAACCAGAAGGGTGATGAGCTCCATTTCATTTTGCCCCAACAAGGGAACTTAGTTGAGAGACCCCTGTCTCTCGATGCTAGTGGGTAAGCTTTACAGGGGAGTGTGCCTTCCACGCTTTGAAGAAGCCCTGATTTTACCTCACAGGAGCTTTTGCAGACTTCTGTGAATGCAGAATAGTCAAAAGGTTTATATTATGTAGATGGAATAAAAGAAACTTGGATGAAATTCTGCTGTCAGATGCAGTCATAAAATGCTTCTTTGAATTATGCGTGCATTTAAGAAAAGAGACTTCTATACCTTATTTTGAAGGCTAATAATCTTAACAGCTAATAAGGAGTTAAGTTTAAAGAATGTACACCGGAAGGGAAAGGGATTATTTGGAGTGGTATAGAGAGGTAGAAGAATAATTTGTTGAAAAAGGTCAAAGATGATGCTGAATAAGGCATTAGGATAAAATGTTCTTCAGTGGAGCACTGTTAGAAAGCATAGAGATGGTATTAGAAGAAGCGTTATTACTTCAGGCCTTAAAAATTGATTTGTATAAAAAACCTTGCAGCCATGTAGTAGTGAATTAACAGTGACCTGAGCTGCATAACTTGTATTCTCTCACTATTAGTTTTTATTACCTATGATTTTTATTCAGTATTTTTATTTATACATCTATGTTTCCAGTCATCCCCAGATCTCCTCACAGATCATTGTGTTCAATAATACTTCCTCTAGAATGTTTCTGTTCAGCATGTGCTCAATAACTCATCCTGTTTGGACTTCAGTGCAGTTTGAAAGCGTGTGCAATGTTTTTTCCTCATGTTTGTTGTGGGGCTTTACCTTTTCAAAAGTTCTGGGTTATTTGTGTGGGATTTTGGAGAAAGGTTTTTATACATCCAAATAAAATGCATTCATAAGTTCATCTAAACAAGATAAGCAGTGAGTCATTTTCCCAAATGTTGACTTTAATCATCCCTGCTTTCCAGAGAAAAGAGTGAGATGGGGGAAAAAAATAGAAGAAAGACAAGGAGAGGGTTCTGTGATCCAGCTCACTGTATACTCCTATGCTCCTAGCACACACGAATACTCCTATGCTACTAGCAGCACAAGATGGAGAATGAGAACGAAGGAAGGAAGGACAGGCCTGCCACTTTTGGCTACAGCCTTGGCTCATGTTAGAGCCATAAGATCATTTTAATCTGATCTGAATAATTTTTGTGGGCTGTTTTACCCTTCGGAGATTGGAATAGCATTTCATGATTTAGCAGAAATATTCACTATTGGTGCTGGTAGTCCTGAGACTTAAAGATGTAGTTGTTTGTGCACGTGTATGACTGAACTGTATGATGCTAACTATTCCATTATTTTCTCTTGAGTTCATTTTGTTACTATGACTTAGTACCTGCATGTTCTTTCTAACTGGCCTTCCTTTTATTGAAAATCGGGCTAATATTATTTTAGCAGATGGGCTGTGTTGCTGCTTTCCTCTTATTCAGTATGTTTCCTTCCTCTTTAGTCTTTATTTTTTTTTTCTTTTTGGTATCACGTGTATCTCATACATAGATAAGATAACAGAGTTTATTAGAATTCCTTGAGTTAACAAATAACTTTCAGGACAATGTATTTATCTTGATTCAATTAGGTTCAAGCCAAGTGTTACCAGCTTCTGCTTTCCGTGTTCCAACACACCAATCGTGCTCTATCAACTCCATATATACATTCATTGGCCCCTATCATGGTTGAGAAGTTGAAAGCTGTGGAAAGGAGCCGCCCAAACAACAACCTGGAGCTGTTAGCAGTCCAGGAAGGAATTAAAGTCCTTGAAACATTGGTTGCCCTTGGTGAGGAGCAGAATAGTAAGTATATAGTTTTTCTAGAGAAATATGTAATGCTAAAATAGAATATTGAGCATTAGAAATATTGCAGTTAGGAACTTGATGGCATAGTCACAAATAGACCATGTCTGTGCAGCACACTTTCATAATTCCAATACTTGAACTTTCGTATACATGGACTTGTATAGCACATACAGTATGGTATGATTTAGCCATGATTTAGATTTATTTCTGGTGATTGCAAGAAAAAAGAAAATCTAAACATGCACCACAGTAGTGAGTGATGTCTTCTGCTGTTTGGAAATGAGTAGTTCACACTGTTTAAATTTACTCTTCTGCCATTGTTAACTTTTATTTATTTTAGCAGACTCATCACTTTTATCTGGTTGCTTCTATCAGCTCAACAAAGTTTATCTAAAAAGCCCAAGAAATTGAATTGTTCTGGTCAGAATATCTTGATTGTAGATGGGCCCTCCTGTTTGCTTCAGTAGACAGAATACAGTATTTATAGTTTAGTTATTCTCTAACTGAAGCAATGCATTTTCTAAAGACTTACTCTGCAGACATTTGGCTTTAAATGCTGATAAATTTCCTTGTAAAAATACTACTGTTGGTTTTGTGTGGTTTCCCCATAACACACTCCCTGGTGGTATTTCTCTTCATTGATGATAAAACTCTAAATGTATTTTTTTCTGGAGTCCATTCTGCTTCTGGCACAGTTGTTTGAAACACATTTCAAGTGAGAGAGTAACTGAAGCAAATGAGGAAACAAAACAAAAAAAAAAAAAAAAAAAGATTTTTGCTGGCTGGACACAGTCACTCCATGAGTATGAATTTAGTCAAAACCATTAGGGGAAAATCATTAACACTCTGGAAGCCTA
This sequence comes from Limnodromus scolopaceus, assembly GCA_028565335.1. Taxonomy (NCBI): domain Eukaryota; kingdom Metazoa; phylum Chordata; class Aves; order Charadriiformes; family Scolopacidae; genus Limnodromus; species Limnodromus scolopaceus. The sequence continues at coordinate 35,837,587 of JAOXNO010000024.1, forward strand.
TAAAATTTTAGATAAATGAGTTACCATTAATGTTTAAGTTCTTGGAGCTTAAAATTTATAATTAATGTATTACACATTTCAAAGGCATGCTTGTATGCTTGCTAGATACAAAAATTAGCCTTATTGCTTAAGTTCAGCTCCTTTTTTATTCTAAAGATTTTGATCCCTGTGCCACTTTGGGCTGTGGCCTCCTTAGGTCATGGTAGCCCAAGTGTAGCTGCAGTGCTAGTTTGGGAGATTGCAATCTTCCAGGATGGAGTAACATAGCAGATAACTGTCCCTGATTTTTTGTGAGCGCTTGCATGTGTGGTTCTGTTATGCTCACTGGGGAGGCTGATAGTCAGATTCTATTGAATAATGTTCCTTTCTGCCTGAAAAGTGTTTTGAAATCCTTTATTATGATAGGCGCTCTACATCTTGTGATCTCTTGTCAATGATCTGCAATCAGATGGTGCAAAGGCATCTTTAAAGAAGTGTCAGGAACAAAATAACTGTGATGAACAACAATAGAAGTCTGAAGCACAATTGTGGTGAGAAAGATTTGAGTGACCAAAGGACAGGAAACCATCTACATTGTTGTTTTTTGATTGATCTTTTTTAAAATGCTGTATTTATGGTCAGTTCTGAAAACAAAATTACCCTTATCAGTCTAGTAACTGATAAAATTATTTTTCTTTTGTTTTATTCGCTGATATGGATATTACATTCTTTTCTTTCTTTCACTTTTAGGAGTCCAGTTGCTTGCCCTTCTTGTTCCCACTCTGATCTCCTATTTACTCAATGAAAACGCCTTTGCTTCTGCATCTCCAGCATCTAAGGATCTTCATGAATTTGCACTTCAGAATCTAATGCACATTGGTCCACTTTACCCACATGCTTTCAAGACAGTAATGGGAGCTGCTCCTGAATTAAAAACACGTCTAGAAACTGCAGTCCGAGCAAGTCAGGCCAGCAAAGCAAAAGCAGCTGCTAGGCAACCACCACCCACAGTACATTCCACCCCAACAATTAAACTGAAAACAAGCTTTTTTTGAATTACTTTTATTATTTTTGGACCATTAAGTAGTCAGAAGCATTACATTATTCCCGATGTGTTACTGCATATATGTCTGTAATTTTGTGTAATTTGTATGTGAAGGGCTGTCTAATAGAGCTTTGTGTAATTACTTGAAATCCATGCATTACAAGGGAAGTGGTGTTACTTGTATTTGTATAGATTTTTAGGAAATTGAATGTGATCATATTTATGAATTTGTGTTATAAATTATCCACCAAAAAAAAAATTCTCTATCTGACTAAGTAGTTTTATGTTATTTATTTTTAAAAGCTACCACAAACCTTTGAGTGTTTTTTTTTTTTTTTTAAATCTGGTGATTGTTATCCTATCATTGTGCAAACACACTGACACGGTAGGGACGGAGGGAAGAGGAGAAACTGTTACAGTTCTTACCATGTACCATGGGGAATTTCAAGTGTAGAGGTATGCACTTTTTCCTTTAAAGAACAAAGTAGGGAAGGGGATTGTCAGACCTTGTAGATCATTGCAGCTTGCATGAAAAAAAAAACAATTGAAAATTTTCAGTTTTTCTCAAGGTGAACGATCAAGCATGCTGTCTTAATGAGGTGTCCTTATTTATGTCGTGTGTATTTCTTTCAGATCAGTTTCCATGCTTGAAAATTAATAAAGAATGCAAAGAATCTAATCCCCTATCTCTTCTAAGATAAATTTTAAAGAATGCATTGGAAATTGAGTTTATAAAGAGAACTGCCTGCTATCTGCATTTTTGTAGGTGGATATTTTGGCCCTTTTAAGGTGCTGTGTGTTAGCAGTCTTCCTGTTCTGGCAGACACTGGTCGGGTATGATGATTCAGTGCTCTGCTCTTTGTCCAGATTCCTCGGTATTTAACCTTCCTGCAAGATTTTAGTCTCATTGGATATATCTTATCTGTAGTCCCTGATAAAGTTTGCAGAGCCAAATTACTTGAGTGCTTTGTGCCTGTACTGACAGAGGGAGCAAATCACAAGTGAGAGCCAGACTCCTCCAGTTTTTCCTTCCCCTACCAGGCTTTTCTTTTTCGAAAAGCACGTGGCTCCCCCCACATCTGAGTGAGTCTGATGTGCAGATCTTGGAGCTTAGGGCCCGAGTGCTGTGCTGGCCTCGCAGCACAGGGCCAGCGACTCCCAACGTCTGTCTGCTGCCAGACCTCACCCTTCCTATTGGCAGAAGTGCAGAACCATGTATTTTCTTGTGTATACAAGATTGACTTACGTGGATTTTTTGACACTGCTCTTGAATTTATGGCCTTCTATAGGGATCTTTCTATACATTTTGCTTTATAGAGAGAAGCCACAGAACTAGAAGCCTCAGCTAGGCCTGTTGAGTATCATCTCTCATATCTTTCTGGAGACTCTGTAAAAACTGCATTATTTCAGAAGCTTCTACATCAATCCAAATATAACAAAGGGACAGTAAATAGAATAGAATGTGATTTTTAGTTTGTTGCTTGTTAGTTTAGTTTGTTTAGTTTAGTTTGTAGATTGTTATTTTTGCATAGTCGCTTGCCTAGTCTGTCTTCCCGTAAGACCTTATATAACCCTTTCAAGTACCTATGCAAAATGGAGGACAAGACACTGCTCTTTTGGCCTACAATACAGTAGGTGTGTGCAAAATAGTTAACATAAAATCAGGAAAGTTTTTATTTCACAGTGATTATTTTAGTACTAAAGAAAGGACTCAAGAACTGGTTCATAGTCTAATCTTTCAAATGTTTGGGTTTGGTTTTTTTTTTTTCATAAAGATGTTAACTTCCAAGACTTGTTCCGTTACCCTACAGGAGTGAAGATATATGCAGAAATAAAAATAACATGAGGAGGAAAGTAATTTCACTACTTTTTTCATCTTTGTATGTGTAGTGGGAATTAAATTGATTAAAATACATAATTTTCTATTAAGTGTTTCCAGCCTTACAAAGCTATTTTGCTCAGTAGTTCTGAACCTGTTTACCATTTGAGAGAAAGTATTAAGGAAACTCTTTCAGTACAAAATTGAACACGAACATTTTGCAAATAAAACTAAGAAAATAACTTTATAACCTGTTTTAGATTCCCTCCCCTCAGGTAGTCTAGTAATTAATTACTTTGATGTTTGTTGGCAACCTTTTGTCTATAATCAGGTTTTATTTACCTTAATTTTTATCTCACCACTTTTATGGTTTTGTTAGACTCTATTTTACAAGATGTCTGAAAACTCAAAGGGGGGAGGGGGGAAGTGTAGTAATCAAGCGTAACTAAGAAGTCTGTCGAAAAATAGAAAAAAGTTAGTGGAAGGGAAAATGGCACTAGATAGATGAACAGGGATAGAGAAGGGAGAGGTTTTTCTTTGTATCCTGTATGACTGTATACAACATGCTCAACTTCATTTGTATGCATCCTTCCCCAGTTTCTAGTCTTCGCTCACTTCTTTGCTTGCTCTTGATACTAAAAGTATAACCACGTGGTTTTATGTAATATTTTGGCATCAAATTTGCTTAAAAAACCCATACTAACCTGAAATGCCTGTAGTGCTTATTCTTTTTTTGTCACCTTCCTTTTCATCTTTTTCTTTGTCAGTGGCCTTTGTAATGTGCTTTTTCATGAAGCTTGTTTGCTCCGTTTCCCCTTCACGTCTTTCCTCTCTCTGCTGTTTCCTTCCTTTCTGGGTAAGCCTTGTCCTGCTGAGGTCCCCCAGCACGCGCTCCCTCTTCTGTGCTTTCCCTGCTCTTCCCTTGTGCTCCACAATGATCTGCAGGATTTCCCAGTTGTCCTTCCCTCTCGAGGAGCGGTTACCTGCCAGCCACGGCTCTGATCTCCGAGGGCAGGGTTACGAAGCGGGCGAATGCGGTTTCGGAGAGGGAACAGGAAGGTCTGTGGGGGTGGGCAGTGGGGGCCCTCCCTGGCACCTGCAGCCTCGGTGGCCACGGGCCATTTTTCACCTGTGGCTAGCGCTCAGCCCTGCTGTAAGGCTTGTTGGTAGTGACGTGTCAGTCTGTCTGTCTGCAGCAAGTGGCTGGTATTGGTTATGTACACCGGATGGACAGCACGGACCTCTGTGTGCCTCTGGGAGAGGCAGGAGGGAGCTCGCGCCCCCAGCCCAGGGCTTTGCCGAAGGTCTCAGTGTGCCTTGTTTGCTCTTTCCTCACAGAAAAGGCAGCGTGGTAGTTACTGAAAAACGTTCTTTGCTCTCCTTCAGAAATGTTCAGCATTTCTAAAGTTTTACAAGGAACGCCTGTAGATTTTATAGTATTCCATGTTTGAATCATAGAATCAGAGAAGGGTTTGGGTTGGAAGGGACCTTAAAGATCATCTAGTTCCAACCCCCCTGCCATGGGCAGGGACACCTCCCACTAGAGCAGGTTGCTCAAAGCTCCATCCAGCCTGGCCTTGAACACTTCCAGGGATGGGGCATCCACGACTTCCCTGGGCAACTTGTTCCAGCGCCTCACCACCCTTACAGTAAAGAATTTCTTCCCAATATCTAATCTAAATCTCCCCGCTTTCAGTTTAAAAATGTTACATCTCATCCTGCTGCTACATACCCTTGTAGGAAGTCCCTTGCCAGCTTTCTTGTAGGCCCCCTTCAGATACTGGAAGGCTGCTGTAAGGTCTCCCCGGAGCCGTCTCTTCTCCAGGCTGAACAGCCGCAACTCTCTCAGCCTGAAAGAAGTGATCCAGCCCCTGACTCTTTGTGGCCTCCTCTGGACCTGCTCCAACAGGTCCATGTCCTTCTTATATTGGGGGCCCCAGAGCTGGGTGCAGTACTGCAGGTAGGGTCTCACCAGAGCAGAGGGTCAGAATCACCTCCCTTGACCTGCCGGCCGCACTTCTTTTGACAGCGACAGCCCGGGATACGGTTGGTTTTCTGGGATGCCAGTGCATGCATTGCCGGCTCATGTCGAGCTTCTCACCAACCTGTGACGTCACTCCTCGAAATACGGGCAGCGCAGAGGAGAAAAAGGCGATTTGATGGCATCTGCCCGCCTCTCCCTGCCGCGGAACTACATTTCCCAGAATGCCGCTGGAGGGGCCGGGGCGAATCGCTCTCTGCATTTGTCCCCGCCGGGCCGCCGTAGCAGCCGGCGGGGGCGGCTGTCAGGCGGTGAGGGCGGGCGGGACGCGCCCAGGTTGTTGCTGCTGCCGGGACGCGGCTGGGTGCGGGCGGCGGCTGGCGGCGGAGGAGGAGGAGGGGGTCGGCGGCGGGGATCGCGGCAGACCCGGGCCGGCCATGGACGAGCAAGCGGGGCCCGGCGTTTTCTTCAGCAACAACAACAATAATAACGCTCTGCTTCTGCCGCCGCCGGCGGGCGGGCCGGGGCTGGAGCCGGGCGAGGCGGCGGCAGCAGCGGCCGCCGCAGCGGCAGCAGGAGGAGGAGGAGGCGGCGGCGGGGGGATCTCAGCCACCGGAGCCGCCGCGCCGTTGTCGGCGTCCCGGGCTCAGTACAGCGTGCCGGGCATCCTGCATTTCCTGCAGCACGAGTGGGGCCGCTTCGAGGCGGAGCGCGCCGAGTGGGAGGCGGAGCGGGCGGAGCTGCAGGTAACACCCGCGACCTCCTTCACACCCCCCGCGTCCCTCATCGCTTGGGCGGCCGTTCCCCTCCGGCTGCGCAGCGCC
>JAOXNO010000024.1:35843506-35914118 GCA_028565335.1 Limnodromus scolopaceus
GCCCTTTCCCCGGGCCAGGCCTGTGGGACGGGCTGCAAGTCCTTTGGTAATTGCGGGACGCGGTTACGTTGTGTTTTCAGTAGAAAAGCGGCGGGGTTGGATACGCTCATTAATGCGTTAAAGGGCTGATAGTGATCTTGTGGTTAAAGAACTTGTGAACTGCTGGCCTAGAGCCAGGGCTGCCAGATACTTCAGAGATGGGCTCCTTACGTTAACTTGAATAACAGTCGATAATGCAACCTCCGTTGTTGTTCCTCTTTGGCTCTCTTCACAAGAAAATCTCTGTTGTAAACCTTCGCGCCGTACACGTTGCCAGCAGCCCACTGTTTGCTCCTCGGTTGGCCATGTTTGAGACTGAAAAGTGTCTACTTGGCTTCCTTTTTAAGTCTCTTTTCTTTGTCTCTTGCTTCCTGTCCATCGCTCTTCTTTCTGTGTCTTTCCTTGAAAGTACCGTCTTTGTCAAGAGAGTCTTGAGCCTGTTTAGCAATGCGAACCACTTCTCTGTTTTTGGTTTGTTGTTTGGTTTGTTGTTTTTGTTTGTGTTGTTTTTTTTTTTAATTAGTAGGGAAGTCGTCTTTTTAACTTTCTTTCTATGGTAACATCAAACAACTCCTCTGAGATGGGTGGCAGATGTGGCATTCTTCATGGAGGGTTCCCTTGTAGGAGTTTAAAGGAAGTGGTCCAAAGGACTAAAGAGTAATTTTTATTTTAACTTCTGTGATTCAATGAAAAATTAATTAGTAACTGAATCATGTTTCTATTCACTGCATCTAGTAAATACTATGTAGAAAGTAACTACTTTAGCTACCTGCAAGAAGAACATCACATGTCACGTATCCAGTGGAGTCTCGTAAATATCTTAATGTTTTTTCATAGCTGATACAGATCTCAAAAATTGACTTGGAGAAAAAAATAATAGTATGTTTCATAGGACCTAAGAAATTCTGCCAGTGTGTTAGTAGTAATGACACTTTGCATATCTATACAGAGACTAGAATGCCAGTCCTCTTCCTCCAAGTATCCCTCAAAAGCTTGGGAAGTGTTATGGATGAGAGCGGAGGAAAGAAGTAGAGTATTTAAACTACTTGCTGAAGTAGTTTATATAGCATTATCAGTGGCAGAACTGGGAATATAACCCGGTTACAAGTTGTTTGCTTGAACACCTTTGGCTCTTGCCAAAACATCTCAATAAAGTTATAATTAGCTGTGGCTGGCATTGCCATGAGCTGTAACAGCATTTATCTGCTGCAGAGTCATGTTCAGAAAGGTGCAAAATTCTCGGCTGTCTCTATAGACATCAGGCTTACGTCTGCCGTGACCATTTGCGGTTCAATGTTCTTTGGTCTGTGAGAGGTCTGTGCTCAGGGTTCCGCAACTACAGGATGGCATTTAGAAATTGTACATGTACAGCTGAAGGATGAGCAGCGTTAATTAAAAACCGGTTCTGTGCTGCTTCTGAAGCCTTTAGTTGGCCCATATATTTGGAAGTGTTTAACAGAATAATGGAAATTTCAGGTCGGTCAGTTTCTCTCGAGATAAAGATGTAGTGCTCTTGATTCTATTATACTAGTCTTTCATCCAATGTAAATTTAAGTGTGAGATTATCCGCTCTCTTGGGAAGCTGTATGACAGAGAACCCATTTTGTAAGGTTGTCTTAGTATCCCATACTTTTTATCTGCAATTCATCTTGTTAGGTTGCGTAGACTTTTTTTCTTATCTCCAGCTTCTTAGCTGTCATGATATTTAAATACTTCAGATACTTTATGCCACAGTGTTACTGTGCTTGGCTTCTGCTCTATAGTTGTTGGCTGGTTAAGCTAAACTCTATCTCTGAAAAACACCTTGTCAGTCAGTCCCACTGTGATTTCCTGTCTTCCTTTTCTTCCCTTCTAGGCTTCTTTTTATTTTATCTTTTTTTTCTTTTCCTTGAAATTAATTGTGTGGAACTAAATGTGATATTCAGGTAGAGTACCTTTCTGTTGCGTTATGTGGTGCTTGTTTGGGTGACACACACGCCCCCTTCTTTCCTGGAGTTTATAACATACATGAGTTGGCAGCTCCAGGCAGGTTACTCTCTGTTCTTAGTTACTGGTCTAGTATTGCATCTCCAAGGTTTCTCTTCCTATCAAGTGCCTGTATCTTGCTTTCCCTGGCAAATATCCATGTTTACTCTGAATTTCTAATTATTTTTCTTGTTGTTTTCAAATTATTGTTGCCTCTACTATATAATCTTCCTCATTCAGGGCAAAAGAGAATATCAATATTTAGATCTTTAAAAGTTTCGTTAATAAGCTGTGTATTTCAAATCAGAATTCAAGCAGATTCATACAGCTTATCTGCTAATGATATATTTAACTTTTAATGCTTGCTTTCTCTTTATGGTACTTTGACATTTGCAGACTGAAAAATTATCTTAAGAATAAACTTTCATGATGCCCTGTAAAGTAATTCACAAGAATAAGTACTAACATTCTTAATTGTCATTTTAGTATTCACAAACTGTGTTTTAGATCATTATCACTTATTTTCGTATCTTTTCAGAAACGAGTAGTTTTCCTTTTCTTAGCAGCTGTTTGGGAGAGTTGACAAGAAAGGGTTTCCTGTTCTGCAAAAGTTTTAAACTTCAATTCTTTTTTCATTCTGGATTTTTCTGGACTGTGTTTCCAAGGGATTTCAGAGTTGTCATTATGTATTGGACAAGCCCATCCCAAAATAGCTAAGAGTTTGATCAAATGCATATGCAGGGCACTGAAATTTGTCTCTTTGCTTGAGGCAAGCAGGGTTTGAAATGCCTTCCATGTTGGTGTCTTGCCTAAACCATACGTCTTCTGACTGGTTGGGGGTGATTCTCTGTTGCGGATGTTATTTCCCTTTTAATTAGCCATCTGCCACCCCTGGGGGAGAGTGATGGGGACTCTGCCTCTGCGGCTGGGACCCCCGCAGAGCTGAGCGCTGCCGATGGCGTCCTTGTTCCAGCAAGCGACAAAGCTGTTGAGCTCTGCTGCTTCTGGGCTGGATGAGCTCAGGCGGCTTCTCTGTGTGTGTGTACGGCTTGTGTTTTGACTAGAAATTTTGTCTCTGCAAGTGATGCATATGTTGCTGTGGAAAGTTTTGCTTCTGACAAACGTTTTTCTGGCAAAAATGCTGATTTGCAGACTTTGGCATTTTTCCGCATTTCACAAATGTTCTAAATTGCAACAAACTGCGATGCTGTGTGTAACTGTGTGTATAGACACCCTGTGTCCTGCTAAGGAATTTTCTAGCTCCTACCCTCATCACTACTAAAGTTTTCATTTCTTCTAACTGATAACTTTTTCCTTAAAGTAGTAGACTACTTTGGAGTAGTGGGAACTGATAGTGTTATGTTAAAATTGTTTTTCCTAGGTAAACTTTCCTTTGAAAATGTTTGCAAGGAAATTATAGAGAATGGGGAGATATAATGTGCTTGTCTTTCCACAACTGTGTTAAAAATATTCCTTGTAAGACAGTACCCAAAGAAAAGCAAAACCACCCAAATTATAAGGAAAGAGTTAAAGAAGTGACAGAAAATGGAGTTAAATGATAGCGAACAACTGTAATAGAAGGAATGTGACGGAAATAATAGATAAGCTCTTGAGGTTGGTTATGGAAGTCAGGTTTAGTGATGTTAGCTCTCTGGGGGGCCGTGGATGGTGATCTTCCCCCTTGTTGCTGCTTCTGTGAGGCAAGAGGCAGGCGGTGAAACCAGGCGACTTTGTGGTAAGATTGTGTCCTTGGAGATAGGCAAGTTAGAGTAATGAGGAGAAGGGGCAAATCAGACAGATGGCTGTGGCTATTTATAGTGTGGTTTAGGACATTGGTTACTTGATTCAGAAATAGTTGATATTTACAGTTTGTTGGCTTTTAGATAACGGTCCTCTTGTTGGATTAAGTTTCTAGTTAAAAATCATTCCAATAGCTGGATAATCTGAAAATACTGTTCAGAGGAAGAGTAATGAGCAGTCGGTTGACGAAATCAGTTATTTAGTTAATGGAAAAGTCCTAAAGACTTAGTTTGGCCGATAAAATAGAAGATTAAGTACAGTTTGAAGAAGTTTTGTATAGGATTTTCAAATATGATGATGTGGGTTGAATCTCTGAGGTTCTCTGTGAAAGATGAATTGGCAGAAGTGCTGTAGAGGTCTTCAATAAAATATTTTTTCTCATAAGGCAGATATTACAAAGAAAGCAGTGATTAATTTTCCGTTCCTCTCCACCCCAGAAGAACAATATTTTCAACTTTATTGTTTCAAATACATCAGATAAATCAAAAGAAAGGTGGAAGAAAATAAGTCATCGTCTCAATACTGAGGTGTGTTTAGTTGGGAAAGATGATGCTAACTGGGTCTCAGTGACTACCAGAGATGCTTTCTTTTGATAAGTTTTTTTAGCAAACTTCCTAATTGCCAAATTCACGTGAAGCAAAGAGAAGCTACTGTACTCTTCTTTCCTATTTGTTTATGTGAGTGATTGCCAGCTAATCCCGATATACTCATTGATAAACTGTCATGGCTTGTTTTATTTAAGCGGACAGGACTAGTGAGAGTAAATGTTCAGTGAAAAAAGAGCTGCATTGTAGAAATGTGTAGCTTTTGTAGAAAAGTAGAACGTAAATACAAACTGATGAGACTGCTTCTTTGCAGGTCTTTACCTGGTTTTTATAGTAGTTTGATTTTTTTAATTGCATAAATGATCCGAGCATTTCCCAGCATCAGATTTTCCCATTTTTCTCAAATCTGTTAAACCTGTAATTTAGTTTAAGTGAATGAAAGTGTATGTCTTAGATGGCCCTAATTCTTTTAGGAAGGTGCTTCTGTAAATATTGACATGGCATGAACAGTTAGTTTTGCAATGTTACATTGTCTCCAAGTGGTCTTTAAAGCTTACAAACACTTTTCAAAGAAAGTTACACTTTAAAAAAGTAGAGGATTTTCCGATTTTCACAATCTGCTATAGAATTGTTGAATTAAGCAAAAATGATATCAGCTATTATGTTCTAGGTGGAAACCGTTGGTTTTCAGTGTCAGGTTAGCATATGGTGAAACATCCTGTGTGTCTTTTACTAGTGCATGTTTATAATTTAAACCAGTTTATCTGTGTCCTACTCAGATTGTAGCCCTGCTTTTTCTGTTGAAGGTCTTGGCTCATGTAAGTTTTTATTGCGTCAGGGGTAAGTAACTTTGCACTGTTTGAACAACAAGTTGCAAATATAACTCAGTGTTTATCGACATTTCAGTAGACACTGAAACTTTACTTACTAATTCTAGAACAGACTGTGTAAAATTCCCCAAGGAAGATCACGTGCGTCTCAAGAGACTGTTGGTTCATCTTAATTTGATGCTAAAAGAAGGAAGGCTCTACAAATGCCAAGCCTCAATAAAATTGATATCCTTACGCTGTTTTCTGGGAAAATGGGTATTGGTCAGCAACCTACTCACATACTTTGCTTCATGAGGCTGCCAGGCCTTGTCAAGTCCTCCTTTCTAAGTTCCTTAGCTAAAAAGTGGTAAGACTGTCTTAGACATCGACGAAGGATTTTTATGTTTTGTTTTTAAATGCTGAGAAATGCTTAAATACTCAAAATAGCTCTTCTGAATCACTTCAGAGTGCCCAGGATCCAAGCTTTGCAGATAATAGGCTAGAAATAAGAATACTCTGAAATGTGAAAACAGAGGTTCACTTTACCATAGTGACCTGTTCTCTATGGGCCTGTGGGTGGATTCATCTAGAAAATGTTATTTTTCTATTTGAAAAGTTTGCTATATGCTAGCTAATATTGAATATTTTGAAAATAACCATGTGACAGAGAAGTTGAGTTAAAGATTGCAGTGTGGAAAGACTGCATTTTTTCTGCTCCTCGCCAGGAATATGTTTCCCTTCAGGGCAGTCACATCGGGCAGGATTGCAAAAGCATTGGAAAAAAAATGGCATGCACGATATTCATATCCGAGCTTGTAAACAGGAGGTGAGAACAAAATCAGTTATTTTTGTATCTGTTTCACTTGGTGCTGTAGTCAGTTCAGGGTGGTGGTGCCTCTTGAATACAAGGAGTAGCTGTTCCTGGCTGAAGGAGTGAGAAACAGGAGTGCACGGATTGCCTTTGCAAAGGCTCGTGTGGTCAAGTCTGGTTCACTCGTCTTTTTGTTACCAAAGCCAAATCTACAAATCTCCTCCAGATATCTCCTCCCTTGTCTTGCTATACCCTGAGTGATTCCTTCAGCCGGTGAACTTCCATTGTCTCGGTTTAAATGTGGACCATAAGTCTATTTATCAGTCCTGGTGCTGACTGCTGTTGCTGGTTTCTGCCTTTCTTGTACAGCAAGTGCAAATGCTCAGATGTAATTCCTTTCCAATTTGGACTCCAGCTCATAATATGCAATTATTTTGTGGCATGTCATTGCAGCGTTGCCTATAAAATTACATGACGTTTTAAACTTGCTCTCTTTTCGTCCTTACATCAGTCTGCACGGAGCATGCTCCTGGGACTCAAAAGGGAAAAAAGAAGTTAATGCTCACCACTTAAGTATACTACAGAAATGACTGGAGGATTAGAGGAGATTTTTTATTTACGAAGAATGATTAAATAAGCTGAATATATATTGCTTGGCTTACTCAGCAAGTATTTTGACATTTGCAGTTGTTAGAACAGTGAAAGGCAGCACTAAAGAGTGGATAAAAGAAAGACTGGCTATCTGAACAGAGATCTCCCTTGTAAAACACTTCAAACTGCAGAAGGAAAAGCCTTTCTGTTGGTTGAGATGCTTAAATTAGTAATCAAGGTGTTTTTTTACTAAATTATTTTTTTTTATTCTGGATGACCTATGAGGAGTTTTGAATTCACTGATAAGAAATTGTTTTTCAAAGAGTCTTTGAAAAGAGATGAAGAATGTAAGTAAATGACTTCTTCAACCATCATTTTTTACCATAAGCTAAATCTTTGATCTCTTTTGGATGGTTTAATTTTTTCAGGGCGTAGCTGTGATGCCAGTTTTAGGACAACTCTGAGAAGTCCAGCAAAAATACTTTGCCGTTAGCAGACTGTGCTGCGTGTGGTCCCATGAGGTGCTATCGGCCCGTGCGAGCGTGCAGGTGATAAATGGGGTGAAACGCTTCTGTGCGGGGTGAAGCTAAACGCGCCTGGTACCCGCTGCTCATTTCAGCCTGTGGCCCCACCTCAGTTTTGTGTTATTGTAAACGGCTACAGGTGCTTACAGAAGCCTCCCAGTCTCTCTTTGCTAGTGGGTGTGTGTTACAATGTGAAGTACGGTGCCTGCAAAATTGTTTGCCAGTTGTACTAGACCACTAATAGTTCCCTGCTCCCCTCCCCTGTACCTGTCCTATATCTCTTCTGCTCCCCCCTCCTTCCCCCCCGCCCCTCTCGCCCCAGGCATACCAACACGTATTTACAAATGTATTTAAATGTGTAGTGCTTCAGTGAGCCGACTGTGATCCACAGTACTGAGCACCCTGGCAACCTGCAGAATCCTGGCAGATGTCGGTAGACTACTTAGAATGACTGTTTGAGGCTGACTCATCTGTATATGTTTTTAGTTATTTAGCACCTACCTACTTTTTTCAATACTTTTCTTGCATATTTTTCCCTCACTTTTTCTCTCAACCTGTGAAGATCTTGTTATTGAATTAGGGAAGCAACATATACAGAATTCAATGTCTTAGTAGCTCTTACTTTGTCAAATGATGCCTATTGATTTTAGAGTGCTTAAATATTTGAAGTGTGGTTTACTTTAAAATATTAAGATAAATATTTTAAAGAAAAAAATGGAAAGGATTTTTATAGTTCCTGAGTCTTAAGAATTAAAAAAAAAAATAAATGACCTTTTAACTTGAAATAGCTGTGAAATTCAGGAACTGATAGAAGCTGATATTAAACATGCATCATTTGTTTAGCAGCCGTAACATTGTTTCTTTTAAAACATTTTTTAATAAAATAAAATATTTTTTTAATCTCTTGCTTTTCTGTAATGTCAAAGTGTCAGCATAAAAAGTTGTGCAGATATAATATCCTCTTGAACATCCTTCTTGTTGTGGTTGCTGATTCCAGGAAACTTAAATTTCAGTTTACTTCTTAAAACATTGGTAAAATCCAGATTTATTTAGATGTAATTTAATTATTCCATTATATTGTTATGGCTGCTAGGCCTGTATTAGGAATTCAAAAACACTTTAAAAAATATTGTTTCTAACCCTGTGTTACCTAAAATATTGCCTCACCCTTTTGTTCACTTCACAGTAATGTGACCTTAGAGTCTTTTGAGGAATTTCTTCAAATAACAATATTGTTGCACGAGGATTTATTTTTTTTTTAACATAAGAGTGAATGTTATTTTTAACATCTCTCGGTAAAGAAGTGGAATAGATATCTACAGTGTTACCAATTTAGAATGGATGCGCATGAAGCTTCAAAGTTTTGTTGCAGTTGGTAATACTGAAAACTTTAGTGAGATAAAGTGGAAAAAAAAAACAAACCCAAACTTGAACTGCACAATTGTAGCTGAAATAGACTGTTGCAATATTCTTCCTGATATTCTCTGTTTTGTTGTTGTTTTTTTTCTTTGTCCCAACTTGCTTGATTTTAGTTTGACAGTTGAGATGTAATACAGTAACTTGTAGCACTTGGCCTGGAGAAAACTTGATGCGGCAGCTGCCTCGATTCCCCGCTGCGGAGCCAGCGGGGCCGGGCGCTGGATGGGGACGGTGCGCCCCACCCATTGGGCACGGAGCAATACAAATTTTTGTGTGATCCCCGTAGGCGTTTCTGAGGTTTGTGGTGAGGAGCTTACAACTTGATGCATTTTAACCTTATTAGCCAGAAGGTCATTTGTCGCAGAACCTGTTTGTTGGGCATATTTGTGAATTCTTGACATTTTTGGCAAACCTTCTCAGGAGTGGCCAAAGCAGAAGTGTAGAACAGTGTTGCAGATCATTCAAAGCGGAGAGGATCCTCCTTTGCTCTCCTGCCCCCTCAGGTAGCGCAGACTTCAGGTTTGACTGGCACTAGAGCTGCAGCCGTGGGAGATGGCCTGTGCAGTCTCAATCTACTGGTAAAATTCTGCCGCTTACATCCGAATTACAAGAATCCTGTAGCTGTGCAGTTCAGTTATACTTTTCATCATGTTTAAACTCAGACCTCTTGCACTTTAAATGTTTGCACAGACATGTAGACAGGCACTGGCTAAATAATTTAATCAGAAATGGTGAACCTAGAGTTATCGCTGTTTTGTTCTAGAGACTGCGGAATCATAATTTGTCGTTTTACATATTTAAACTCAGTGTAATAATTTATTCAGTTTTTATCTATACTACAAATTGTTTCATTTGTGGTATGAACATTTAGGTTCTTTGGCATATTTTCAGTTAATTGCCAAACATTGTAAAGAATGAAATCTGCTTATGACATATGGACTCAGAGGTTCCATCTAAACGCGAGGAAGAACTTTACTTTGAGGGTGGCAGAGCACTGGAACAGGCTGCCCAGAGAGGTCGTGGAGTCTCTGTCTCTGGAGACATTGAAAACCCACCTGGACATGTTCCTGTGCATCCTGCTCCAGGTGGACCTGCTTTGGCAGGGGAGTTGGACTAGATGGTCTCCAGAGGTCCCTTCCGACCCCATGTCATTCTGTGATTCTGTGACTGTTATAGTAGTATTGTTAATGTAAAATTTCAGTTATTATTTTAATGCTGTCCTTGTGTCCATTACAAATAAACCTGAATATCATTGTTAAGAATTTATTAAATAAAATGTGAGCTTACATATATCAATGACGTTTTGTTGTCCACTGAGGCTGACTTAATTGTAATTATCCAGTACTTACATAGATATGGGATAAGGGTTACTAACATCCTGTGGGAAAGAGAGGGAATATTCTCCTTACTTTCTGTATATTTCTGGCCAAATGTAAGCATTCCCATTTTCAGAGCCAGAATTTCTCAAAAATAATGACTATTGGACATAAGTATGCCACTCAGAAGAAAAACATGAGCAAACTATGCTAGAAACTGTGCGACCTCCACAGAGAGAGCAAAATTATTCTCAAACCCTCTGGTGCATTTGTCTGTTTCTTGATTTACCAATAAAACTACCGATCCATAAAGTATATAGCAACCTTGAAAGATCCTGGCAATGAGCTTGTGTAGGGCTGGAGAGATGGCTCTTGGGCCATGAGTTCTGCATGCTTTTGAAGTAATAAACACAAGGATTTCTTGGAAGTCCAGGAGAAAGAAAAGTTAGAAGACATCAGTGAGAGCATCGTTACACCACTGACAATAAAAGATGTCCAAAGAATCAGTTAATATTTCTTCCTGTGCAGTATGTGTATAATACATACAGTCTGCCAGTGGCCCTGAAGAGATAGACCCCAATCGTTTTCCTTCATGTTGAATCATAAGGCATAGATGTTTCAGCTCTAGAGGGAAAGTTAGAAATTTACATTATTTCATGTGCTTAAGAATCCTCTGGTGACAGTTTTGGATTTGATTCTCAGTTAGTCAGACAAGTCACGGAGCCAGGCCTGCACTGTATCGCAAGTGTGACTGCTCATTTTCAGATGAAGGAGGCTTTGTATGATATTTCTTCATCAAATCCATTTAAGTCTCTTTTTCTTACAAAATTAAGCTGTCAAAAGTACTGAGAAGTTGCATTTTTTTCTTTGTTTAGGCTGCTGCCAGTGGAAGATGACTTTAACCTCATTGTTAGCATGGTAATGCTGGTTTGACCCCGTAGCAGAGCAGTGCATGAGCCAGGCCATTCCTGGCTGTCCTTTGCCAACCTGCCGGGTAAAAATATGTCATTCCACCCTCTTTGGTCAGTTCATTCTTAGCTAGAAATTGCTTGCAGACAGCAGGTCACACCAGAGATCACTTCAGCTTGTGTCCCCATGGCATTGGATGATCTTTTTCATTCCAGTCAAATGCGTATTTACGTCATGTTCTACTATTTTTAGTAGTTCGCTTTGATGTTCTTTTACTTTTTGGCGAGAAGGGCGCTTGTTTATTTCTGCTGAACCTCTTTGGAGGCAGAGAGAGAGAAATCACTATGACAATGCACTGGTATATGGATTATAATCCGAGTACAGTTATTGCAAACTAATTTGTATGTGCTTGGGGTGTTCCTCTTGTTACTGAGAAGGATGGTGACCTTGTTGAGCTGATGTGCTTCTTGCACTGTTACTGTTATTTCTGCAGGGTAGGAAGTGCAGACTCGGGAGCCGGCATTTCCTTCTGCTGTGTCTTTCCCTAAAGCCGAGCAAAAAATGAATGCTGGAATTCAGTTGTAGTTTTTTGTTCATCCCAGTTTGAGTGTTAAGTGAGGAGAAGTTTGATGCCAGAGTGACAGAGGCCTTTCTTTTGATTCAGCTGAGGGTTTTTTGGCAGTCAGATACATTTCTCCCATTGAAGGTGAAGACCATTGGAGAGCAGCCAGTGTTTTTTCACTTATCATAAACTGGCTGCTCTAGTGGGTGACTGGTGGTTAAGGATTCTTCAGGTGTCTGTCAAGCTGTTTACTGGCTGTACTTGAGCAATGAAATTATGTTAGCTGGTGTCATATTTTAGAGCAGCTGCTGTAGCTGGCTACCAGCAAATGGCCTTTTGGAGTGAGATTCATCTTGCCTGATCTCCAAAACTTCAACTGAGTTTGTTGTGTGCATTTCCTTTATAGTTGGTGGAGAGAAAATAGCATTTTTTCTCGCTTTGGGGTAAAAATCTGAAGTCAGATAAGTTATTCTTTAGAAGTGTCTGTCTCCATTAACTAAAATACCTAGGACTCCTTGCAAGGTTGTGGCAGGTGAGGAGAGGATACTCCTTGTTTCTCCCAAGCTTTCCCTAGAGATCGGCACAGACTGCAGTACCTACAGAAAATGCTGCTTATAGAACTGCAGTGGGCCTTTATATAAATGAAAGGCTTACTGGTCTTCATGTTTAACAGTGGGTGGTCTAGATCAGTTGTCTTTTATCCTGTTTGTGCTTCTCAGGAGACAGCTGAGGTACTTGGAGATGTGGTGGCAAAGGTGGTAGAAAGCTTCTGATTCTGAAAATGGCAGGTGGTCTGCAACACAGGTGAGGCTGAGGTGTGAAGTGGTGACTGTCCATAGGTACGTGTGTATTCATGAGTTGAGAGAGCACGAGAACCTGCCTCTGATAAATGACTTGTTGTGAGCATGAGGTACGAAAGCAGGTAGTTCTGCCTCTGTGATTAGGAATACGTATCTTGTATATATAGTCAATTTCTGTTTAAAGAAGACCTTTCACACTCTCACACCCAACTAAATACTTACTCTCTTCTGGAAGTCAAGAAGGGTTAGGTGTCTGTTTTCTGCTTGACTTTTATTTACTTCTGTGCCATTTCTCTCCTTGTCTCCCTTACCAAAATACCTTTCCCTGTTTTCAGTTTTGTCTCTCTCTTAATTACAGTATTTCTGGAGAGCTTTCTTTAACCTATTTTAGTAAGTATTATAATTAACGCTTGGCACTATTACAAACAGGGTTTTATTTTTTCTTTTAGCTGAACATGCTGTATTTCAGTTCTTTGACTGATATCATGTATCTAACACTTATCTATAGAAGAGTACACTAATTATATACTATTACAGTTAGTGACCAGAAATACTTCATCATCTTCTCCTGCTTATTGTTGGTAGATGCTTTTATCTACTGAAGGCTTTTTTGTATGCTTGTTTTATCTATTCCTTATCCTTTATTGAATGTTTAGCCAAGAGAGGAAATAAACCCTGTCAAACAAACTAATATTGCTTTATTTCTTATCTTTTTTTTTTTTTAATCCCTAATGAGTATGCAGTTTAGAAGGCTTATCTATACAGTGTGTTGTCTAAGCATTTGATGTTTATGAAACACAGTAAGCCAATTTGTTTTGAACTGTGCAAATCAATTTTAAAATGACGTGGGGGAAACACACACACTTAAGAACTATGCTGAATGTTTTTGAGGAAGCATATTCTAAATTGAACACTTCCTTTTGCAGGCCCAGATCGCTTTTCTTCAAGGTGAAAGGAAAGGACAAGAAAATCTGAAGAAGGATCTAGTGCGAAGAATCAAAATGCTGGAATATGCACTTAAACAGGAAAGGTATGCTGCTTTATTGATGAGTACATGATGAAGAAATTTTGAAGACGGATACTTTATTTTGCCTTTGTATTTGACAAAACCAAGAAATACTTATTCTGTATATATTCAGTTCTCAAATTGACAAATATTATTATACTAAATAAACCTAGCAGTCTAAAGGTCTGCATTATGGTAAAAACAATAGCTAACGTAGTATGGCTCCAAAAACATGCAATAAACCCCATGGTTGATCAATGATGAATACTTCTTCCTTGATAAATTCCACCTCGCTGTGTAGATTATACCCCAGAATTACAGTGTATTCTCTTTTTGTTCAAAGTACTAGCTCTGTTTAATAATCTCTGACAACTGAAATATTGAATAACTGTCTAGTAGTTACTAGGTTTTAATCTTGCTAATTTTTAGTCTTTTCAGTATGATAGACTCTACAGGAGTATCTTCTGGAGGCTAATTGTGTGAGGAGTGAAAAAATGTTTGTGTTTACCAGTTAATCAAATATGTTTCTTTGATCTCAGGGATTTCAGTAGAAGTCCCCAGTCCACTTTACCATTTTATTCTTATGTATAGTTTCCTGTTGTTCTAATCTTTGGGGCAAAAAAATTTGGTTTGTGTTTTTTTTTTTTTTTATCATGCTTCCAGAAGTCTTTCTGTTCAACTGATTTATTTTAGGCCAAATTTAGTTTTAATTTTTTTTGAGTTAGTAAAATGTCTTTTAAAATTCTTGACTTTGAGTATATTTATGGTACTACTGCAAAGCAATCATTGTTTACGTACTATTTTCCTATCAGATAATTCCTACTTTAAAATATTAATGCAATAAACCTCTTTTAAATAGTTTGTATTAGTAGAAATAAGATTAGAAATGTACTGATATGCAAATAAGGAGTAGGATACTGCTGCCAGATAATTTAAGAAGGACACTAATAGTTGTGCATCGCTGTATTGCATTTAGATTTGCTCATCTTAAATGGGCTGCTTTAGCATGTGAAATATGGCTTATACCAGTTTGGCTCTGTCTGGTAGCAAGCAATTCATCCCCTAGCATGGAGCTGCAGCCAGTTTCCTGGCCAGCAGTAGCCTCAGGGCTTCAGCTCCTTTTGGGGAGTTCTCGGAGGAATGCTTAACGTAGGTACCCTTTTTGCTCAGGCTTGTTATGGCACTGATCTTCTATCAAATAGCACAGAAAAATATCAAATGTATTCATAATGGAGATTACAGTTTATAGCTGTGGAAAGGCTTACACTTGAGGCATGATTATAAAGATTAGAGTCACTTTAAAAGAAGACAGAGGCAATGGAGTACATTGTTGTGCAGTTAAAGGTATGCTTTAAGGTATATAAATTCAGTAAAATTTCTTGTATTTCAAAACTGTGGGAGGTATTCCTGATTGCTTAGGGTTATCTCTAATACTTTGTGTTCATAACCCAGATAAATCTGCAATTTATCTAAAATTATCAGACTACGTAAATACATTTTTGTGTGCTATCAGAAAAGCTTTGTATGATTAAAAAAATTAATCAAAAATCAAACTTCCATATGGATAGTGAAAATGCCCCCCAGTTGCATTCAGTAAAATTGACCTAAATTTATACGTCTAGATCCTAAATACAGCAGTCACTGTCAGGCTTATGAAAAATAACCAATGGCTTCTTTTTAGCTGTTTTTACATAGGTATCTTGTATCTTTTCTTGTATTTTTTTCCTGCGGTGTATGGTATTAGCCTTGGTTACTCAGGTCAGTAGGCTACAGTCAGCTGATCCGATCCAGTTTGACAGTTTCAGTATGGGTGTGCAATGGTTTTTAAAGTCAGTGTGATGCTTGTGAATGGTTTGTGCTGGAGACAGCTATTTATAAGTTTGTGGTTTTAAACAGCAGCATTATTTGCCAGTTTCTGGAGAAACAGTCTTGTATTTCTGCTTGAAATGTCTCCCAGCAAGTATTCTTTCTAGATACTTAAAAGAATGGCAGCATACTGAGCTTGGAAGCATTGCTGTCTTTCCTAGCATTTTCCTAAATCAGACATTGGCCAGGTCAGGCGGTAGTCTGTTGGGGTGCTGGCTTTTTTCACTGGGATCTCAGAGCTGGAAAATGAGATCCTACAACGTAGGAGGAAAACATTTCTCATCAAATTAGTGGAAGGTTGGTGCGGGTGGGAGGGGACAGGGAAGCATTCCTGTGATCGGTTCTACTTTGGCCTTGCATGGCACCAAATCTTTCTTAGCTGGGTGAAATAAGCTATGAGTAACAGAACAGAATATGCAGTTGTGGCCCAGAGTAGCCTGTGTTCACAGTACTCTGAAGAAACCATGAGCAAGAAGCAAGTGACATTGTTTTTCTCAGATACATGCTTTTATGAGCTGCTGTTCTGTATGGTGCTGTTCAGCATTTCTTTTATCAACCAAATGCTTTAGAAGTTTAAACAACCAACTTTGGGAGCACTGTCATTGTTCTCTGTTTCATGGCACTTATGTAATTTTATAGTGAGTAAGGTAGAAAATGAGTTTTACTTTGGGTTTATCATGTTTTTTTGATTAATTTAGTTTAATGTTCATTCTTTGTGTTAGTAATTGTAAGATTACCTTTTTGCTGCTTGTATCAGAGGCGCAGTTATTTCTGCTGAAGAGTCTTAATACATGGAATAGCAAAGAGCTTAGAAGGAGGTAGGTAATAGTTAAGCACTATCACTTGTTCAACAGCAGTTTTGATGTAGTTTTGCCAACATCCAGTAGATTGCAGTGTGAGGCTGTTTGCCGTTGAGGGTTACTTTTTTATTACTTTATCAATACTTGCTTCACCACCAGAAAATTGCATTGTTTCCTCTGGATTTTCAGGAGCCGGCTGAAGTGTAGTACTGTTACTCTCAAATACGTCGTATTTCATCTAGTCTAGCTCATTTCCTGTCTTAACATATTTCAGCCAAAGAACTGGACTCCTAAGCCATGTCTCTAGAAACACTTGATTTAATTTTATGTTGTTTTCTGCACTGGTGTGTCTGATCAGCGTAAGGCTGGCGCCTTCTCCTCTGGGTAGAATATCTTGCCGTGCTGTTCCTGGCAGTCATTCTTGTTTATGTCTCTTGGTTTGGCGGCAGCTCCCAGATCTTCTACGGATGTTTTGGCAGGCTCCCTCAGCACAGCTGGATCAGATGCTTCAGGTCTGGTGACAGATCTTTCCAAGAAATAGTGGCCTTTTTTGATCAGGATCAAACTTGTTTCTGTGTGAAGTATTCAGAAAGGTTTCCCTGCCCTTAGTCTTAGGAAATCTAGAAGGGTGAAAGCTTTTAGCATTTTCCTAAGGAACTCTTGAAGTGTTTGTGGCAGCTGTGCTGAGTGTCTCTAGGCACGGAAGACACATACTTTAAAGAAAATCCTGCTAATCAAAAAAAGAGAGTTGTGTAATGAAGTGCAAAAGCCAGAGCAGTGGTAATATTCATATTTATCTGAATAAGGGCATTTACCCGCTAACATAGTTTCCCAGCCCCAAAATAGCTTTCCTCCAAACAACTTGAAGGCAAGTTTTCAGGTGGAAGATACCTTCTATAAAGTTGTATCCTTCAGCTAGTTATCTACAAGTCATTTTTCAGTCTCTGCCTGCTGTTAATAACTTGGATGTAATTTTCAGAAATTAAAGGTAAGTTGTCCAAGTTGAACACATTTCAGATAATAAAGACTCATCTTTGTGATTTGTTTCCCTCCTTCCTCCCCTTCCCCAAAACCTCTGCCCTTGTTTTTGACCAGATGATATGAAAGTTGGAGAAACTTTGATTTTTTTAAAAAAATTTTTTACTGATTTATGTTAAAAACACATTTGCTCTTTTTTGTGATAATAGCATCTCACTGCCATGATGCGTGAACTAGAGTTCACTGTGAACTGCAAAGGGCCAGTTTGAAGCTGTGAAAAAGTGGACTGTGTAATTTCTGAAAAACAGCGGAGAAGTTAAGCGCAATAGGTGGGCAGGAGATACTCTGTTGTTGTAGAAATACATTAAATATGAGCATGCTAATGAAATAAGCTATATTCGGAATTTGCATAGAAAAGAATTAAAGTTTCTTTTGTGAGAAGTTTCATAGCCTTTGATTGCAATATGTGCAACTGACCAGTCAAGACTCCCTTCTAGTCTTGGGGTCTGAATCCTTGTGTTCAGCCCTTTCCTTACTATGCTTTAGAAAGAAGATTGTCTTTCATACCTGTGACATTTTCAGCTGTACCATAAGAAAGTTTCTAATAATAAATCTCATACTTGCTGCCTGAAAAAGTTTAGAAAATATTTCCCTGGTGGACTGTTAGCTATCTATATAGGTTATTTTTTTTTAAATATTCTGAACTTTAGAAGCTGACCGTAGCTGAAGGTGAGTTAACCAGGTCAAGTACTCTGATGTGTTATTCATGTTTCTCTTTTGCATCTGACTGGTATCTTGCTCAGACACCTGAATTTATACTAATTGCTTCTAATTAATTCAGATTTGAGTTTGGCATTGTTGGGTTTTTTTTTTGTCATTTTGTGCAGCCAAAGGTCTATGGCTTTTTGTTTTTAACTTTCTCAGCAATATTAAAAAAACAGAGGATGTCTTTTTAGGATTATCAGGTCTTCAATTGCCTGCCTTTGTTAGGACATGGTTCTTCTGCCGTATCGGTATTTCTACTGGTCTCTGTGATATACAAAGTTAAATCTTCTGAAAGATGAAATCTTAATCCATCTTGGCCTTAAAATAAATTTAAGGGCCAGTGGTGTACAAAACCATGTAATCCTGATTATCCTCTTGAAGTAAGGAAGAATAACAAAGGCTTTAAAAACTACTGCATTATGAGGAGGAACCAGTTAAGAAACTGTGCTACTAGCAGTTTAGAATGTGTGCAGACTGAATAATCTCACTTTGCTGAACTGGTTTTGTAATGCCTTTAATGAGGGAGGAAAATGTCAATAAAAAGAAAGAAGATCATTACTGTTGATGTAACATGGAAAGAAATTTAAAAAATAAGCATGCACAGATTTAACAGACTGGAATAGATATACTGAGACATTTTAAAAAAATGCAGGTTGAATTTTTGAAAAATGGATTTTGGAGAACAGATAAGAGATCTGAGGAACAACAAAGGTATAAGAAATGATCCTTTCAGTTAACCTAGCTAACACTTTCCTTTAGTTCTCAGGGTGAAGATTGTTAACAAAGCTTTGATAAGAAAATCAGTGAATGCATAGAGTATAATGGAGCTTTGTTAAGATCTATGAGGTAAAAGCAAATGCCTCATGCCATAAAACTAACTATTCTCTGAAATTATTTGCAGGAATTGAGTAGACCACAGTATAGGTTATTAATCCAGATTGAAGTATTAATATTTGCTTGCTTTTGATAAGTCAAATCAGAATGGGTTAAACATTAGGGTCACTTGAATTGCTGACTGCATAAAAACTTGAAGTTTTTGACAAAGTGTATGTTTAAAGATGGTGAGGTAGGTTAGTGATGGAGCAGAAGATTTCTTAGTTCTTAATTAGTCATTACTTTTTATTAGTGATGGTAGAGAAAAGTATGCTTAGCATCAGTATTTAGCAGGAACGAAGGGCAGTTGTTTTACCAAGGTAACATCTCTCTGCTAGTGAGATGTAGGAAACAGATAATTGGAAAAGGAAAGATAAATATTTTGATTGAGCATTTAGATTTAATTTTGCTCTATTCTTGGTTATTTTCTGTACTGGCCAAAATGTTTGTCCTTCACTTATTGTTGTTGATATGTTTCAAGTGTATCCTTTCTCCTTTCCTTGCTGGTTGCTGCTCAGCTGAGTTAGAGCTTAGTGCTCTAGCTCTTGAGGAAGAAGTGAGTTCCTTCATCTCTGTTGCTACACTTAAGAGGCGTTTCTTCACTCTGCAGTTACCTTTCTCATCCAGAATTAAATGTTTGTTGTAGTTAAAATGGAACTGGATTAGTAGGAAACTACTATTGGTGATACTGAAGCATAAGAGCTACCGAGCATTGCTTCCCTCAGCACCATTCTGTTAGAATTAATGAGTTTTCTTGATGAAATAGGAAAAGGCAAAAGAAAACAGTAATGTAAGTAATATAGTATAAGTAATATAAGTAAGTAGTAATATAATGAAGGTGTCTGAGAAGCAATCAAGAGGTGTAACTTGAAAACAGTCGTTCTTGATACAGTCATTCGAGCTTAGTGAGACTTGCCTCATACAATGATGAAGTGTCACACCCATTAATTTTTTTAAAAACAAACTTTAAGTGGAAGAGTTTCCGTGTGAGTAGTGGAGCTAATGAAGCCTGTTTTCATGTTGGTGTATGTGAGTTTTTTTTTTTCTTTTTGTCTTTTGTAGCCTGTATCTTGCTGCCTTACACTTAGCTCTGTACACTTGCCTTGGAGCTGCATGGATGTGTGCTAGTTGGTCACCCCACTACTGGCAGGCTACATGCCCAATGTTGTTCAGATTGTTCCCTGCCTTTCATTCAGGGTAGGAGATGGTATCAGTGCCACTTTTCTGCCTGGTTATTGATGCCTACTAAGCTTTATAGGGAATCAGGGTTTTTTTGACTTGTCTAAATTTTCATGTTCAGCAGAAAACAATCATAGAGACAAAAGTTACAGTGAGTGCTGAAAGAAGGGGGGAACAGATAGCAAAACTGGCTAAAGCTTTCTTTGCCTCAGTTTCACTGTTACTATCTTAAAAGACTGCTCAAATAAATCTTTAAAAACTTTCATCTGCATTTGTAATGGTGTACTACTGTGGCATTATTGTGTGTGTTTAAAAGTATAAACACTGACTCTGTAGGATGAAGCTTTCCAAATTATAAAGCATTTCCCTTTTTCTTCTGGCTAGTCTTGTTATCATATGGCATGCTTTGTGGGATTTATTACAATAGGCCTTCCGTAGGCTAATATTTTCAAAAGACAACTCTCCATTTATGATCTTGGTCAAGTGGCAGATCTAGAAGTTTTAAAAGAAACTGGTGTAGATGGGCTCCTGTAAGTGTTAAATCTTGTCTAGAATAATTCTAACCAAAGGCCTGCTGCTGTTGGTAAGGACAGCATTTCGAAGAAAAAAACTAAGGTTTGCTTAATGGAGGTTAAAATATGACATACAAAGTAGATGGCACTGAATAGACATGGATAGTAAAAATGTTTCATAGTGATTGCTTAAAAAAAAATATGAGGGTTTGGCGGGGAAGCAGAGGGTAGACTGTGTCCACAGCGAAGGAACCTTTTCTGTAGCAAGAACATTTTGTAAAATCCGCAGCATACCGATCCCTGTGTTTCACCAGTATTCACTTTGCAATTACATGTCAAGCTTGGGAAAAATAATTAAGCAAAATTACTGAATTCTTGCTGAAATTATTTGTTTTGTTTCTGGCCTAGAAGAAAGAGGTGGTTTTTCAAGTGAAGGCAGGTGGCATTTATGTGTTTAGGGATACCCTTTAAATGTGCTAATAGTTTCTTTTTTTTTTTTTTTTTTTTCTTTCAGGGCTAAATATCACAAATTAAAATACGGCACAGAATTGAATCAGGGAGATATGAAGCCACCAAACTATGATTCTGGTAAGAATTTATTAAGAATGAGTTCATTACTGGCATAAAAGCTTCACTGTGGTTTGTGCAAATGCTGACATGATAGTGTTGATAAAATAAGCCACTTAATGGAAGCAGTGGGAATAGAGATGATTAGTAAAGACTGCATTTTACTCTTATAAAATTAAAAATATATGCTAATGGTCTGAAAGAGTCTATTAATAAATTAAATGAGTTTAGATTTAAAAAAACCCAAACCATCAAACTGTTCCTGGAGGGAATAATTTTTCTCTTAATAATGTGTATAGATGTTTTGGAACAGGGAGGTACTAGATTTATAGCTATAGAATCATTTTATCTTTGGATAATTCTTCTGAATAAAAAGTTAATGGCAAAGGACATGAAATGTATAATACATAATTTTTTGTTCAATTACCTCAATGGTATTGCATGACAAAAATAATGACAGTGCATATTAGACATAAATGAGAGTTTGAGAATGGGGAATTTATTTACGAAGTTCCAATGATCATTGGTAATGCATTCAGCTAACTTCAA
Source organism: Limnodromus scolopaceus (assembly GCA_028565335.1). NCBI lineage: Eukaryota > Metazoa > Chordata > Aves > Charadriiformes > Scolopacidae > Limnodromus > Limnodromus scolopaceus. Next base: position 35,864,692 of record JAOXNO010000024.1, read on the forward strand.
TGCTATGGTATGAGAGGACAGTTTTTCACCTTGGTCTCTGGAAAGCTGATTTGTTTTTCTAGATGTTGCATCTCGTACTTCAGTCAAATAGTTTTAAGCACTGAACTTGAGGAATTAAGAATTCAAATTACTTCCTTTCATTCCTCTATCTCCCTATGCTTTCCTTGGGGGATCAAAAAGGTGGTGTTACAGGGATCTGGTTATAGGTCAAGCCCTTGAAAGAAATAATAGGTGATGATTTTTGTATCTCAATCCCCTGATGCACCTACTACAGCAACAAAGCTAGAACCACCTGTACATAAAGGAAGAATATAGAAAGTCTGCAGACCTCAGCTCTGTCACTTGATTTGTGGAAGGATGGTCTAGTTTACTGTCATGGTTAATTCTCACCTCTTTGGATTCAGAAGGTCATGAAAAAAACCCCAAACAATCAAAACATCTAGCCCCACACCAACTGATGAAACTTTACACCAGGCTTTTCTTGTCCAAGATACAATGAGTTTTTAAGAAATTTTATTTCACGTTATTAATCAAGGTTATTTCCTTAACGGAAGGAATAGTTTAATTTGGTATTACTAAGTGGAAGACCCCAATCTGTATCTGGGCCCCTAGAAAACTTTATCCTGATCATACTGAGATCCTAGACGTACTTGGTTTTTGTAATTTTTCAGGATGCAGCTATAGCACATTGCTCCCATTTCCACCTGAGGAATATAGTGCAAGGCCTGGGTTGCCCGGCAGAGCCATAGCCTGTGCATTACTTCTGCACAGTGAACATTAGTGGAAGTACCTTTGTTAAAATGCCATTATCCTGATTTATTGCATTTCATTCTATACATGTAGCTGTCAGAAATGTTCACTTTTGTTCTATAACAAATCTGGACTGATGGAAGATAAACACTTAAAATAGAAACTTTGTGATTATTCTCTTTTGGAGTTGTACGTCCACGCCTTTCCTTGCTCCCCGGCCCCTGTTTTTCCTACCCAGTCACGAAAAAAGTGGAGGTGTTTGTAATAGTTCTTCCAAATGGGTCCTTGTTGTTTGTTTACTTTATGATCTCTTGGGGAGTCAGTAATACAATTTTGAAGAAAGCATTCAGTCTCCTGATAAAGGGAAGCCTTTTGTTTGTTTGTTTGTTTACTGCTTGTGATATCTTCTGCTGCTATTTGCTCATAATGCAAGTCTCCTCATTCTCATCTGTAAACAGCTGTTATTGCTAGCGGTCATTAGTTTTGAGGAGACTAAGCAAAAGAGAATTCTTCTCTGTAGATATACTTAATAGTGCCTTCAGAAGGTTTTTTGCTTTCAAAAGAAATTTTCAGGCAGATTTACCTCAGTCATGTTTTAATTCTTATAGACTGAGCTTTGATAATTGTGCATTGGGTCCAGCTGTGTTCAGTTGTCATCAGAAAATCATTGTGCAATTGATTATTTCCTACGGTTGCTATTAAGTGGATTTGTGAATTTGAGATGAATAAAATTCAAATGGCTCTCCTTGCATGTGAATTCTGATTAGCCTTTGATAGCTTCTTTAGGTGGGTGGTGGTTTTGTGTGTGTGGTGGCTTTTGTGCGTGTGGTGTTAATTCAGTTGTTTAAAGGTAAATGACTTCCGGTAAGAACAATAGCTTTCCCACATTACATATCAAGTTACTCATAGGATTATACCACAGGTTTTTCTGGTTCTTAATTTTTGTTTACACAAGAAGATTGTTCATGGTTTAAGTGTTTGGGCCACAAGGGTTTCAACTTCTGTAGAGGCATTCATAGATACTAACCCAAGATCTTTTATCTTGAGAAGCATATGCTTATGTATCTCCTGGAGGAGGGGAAAACCAAATCCCTCCATCATGTAGTATGAAGCTATATATGGAATAAATGTGTAGCTGATGATGACCAGCGTTCAGATAGGTTGCTCACCAGAACAGCCACATAATTTTTTTGTGTATTTTCTTGGAATGGTACTGTTTGGATACAAACTTATGATTGTGGAAAATGTGGTGAAAATTTTTCAACAGCTTTTGAGGCTAAAAAATAAACAATCCCTGTTGTATTTTTTTCCTCTCGCAAAACAAATACAAAAAGGGATGTCTTTAAAGTTGATGTGAGTAGATCTGTTGGTTTTATGTTGATTGGTCAAATATTAAGGAAATTGGTTAGACAGTAAGTTGTAAATAGATATCATGCTGCAGTTGCATTTGATATTGTTAGCAGTTAAAGATGTTTGTATTCAAACTTAAATTAAAGTAACAATTACATTGGAAGGTTAATGCAAAAATGGAACTCTGGATTGTCTATGTGATTATGTTCCCTTAAAGAAAAAGGAGCAAGATGTGGCTTTTGGATGTGAGACAGAAAGGAAGGCACTGATGACTGGTGGAAGTTGCTCTCATACAGTAGGATGTACCTGACAATCTTTATGTGTACTACAGTTACATGCTATCTGCATTTTTCTTGCTCTTGATTTATTATTGGCACTTTGAATCTTTTATTTTGTTATTAAACCATTCCTGATCATTTTCAGACAAAGGAGAAAATGTTTATAATAAAATAATCTTTTCCAGATGAAGGGAATGAGACAGAGATTCAGCCACAACAGAACAGTCAGCTAATATGGAAACAAGGACGACAGCTTCTGAGACAGTAAGTGCTGAAAAAAGGACTTGAATAATGAACACAAGGGAAAGAATCTGGCAATGAAACGCGGTGATGGTGGTATTGGATTTTTTTTTTTTTCTGTTATATTTTCTTTCAAGAAGAGTTAGTGTGTGAGATGAAGTTCATTCAGCTTCTGCCGTACCTTTCCTAGGTTTTTGAAGAGTTTTAATATTTCAGAATTTCAGACGAGAAGCCCTGTCAAATCACAAATGCCGAGTCTCCTTTGCTTTTCTTTCACTGAGGATATTAAAACAATCTGCTTGGGAAAACAGTGGGTCGTGACACTTTACAATTCTTATTGCAATTAAAAAACAACACACACAAGTAATTCTATTAAAAGCTACATAAATAAAAATAACTGATGTTGGAGAGGGATAACTTTTATTTTGGCCTGCTTGAGGTGATAAAAAGAGTGATATCCAGAAGGTTAGACTAGAAGTTTTCTAATTCGTAGTTCATTTCAATGAAGCAAATGTCTGTGTTAATCTAAATTAGCTTTTGAATTGTGGTCATAATGAGTTAATTAATTTCCAAGCTATTTGGTCACATCTTTGTGTGTTTTTTTTTTTTTGCCTTGGTTATAATCCTTGGTTTAAAGTGAAGAGGTCTCTTAAAGACCTCTCATCAGAGTGTCTCTGTTTATTCATGCATTTGCCTCATCCCCTATGCTGATAGATTCTAAGGTCTTCTAATCAGCTAGCAAGTTTTTCTAATTTTTCTGTCTTTCTAATTTTTTTTGTGTGTTACAGAGGATTAAATGAGAGGGGAGGGAGATAGTAGGTCTGGAGCTTATATTAAAGGACCTTTTCCCAAGGAATTACACAAAAGTTAAATTTGTCTGTTGGGTAGTGCGAACATGCTTTTCTTTTGCAAGAGCTCGAATCTTTGCATGCATGTTGAATAAATGTCAATAAAGTGGTCATAACTTGGATCAGTGATTTTGAAGACAAGTCATTCCTTCTCAGCACAATTCATAAATAAGTGACACAGTGCTGAATACAGAGTACATTTTACTGATGGACTCTGTTTTGCATAGGTGTCTTGTTTGGTTTTTATATAGCAAACAATCAGTATTTCTCCCCTGATACGGTTATGTAGAGGATATTGTTAAATAATTCGAGGAGAATGTTTCTGCAGGAAAAGTGCATGTCCTTGATTTGTAACAGCTGTTCTTGTAAAATAGCATTTCTCTTCTTTGGAGTCCTCTAGAATATTGGCTATTTAATCAGTCCAATGTTCCTGAGAAGATATTGCTATTAACTCCATATTCTAGAGGAAAGACATAGACCAATTTTTACTTTTTTTTTTTTTTTTTTTTTTTTTTTTTAAAATATCATTATTTGCCCCGTGTTTCCCCAAAGGCAATATGGCGTATTTAAGAAAGAGCCAACTTTAGACCTTGAGGTTTTCATACAAGCTAGTCCGGGGTTCTTGCTGCCTAGCCCTTATATGTGGCCCTTATATTTGTCTTATATGCAAGACAAATTAATATTTTGCAGATCCATTGCAGAATAAGGAAAAGGAAGGACAAAGATTTTACCAAATCGAGTGTGTTATAAATAACAGCTCTTGCTAGTAGCCACAGCTACAGAATTTGTTTTTATTCCCATTATTTTCTAGGCTTCTAATAATGCTTACATAAGGTACATATCTGATACTACTTGTAAGGCTTCACGTGTAGTTTCCATGTCTTGAATAAGAAAATGGCCGTGATGTACATGCAACTGTGGTGATTTTTATAAGCCAGTTGTAAGTATTTTAATTGAAAGTGCTTTTCCATCCATTTTAGTAAAAGAATGAATAACGTATTGTAAAACCTCTGACTGCTAGGCTCTTTGATTATTTTTTTTTTTTTTCTCAGTGACTGTAGAGGCTGGTACTGCAAGAGGCGATCCCTCTGCAGCTGGTACAGGATGATTTATAAGCATGTTTCATTAGCATAGTACCATACTTTGCTAAGCTAAGGGGTTGAAGATGAGTTCAGGGAGAAGTTTTCATTTCCTGTTTTGAGTAAGTGAAATGTGCATGTAAGATTAGTATGAGTTCTGTTCTTACAGATACCTACAAGAAGTGGGCTACACTGACACGATATTGGATGTGAAGTCAAAGCGAGTACGAGCTTTACTGGGCCTCTCAAGTGATGCTTCAGAGAAGGAAAACAGAAATCAAGAGCCGATGGTAAATGGCACTGAGGGTCAGATTAAAGAAAACGCAATGATTGGGTAAGCATCAGGATGACAATATTGTCTGTCTGCATAAACGCCCTTAATATTATAGAGCAAATTTTTGTTTATTGAGAGTATTTCAGGATTTTTTCCATAGTTGGAGATCAGAGAAATTCTGACTAATTTTACATTATATTACAAATATTACATTAAGCAGTAAGTATGGAAGTAACTCTTAAGATTCACAGCTTAAAAGCACTATACATTTTTTTTTTTTTTCAGTTGAATGGCAGCACAAAGTCAAATCAAGCCTCTTTGAGATACAACTGCTAAGTGGTTAGAGGTCAGCGTTGTTTCAAGTTAATGGTTTATTTGTATTGTTGGAAACTTTACTGTATCGATTACAGGCTTTGCTCTTCTGGTCCGTGCTATGACGTGGTAATCTATGAGTTACAGGATTTTTTTGACTGGATCTGAAAGACAAAGTCACTTGTTACATTCTGATTCCTGTAAGCTTTTGATTTTCCACTAATGGATATACCTATGTTAATGTGACTGAAATGTAAGGTGTTCGTTTCTGTCTTTCAGTATTTCTAATACTATGAAAAGTCCGTCAATGAGAGTAAAAGCTTGTTGGGCTTACTTTTTCTTTTAAATAATGTTGAAAACCAAAGAGGCTCTTTTCCATTTTCTTCTCTATTCCATGCAGAGTTTAAAAAAAAAAAAAAAGCAAATTCAATCTGAAACTTAACTGTAGGGGCTTCAGGAAAACAGTGTTTGTTCTTGTTTAAGATATTGTAGTTACAAAACTTGAAAAATAATGAAAATGGTGCAGAATTGTTTGTCCGAACAATACATAAGGCAGCTGTTCCCAGTAGTTTGTGCTCTGTCAGTGAGCACAGCTTTCCTTGAAGATTCTCCATCTTTTTTCCTTTTTTATATGGATGTGGCAGAATTCAAGACTTTTTATTTTCTAAGGTCTAATGCTGCTATATGACACAGTCTGTCTTTTAAAAAGCATTTGAAAAATTTTGTTATACCCAGCAGATAGCTGCAGCAACTTCGGTTGCAGTTACATAAGGGCAAAAGTTCATTGTTATGTAATTAAATTTAATGCTGTGAGGTGGAAAATTTGAGTGTATGAGAAAACCTGCAAGCTACTAAAATATATTGTGCTGCTACATAATTGACAAGCCATGCCATTTATGTACAGCAGCTTTGTTTTTGAAGAACAAGGAATGGTTGACAGATTACAGTAACAATTTTAGTTAGATTTCTGGTGAAGGGGGTCATTTCTTCTCAGGGGAAGTGGGTAAATAAAGCTTCTCTTCTCACACTTTAACATTTATTTAAATGTGTTTACTTCAATTTTGAAACAGATGGCCGTATTTATAAGGTAATTATTTGATGGATTAAATGGTTGGACGGTGGTTTTGATATAGCAGTTTTGGATACATTGCATTTCTTTCCTATCTACTTGCCTTCTGGCTAGATCTGTTACTAGGTTTAACGCTTTGTAGTCTACCCTATGGCTGAGGATATTCACTGATGAAGAAAAATGAGTTCCCTTCCTTTGTAGCTCTGCGAGCTTGTCGGCTGCGAGGCTGGTCAGGCTGCACACTTCGAGAAACTGTTTTCATCCCACTCGTGATGCAAAAGATGGCAGGTTGTACTGGAAGGCTTAGGGGAGTGTTTTGATACATGATGTGCGAGAGGTGACTCCAGGGTTTTACAGTGGAATAATTTTCCAGGGATCTTGTTCAGCGTATTCATGCCAGTCTTCATGGGTGATTTTTGAGACTGTGGATGTCAGCTGAGATCTCTCTCACTGAGAGGAAAAAGTTGGGATTTTCCTAAAATTCCTTGGCCAGTCTGAGTACAGGACTAGTTTTCAATGCTGTGATTCTTCTGGGTGTTTCAAGTTTGTTTTTACACCATCTCTTTCAATTTTCCGTGCAGGAGGCATTCTGTGGCTTTCTTCCTGGCAGAGACTGTCTGTTATTTAACAGCAATTTCATCTTGTGCTACTAGATACTGTAAAATGTTACACCTCACTGTTTCTGTGGCATGTGGCTCTGTTCACCTCCTCCCAACTGCATCATCGCTTGCCTCTGAGATTTCAAAGTGCAGCTTTGTGGCAGATGGGGAATCAGGAATGAGATGAAATTTTGTTCTTGATTAGCTCGTGCTTACCTGTTCCCTGCCTCATCTATGGTCAGCATTGTATGTATAGAACGGATTATTTTTGAAGACTATTAGTATCGAATAAGTGATGAAGTTTTAAGGCACAGGGATCTTGCTCCTGATCCCCGTTGGAATTATTACCGAGTGCTTGGAAACTTAACTCAATGCTTTTCTATGTACATGGTTGGCAAAACTAGGAAAAATCTAGGTGGCTCAGCTAGCATAATTCTGGCTCACAGTTGAGGTAGGGGCACTTTCTGAAGCACCCTCACCAGTGCTAGGCTGCTTACCCGGGAGGGTGAAAAGATAGCAGTGCTTTTAGCAGCCTCTTGTTCCTCTGAGCGTACACATAAAGTGGAAGAGAACTGGGGCCACAGCAAGCTTGTACCATTGGAAGGAGCATGATGAACAGGTGCCTGCAGTTTGGTAGTAGCAGAGGAGAAAAGTTACAGTGAGAGACTGGAAGAACAAGAAACTAACCAAAATTGGTGCAATCCCAGGAAGAATAAGGACATACGTGTGTGTTTACCAGGACCACCACGTGTTGGGACAGTTGCAAACTAAAATGTGGATGAAGGTGTTCTCTGGCTGTATGGATACAGTGCAACTCTTTATAGGAGAAAGCTTTGCTGTCACTCACAGAAGCCTGTGAACTGCTTAAGCCAGTTTGGCAAATTTTCTGGTTCAAAACATTTAATAAACATTGATGTCACATATCTGAGCACAAGTCTGAGGCTAGTGGACAACCTGAAGATGTTTTAGTTGACTTTGAAGAGCAGAGTGCTGGACAAAACTTAATGCATGGAAATGAATCTAGTCTAACAAGGAGTATCTCTGTTAAAGTGAGAAAACACAACTCATAGAATACTTGATTTGTTTGATTTTGGAAGAACTTCATAATATTGTTGATCCAGCTGAGACTGCAGATTTTAAGTCTGATTTTTAGAAAAATTTTTGTGTGGAAGGAAGAATATAAGAAGTGGAGCACGGGGATTGAAGAAAGAGAAGGTTTGTGGATGAGTAACAATGAAGACAAATCAATAGGAGTTTGGAAAGAATGTGGGTGAATGTAATGAAGATAACCTACAAGAGAGGGGAAAATGACACAGTGAAAAACAGAACGAAAAATGGATACAATGATGCATTTCAGGAATAGAAAATGGAAGGTGCATTAGCTTTAAATTTCCTTAAAGGTTTCTCCATATAACAATGTAAATTACAGAAAGAACAGATTGGCTAAACTGCCGTCTGTGCAACTGAACACTCATGTGATAAATCCCAAGGAAAGTAAAAATGGTATTTGATGCTTTTATACTACCATATGATTATCTCTTTGGGAGGAGAGAGGGTGTAATGGAAACGGGAAACAAAACTTCCTTTATGTTTTGACTATTGTTTATTGGTAATCAACCAGTAGTTTCTCAGAGCAATGAAAGTGGTGGATAACAAAATAAAGACATTTCACTACTTGTCAGCACAGTCTGATTTCAGCATGGTTTTTCTGTAAGCACATTAGTCTGTGTTGCTGCTACTTGTGCTACTTGCTGCTCAGCCTCCTGATCTACCCCTGACTGTTCTGACAACAGCAGATACCCACCACTTTTTTTTTGGGCTGCCTTTGATTGTTGCCCTGACATTTTTGCTCTGATCCCAGGGATATGTGAAGTGTATACTTCTTGGAGGGTAGGGAGGATATTCTCCTCTGCTCAACTCATTACATCTTTTACAAATTTTAATGCGTTGTCTGCTATACCAAAAACTTGCCAGTTGTACCAGTTGTACCTTGTTGTCTGTTATACCGGTTAGACCTACTTCAACAGCCAGGATTCAGACACTCAGTGCTGTAATATTGACAGTAAGTCAAGCCTTTTTATGGGAAAGGCTGGTGGGAATGTTTGGGGTGATTATTGTGAAGTTGATGTTCTTTGCTTTGGTATGTAGAAGCCTACAATAGTTACTGTAGTGCAAATACTTAATAATATTTATTTGCAGCAAACACTGCATAATTTGAATTCTGTTAGGCTCCAGTTATTTCAGAAAATTGTCATCTTGTCCCTCATACCCCTCAGCTTAATTTTTTCTATTTTAAACGGTTGCAACTACATTAGAGAACGCCCTCCATCTCATTGTTTTTTTCATCTTTTGGTACAGTGAGGAGCAAACTACTGTTATCTGAAAGTCTCTTAAAGCCCAATCAATTTCTCTTCTTACTATTACATGAAGTAGCTTCAGTCTTTATGTATTAGTAGCTGCTACATCTGTGGCCAAACTTGTATTCTTACATTGCCTATTTATTTGCTAACGTACAGATCCTTTTGAAAACTTTAGCACTCAAGACATCATATGGATTTTGAATGCACCCTGGAAGATCTTGATTCCGTAAATGAAATGTTAATATGATAACCTGAGATAGATATAGACCTGTTTCTACTTTTTTCATGGAATTTAAAAGGGAATCTGTTTTCAGTTTCTTCAGATCAGCTCACTTGCATTACAAAAGATAAGTACCACTTGGCATGACTGGACTCAAAAATAGATACTAAAATAATAACTTTATAATAACGATTGAAATTAACACCTGCAGTGAGAGGTGCTTTCCTCCAACAAACTGAAACAAATGAAAGCTGTCTGCAAATGTCATGTGTAGCCTTGAAAGCATGAGAGTATTTAAGTATCTTCAGTTCACTTATCACCTAATTTTTTTAATAGCTTTACCTTACCAACTGAAAGGTAAACAGTCAAATTAGTTTACCTTCTTGGAGGTGTGTATTTGACTACCATTTGACATGAGTGGAAGCAAATATAAAGAACAGCACTGGAAAGGAATGAAGGTTTAGCAAGCATATGTATGTATATACACATATGTATGGATGTGTGTGTAGATAACAAGAACTCAGATAATTCATCTATATTGGTTTTTAAGGTTTTGATCGTTGGAACTATATTTAAGTAGAAACTTCTTAAAGAAAAATGATCATGCATGATGTATCACCACATGTGGCTTCCACTGCCTATACTATACATGAGCAAAAAGGCATCAAACCTCAACACTTGTGAGCAAATCCAAAGACCTTTTCGAAGATTAAAATGAAACACTTTGAAGACCTTATCTTTCTGATGTATAGCAAATCATTCCAACAGATACACTCTAGTGAACAAATATCTTTCTATACCAGAAGGCCTTGAATAACTCTTTTTGATTCTCTAAATCCTATTAACGCTGACCTATGTAATGAAACTGCTGCATATTGGCTGATGAATGTTGTGTGTTGACTCGCTTATAAAATGGTTTATTTGGGAAAATATCTCTGAATTTAACAACCTGAGGTAATACTCCCATGAAAAAGGTTCCCAAGACAGTATACGGAACTAAAATACTGAATTGCAAAAAGAAAAGAATCCAAAATCTGTTTGCTTTATTCCCTTTATCGGTAATGTTTTCTCACCTTTTTCCTATCTGTCACCTTGCAGTGACCTAAGAGGCATTCAAAGGTACATGATTTAGGCTAGAGCTGGACATTTTCAACAGATGCATTGAAGTGGAAGAAAAAATAGGCAAATTGGGGTTTTGGGTGAAGAAAGTAGTACCAGTGGACGTCACTTTACATTTCATTGGCACAGATCTATGGCTGAAGGGTTTGAGGGAGGCTTGTTGGAAATGTCACATGAGACTCATGGTACAGAAGGAATGGAGAGAGACAGAGAAGTTGTGCAGTGGGAGAGAGAAGCAAAGAGAGGGGAGGTGAATGGAGAAATAACTTAGAATTACTTTGGTTCTTCAAACATTTATTTTCTAATTTATTCTTTAAAAAGCTTGTTTATTATCATAGTTATCTGATTAGATTTGGCAAGAGAAGTGGCATTTCCTTTTTAAATGTCATTCCTTCATGGTTTCAATTTACATCCAAACCATTTTGTAAGTGTTGCTTACCAGTTGTAGTATGTATTGCACTGGTTCTTGTGTGGTGTGAATTCATAAGAGGTTTCAAAGGTTGTGACAGACTGTCTTGCCTGCCCCATGTTCCTTGTGTGTAAATTTTTGGTGATTATAAGTGTTCCATAGTTTTATAAATTATTTGTTTGTTATTAGTTTCATATTTTCTGTGCTGCATTATGAAAGATTTTGTGCAGTATTGAAGATTTAACAAACTGTTCTTAAATACAGCCCACATAGAAAGGAATATATTTGAATTTGCATGGATTTGTTTATTGCATCCAGTTTGAAAGAACTCAACTAGCCACACCAAAAAGACTGTATTAAAACATGAAATAACTAAATTCTATGGGGCATTAATAAAATTTATTGCCTTGCAGTAGCACATTTTGATAGGAGGAGAAAACTGAGCTGACAAGAATGGCTCAAGAAAGAGGATGCTAGAGTAGCTCTTCAAACGCTGGGTCACAACAGGCTTTTTCCTATACAGGCCTGCAGAAACATTTCTCAGCCTAAGCTGAACTTGTGTTTATTTAACTTTACTGTGGTATTTCTTCCTGCTTCTGAATTTGTCAATAAAATCTGGTTTTATTTAAGATAACTTGTGTATGTCTTGGATTAAACAAACAAAGAAAACACTCTACTTTTTCCTTTGGTGGAGTGAGTAGGACTCAGGCAGTTAATAATGGCCTTGTGGTTGGGTAGTTCATGGGAGAAGTTTATGAGAGTCTCCCTGGATATGACCACGGACTCCCAAGAGTTATTATCAACAAAGGAGAAGGTAATGATAGAAATATTGAATGTATCACTTACAAAGAAAATACATGTCTGTTATGTGGCTTTAGTCTAAGTTAAATTTGACACCGCAATATGGAATGTTCTGGATCGCGTTGGGAGCAGGAAATGTATCTTCAATGTGCTGTTTTAGTTTCCACATAACAACTTCACCTTTCCTATAGGTTATGGTTTCTACTTTTCACTCTGTAAGAAACAGACTTTATGTTAAGATCCTGAATATTAAATGGTGAGAGCCAATTGAACACTGTACATTTTGTAAAGCTGCTAATATTTCGATGTCAGGGCCAACTGGATTTTGACACAAAATACTTCTCTTGAACCACGTGACTGTAAGGGAGAAAATTCAGAGTTGCTGGGTCTTGGTGGGCCATACAGCGAAGAGCCATGGTTGCTTTAAATAGTACATGTGGAATATCCACAAATCATATTTCTTAGATTTCATGGGAAGAGATTATTACTATTTTTAGTCTTAAAGGGGCCCTGGAGTTAAGACAAATTTGAGTTATAGAACAGCCTGTAAAATACAAGTCGGGATGAGATTTTCAGGGCAGTCACAGCTGCAGAAAATTCTGGCAACTTCTTCTGAGGAGAAAAATATTCATGTGATTTCAGGTTTATGTTACTTTAAGAGAGGTAAGTATTTCAGTTAGCAGCCCATTTGTAACAAGAATTTTGTGTGTTAAACAGGGAAAAGCGTCCTGTCTTTGGGGATCGTAAGTTCCCTGTGCCTGTGTCAAGAGTAACATTCACAAAATCTATGTGCTGCCCATCTGTTAGTAGTAAGATGGAAAACCCAGCAGTGTTAGTATAGCTGTACTTTACTTTCTGACACTACTTATAGTACTTGTTATGCTTGTGACAAGCAGTTAGTCCTGTTGGACTTAGTCACGTGCAGACCCAAGTAGCAGGTAGTCTCTCTACCTCAAAGACTTTCCTGTCTAATTGGATAAGGCTACTGGAGAGGAGGATATCATGCACAGAGTTAACAGTATCTGGTAGAAGATTTGGTAGAAGATTAAATTTTCCTGTTTGGTTTGGTTTTTTTTTTTTGTTTTTTTTTTGTTTTTTTTTTTTTAGGTTTGGTTAGGAAATGGTAAGTCAACTGGGGTGAAACCCTCAAAGAAGGCAAGGTTAGGTTCTGGGGAGAAAACCATTCAAGGGTTCTGTTGCAGAGTATGACTGAGGAAGAAGCAGTGGGAAAGAGATTCAGAACAAGCAGCTGAGGAGCACATTGTTGAGGAAGTGCTGCCAAAATCTGGTTGCTCTATGCTCTCTGCTTCTGCAGCTTCTGTAGCTGCTCCTGCTGTCTGGGTTTTCTGGCTTGTTCTTCCCCAGCAGTTTTTCTTTAGACAGTATGGCTGGGGAAAAAGCAACACCTAAGTCCTCGCACTTTGAAAATTATGTTCTCCCTTACGTATATGTTGATCCAGGACAGTTCAGTAAGGAGGAATTGTACTTTCTGAGACTTTTTTGTTTTTTTTTTTTTTTGTCTCCCTTTATTTGCAACGGGTCCTGAACCTTGCTATTGTCTTGCCTCACTCAGGGCTGTGATGCTACAGTTTATGCATCAGTCCCAGCCTCTGGAGCTCCATTCTATTGCTTTCACCCATTATTTTTTTAAAAAGTATTCTAGACTACAAAAGCTCTGGAAATGTTGAGTTGTGTTTCTTTTTCTAAAATGGAATTTAAGCAATTTATTATATACCCTATCTCTGAATATATTTTTGCCACTTCTAGTTTTTTGTATTGTTTTGTGAATGACCCCATGAGAGAAACAAACAAAACGGATGGAAAATAACGAAACAAGCAAGATTCAAATCGCTATCAAAGTATGTAACATAAATTAGTTGGGGCCAGACATTTCCATAAGTATATTTTACAGTATTCCTAATTGTTCATACTGACAATAATATCTAAAATGCATTATGTGCATGTGCTGCCAAAGGATGAAAAATAGCTATATTATTGAGTTACTTTTGATTTGTCTGCTGAAGTGTATTGCTCAATACAGCCAATCAGTCTGTCTGTTGGCTTGAAGCTTCTTTTCCATTTAGAACTTTTAAATACTTTAAATATTCTGTCACTTCTTTTTTTCTTTTTGTTTTTTTGATTTCTTATGAATTCTTTCTTAGAAGTTGTGCCTTAGCACAATATAATGTTTTGTGGTACTATGCTGACTTTGTACATTTCTGTACTGTGCAGGAGTTTTGAAGTACATGATAAACTACTGTGTTTCCTGATGCATGAGGTGTCTTTTACTTTTCTGTGTAAATGGATATACACAGTTATGTACATAACCTGCCCACTGAAGTATGTAATAATTGATATGATAGTTGAATTCAGACCAGTTACTTAAAAAAGGTATAACCACCTATTCCTGTGGTCACTTTGAACTTGAATGTGAGAGAGCCTGATTTAAGATCAAGTGAGTACATAACCGAATGTAGGTATGAATTACTGCAAATACTTGTACCTGTAGAAGGATACCCATCTCTTAATAACAAGTTCTGTTGATTAAAATTTTATTTGATATTTGATATAGTTCAGATGTTGCTGTTTGCTATTGCATGTCTGATTGTTGCTAATACAGATCAGCAGCCATGATATTTTTATATGGCTTTTTTGGCAAATTACAGAGGAAAAACAGAAATACAGTTGTGGTGGGACGATTTGGTCCACTTAAAGTTGACCAGGACACAGAAAGTTTGCTGAAAATAAAGAAGTGAAATATATTACAAGTTTTGTCTTATAAAGATGTGTGTGTTGGGAACAGCAAAGTAATAGGATGTTATTACTGCAGATTCATGAGGTCTTATATTCTGTCAAAAGAGTCATTAAGGAAATGAAAAAGAAAGGAAAAATATTACTGAATGCTTTCAGGTTTGTCGTAGAAACAAGAGAGTCAAAATACTGCAGGAAGCAAGGCAAATTGGCAGCATTTTTTGGCAGCAAATTGCCAGAAATTTGCTCTTATCTAAGATGAAATATAGGAAAATAGAAGGAATATTCTCAGTAAAACTAGTGACCATGAAAACATACTGTACGTCATGGTATAGTATGCTGCTGTGTATGTATGTGGAATTTCTAATGGCAAGTGAAATCTTTATTGGTATTTTTGGGCCTTAAAGATGAGTAAATGAAAAAAAAAATAGAATAGCAAATTTTCTTAATGAGATGCAGGCATACTTGGGCTATGGAGAAGCCACTCCTGCCAATTGTTGTCATGTAAATGTAGAACTGCTTGAGCAGGGACTGCGTAAAGAAGGAAGTGTGCTGTTATCACACCTTATTACACATCAGAGCTTTTGCCCTTGCATGTTTCCTGTAATAAGCCTTTGAAAAGTGTTATGAAGAAACACTGGAATAAGTGGGTGATGGATGGATAATCAGGTGTTTACTCTGCAGGGAGTTTAAAAGGCCGTACTATGTAGGCCTGTCAGTTGATTGAACCTTCTGAAATGGGTTATGGCAGAAGTAACATTCAGCATTAGCAAGGCACTTGCTGGTAGTAAGGGCGGCTGTACAAGACAGTTTAGAGCTGCAGTTCTGAAAAGAGAGAGAGACTTCTGTGGTTTCAGTGGTTGTGAAAATCAAGATGGCATGCATTTAGTGATGCACTATGAAAAACAGACTACTGATTTAAGGTAAGAAAACAATAAAGCTTGTCTTTACTACTGTGAAATCATATAAAGAATGTACAATGTTTTACTGGAAGCAATTGTTACAAGTTAGACTGAATAATTTTTTTTCATCACTTTATCTTTGAGGAATTGGTGGAAAAGTGCATTTTCTGCATAGAAAACATGGTACCTGTTGTTAATATTAGGATTGTTTTAATTTTACTTTTAGAGTTTTAGTAATGGTTACAGTCTTGCTTCTTGGATTCTTCCTCTTCAGTTGTTAATATGCCAACCCTTATGCTTCCTGTTCTGAGGCACTGCCTGAATTTGTGCCAGTGCAGTTGTAATTTTACCCAATCTTCATCTGTTTCCTTATTTGTGTAAGGTTAATGTCTACCTAAACATTTAGTCATCAATGATATTTTCCCATTATATTTTTTTATGGTGGCGAACTTACCATGTTAATGAATGATAGAACTAGAGTTTGATGTTTCTCAGCAAGGTGAGGAACATCAGATAGCAGCAGTGGAGTTTTCCTGTATCCTGATGTACATGTGGGAGGCCAGCTTAGTAGCTGTAACTCATGTCCTTGTTGCTGGAGCTTTCAGTGATGGTGTACCAGTATTGATGTTGCTTTTGGGGCACATGTCAGATGAATGTTGTTTTAAAATGCTTTTCAAATAAAAAATGGAAGTTTCTGTCCTGCTAACTGCAGCTGGATGAAGAAAATCATTGGTTCTAATAAGATAGTTTATGGAAAATGTTTAGGTTTTTAATCCACAAACGTTTTTACCTGTAATAGTCCATTTAAACCTGTAGATTTATGCTAATTTCATGTGGTTTTGGACATCATAAACGGAACAGACAAGTAATTGCAAAAGTAACTTTGCTGTGGTTTCTTTTGACTCATGGTGGTGGTTGTTGTTGTCGTTTAGGAAACCTGAATTGACTGACTCTGCCTCTCTGCTAGAGACCTTCAAGTTTCTTGAAAATGCAGCTGCAGACTTCAGTGATGAAGAAGATGAGGAAGATATTGAAGGACGAGAGAAAACAATCATTGATACTGCAACAGTGAGTGGAAAAAATAATTGAAAAAGTTACGAAGAACAGAAAAAGTGAGATTAATGAGATGCCTATATGCAAAGTATATGACTGTGTATGTACACGTGCAAATCCTTAATGCATCTTTATGATGGTCTGTCCAAGCATGTGTGCATAAGAGGAATTATATATGCATTTCTGAGTTTTTCCATAGAAGTTAAGCTTTGTCATCTTTATTGCTTTAAGTTTACAGTGACATTAAAATTTTTTAAATTCTTTCTACTATTCCATAGTGCCTAGTATTATTGATATATATTGGATACAGTTCTTAAGGTAGCAGATGCCCTTTTTTGTACAATTTTCAGCTTAGTTTGAAGGTTTTGTTTGTAAAGTTGTGTGTCAAAAATGCATTGTTTCTTGAATATTTATATAGATCTGTTGATATTTAAAATTACTTGTAGGAGTTTATCCTTGAAGGATACAGAACTGAAATGCCACGTTTCTCTTTAAATAGCTTGTGGAAGGAAGAAAAGTTTAACTGGAAAGCTCTAACATGGTTAATAAACTTTTTGTTTGTTTATTCAGTCAAATACCTGAAACTCCCTTATTATGTATACTTTGCCATACGATTTTGTCATATGATTACATAAAATAGATACATACAATCAGTACTCAATTTTACCTCTTTTCAAAATTAGTATTTATTCAGTGTGTTGTGTTTTCTGACATCTGAAGCAGTTAAGAGTGTTGTGATGGATGTCTTGTTTCTATTTTCATGAATGAACACTTAAAAAACTGTCAGTTTTAAAGAGTTTTTAAAGAGGATCTCTGTAAATTTGTTCCTGTCATCCATGGGTTGTGAACTAATGTCTGAGACTGTTCTGTAGAATCATCTGTAATACAGTATGTTCAGGAAGTCTGCCAAAGGAATGAAGCTTGAAGTTTAGAATTGTTTCAGGTTTTGAAATTAGTTCATGGTATGTAGAGAAAATGGTCATTCATCCTCATAAACTGTGGAATTTGGCCTGTGTATTGGAAGTTTTTTCAGGCTGACCCATAGCAAGGTTCCAAATCAAAATATTGTGGTGAATGTATTTTCTTTTTCTGTAGGAGTTATGGGTTTCATGTATCGTGGCATGAGGTCACCTCTTAGTCAAATAACTGTAAAGCATCTAGTACATTTTGATAAGTGAGGGAGAAGTAAATTTACTGCAGAAAGCATATGATGATCCTTCATTAAAATGTGTATTTTTTCTTTTCCAAAAATTGGTAAGGTTTTTTTACCAAATTTTGCTTTTGAATTTGAAAGGGAAATGCAGTTTAAAATGGAAGTACCGTGTTTAAATAACAGTAATGTCTGAGGAAGTATTCAAGGTGGAATGATTTCTGCCAAATCTAAGCAAATTAGCTCTTGTTGGTTGTTTGTGGTTTTTTTTTTCCTAGACTTGTCTTTTGGTCCACATGTAGTGTGATTTCAGAGGTGAGAGTGAAAAGGTTACTTTCAGAGAAGCAGAATGAGTTTGGTTTTCCTGAAGTCCTTTCTACAGCATTTGTAGGTTGTGGGTTTTGTGTGGGTTTGTTTTGTTTTTTTTAAAATCTTTGTTAACAGAAAGTTTGTACCTTTTCTGGTATTAAAAAAACTAGTAGTGATCTAGAACAGTGTAGATACATTATGAAGTGATTATTAGTGGACACAGGACAAATTTCATTTTGACTTAGAAATTTGCTTATTAACGTATGCTTTTCTGACTTCCTCTGCAACTTCCTGTTAAGATTTTGCATAGAAGACAAGACAGTACTGCTCAGTATGAAGATATGCATGTAATTTAATTCAGCTTTTTTCTCTCCTTCCTGACCTTTCAGATCGTAAGGAAAAGAGTGCTATCTGACAGCAGTGAAGACAGAGATACAGAAGAAGCTTTGAAAGAGTTTGACTTTTTGGTTACCTCAGATGAAGGTGATGGGGAATCGAGAAGTTCAGGAGATGGAACAGATTGGGGTAAGGCTTGTACCAGGAGAAAAAAGGTTATACTAAGAATATATTGTGATTTATTGATTGACTGAGATCTCTGTCACAATCACAGAACCTTTTGAGTATTCCTGCAATAAATAATTGGCAGACTGAAGTCCTCTTGATGTAATATTCTCATTTTTCTGTATACTGCTTTAACAAGGATTCTTCAAGTTTTATGCATTTGGTCATTGTCTTTTTCCCTTTTCTTTAATAATAAGGCAGAGAGAGTTTAAATTTTGTGCATGGATTCAATGTGTTTTTCCCATGCCCTCTGCTAATGAACAGCTGTGATAAAGCTGTATTTTACAATTATGAACATGAAAGTTATTTTGTCCTCTTTGCCTTCTCCCATTTTGATACAGAGAGTAACATGAGTCATAAAGACTGACTTAGTTGTACTCTCATTATGTGCTAGCACTTTGGGCAATATGAACTATTCAATTGCTCAAATTTTCTTTTTTGATTTATCAGAAGAATATATCTTTAAGCCACAAAGTAAGAGTGACATTTCACAAACTGTTCTCTGTCCTTTTGAGGTTCATGTCCTGCAACCCAGAATGTCAGCATCCACTTTACCTTGATATAATTATTCCACATAAACCCACTGCATAGGGAAGGGAAGAAGGAAGAGAAATGGCTAAATATCTTGATGGGGAGTTGTTTCCTCCTTAAGCTGTTCTGGAAAGTCTTAGGCATAAGTGGATAGAGAGGGAAGATGGAATGAGAATTGAGCTTTATAATGGAACTGAAACCTTGACAGACAAATAAGCCATGGTAGCTGTGGCTCCTTCATGAGCTAATTGCTCTGAGATGCTGTGTTTCACTAGAGCCATGTCCAGCTCATGGCTGGACTCCAAATTATTGTTCAGTGTGGTGTAGCCTCTCTGCTTAAGAGGATGCATCTCAATATCATTAAATACAGCAGTCAGTATTCTGTTCACCAAACAAATTTAGGAATGTTACTCTTTTTTATGATAAATATTTTTGTTAGGTTGTTCTGATACTTCTATTTAGTACTAAAATTGTATCCATTTATGCCGATAAGTGTAGCTATTGCTTGTGTTACCAAAAAGTTAGTATGCTAACAGGAACTCTTTTGTTTTCAAATTCACACTTCTGGTTTATTTTTACTTTCTTTGATGACAGCTGAGTACAAATGAGCAAAAGTCTAACATTAAAAAGAAATTGTCATGAAAAGTAGTAGTTCTATTTCTAGAAATACTGAGGGGTTTTTTGAGTTGTAGATGTTCATATTTTTCAATTACTTGTTTCTCAACCTGTTTCTTTTATGGTAACTTTATATAAAAATAAGCTTCAAGGGGCTGCCATTATGAATCACTTATGTTAATTTTATTTGAGTGAAACTGTTAAAGGTAGCATAGAAGAGTGATCTTGTGTAGTGAGGATAGAAGTTCATGCTTCATTTTTGATCCCAAGCATTGCTGCCCAGTTATAGTAATCTGAGGACCTTTCAAGCCAAATGGGTTCAACAGAAGTGTCCAGGAAATTTTTCAGCTGTAAAGCACTTGCTCAATAGTAGTTCAGAATCCACTTGTGAAATTGAACAGAACCTGTTGTACATGCAGGAAGCCTCCTGGGACAGTTTGTAGATAGTTAATGTATTAAGTTATTTTCCTGACAATACAGTATTAATATAAATCCGTGTAAACTTTGTTGGAGGAGAGCAAAAAATCTTGTCTAGGCAGGGAGGAAAAGCATAATTAAACTTGTAACCTGGTCCCAGAAGGAATACATGCTTGTTTCTCTCAAGCATGATTTTCCCATACCTTTTTTGAGTTCTTAATGCAATTTTTGGTCATTAGTGATACATAACTGGGCATATGTATTAAGAGAACATGAATTAGCCCGCTCTTTTTTAGAGTCTCTCTTCAGCTTAATACATACCTTTCTATTTTCATAGCTGCTGCAAGAAGACTAGAAGGCTAATTTGAGACTTTGGGTTTCGAATTAATCTGTCACTCATGAGTACAGGATCATGGCTGCAGGGTTCGAAGGAGATCATCTAGTCCAACCTTCTTCTCAGGTCTATTTGCAGAAGGTTATACTGGCCTCCTTCCTGTCAAGTGTTTAATATCTTCCAAGAAAGGAGTTCTCATAAACTCTTAGGGGCAGTATTCTGATATTTGACTGTCCTCGTGCTAAAAAGTATTTTGTCCTTTTGTGATGCAAGTCTAAGCAGAGCCTGTCTGTCTTCTCCACACCTGCCCCTTAGGTAGTTGTAGGCAGCACTAAGACGCTTCTTTTGCCATCATTGAGCACGCACTCTCAGCCCCTCCTTGTAGCTCATTTGCACCAGCTGCCATAACTGTCTTAGTGGCTCCCCTGGACTTGCTATACTATGTCAGTACGAGGTACCTAACATTATAGTTACACAGTTTTCCACCGTGAGAAATACTTTACTGGGTGCAGTACTCGAGGTGTGGTCTCACAAGTGCCAAACAGAGGGAAATAATTGCTTCCCTCACCCTACTGGCTACATTCTTGTTAATACAGCCCAGGATACAGTTGGTTGCCTTTGTTGCAAGAGTATGCTGCTGACTCCTCTTCAATTTGGTGTTGATGGAGGCTCCCTGGGTCTTTTTCAGCATAGTTAATTTCTAACAAGCCAGTCCCCATAACAACCCATGTCTGGTTTTGTATCTTCTGTCCAATCATAGTGACTCCTGCGGGTTGTCATTGATAGTGTTGTACTTCCTCTACAGACATTTAATACCCTTTCTGCATGTTAGTCTGAGCATAAGTTTGTTATTGTTCATATTTTAAAAGGTCTAGAATAGTTTATTGATGTACAAAGCAAACTTGGTCTGAAAGGAATTAGTTTTTAAATAATAAGGTTGAGATTTTAACGAGGAAAACCAAGCAAAAAGATAATGCATTTAAAAAAATTTTGTAACTGTAATGGTCATGAGAATAAATATATATGAGGAAAAGCTGTAATACCTCCCTGCTATCACAAATTATTTTTCTAAGCTGCCTCAGTACAGTCTTCCCATATATGGAAAAAATGAATTGGAGATTTGAACTCGCGTAACACGTTTTGTTCAAAATCTCCAAATACGTACTGTTGGAAGAATACTTCTTCTCTGTATCACGTCACAGGGGAGACAATTTGAGAGAGATGTTTCGGGGAGGAAGGAGGAGGATTTTTTTTGCATTGGGCATGTTGAAATGTTTTGTGTAGTTTTTCAAAGACTAATAACTCAAGCCTTCCCTTTTTTGTGAGATTTCATGGCTTCAAGATTTTGTTCAAACCCTGGTGACCTGTATACTATGTTCCAAAATGATTTAAATGTGCTGCTGCTTTGTGTAAATGTCAACACAAAGACAATGAAACGAGAATTTGAAATGTAGTGACACAACATCTGAGTTGTAAAGTTACGTTGACTGGTAACATAGCTGCTGCTTCTAGATGTAATCCTTCGTTCCCTGGAGGAAACAAAAAGCTGAAAAATATGTCCTGGTTTATTATAAAGAAAACGTTGTTTACATTTATGAACAGCAATGTGCTTGTTTATAGAAATTAGGCATGTGAAATCTCATCTCAATTTTTTGTGAAGAAAAATCAGAGCAAATAGAAGTGGAATGCGAGTAGCAGTTTTACAGTTTTCACAAGCTTGGTGCTATTTCTGTCTGTTCAAAATAAGACAAATGCCATTGACAGCAGCTGTTACCTCCTTCAGTGGAGATCACTTGGTGACATTATTGAAAAAGGATGTTTCATTTGTTTCACTTTGTTTAGAAAAGGAAGACCAGTGTCTCATGCCTGAAGCTTGGAATGTCGACCAGGGAGTAATAACCAAACTCAAGGAACAATACAAAAAGGAGCGCAAGGGGAAAAAGGGGGTGAAGAGTAAGTGGAAAACATTGCACCTTAAAATCATAAATCCCACATCTTTCACACCCTTAATTCTATCTCTCTTTCAATGTTTTCCTAAAATTACTTACTCTTTTACTTTGCTGCTCCTGACTGCTTTCCTGTTCACCAGTTCTCAGGGGTTGAAATTAATGACAGTCAATCAAGTTACCTGATAAATAGTTGGATTAGATATAACTTTTTCCAACCAGGTGTTGGGTTAATTAAAAATTATTGCTTTGAGCATGGATTATACTTTTGTTATTCAGAAACTTAAATTATAAAAGACATTGGTTTAATAGTTCACACTTTAATACAGAAGACTTCAGAACCCTTTTTTAGCTGGAAACATGCCAGTTTCACAGGAGGAGCTAAAGTCTGGTATGTAAATTAAAAAAAAAAGCCCAAAACCAACAAAACAAACTAGAAACTTTGTTGAGTATCCTATTAGATGACAGAGGGAGAAAACAGGTTAATTTCTACCCCTGTTTATACTTAACATTCACATGAAAGTCATGCTGTCATCATAATTTGTTATGCAGGGCTCGAAATAGGAAGCAACTCTGACCGTCAGTTTATTTGTAAATCACAGGATTTATTAATTGAGTTTTGTACCGGTGGGACTAGCCTTTCAAAATGTTGGGTATTTTTATCCAAACAAAAAACTGTGATCAGTAGCTGAAATACAGTTTCTAGCCCTGTATTGTATTTTTGTTACATTTCTTTAAATACAAATCTGTTTTGTAAAAATCAATGTTTTTTTCATAAGTAAGCCTTAAAACTTTTGAACTCAGATGAAGTGTTTAAAATGAAACACTGTATTGACAGCTGTGTTTCAAACATCTAGTCATATCGAGAATTCATGTGTGAATGATGTAAATTAATAATATTGCATGTAGCCCAGTAGAAATTTGAGATATATTTCTCCCTTTGTGGGAAGATGCTTATGAATTTCAAGGAAATTCTCACTTCCAAAGAGACATGCATAACAGTGGAACAGGAGTCAGATCCTTGCATCATTGAGGCTGACTTGTTTTCTTACTTTTTGTAGGCTGCTGCTCAGCAGTTGTTATGTTGCTGGAATTATGCTATCAAATGCACAAACTAAACCTCCTTTTTTTCTTTTTATTAAAAAAAGTAAATCAGTACCATACTTTAAATTTCTCAAGTAATATTTGTGTCTTCTTTGGAATCATTTAAGTTACTGGAATTTAATTGCAAGTGTGACGAGAAGCTGAGCTGGCCAACTAAAGCGTTCATGTTTCACAAAATTGATTCTAAATTTCTTTATAGTTAAGATAGAGAGGGCATACCAATATATGACTTCAGTGAAATTGAGTTTTGTAACTTGTCTGGTATTTTAAAAATACACAGA
The DNA here is from genome assembly GCA_028565335.1 of Limnodromus scolopaceus. Classification (NCBI taxonomy): domain Eukaryota; kingdom Metazoa; phylum Chordata; class Aves; order Charadriiformes; family Scolopacidae; genus Limnodromus; species Limnodromus scolopaceus. The sequence continues at coordinate 35,888,354 of JAOXNO010000024.1, forward strand.
CGTGCTATGTAGTTCGGGGTAAGTAGTTGTAGGGCTAACTTAGCAGAAATTTAATCAAGCTGTTGAAATTACATTCTTGAACAGCTTTTTATTTTTGATAATAAAACTTAATATTTAATTGTTAATATAGACAGATATTGGAATATGTTTTATACGTTTATGAGAAAAAATCCTGATGTAAGGCAGCACTTGGACATCCAGTGCTCCTTCATGAATATATCTACTGCTCAGTACATTTACAGTACATTTAAAGTGATTTGGTTGGGTTGATCTTGAGAGACCAAATGGTTTGCTGCAGTACAGAAATTAAGCATCTTTCCATGGACAAACCATCATTGGAAGGGCATCGATGCAGTAAAATCAGGAAGAAACACAGCCTATTTTCAGCTATTCATGATATTGCACGTAGTGAAGAAGAATGCGAGGAAGGAAGTCCAGGGGAAGAAGAAGGGACTAAATATCTCGACATGAAATTGTACAAAGCTTGTTTCTGTGACTTTACTCTCATCATAAATGGTGTTTAGACACTGAACTGCTACTAAGTAAAATATTGTTCCTATAAATCAGATATTATAGTAAAACAATCTTGCAAAATCCGACTTACTGTTTTCCTGAGTCAAGTGATGTTTTTTGTGACAGACAAGTTAAATACAATTTAGTTTATTACTGTCATTATGGTTAGGGTGGACAAAGTAGATTTTGCAACTGCATTAGTAAACTTAAGATTTTGCAAGGCTGTAGTAACCATTCCTGTGAAGTAATAAGTGAATAGAATCATAGAATGGTTTTGTGAGAGAATACATACATTCCGAGTACGTGTATTCTGAGTTCATGTATTCAGAGTACACTTCTGTGTTAAAGCTGCTTAAAAATAGCTGTATTATTTACTGGTCTAGGAAAAAACATAATGGACTATGGGTAAGACATTTTCCCATTCTTAATTAAACTTACAACAGGAAAAACTACCGAAGATATGTTTCAGCCTCAATCCTATATAAAACAGTCAAAACAGGGATGTGGGAAAATGATGGAGCAAAGCACAGGTAAGTGTCAAGAAGGGCATGGGTCTTCACCATATGTAGCTTCAGGAAGTAGGCCAGTGAATCCAGTTGCATTTATATTTTAATATAAGTATAATTTTTTTTATTATATAGTTCACGATACTACACTACTGCACAAATAAATTTAAAATAATAATGCTGTCATAAGAATATGCTGCACAAAGTACCTGATGCACAAATTTTAAAATATTCACAAATGTCAGCTGTTGTTTTGGAAAAGTAAATATTCTAATAATCAGTGTGACTCAGTTGGAGGCATTCCTCAGCATCCCATGCAAGTAGCAGTATGAGTTTATAAAAGTGGGGTAATATGTGCATTCACAATTCTCAGTTGCTTCTGTCACTTTCTTTTCAAGAAATTCATTTCATGCTGGCTGATTAGTTACTGCTGAAAATAGGTGCTCATTAGTTTTTCTGTGGTAATGTTATAATGCAAGGTAGGATCCATTGTTGCATGTGCTGCTGTAGTGTATTTGATATAATTAGTGCCATCATGAGCTATGCATAAACCATTTATTTTTTTGTTTTTTTCTGGTTAGGGCCCAACAGGTCAAAGCTGCAAGATATGCTTGCAAACTTGAGAGATGTTGATGATCTCCCTTCATTACAGCCATCTGTTGCACCTTCTTCTAGGCCCAGTAGCTCAAGGCTCATTGAACACGAGATAAACCGAACAGATGAAGGTAAGTATTGAAAAGGTGTATAAAAGGGTAGATGTTTATAGTTACTTCTGCTTAAAGATTATCCTCTAAGACTTTCCAAGCACTTTACAAATACTCATTCAGCATTACAAGTTCTGTTGAAGTGCAATAAATGGCATTCCCATTCCTTCTCTCTGATCGCTATTAGTAAGGTCAAGACACCTACCAAGGTAAAATCTTGGCTAAATACCTTTGAATGTGATGGAAGAAACTAATTTGGCGCTGGTTGGCTTTGCAATATGAAGGTCTTAAGTCACTTGCTTTTGTTTGTGTTCTTGCCTGGCAGTGAAGTGTGGAACATAAACTCTCAAGGACATAAGAGCATCTGTTTTTCTCCCCATGAACATAACTTTAAATGTATGTGTATATATATACATGTACAAGTACACATGTATATGGGGTTTTTTAAGTAAAAAGGTAAAGGCTCTGCAGGTAAACACAAGTGGCTAGGTATAGCTTTTAAATGCATGTGGCGATTGTGCAGTGAATCATACAGAACAATTTACAGCTTGGCAGTGTATTAATTTCTGTAATGTGTTTAAAAAGAATTCTCGTAGCACCTAGTCCAAGTTTGGAAAGCCACACACCTTTGCAATGAGGGGTATGGTTATCTTCATTAATATTATCTCTGAAAGTTGCTAAGTCATGTATTTGATTCAAACATTTGGGTTGCTCTAATATGTGGCAAAATAAAATGAATATATAAGGCTATATTAATTTGTAAGAGATCATATCATGTGCTCTTTATTTAAATGGTAAATATGTCTTTGGAAAAATGAGCAAAACACGGATCTCACTTAGCAGTTTTTCAGTGAGTGTGAAAAACTAGGTTGGCCAAGTTATAATTAAGATGCATAAAAAGCCCCGGCATGTGGCATAGTTACCAAAGATCTCAGTGGTTCTATTTCCTACATGCTTGGTGATTTTCTTTATGAAAGAAGGGGGTAACTTAGCAACACTTTGAGGAGTGGAGGAATTTTTTGTTGAATGTTTCCTTTCCAGCTTTTCTCACATGTACTGAGAGCCATATTAGCAGAGCTCTATTTTCATCTCCTTTCAGTAATGTGTTTTTTAATTCAGAGACTCAGATGGACTCTCAAAAAAAAAAAAAAAAAGACAGCTGATTATTATCAATCTGAGTTCAGTATTACAAACTATTATCTGTGTAGTAATTTTCTTATAAATCTGAGACTGATATCTTTGGTATACAATTTTTTTTATTCTAGTTAACTTTTCAAATGTGTTGCCCTGTATGTATTGAGTTTTGAGTGGAATATTACATTGTAAGTTCAAAAGAGAAAAAAAGAGAATAGTAGTTCAGGCTTTAGGGTGAAGAAGGTAAATGTTTGTGATTAAAAGGTAATAACTAAGAGACCTAATGAAACGGCAGAGCTTGAAAGGCTTTTATTTGATTGTAAAAAGTCATAGAAAGCAAACAGGACATTCTAGAGGTATGAATGTGGAACAGAAAGACCATAGAAAGATTAGCTTGCTTTATGCTGGGTGGACTGGAGAGGAATTGTATAGCATCTGAACCTGATGTGTTTGGAAAAGGGAGAAGCAGCCTGAACAGATTGAGCTATTCATTGTAAACCGTCATTTCCTTGGTTTTAACTTAGTGTTGGTGCTGTTAAACTGAATTAGACACTGCGAATGAGATGATGCTCCTTTTTCTCTTCCCTGGTAGCAACAGTGTTTGCCAAGGCTTATATTTACAATGGAGCTAAAAGGGAAAATAATTTGTAATTTACTGTAAAACCCTTGCAATTTGAGACAAAAAGCGTATAAAATTGAGTGAAGTCTATTGTGTCCAGAAAATAACACGTTTTCATCTATTCCGTCCCCCTTTTGTGAGGTAGCGACATGGAGAGCTACTGTACGGGGAAGTTGGTAGAGGAACAGCTTCTTTCAAGTAATACCAATTGACGCAGAGCCTTATGTGATATGTGTGTGAACTGTACTCATCTTAGCCTCCCATTTCTAGTGAGTCTGCCTATGGATGTATTTATGTTACAGCGCTATAGCAGCTGTAAACTAGTAAGTTTGGATACTGCTAGTAAAAACCTGGAATTCAGTGCTGACTCACCTGACTGGTAGTTAAACTGATCTTTTGGAACAGGCTGCCCAGGTAAGTGGTGGAATTGCCATCCCTGGAGGTGTTTAAAAGACATGTAGATGTGGTGCTTAGGGACATGGTTTAGTGGTGGTTTTTGACAGTGTTAGATTGATGGTTGGACTTGATGATCTTAAGTCACTTCCAACCTAGACAGTTCTATGATGAATTCTCAGCTTCCAGTTGTATTGCTAGATTGGAGTGCATGTAAACACCTTAATTGTAGATGTGCTTTTAGATGTGTGTGGATACAGTGTTAGGAAGGAAGAGACCAGCTGCTCACGCTGTGCAGCTCTTTTTGCCTACATTTTTGCTACTTCTCCACAGCATATGTTATAGCAGAGTTGGGGAAGGGCCTGAGCTTTTCTGTGTTACTCTTGCGTTATATATGGGTGAATGGTAGTGCACACATCTGTGGCTCTTTGAATTTACTGTCTTGAGTCATATACACTTCAACTGTAAGTATTATGTTCAGAGGATACTGTTTATTGGCAAGTACAGTGATTATCTTATCTTTAGAATGCCTATTTTTTTATGCAACCTTTATATCCTTTTGTCTGCAGCTACTTGAGAGATATTTAGTACTTTGTAAGTGGAAAATAAGCTTTTATTAATCAATGTTGTATAAACCCATGTTTCAGGATGTTTTTTGTTTTGTTTTCTTGCAGTGGAAGCTTTAACATTCCCTCCTTCTTCAGGGAAATCTTTTATTATGGGAACAGATGAAGCCCTTGAAAACGAGCTGGGTCTTGGAGAGCTGGCAGGCCTTACAGTAGCCAATGAGGCAGATTCGCTGACCTACGATGTAAGTTGTTATTAATGGTAACTCAAGATCTTACTGTCTGCTTGCTGAAGGCAGATGCAAGTTACATGTGTGTAGACTCAGCAGAAAACATTTTCCTTTTAAAATTATGCTGCCAGAGGAAGTCACAAATTTTTACCTGAGAAATCAGTTCTTCCTATACACAGCAGCCTTCAAGCTCTCTGCAAGCCCGCTCCTTCTCTCATTTGCCTGCCAAGTCATTCAAATAGTTGAAAGTCAGTGTAATTAGTGATAGCGATACAGCTGGATACATGTAACTCCAGTGACACTGAGCAAAATTAGGAGTAGCACGGCCAGCAGATTGAGAGAAGTTAATGTCCCCTCTTACATGGGGCTGATAAGGCCATGCCTGTAGGCAGTTTTGGGTCCCTCTACTTCAAGATGATTGTGGAGAAACTGTAGCATATGACTGATGAGGACATGCTGAGGGAACTAGTCTTGTTCAGTTGTTAGGAGGCTAAGGAGTGCTCAAATAGCATCCTACAGGTATTGGAAGGATGCTTACAATGATGGCAGAGCCAAGCTTCTCCACAGTGCTAGCTGTTAAGAGGAAGAAGTGGCAAATTATGGCTTGGGAGGTTCAGATTGAACATTAGGGGAAGAAGTGTTACATAGGAAGTGATACTGAAGCAAGTTACTCGGAGAAACTGTGGAATCAGTGTACTGGGAAATGTTCAAGACTTGATTGGGGGAGAGCTGTGGTTTACTTTACCAGGTGTGGACAATAGTATCATTTCAAATGGGAAGTTGGACCAGAAACTTTTTAGGAGGCTCTTACGGCTGGCACTTCTGTGGCTCTGTGCATAGCCTATGGCTTCTTTGACTTTCACTTTTAAAGAAAAATCTTTCTTAAAATTGCTTCTTTTCCATCATACAAATTTTTTTTCTGTATTTCTGATTTCTTGGAAAAAATACTTCAGGTATTACTTAAATAATCTGCTTCTTTATGATCTGTCAATTTAAGATTAATCTTGCTATAGCTTTGTCCAGCTCTGTCAAGTTTGAGGGATTCCAGAAATGATTTTTTTAGTATTGCATGTTGGGGAGGAATCATACCCTTCAGTAAATCTGACTCTTCAGTAAATCAAATCTGAGACTTCAGAAATAACCTGCAGGTCCTTACTTTGAAGTTTAACCCTTGTATGTACTTGTAAAGCAATGAGTTACATAGTTAATAAAAGTTTACACACATTTTGAGAATGACACTGCGGAGGTGTGCACTGCTACTATAGCAAGTCTCTGAGCATGTGATGTGTTGTGAATCATCAGGATATAAAACATCTCTGCTTAAATTCAGTATTTTACCATTATCTCCTAATTTGGGCTCAGCTCTTAACTTTTTTGCTAATCTTCCCTATCTTCGTATCCAGAAAAGTATAAGATGGTGTACAAATTTCATTTCTTTTACAGTTATACCTAAAACTTTGATGCTGAATTTTTAAATTCAGAGGACATGACAAACCTAAACCCATCTGTACAAGGGCTTAATGCTTTCACTGCTTGACTTCATTGTTCCAAGTGTCCATATAAACTATAGTGGTTGTCCATGTCTCCATATCTTGAACTAACAGCTTTCATTTATAGAATCTAGCATTTTTTTATCCACCCCTATCCTTTTCTGCATGGTTGAGAGTGTTAACTTCTGTTTGTTCACCTGTTAAATGCCTTTATGAAGTCCTGTGATCAAGAATTCATGGTCATGCTTACCTCACCTCTTATGTTTTCTAATGCTGACAATTTAAAAAACAAACAAACAAAAAATTGTTTACGGGGCTCCTGTCACCTTATTGAAGCAAAATGAAAGGCTAGTTTTTTCATTTCAAGTTTAACTGTAAGTTTAACTTACAAATAATATAATCTGTTTTTATTTTGGACTGCTTCGTACCTTCTTCCAGCTGCCAAATGTCAATCAGGTATTGTTAGTGGACACTGAATATATTTTTTTAAGTGTCAATTTTGAATCATATGGGGAATGAAGTTGAAAGATTTTGTGTGAATTGGTTATTACATGTATTTGCTCTCAGGAGCTGCAGACACTTTCCTATTTTCAGTCCCTTTCTGCCCTTACTGGCACTTTTACTGGATTCTTTTCTTCTAAAACATGGCAGCATTAGCCTACCTCATTTCATGGTTTAAGTTTTTTACACGTTGCTTTGGCTGTCTGTAAATTAAAGAATGGTTTTTACTTGGTAATGGAAATTATGAGTTTACTACTTAAAAAAAGAAAATTTTCCTTTTGTGGATAAGTTTATAGAATATGTAACAGGATGACATTTACCAGATTGCTAGCCAATACTCTCTTGAGTTTATATTTTCTTTTTGCTTCCTTTACACATCATTGTCTTCACAAATGTTGGACTCTCCATCCTCTTTGCAGCCGTCCTTTAAATACTGGAACATGGTGATAAGGTCTCCCCTAAGCTGTCTTTTCTCAAGGCTGAACAAACCCAGTTCTTGACCTGGACAAGCTAGAGAGTTAGGTTCATGCAAACTCATCATGAAGTTCAACAAGGCCAAGTGCAAAGTCCTGTGCTTGGGTCAGGACAATCCTCATTATCAATACAGGCTGGGGGATGATGTGATAGCAGCCCTGCAGAAAAGGACTTGGGGGTACTGGTGGATGCAAAATTGGTCATGAGCCAACAAGGCATACTCACAGCCCAGAAGGCCAGTTGCATCTTGGGTTCATTGAGAGAAGCCTGGCCAGCAGATCGAGAGAGGTGGTTCTCCCCCTCTACTCTGCTCTCATGAGACCCCACCTGGAGTACTGTGTCCGGCTCTGGAGCCCTCAGTAAAAGAAGACATGGACTTGTTGGAATGGGTCCAGAGGAGGGCCATGAGGATGATTAGAGGGTTGGAGCACTTCTCCTACAAAGACAGGCTGAGAGAGTTGGATTTTTTTCAGCCTGAAGAAGCGAAGGCCCTGGGGAGACCTTATCGCAGCCTTCCGGTACCTGAAGGGGGCCTACAAGAAAGCTGGGCAGGGACTGTTTGCAAGGACATGTAGTGATAGGATGAGAGGTAGTGGTTTTAAACTAGTGCAGGGTAGGTTTGGATTAGACATTAGGAAGAAGTTCTTTGCAATGAGGGTGGTGAGACACTAGAGCGGGTTGCTAGAGAGGTAGTGGAGGCCCCATCCCTGGAGACATTCAAGGTCAATCTTGATGAGGCTCTGAGCAATCTGATCTAGTTCAAGATGTCCCTGCTTGCTGCAGGGGGGTTGGACTGGATGACCTTTAAAGGTCCCTTCCAACCTAACACATTCTATGACTCTATTCTATGATTCTCTCAGCCTTTCCTCTTATCACAGACTTTCCAGTCCTTTGATCATCTTGGTGGCCCTACTCTGTACCTTCTCCAGCCTGTCCACATCTTTTTTGCATAGTGGGGAGCAAAACTGAACACAGTATTTCAGATCTGGCCTGACAAGTGCTGAATGGAGTGGAATATGACTTCTTTATCTCTGCTGGTGATGCCCTTGTTGATGTAACCCAGGATCCTGTTGGCTTGCTTTGCTGCAGCAGCACAGTCTCCACTCATATTGAGCTTGTTGTCCACCAGGACCCCTGGATCCCTTTCCACAGAGCTGCTCCGCAGCCAAGTAGATGCCAGCCTGTGCTATACTCCTGGATTAGGTTTTCCCAGGTGCAAGATCTTACACTTGTCCTTCTGAACTTCATAAGGTTCTTGTTAGCCCAGGCTTCCAGCCTGTCCAGGTCTTCCTGCAGGGTGGCTCTACCTTCGGAAGTGTGCACTTCACTCAGTTTGGTGTCATCAACAAACTTCGTCAGGGTACACTTGATCCAATCGTCCAGATCACTTAAGAAAATGTTAAACATCTTTGGGCCCAATATCAATCCCTGGGGAACCCCACTTGTGACAGGTTGCCAGTTTGAAAAGGAGCTATTTACCACCACCCTCGGGGTGTGGCCTGTCAGCCAGTTCCCCACCCGCCACACAAACCACTTGTTTAATTGTTGTGGACTCCTTTTGGAAGGACATCTTTGAATGAATGAGAAGCAAATGGAGAACGGGTCACAACAACCCCATACAGTGCTGCAGGCTTGGGGAGGGGTGGCTGGAAAACTGCCCAGTGGAAAAGGATCTGGGAATGTTGATTGACCACGGGCTGATGATGAACCAGCAGTGTGCCCAAGTGGCCAAGAAGGCCAACAGCATCCTGGCTTGTATCAGAAATAGTGTGGCCAGCAGGAACAGGGAAATGATGGTCCCCCTGTACTTGGCACTGGTGAGGCCGCACCTCAAATACTGTGTCCAGTTTTGGGTCCTTCACTAAGAGAAAGACATTGAGATGCTGGAGCAGGTCCAGAGACTGCAACGAAGCTGATGAGAGATCTGGAGAATAAGTCTTATGAGGAACAGCTGAGGGAGTCAGGGTTGTTTAGCCTGGGGAAAAGGAGGCTGAGGGAAGACCTTCTCACGCTCTACAACTAACTGAAAGGAGGTTGTAGTGAGGTGGGAGTCAGTCTCTTCTCCCAAGTAGCAAGTGATAGGACAAGAGGAAGTGGCCTCAAGTTGTGCCAGGGGAGGTTTAGATTGGATATTAGGAAAACCCTAATCAGCGTTAGATTCCTGTGTTGAGGCAAATTCCTGTTCAGATATCTGTGAATACTCAGTATGTCTTGTACCTTTTTTGCTGAGACATTCCTGGCCAATCTCCAGAAAATCTGCCAGAGCTGCTAACTTTGCAGTCCTTGCCCCATCCTTACACCAGCTCCAGCATTTGTCTGTTTCCTCATTGAGCCAACTCAGCTCAGTAAACTGGCAAAGAAACTGAGCTGTCTCCCTGAGCAGACAGTACATAGTTACTAAGAAATATGATGAAGCTAATACTGCTGTTTGTTACAGCTCCTTTCTCATTGTTTAAAATCTATAGAACCTCTTAATTGAAGCATATTTTTTATTACTAAATCCAGAGGTAAAACTTAAGAAAAAGCACTTTTGCTCTTATACCATTCTCCGCCGTTCCACAATAAAATGTAGATTCTTGAAGTGGCTCAAAACAATTGTCTCCTCTTTGCAGTTAATGAGGTTAAATTACTTACTCATCTGTAGCTTTCAACACAATGAAATTATCACTATTTCTGTTACAATTGTTTGTTTTCCTGATTTTTCCATAACTGCCAGCATCAGTGGTTTTGGGAAGGTTAATTTAACTATGGCAGCGTTGACTGACAAGTGATAAAAATGTGTTCAGCATTTTACGTCAACATTTGTTCAGAGGAGCAATGTTGAATAACTGTTAGGTTTTTTAAGGGCTTTCTTTTTGGATATGTTAAAAATGCATTTATTGCCAAATAATTTTGTCTATACATGACAGCTTATTGCTTGCCAGTTATATTCTTAGTGTGTAGCCAAGTCACTTTTGCCTTTTTTTTTTTTTTTTTTCTGGCAAGCTTTATGTGTCTTGCATTATTACAGAGCTTGTGTTGCCTTAGGTGAGTAAGTTAGATTGTGTTCCTTTCTGCGCTGTTGGACACTTCCCTGTTTCTCTTGTATCTTTACTTCAGAGATGCCCTGTCAGTGGTACTTCAGATAGTCAGGGACTACAGCTTGGTTGAATCAGGCCCAGTGTTAATGAATGAGCCAGTTGGCTATAGATCAACTTTCAAATACCAAACTGAGTTCACAGCAGTATCAGTCAGGAGGGTACTTCCAGCTTTTAAATCGTGTTCCTTAACAGACATGGAATATTTCAGATTGCAAATAACGTGTTACTGTGGATGTGACATTACTTGTTGTCTTTGTGGAATACGTCTATCTTTTTTCTCATTTTGAATTGTCTGATCAGTGTTAAATGGACTGTTGCTCAGGAGTAGATTGTTAAGAAAAATGGGTGAGGTAATTTGATAGCTTCTGAAAATGCCAAACTAAATTTCCTCCTTTCCTTGTGCCTTCCAGATTAATTACAAGTTTGGCTTTTTTTTTTTTTTTTTTTTTTTAGATAGCAAACAATAAGGATGCATTGAGAAAGACTTGGAACCCCAAATTCACATTAAGAAGTCACTTTGATGGAATAAGAGGTCTTGCTTTTCATCCGGTTGAACCAGTCTTAATAACAGCTTCAGAGGACCATACATTAAAAATGTGGAATTTACAAAAAACAGCCCCAGCAAAAAAGTGAGATTTTTTTTTTTTTTTGCTTTGTTTCAAAACACATTTTCATTTATGAAGAAAAAAAGAAATTGTTCATTGAATTTAAGAGCAGGAAAACAAGGTCTTGGAGAAGGATGGAGATTAAAGAGTACCAGAAGAAATCCATGCGTGTTTGTGAAAATGAAAACCATTCACTTTTTTATATTTTCCTTGTAGATAATATGGTAAATTAATTTACTAGTTAAACTATTTGGATGTGGCCTGTTAGTGTCCTTGCATGTGTATATAAATGTATAAAAGTGCATTTATATACGTGCATATATATGTATACACATATGCATATACATGTGTACAGCTTTAAAATTTGACTGAGATGTTACTGGGTTCCTTTGCACATTACCTCATCTGTGTTGTTGGGGATTTGCAGAAATGAAAGCAAATTCTTAATGGGGCTAATATAGTAAGTGAGCACGTCATACCTTTTAGGAGGACTAGGCAAAGCACGTGATCTTCCTGCAGTCTGTAGCTGATTGGTAAAGTCCAGAGCAGCAGTTTTTTAAGTGGTTTGTAGCTGTGCTACAGTGTTAGTATAAAATCAAGGTGTCTTAAGCTCATTTCCTCTGGTAGAGATTGGGTACGCTTAATGACATATTCCGTGTGATACTGATGGCCCTCCACTCTTTCCCCACCATTGGTATGCCTATCTAATGGTTTGATTGGTGTGTGAGAGTTTGTGGACTCTCTACCTTGAAGGTCTTCAAACAAAAAACCAAACCAACCAACCAAATCTTACCGTATCTTGAAAGAATGCGAAGTATTCCTAGACATACGAAAAATCATGTTGGGAGAGAAAGTTGTGGGAGAAACACTTCAAAAGATGCAGTGATGATTTTAAGATTTAGTAATTCTGGCACATTTTTGTAAAACAGTGTGTAAGATCACATACATGTTAATGTTTTTTTGTACTTCATTTAGGAGTGCTTCTCTTGATGTAGAGCCAATATATACCTTCAGAGCACATAAGTGAGTATTTCCTGAGAAACATTGTCATATTTTGAGAAATATATGATTTTTAAGAAGACACAGAATTTTTTTTTTAAAAAGTAATTTCCACCTTGTCAACTAGGGGTTTCATGTGATGTTTTTAGTTCCCGTGTTATTTAAAATATCTGCGTATGTTCATCTCCTTTCTGCATAATTATTTATGTCTTATTTACGTCTGGAGCTAGGTGCACCAAATTTTTAAAAAGAAAAAGTCTACAAATTATACAGATCAAATTTGATTAGGTGTTCTGTTCATCATTGGAGCTCTTGCCTTTTTGTCAGATATGTGCATCTGTAGAATGAAGCTATTTGCAGTGAATTAAAATCTACTGAATCGGTTTAATGAAAGAGCTTTAGATCTTTAAAAAAGGGAAAAAAAGCTGTTTATGCAAAATAACAAAGCCCATAGCTTAAAAGTGTGACAATTCTCATATTTCATGCCCGTAATGATTAAATTGTCCTGATTGTAGTTATGTTACCAAATATTGTGGAAGTTTTTTTTTGTGGGAAGTGTTGGTAGCATATGATCTGACTATGCAGAATTTTTGTTGCGGTCTCTGCAGCAAGTGAATTGTAAGGGAAGTCTGAAGATTCTGTTGACGTTGTTTTTCACATAATGGAAATGTTAATAGTCAATGTTCTTTTGGGGGTGTGTATGTTCTTCCAGTGGACCAGTGCTCTGCGTGGTGATGAGCAGTAACGGCGAACAGTGTTACAGTGGGGGAACAGATGGGCTTATCCATGGCTGGAGTACAACCAACCCAAACATTGACCCCTATGACTCTTATGGTACGTTCCTGTCACATCAACCAGTGAAATTATACGTTTAGTGACATTAATGTTATGTGGCTAAAATAGTATAATTTGTAGGTAATGCTTCTCTGAAAATTTAAAAGAGAAAATTGAATGTTGTCTTCAATTACTTTAGATAATTTTTTGTTTTAATACTGAATCTTGTTGACGAGAAGATAAAATCTGTCATTTTCTTAAAAAAGACTTTGATCGCATCGCAATTTTGAGAAACAGCTAGGTTGAAAAAGTCAGGACTAAACCTGATACTTGGCAAGTACAGCAAATGTGTATTTTAATGTTATCTTCTTCCACAAATCTCTGTGCACTTGAGAGGCAAAAGAGGTTGTATAGCCTGAGACAAAAGCTGTTAATGTTGTCTGCAAACAGCTAAAAAAGCCCAGTTTAATAAGATTTACCAGATGTGAATGGATGTCAGCCTTGTATCTGTGTTTTAAAACATTTTCCACTTCTTGTAGCTTCAGATGTAGTTTGCCAAGATGCTGGCTTTTGGAAAAAAGGGACTGATGTGCCATTAATTAGTGATTGTTTGAGAGCGAGGTTTAATACCAAAGTGTGTTTTGCCAACTTCGATACTGTCCCTTCTGCTGAAACATTGTTTTATTCCATTAGTTGTAAACTGAATAACTGAATGCCATGTATGCTGATGAAATTCAAGCATCTTCATACAAGAAAAATTTAGACTTCTATATTGATATGACCTGATTGGTCTTGGGGTTTTTTTTAATGGACTACTAGCTTTTAGTTTATTGGTCCATAAACGCAGATGAAGATACATTTATTGACTTAAATTAAGTTTTGTTTTGAAATATGGTTTGTTCTGTTTTGTTCACAGATCCTTCTGTTCTAAGAGGTGCTTTTGTAGGCCATACAGATGCAGTGTGGGGTCTGGTTTACAGTGGGGCGCACCAGCGTTTGCTGTCCTGTTCAGCAGACGGTACTATACGTCTATGGAAAGCTACAGAAATTGCTCCGGCTCTCAATATATTTAATGATAATCAAGGTACAGAAAATTGCCCTACCTTAAAGTTCATGAGCATCACAGTTCAGACTGCCATCATTTTGGCTACTGAATAGAAATCTTTCTTGTTTGTTTTGCTGGATTTTATATCTTTATGAATGTTTTTGGGAAGAGTGAATTTTGGGTCCCTTCTCCTTAGACACCAGCTGAATAGATACCTACACATAGGGGGACAATCCCATACATCTAAAAGCCAACTGCTGCAGATGATCTGCTGATGTTACTGGAACCATGGAGTGTAATTTGTCAACTCCATAGTTCATATTCAAACTGAATTTCCATTAGGCCCTTGCTTTTGGTTTAGCCAGAATAAAAAGCCCTTTTTTCCTGCAATAGAGGTTTGGAGTAGCTGGTGCTTTGTCTCAGGCCAATGTCACTGTACCTTCTAGATTATGTTCCCTGTGCCTCTAACATAGGGGTTTTTGGTGGTTTTATTTCATTTTTATTTTAATTATTAAACTAAAGGGGAAGAGGGAGTAGTCTTGGCTCACAGAGCTAAGCTTTGGGGTTTTTGTATGCCAAACTGAAATGAAACCCAGTTGCGAAATTCAAAGATTCTACTTTGAAACTGAGTTTTCTTATGGCTTATGGAGAACCTTGAACAAATTTTCTAAAATATCATCATTTAAGTCCTTTAGACAAACCATTGTAGGCTTACCAGGGTGCTGCAGATAAGCAGGTATGGCAGTGGTAGTAAAGGTCGCTTTAGAAATAGTATGTTTTCTTCTCACACCAATCCTTTTGGGCTTTTTTGGAGTACTTGTAGATAGGTACCACCATTCCCGAGCAACATTGCTGAGGTCGTGTGTCCAAGACAGACATTTCTCCCATGAATCTTAGGTTTAGAGAAAGGTGATGGTATTCCTGTGTTATCCGGATCCATGGACGTCAGGTTGCTTAACATTCAGTGTCTCAGTCTCTACCTCTTCCTCCTTCTCCTGGCATCTGTTGCAACCGGTGTTATTCTTTCACATAGCGGGTGGTGAACAGGACATTTGAGGAGAAAAATTCTACAGGATATTTCCTGCACCCAAGCTCTCACGATACGGCCTTCTGTCGTGTAGTGTTCAGAGAGCTACACTGTAAGGAGATCAGATGTATACCATAATAGGCAGGATGGACAAAGCTTTGCAATACCAGTTAATAATATATTTATGTAACTTTCCACGCTGACAGTGTCAGTGTATAAAATTTGCACCTGGAAAATTTTGGGGTTTTTTTAAGGTCTGAATTTGCCCAGGTTAATAATAACGTTAATCATCTGTCATGTAAATGATTTTACCACTTCAGTTTCATGTCCTTTTGCTTGATGCAATGGAGGTTTGAGAATTGCTCTTACAGTTGTAGGAAGGAAAAGGGGGCAGGGAGTTCATACTTTCTTAATTTCAAAGTAGATTTCTGTGCAGCTGCAGTATTTCAGGTACTTCATCTTAGTAAAAAATGTTGATAAGCATATCAGAAAAATAGGATTAAAATAGTGATCATACGGGACAATGTATTTAAATTTGCATAATGTAGGTCTTAAAATGTAACATTTCTTTTCATAATCATGCCCCTCGATATTAAAGTGCTTATTGGTTGGGGGTTTTTGTTTCTTTTTTGATTTTCTTTATACCAACTAAATCTTCTGAAAATGTTCTCTACATTGCTTTCTAGAAATGGGAATCCCTTCATCAATAGATCTCGTGAGCAGTGATCCAAGCCTCATGGTAGCATCATTTAACAGTGGACACACTAGCATTTTTAACATGGAAACACGGCAACAAATTCTTACCCTGGAGTCCAATGTGGATACTAGTATGTATCAAAACTGTCATCCCTCCACCCACACAGAAATTGCTTGTTTAAGATCAGTACTGTTGATAGTATTTTTGGTGTTTTCAAACAATTAGGCAGTGCCATGATAAATTATAGCATGAATTATGTTACAAACTTTTGAGATGTAGCAGTAAATAATTACTACTACAGCAGACCTCCTGGGTATTTCAGTAGCAGAAGAGTGCACATACTTTTCAAATAAGGTAGAAGAAGCAAGGCCACACTTTCTGGATTACTCTTCAAGGAACAGTAGCACAAGGAAAAGCATAGATTTCTTTGATGCAGTCCAGTGATCTTTGCACCTTAAAGATTTCCATTCTCTCTTTAGTTCAAAATTGCAAGATAGAGTTAATATCAGGAAAATCTAAATTTGAGTTTATTAAAAAATTTGGGAGTGTGTGTGTGTGTGTATTCTTTTTTTAGTTTTCCTCAATAGTATCCCTTTTCTAAGTTATACATACACTCTTTGCTCTTGCAGTTGGGCTTTAGTTGAAGTTTTCACTGTGGGAGAAAAGCAAAGCTCCAGTGGAAGAGCATTCCCAAGGTCCCATACAATGCCATGGATCATGGCAGTGGTTAATACCAGAATTTTTGGAGGAAACTGTAAGGAGCCTGCTCTCAGTAAATTATTTTGCCCTGGCATTGGGAAAGAGACCGGAAAGAGACCGGAATGAGCTGAAGCGTGAGGTTTCATATTCAGGCCAAAATGGTCAAGTGATAAAAAAGACTGGATGTTTATGTTGTTAAAATTTTTATATTTTTTTCCCCAAGAGCTTTATGTCACTGAATTCTATTATTTAATTATGTTGTTAAAAGGGAGTAAGCCCTTCTTGTTGGTTTTGCTTGTCTGTTTTAAAATAGTTAAATGAGTCTGTAGTTTTATGAGTGGGAATGGAAAGTGCAATCTCCCTTCTTTATATTACTTACTGTGCGGGATTTCTCTTTTTTTAACCCACATCTTTGTTCCTGAAAACAGTCCCAAATCAGTTTTCTGTATTAAGTGGACATTGGAAGTTACCTTTATTTTTTTTTTCCCCTTCACATTTTATATTTTTCACCATCTCCTCCTTACTGTAATTCAGTAATATTCTTCTAAGAAAACGAGACCATGGTATGGCAACCAGCAGTCTCTGTTTAGCATCTCTAGTTATATAACAGTACTATAAAGCTTACATGTGTTTTTAAAAAAATAAATTATTTCTATAAGAACTAGGCAAGAGTAAAAGGAGTTACCTGAAATGCCCTACCACCACTACTTAGGGAGTCTGCTGTACAGTGGAAGCTTCACTCTGCTTAGCATTTTAAAACTGTGAGGATAGCTGGCTGTGATGCAGTCTCATGTGCGTTTAGTAATTTTAGGGGAGGTTACGAGTACACATATGGGTTTTTTTCTTTAATTTACACTTTCATAATTTTTAAGTGTCCTGTGAATGCTGACACTACTTGAAGGTTCAGATTTTTATAGCAGGATGTAAATTGAAGTCTTTACCAACTTAGTAGCAATAGATCCTATAGTAGCATTCCGTTTTGTTTATTTTAGTAAGAATTTTGATTAGAAGATGTGAGTGTTCTTTGGCAGCAGTTTAACTAAATACAGTCAGCTCCATCACGAAAGGAGATAACTGTATTTTGATGTTCTGTGGAGTGGCTATTTGTCTTTTTGTGGTAATCTACGTTTCTTAAAACCACTCTTGCACTAGTTTGTGCATCACAGCAATGTCTAGATTTCTAATCAAAAAACGCCCGTACTGTTTGTGTGTGTGTGTGTATATATTTGATATTTCAAGATTCTTGAAGGCTAGGAAAATGGCTCTCCTATGTATAGTTTAGCATAGTTTTTTTCAATAAGAATTTTATCAAATAGTAGTAGGTGGGTTTTGCTCTGTGAGGGTGAGGGCACGGGATCTTGTTTGTTTTGAAACCTACTGCCTGCAGTGTTAGTCTTCCTGTACTGTTTGCATGTTATGAAGAAAGTTTGGCTTGACAAGAAGAGGAATGTGGAGGTGGAGAAGTGCAGAAAAGGTATTTTCAGTCAGGTTTTGGCTTCATATTCTTGCCTGATGTGCCCATCTAATATTGTGGTCAAAAGTTGGACCTCATTTGTTTGTATTTGCACTCATACATATGGTTTATGTATGCCTCTGTGTGTGTGTAATTTGGAAAATATTTGGGAGTCAACCACATTACATAAGGTGCTAGCTGAGAGTTTCCATTATATAAAGATAGGGATTATTTTGCAAACAAGATTGATTACATATGTATTTCTTAGTAGCAATCTTTCGAAGAACTTAGCAATTTACATGTATTGATATGTGTGGGTTTTTTTTTTTTAGCAGTCAGTTCCTCCTGTCAGATAAACAGAGTCATCAGCCATCCAACTCTTCCAATTAGTATCACTGCTCATGAAGACAGACACATCAAATTCTACGACAACAATACAGGTATGCATCTTTTCAGCAGGTCCTAATCAGAGCGGTTGTATAGCATAAAACATAAACAGAATGTCATTATGATTAATATTATTCACATAAATGCTAAGGGGTGTCAAGAATTGGATCCCTGAAACAGAAATCTCTCATCACCAGTAGAGACCAAAGATTGCCGGGCCACATAATTGATAAGGAATCTGCATCATTCTCTGTCCATTCTTTTAAAATGCCTTATGTATGGGGGTTATCAATATTTAACATAAAAGGAAGCTTTTTCAAAATCTTTTTGTGTTCATGTTTCTTCTGGTGTGCTGTCTGTGTTATTTTGATCTGAGGACAGGAAGCTCTGGCATTCCTTTAGTGCTTCCAAGACCTCTGCCTGATGACTTGGAGGTAGAAGTTCCCTTGTAGGCATTGTTCTCATTTTCCTCCACTGCATTTTTCCAAATCTCTCGCTTCTGCAGAAACAGCTGGGCAGCTTATAATATTTTTTCTAATTTGTTGTGGGAGTCACACTGAAATGTGTGATTTTTAACCCTCTTAGGTTTTTAAAGGATTTTTTGATAGAAATGGTAGTATTAATCTGGTATTCTGACTGTGAATCTTGATAACCTTCAGGTTGTGACTTCCCTGCTTCCAGGTCATGCTGTCTTAAAAGTTAAATTGAGATCTTTCAATATTCTTGTTGACTGTAAATTTAGTACCCCCGAGATAAGAAGAGTTCAAAGGACCCAATGGAACCTGAGGAAAAAGCCAGAAATACCTGATTTGTTTGATGACATAGTTCTGTAATAAATAGCAGAGGAAGCCACCTCTCATTTTCTTCTGTTTTATTATCTTCTGCAACAAAAACCCACACATTTGACCCATGATTCATTATTTTTGTAATAAACTGTAATAGAATATTAGTTCTGAGTTGACTAAAATTATCCCATATTCTTATATATTTTATATTCATTGCTTATTAGTATACTCAGCCCCTGTCCTCATTCTCAGTCAAGATCTTAATCCTGAACTCGCTTAATTCACTTAAAGAGCAGGTATTTAAAATGCACAGTGATTGCAGCTTTGTGGTGGTTTTGCAGACATAAGACAAAGGTCTAACAAAGTTGGTGATATTGATACTGTGGCTCTTCTGAGATTGTAAACATTAAAAGAATGACTTCTTTCATAATTTTAATGATTCAGTCGTGGGACAAGATCTTGTATTTATAATGTGAGCTGTGGTAGGGTTTAAGTAGTGAATAAAGATAACGAAGTGAATTGCAGAAAGTAACCTAAATGAATCTTTTCTTTCAAAGGAAAACTGATCCACTCCATGGTAGCTCACTTAGATGCAGTTACAAGTTTAGCTGTTGATCCTAACGGATTGTATTTGATGTCTGGCAGTAAGTACATTCAGATTTCATTTTCTTTTTCTCATAATGGTGGCAGACCTGAGAATCATAAAGAAAACTGTTTCCCCTTTCTTTAGGTCATGACTGTTCCATTCGCTTGTGGAATCTTGAAAGCAAGACGTGTATCCAAGAATTTACTGCTCATCGCAAAAAATTTGATGAGGCCATTCATGATGTGGCATTCCACCCCTCCAAATGTTATATTGCCAGTGCAGGAGCAGATGCCCTGGCTAAAGTGTTTGTATGACAGAGTGCTTCCCTTTCAACTCTAGCTTTGTATATATTTAACCAGCTGCACAAAAGAGGAGAGAAGGGCGTGAGTCTTCTTATCTTGCCCTGTAATTCAGAGAATGTTTGTAAGTGTTTAGTTTTGCAGGGTGCTGTTTTCTAAATTGACGTTTGTTCTGGTTTCTGTGAGCTCAGCTGGTGCTGAGAGCTTGGAAACTCTCAGTTTCAAATAGTTAAAAAACAAAAGAAATGCTTTTATTTCAGAGGGTGTGAATTTTCGTCCAGGCAGGCCTTGGGTGAAACTAGGTCTATGTATTCTCTATTAATAAAATGGAGTACTGGAAAGAATGGGTCTAATTGCATCAGGGAGTAGGAAACGGGGGAAGCTTCCTAGGATGCTTCTCACTGAGGAATCTTAATGTACTTAAAATTGAATCACCTGGAAAAAGTGTCAGTTCACATGCTCATTAGTGTGTCATGTGAGAGGCACTTTGTCATCCCTTTGGTATAAATAAAGTAGATCTTGTTCAGAGAGCAGTAGTGGATAGTTAGTCTCAGCCACATGGCTGCTAGCCTAAGATAAATGCAGTTAAAGGAAAGCAAATTACTAACATAAATTAAAATGCAGTAACGTTTTTGTTACATCTTCTGTGTTATACGTTAAATATTTAGTTTGCAAAAAAATTTATATAATTTTTTTAAAGACTGTATTGGCATGTGGCTAGAAGCTGAGCCTTTAGTCTAGTCCCAGTTAACAACAGACTGAAGCAGTCTGTATATACTGTAGTAGCAGATTTAACTTATTCAGATTTATAATGCTGTTTATTCTCGGAGATCTGGCACTAGAAATTATCACTAAGCTTTCTAAAGAAGCTGTTCTGCAGTTTAACTATCAAACATTCATCTCTGCTTTCTGTTCCTGCTAAAAAGGGTATCATTCTGGGCATTAAGGATAACAGTGAAATACTTCTTTTGAAGATTAAACATATACCTGATGCTTGGTATGAGTCCTACTACTGCAATAGGTGGAAACTGTACAAAGTTCCATAAACTTGAGTGATTCTGCTATTTCTAGAGGAATTTCCCAGCTTTGTCATTTGTGGAACTTTTTAACTTGTCCACTTCACTGGGCGTATTGTCCCATTGATTGGGTTATCCAAAGAATGAGAACTTCTTGTAGTTACTCAACAGATGTGCTTTGTTTATGTATTCAGAGCCTCTCTGTTGATTTGAATGACAGATAACTTTTAATCTGATCTTTTAGTCTTTGTAGCCCTTCTTAAAGGAAGGTGAGTGGGTTCTTTTATATTACATGTCATCATCATCAGAGTTATTACTGCTCATAAGCTTGAAGTTGGTGTTTTCCTCTAATGGGAACAGAAGGCAGAATTTCTGCTGGAGATGATTTCTGGTACTGATGTGAATAGGAAAGAACCTCATGCAATTCTCCCACATACCAGCCTGAGGTTAAGACTGGAAACTGATAAATAAATCTTTACCTTTAAACTGACACTTTTTAAAAAGGAATCATTGAAAGATATCAACATAGGATTTGACCGTGTTGTTTTTAGAGTGGCTTTGGGGGATGGGACCACACTTAAAGCTGATCTCAGAGTTGAAATTAACTATATTATTTAGAATAAAAGGTTGACCTGTGCTGTTTGAGCCTGTGACACCTTGTATTTACTGGTAAAATATCCTGGAATACCTTTTATTGCTCAGAATATTCAGATATGTCACTTCATGATATTGATATGCAATATATTTCCATAGATAAGATTAGAACTTCTACCATGGAACAGATGACTACAATAGTAATTCAGATTATTTAGTTTTTATAAAGTGTTTTGGATATGATGGAAAGGGGGAAACTTGGCTGCAAAACTGAGCATTCAACTTTGTGAGAGTTCTGTGTACTTGACTTGTGTTCTTTCGGTGTTGTTATTTTATTTCTTTTTGAAGAGGAAATTACAAAGATTTATTTGAAAAATTCTAAAAGTTATGTATATTATATATGTGTATATATATTGTAAACATGTATTAAATGTGTCTAGTAAGGGAAGACTCCATGGGTGCATTTTAATGTTTTAGTATTAAGAGTTCTCTTGAGTTTGTGTATACAAAGGATAATGGTGTGAGTATGAAATGTGCTTTTGCTTACACAATACAATATGTAGTTAACAGTTGTTTAAATTGCTGTACATAAAACTAATAGGCTGGCATGCTTGTTTTTAAAGACTGTCATTCTGATTACAATTGGAATGTAAGAAGTGGCTGTTCAAATGTGAATTGAGAGATGCTTCCTTCTCACTATTGAGCTCTTGCTCAAACTGAAAAGTGATTTTTTTAAAAGCTGGCAATAGCTAGAGGATGAGGTGCCTTTAAAAAAAACAAAACAAAACAAATGTAGCCTTACAAAGAAGTTGTGGAGTTATATATATATTTTTGTGCTGGTCTTCATACTAGATGTCAATGTCTTTTTACTGTACTTGCTCACATCCTTGTAGGACTGCAGGGTATTGTGCATGAGCCTGTCAGATCTTCTGAACATCATCGTAGGAGTTAGGGATGAAATAATTATTTAGGTTATCTAGTCCAGCTGCTTGCTAAAGCAGGATTGTAGACTTGTGCATTTTAATATTGTCTTGGCCAGTGAGGTTTTATATATGTTCTAAAAAATTAGGATTCCATTTGAAGATTATTTCAATGATTACATCTCACTGACAGGAGGATTTACATGATGTTTAGTAGTTCTTTTTTGTAACTTCATGCCAGTATTCCAAGCCACGTTTTGTGCCATTTTACATATTCCTCATCATCTTTGTAATTTGGATCCTGTATGCACGCACTGGTTCTAGCTATGTATTTCCATTTCTTTACATTTTCTTCAAGCTGTTTTTTTAGACTACTTTTTTTAAACAACTTTTTCTTGGTTTTGGCTTTTTAGCTCAGTTCTCCATATCTTGGTGCCCACAAAACCATTCCAGATGCGTGATTTGTTGGACTTGGTCTGAAGGTCATCTAGTAAATGTGGGTTTTGTTTGTGACTTTCCTCTGTAACATGATGCTTTTGTGTAGGAAGACCAAACTTTTGGTCTTCTGGCTAGTGTCTTACAAACCCAAACCATATATCTTTATTTCTGACAACTGTTTTAAATAACTCTGAACATTTTTGCTTCTCAAGTTTCTTCTTCAAGTTAGGTTGTTACAGTTCTTTTGCAGCTAGATACTTAATTCCTGTTTGATGATTATCCTGGATTTTACAAGCTTTGAACTTCTCGTCTTTGAGGGCACTAAATTATTTTTACTTTTTCCCTTTTATGTGCAGTTCTTCGTGGTTCAATATAATTGGTATCTTTCGTGAATGTGATACGTGTATCTATTGAAGTTGTAAAAAGAAACAAACCAAAAACCTGGACCTAAGTCTTATTCTTGCAAAAAAGAATCTTTGCGCAACATCAGTATATGGCATTTTACCATTACCATTTTTCCCATATCTAATTTACATGGTACATTTTTTAATGGTTAACTCATATAATTTTTGGTGTATGTTAGCCTGTGCTACTGATTTTGGTTTTACTAACTAGTTTAATGGGAGGATTTTCAGTCCTTCTGTACGGTGAAAATCAGTCCACTAGGTTTAAATACTCTCATTTTTATTTCTAATTTACTTCACTGTGCTGTTTGCTTTCACATACTTGATTCAGTTACCAAAATGCTTGCGCAGAATGATTTGTAGTAGCCTGGGAGAAGCTCTAGATATAATTATATTGTGGAAAACATTGTCTTCACTCTTACAAAATGCTAGCCTCTGTATTTATTTTTGTGCCTCAAAGACAAAACTTTTGACATACCATGTCAAAGATTTTATTCTAAGAAAATAATCCAATGAATATTTTGGGATCTCATTCATCTTTATTTTGATAAAATATGTTCTTTAGCAAGAAGCCTGTAGAACTATATGCCATGTACTGTAGGTTACTTTTTAGGCTGTATGTTTTGAAATAACGTTAGGTTAAAGCAGTCCCATATGTAATGTATTTGAGTGTGTGATATTCACCGTACAGCTTTGTGATTAGGTTGTACAACACCATTTTGCAATTGTGAATTCAAACTAACCAGAAACTTGTCCTTTTGAATAAATGTGTAAGAGAGAAAAGGACTTAGCTACACCACCTTTTTTAGTACACCTGTTTGATCACAGATTTGTCCCCTTTCCCCACCTCCTCCTTCACTTTTTACCGATGTAATTTTGGAGAACAGCAATTTCCATAAACTGATATGTCATTTGAGCAGTGTTTGGTTGGCAGAAGTGTTAGTCCATGCCAAAGGAAACAAAAAAATCAAAAAGCAGGTGTAACCATCAGATAAGCAAGTTTTGGATTTTCTTAAAATGCCTTTCAAGATGTTTATTTGAAAGCATTTGCAGGCTGTGGTTTGGCAGTGTCTTTGCAGACTGTCCTAGGGAGCCTACTTGACACTCGTGTCAAATATCTAGTAAAACTAGTAAAAACTTGTAACGAGGGTTGAGTTAAGGAAGAAAATGCAGCCATTGTGGTTGTCCCTCTGCCTGTACAAGAGACTACAGCAGTGTTCTCCTTGGAGTCCTCTTTGCTGAGGCATCAGGTTTGCAATCTGAAACAATTTCTGCAGCGTAGGAGTATCTGCAAATGAGATTATTTGTATTTTCACTTTGGAGATCTGTAGGCAGCGGTCATTTGTTTGTTTCTTTCCTCTGTGACACGATGCTTTTGTGTAGGAAGACCAAAAGTTTGGTCTTGTGTGCTGAACAGTGAGGGAAGCAGGGAGACCATTTGCTGAACTCTGTAGGGGATAAATAAGTTAAATGGCCAGAACCGATGTACCCTTCATGTGCCTGGTGTCATCGTGGAAGAATTTGGCTGGGAAGAAGTGCAGAGTTTTTCCCAATAGTATCACAGAGGAAAACATTAAAAGGTTAGATTAAAAAGTTTAGTGAGACTCTCCCATAGTGATTCTTCAGATTTATTAATTCATCCACTGGTTGCATGTTGTATGAAATATAAATCTAGTAATTACCCAGATCCCAAATGAAGCACTCTTGTGTCAAAGGTGGAGATTGTTCAAATTTCAGAATTATGTCACTTTAGATGGGGAGATGACAAGAGATTTGTAATTATTACTTAAATTCTAAGAACAGAATTTACTCTTCTGCTAATATAGTTGTCATGTTGGGGACCCAATTATGCGAAGGTGAGTTCCTCAGACGCTGTAGTGGGACTACTCTTTCGCTTCTGCATGAAGATTTATTTAAAAACAAAATTGCAGGACTAAGACTTTGTCTAATGATGTCTGTTAGTATTGAACCAAAGCCACGAAGTTTGGGAAGCAGAGTAAAACGTTAGGCTTGTTTCTTATTTTTCTTGCCTTTTTTTTTGCTTAAGCCATTATCTACATATTTAATAGCTATTACATACAGTGTCGTCTGTGTGACTGACTTCACCTTAAAAAGCCCATTCTGTAAAAAGTACTCCTTCAGTACTTTCTCATACTAATGAGATGTGAATGGGACCAGTGGTTCCAGATGATTTGTGACTTAGAGTGTATGTCTTTCAGTTTTCTAATGAGTGAGCTGATAAGGTTCATAAAAGTAATTGTGAAAACATGATGCTGCTTATAATGCAGCGTTTAAAACCGTTCTGAAATTTGTGGCTGTTTAGTGGAAATTGTTTTGAATTACACTGTTAAGAATGAATAAATCAGAATATGAGAGTAAAGCACATATGGTAAATTGATCTGTATAAAATGTTGCAATCTTTGACGTGGTAATTTGGGTTTTCTTGGGTGTCTGCTGGTGGTGAGCATCGTAGGAGTGCTCAATGTAGCCTTTAGTGTGGAGCAATAGAGAGGAAGCAAAGATTTCCCTGAAAAAACTACTCAAATGTTTCAGGAAGCTTCCTTTTTCCATAAGGACCTGAAGACATTGAGAATATTTTGTCTAATGTTTAGTTGAAGATGGTTACAATATGGGAGCGGTCTTGACTCTTCCATTGTCAGTGTCTTTAAGCTGAGAGACAGACAGCGTTACTGAAACGAATGGCCTGTAAACTGCTAGTCAAAACCCCTGCAATTTTTCTACTGAGCAGCAGAGAAACTGATGAAAACCAGTGTTAATCCATCCAGTTATATGGGGGATGTTTTAGAAGAAATAACCCATATTTCAA
>JAOXNO010000024.1:35914162-35959062 GCA_028565335.1 Limnodromus scolopaceus
CCCCCCCCCCCCCCCACTAGGGGGACCTTGAGGTAAATAGTCCTTGCTCAAGCAAGTGCTCTTGTTCCGCTGGTGGGACAAATGCCAGGAGGGAGGATGGTGGGAAATAAGACCTTTAAAATTATGTCTCTGCCTGTGCTAATGAATATACCTGTTGTGCAGGTTATCTGTCCTTTTGATATCTGTTAATTATCTTCCCACTTAAATCCTCCTTTAGGCTGTATTTTCTGAGAATCTTAGAATCTCATCTGCAGTGGAGTTTCATTGCAGGGTAAATTCCATAAAGGACTATTGATTTTTTTCTTAGAGTGTCTTTTGAAGGGTAATGGGGTTTCATCTTCAGCCCTACCCCACCACCGCCACCAAAAGTGTGATTTGTACCTCCTTATTTCCAGTTCATTTAATTCTACTGAGTTGTCTCTTACCCTGCCTGCTGACTTAATTTTCTGCTCTGTAGTTTATTGTGAAAACTTATGAAGTGCTGTATCATTTAAGAGTTTTTGAGCATCTGAATTCCACTACAGAAGGTGTAAATCCAGTTGAATAGTACAATTTGTGGGTGTCAACTGGTCCATTGACAGGAGAGGTTTGTTGCTAGATGCTAAAATCCAAATTATGCTGAGCTAAAAAGGCGTTTAATAATAATATATGCTTTTTAGCCCAGCTTTCTTCCTGGTTAAGTCTGGGTTGTGGTATTGTGTGTTAAACTAATTTCACCCTACTCGTGCCGCCATGCCCTGCTGTGATCCTAGGAGATCACGCTCACATTTAAACCATGCCTTACGCATGTGTTTTTTAAGCTGCTCCAAGCCTTGTGTTGACATGGTCTGCAAGCCCAGTCAACTTTCATTCCCTCAGTTTGAATTGCAGGCTCCCAAAATTACTTCTTTGCTATTGCAAGAAACCCTTGGTCCTCACACCAGAGTATGAGACCAGGATGTTGAGAAAAGATTTATGCAGCTGGATTCGTACTGTTCTGAAAGGGAAGGGATAACTTGTTGCCAAGCCAAATAGTTTCATTATTTTTGGATTACTTACTAAAAGCAGCCAAAAACATTGTATAAGGGAAAACTATGGACTTCAAGCTAATATTTTTCCATTAAGAATTTATTTTTTTATTCTTCCTGTCATCAAGATATAGTGCTTTCTGAATGTAGCTTGTTTTCAGATGTACAGTTCCTAGAATTGTTTCCTTGCAGTCAGACATTTACAAACATGCATAGATTTTTGAAAACTCTCTCATATGTGTTAGCACTTTTTCTGGAAATGCAAACTGAGCATGTTAGCTACTAATTTCTTGTACCTTTATAGCCCAAGCAGACTGAAAAGCAGTCTTCTGCTATGTTTTCCTTGAATCATGCATCTGAAAAAACTTATAGAAGAAAATCCGTGATGAGAAGACTATTGTTGCTGTAAGATTTTCTGTTGACATTTGTCAGCATATTGACTACCTGCATTGTATTTTGTCTAAATATCTCCAATTAATTTCTTTTAAAAGACACTGTCAGGTTAAAAAAGACAGTTTTCTTTGCCTTATGAACCATAGTTTGGATTTGTTATTTATGTTAATATACTTTTTTTTTTTTCTCTCTACAATAATAACTATTGAACTTAGAATTACCTAACAGTTCTCTTGTGGAGAAGATACCACAGGTGATAACCACTTAAATGTTAGTAATTACAGTTGCTCCTCTTCTGTTTTGGGTCACTTCCATGACAGATAGTCGATATGAAAAGGCTACTGTGACTGATATATAAACAGCTGAAGGAAACTAAGATTCCCCTTCAGAACTATGCTGAGGTTATGATTTTGCACACCAGTTTTGAATGACTACTTTGAAATAATGTTGGGCTTCAAGTGTCTTGAGAAGTGGTGGATCCAAATGAGAAAGGCCTACTTGTTGATAGTCTGCTTGTCAGCTTGCGTATGGCTCGGTACAAGGCCGTTTGAGAATTTCGGTGTCACCAAATGACCTTGTTTAAATGCTACTGTCGTACAAAAGTGAATGCTAATTTAAGTGAGATATTCTGTTTTCTAACTTGTGAAGGAAGTAGTTTTCTTGGGAGTAAGGATCCATAAATTTCACGTGTTTCATGATTTCAGAAAGGCTTCTTAATCATGGGACATAAGAAAACTGGAAAAGTGGTTCGTCCTCCAAAGATTTAATAAGCGTTTATTATAAAAGGTAGAAATTTTTGCTTTAAATGAAAGTGCTTCTTCAAACACTTACTATTAAACTTCTTACTAAAATTCAGTATTTTATAATCCTGGATGAATACCTAAAATGGCAAAGACAGAAAATTCAGAGGGAAATTATTTTGAAATACGCTAGTATATTTTTGAGCTTCCCAATTGCAGCCCTGAATTTTCTCTTTTTCACTGCAGTTCATATTTTGTGAAACTTCTTGGATAGGTTATATTTAAAGCTATGTTCACTTGCCTGAATAAGCCAAGTAAATATTTTGTCATTGAAATTATATAGATCTGCTTCTGTTAGTGTGCCGTTTAAAATGAGACCACATCGAGGTGATGACGCAGGTATTTGTGTCGGTATGACAGTAGTGGGGTGGGGTGGGGTGGCTGTGTACTGTGCCCGCATTCTGTGCTGAGCGAAATCACATGGACTTCCAGAAATAAGCAATGGTTTTTCAGAGCAGCTTTATTTAATGTTACAGCAGCAAGTGTCATTTGTACCATATAATTATGTAAATTGGGTGCTAATAAATACTATTTTTCAACAATTTGTATTGTGTTCGTAATTCTGCGTCTCCTCACAAGATGCGAGATCTCTGGGTGTGCGCTGGGAGGGGGAAGTGCACTCGGACTAGGACGAGTAGACACGTGTTTGGAGGAGCATGGGGTAACTTCATGTGAACTTCCTTTTGAACTGTGCAACGTGTTAGCATTCACAGAAGTGTCTCAGATTTTCCATTCTCCAGGTGTCTTAGTTTTGTGCTGCTCTGCCACCTTGGCACTGTTGGCACCCTCCGTCTTTCCATGCACTTAGGCACAGGGTCCCCAGTGTCCTCATGGGGAGGAACAGATGCGCAGAGTGGGCAGGGTGCCCTTGTGCAGGAGCTGGTCTGTCAGCAGCGCATTGATGGCAGAGAGATGTGGTGCCCTTCCTGAGGAAAACGTTCTTTTAACAGAAAAACAAGCCTGTGGTTCTGCCCTCGGAGAGAGGATGAGGGAGGGCGAACCACACATCACAGATGGTAGTGGCGTTGCTACGGGAAGATGCTCAGAACGGCACTGTTGAGGGGGTGGTACGGGAACCTACACAGAACTGAGCAGAACAACTTGGTAGTGAGTCCATCCTGTTTTTTCTAAGCTTGTAGGTGGGTTAAGCGAAGTTCTCATCTTCTCTCCGTGGTAGGTAAAATAACCCTTCTGTTTTAGTCCTACTCATCTTCCCTCCTCATAGAAAAGGAGGAATTGCTTTATGAAGTGACAATGCAGTTGCCTTCACCCCAGTGTTCTGCCTCCAGAGAGGGTCAATAGAAAATTCCTGAGGTAGGGAAAAAGAAGATTTCACAATCAACATAGGAGTGACCCTCCCACATGGGAGGCCTTCCTGACATCTTTATGGGTTTGCCTATGAACAAGACATGTCCTCATAATGATTTGGGTGTGAGAAAAGTGAGCAGAATCTCTTCGGCCATATGGTGAAACTGTTAACTACTATTCTTTGTGTTTAAAAAGAAGCCTTTTCTGTGAGTGAGTGTTGGAGTTACTGAACTGTGTTATCAGAGTTTTTATTAGAAATCAGAAAAGGGGTTAAACTGGTGTTAAGAAAAATACGACTTGTGTCTTGCCCTTCAGTATGGCTGACAGCTGATTGTGAGTGGTGCAGCTGATGCAGTCCTGAAGCCTGTGATACCCTGCAGCTTAGTTTTTAACGAGGAAAAAAACCCTACAAAACAACAAACTACTTTGAAGAATTTGAGGCACTTGGCTATATAGACAATGTTTTTGCGATGTTTTTAATATGTAGGTAATTTAGGAAATGCAGATTGCCTGGTCTGAGACTTTTCAAATTCACATGGGAATGGAAAAGAAAAGGGATCAATTTGTTTCTGTAATGTCACTTGCTGATGGGCAGAGAAGAATAACTAGAAGAATCATGGAGAAAGAGTGACTTTGTTCAACCGTGAAGTAATTTAAGGTACGCACACCACAGAAGACTGACTTAGTGTTTAGTGTCTAGGTAATATTTCTGATATTAACTGCTTGCTTTGACTTCCCAAGTAGATAACGTGGATAATTTTCTATGGCATACAGGTAGGGTGTTTAATCCACTAAAGACATTTAGATTGGGTTGGTCCTGTCTGGATGCTTAACTCCAAAGCTTTCCCTGGTTACCGGAGCAGTTCCCCTCCTGTGCTAGAGAGCCGTGGGGGGAGGAATGTGAGGAAGAAGCTGAAGCTCATCTGCCCACCTGTCAGAAAAGCAAAATTCAGCAGCTGCCGTGGGGAAACCCTCTTCTTGCTGAACCAGGAAAGCAGCAGCAACTGAGGAGCAAGAGGGCGCACAGAGCAGGTGATACCTTCTGTACGGGGTGGCACAGTGACAGCAGAGGTACTGAGTGTCCCACCTCTGGACCAGCAAGGTAAGATACTGCTGGGAAACAGGGCTTTGAGTTACTCTCTCTGAAGAGATGGTTGAACTTTGAATTTAATTTGGTTGTTCGCTCAGAATGTGGGTAGCTAATGCTGGAGTTGGAGGCAAAGAGGTGCTGTCACTGGGCTCCCCCAAGGCTTCCAGAGCATGGACATCAGTAGTTCTTTCCAGGTGGGTGTTGTGTGCTGTGGTTGCTGAGCAGTGATAAGCCACCAGCCCAACTCCTGGGTGCAAAGGTGCTCATTTCCTAGGGAGAGGGTGACCAGACAACCCCCTTTTGGCTATGTCTCCAGTGACTAGTTCAGACAGCTCCTAGCCCTGCCTGCCTCCAAGTCCAACCCTTTGGTGCCCTTCTCTTTTGGATGCCTCAGCCAGACAGCAGGCTTCACCCTACTGGTCAGGCATCTGAAACTCGGTGGCCCAGCATCAAGCATCTGGACATATAGATCCTCTTTTGATTCACCCCTGCATCTAGAAAGTGTGTAGAGACTGTGTTAATTTTTTTCAGCTTCCAAAAGAAGTCTGGCTCCAAATAAGATGTGATCTCACAGACTTGGAAAAGTACATATGATTTTGGTGCCTTTCAGCCATTAGGCTGCTTCACAGACAGATTTCTCTGGTAGGTAAATTTGGTGGTCCTTCCTCTGCTAGCTCACTCTTAGGCCTTTTTCAGCTGAGCATGTAAAAGAAGGGCATTGAAACACCTGGGGCTTCACCAGCCTTGCTAGGTCTTCCCTAATCTAATAAGAACCTCAGCTGCGTTTCAGAAACTAAAATGGCATGGACCTTACTTGGTGTATATTTGTAACCACATACGAGACATGTACTATATATGCCCTTGGGACAATTTTATTGCAAAAGATACAGCAACTTGTATTCATAAGCACAAAATAGCTTGTATATGTTACAGAAGGAGTTCTGCTGCTTTCTTCAAAAAAATGTACCCCTTTGAACATTTATGAAGATTTATACATAAGTTATCTTGTTTTTTAATAAAACAGTATTTAGAGACTTTAGTAGATGGTAAGTATTTTGGTTATTAGGAAATGTAAAGGTTAAGAGGAGAATGTTCTGTGCTGATCCACTCTTTTTTTTAATGGAAGAGTGTATTCTTACAAGTTTTAAGGCTTACGCTTAAGTTTACAGTGTTTATGAATAGGACATCTAAGTTTAGGTGAGAGTTGGATTAAATGACACTTTGAGATCCAACATTTTCAAGGTCATCCTGAGAAGTTAATAAAAACGCACATAGGCAACCTTAGTTGTTTTGTAAACTTAAGAAAAACCATTTCAACAGCAGCAAACCCTGAAGTGCCCTTTATAGTGTTTGGCACAGAAGACAGCTGTGCAGCTTCCCTGTGAGAGAGCATTTGAAAGCTTGCTGTGGTTGCTTGAAGTTTAAGCTTTTGGAAGAAGTTAAAATGTCCATCCTGAAGAATACGTGTGGCTCTAACTGTTCCTAATGTGTTGGCTGTCTCTGCTGTGCTTTCAGCAGAGCGCAAGCAAAACATTTGGGAGTCTCTGCAAAGTGCCGCTCTTCCGTGCTGCAGGAGTACGGCCGATATGGAAAACAATATGCGGTGGTAAGCTGTTGCATTAAAAATTAAACCACAATATTAAGAGTAGCTAAAAGTTAAGACTTCGGCCTTTATCTCAGCTGGCCCCAAATTAAACCCTAAGCAAACAGGTTTTCAGACAATAAATCTGGTGTCTGAAGTCCCCAGTAAATTCAGTTTATGCATTTAAGTTTTGTCCAGCCTGTGTAATGTCCCTTGTTGACAGAGAAAGATGCTTCCAGCAGAACAGTAGTGAGGGAGGTGGCTCAGGAGATGTGGGATATCAGGGGTTGCTCTGCTTCTACCTAACTCTCTATCCTCAATCTTTACTTTTTTTCAAGCTAAGAGGCTATTGCTTTGGAAGTGCAACAGCACAGATTAGAGTTAAAAAGTCTGCATGCAAATTTATTTCATGTCTTTGTTTTGCTTTTTTGGAAGCTGATGGTGCTCCGCACCTTCTGTCTGGGTGTCGTGATTGTATTGATGATGCAATGGTTAAAGCTGGAACTGAATGTTTCTTCTGAGAGGAAGATCAGAACCTTCCCTTTGTAAAACTGCTGTTTAATCCAGGATTGGTTTTGATAACCTCTTGAGAGGACCCCAGCCTGTCTTATGTTATCACACCATGGAGATCATGCAGAATCTGCCATTCTCATTAGTTTGCATTATGCTTGCTTAATTGGTAATTTTTGAGCTACTTCAGTCATATTTCCAAACATAATGATTTAAGAGATTGTGCTACTTTTGTTGACAGAAAGGAACCTCCCTTATGGCAATTTAGTTTAATTAACGTTTTAATGTGAATAATAAACATTCCAGGTCATGGTTATTGAAACTATAAATGCTATTAAAAGCCTGGTTTGTGAGTAAGATCTGAAATTTGAGTTTTAATTTCTTCCCATTTCCTGTTAGCCCCACAAGCCTGATGCTTTGTGTGTGGCTTTGATTGCCGTAAGGTGCATGAACACGCGCATTTTTATTGACTCTGAAACTCCATCCCTTTCCTTCAATAACTTTGCTTAATGAACATGTTTTCTTAAACTGTACTGGATGGAAACATAACCAGCAGCTGCTGCTTGCTAATTAAAGGGCAATTCTTTTGGCCCTCGTAATGTGTCACTCCTCCCCTGCTGACTAGTGATACGGCTAGTTCTTCACTTAAGAAACAACTGTGTGTTTTGAATAATCCAGAGCTGCAGTAGGTTCATTTTGAAATCAATCCATAAAGCAGAAGGAAATCCCAAATTTGGGAGAGGGTGTCTGTAAATGCTTGAAATGCTGCTTTTGCCAATGTATAATACAAAATTCCAGATAATTCCCTCTTAAATCCTGTTAATGGCTCTCGAATAGCTCTCCTCACACTGGAGACTGCTGTTCTGAGCTGTGGTTTAATGATAGAGCGGGGGGTGTCAAGTGCTTTTCCAATTGCAAGCAACTTAAGGTCACAATTTTTCTCTAAGAGTCTCCTCTGTCCTGGCAGCTCTCCTGTGGTCCTGCAGGCCTTGGGCTGCACAAGAGCAGAGCAAGAGAGCTAAAGGGACAAGGCGCTTCTGAAAATCAAATACTAACACAGTGCTGTAGGAGACTAGATTCCGGTTCCTGTGTGTCGGCTGCTTTGTGGCTTGGGGGGTTTATTGGGGTTGACAAACAGTTGTAGGGTCCCACAACTTGACTCTTGCCTCTCACTTGCTTTCCAGTCTCTGCATTTGGATAAATCTCAATGCTTGAGTTTACACTAGCTGAAGCTTAACTTGCTGGCAAGACAGCTGTATGGAGAGAGTGCCTACTTTTAAGAAGGTGCTCAAATTCGAGTTGAGTCCCCCTGTCCTCCTCCTCCTCCACCAAAAAAAAAAAAGTGTTTGGTGTTTCAGCCCTGACCTGGATGCTGACTGGTGGGCAGTGCCACATGGAGGTGCTTCTGCCACAGCAGCTGAGCAGTGTGGTGGTGCCCTGAATGGATCTGGCCACTCCAGCAGGCAGGTGGTACATTTTAAGGAGCTCATGTGTGCCCAGAGGTGGCAATCGGACCAGCCGGGAGTCTGCACTGGAAGCAGCTCCAGTTATTTCCTCCATGTTTACTGCCTCTTTTGCTATCCATCCAAAACAGAGTTTCTGAAGCCTGCAAGGAAAAAAAATATAAAATGAAGAGTTTACACAGAGCGTTATCATGCATAGGGACAGAGCTGCAATCAACCTTGCTGACTGGAAAGTGCCAGTGAAAAACACCTCCAGTATTTCTTGAACTGAGGGCTGGCATTACTCCTGTGGCACTTGGCATGCCTTCAGCATGGCGCCTGAGGGTCCTGCCTTGCTTGAGTCCATCAGTTCCGTGGCTGGGAATTAAATTCTGTGCAAATGTTTTGGATGAGCTGATTAACAAAGCGGTAGAGGTTGTCAAATTCATCCACGAAGAAGGAATGCTCCTTATCGGGGTCTGTTGCAATGGCTTCCAGTTCATCTTGGGCTGCCCAGGCAACTCCGACAGAGTAAGCTATAACTCCTGGAAAGAAACCCAGAGTTTAGAATGAGCATAAAAGTTGCATTAAATTTGATTTAAGAGAAATACTGCAAGCGTAGTTGCTGGCCCGTAAAAATGTGGGCAGTGAATTGCAGTGTGCTCTCTGTATGAAAGGGGTATTTTCAAATTGGAGGAAAGGTCTGGTTTGTGCTTTGGAAGTTCCTTTTGCCAACCACAGAAAGGCTTAAACATTGGTAAAGCTTCTGCTATGGGTCTGAACAACAGGTTCGTGTTCCGATGCAAATGTCTTACAATTGTGTTGGAAGATGTAAGACTATCCTGATTGGAAAGCCAAAGAAGACTTCATGTGTTACTAAGACAGTAGAAATCATAGAATCACAGAATTGTCTAGGTTGGAAGGGACCTTTAAGATCGTCTAGTCCAACCATCAACCTAACTCTGATAAAAAACCATCACTAAACTATGCCACTAACAACTATGTCAACCCATCTTTTAAATATCTCCAAGGATGGTGCCTCAACCACTTCCCTGGGCAGCCCATTCCAATGCTTAAAATCCCCTGAGATCTCCTAGATGTAGGTGCATTTTTCTAGATTTATGTGATTTTTATTTTTATTGTTTTTTTCCCCCCTGAAGATCCTCATTCAGCTATTAAACAGATGCTGGTCTTGTTAGAGCTCAATGAGACCCCGGGGGAGGTGCTACCCTGCTTTCATAAAGTTCCGTTCAGCGCCTTTCAAGCAGTGGCAAACTGCATTTCTCTGAGGCGGATAAATGCTGAGGGACGCAGGGAGAGCAGGTAGCGACAGAAGAGCTTACCGTTTCGGTGAGCTGCCATGGCCGGCACTCTGACATCGTCGTAAGACCTGCCATCTGTAATGAGAATCATGATCTTTCTTTTGTTGGGTTTGGATTTGCTGAACAGCTGCTCTGAGGCGTAGCTGATGGCTGCTCCGGTGCTGGTCCCACCACTCCAGTAACTGATCCTTTTAATAGCGCTCAGCACGTCCTGCTTCGTGCTGTACTTGTCAAAGCTGAACTCCAGCCTCTGCTCGTAGGTGTACTGAACAGCTCCGATGCGGGTGTCGGTGTCCGAAATCTCAAACTCCTTGCTGATGTTGGCTACAAACTGGAGGACTGTGCGGAAGTTGCTGGTGCCGACGCTGCTGGAGCCGTCGATGACGAAGCCGATGTCGGCTGAATTGAGGCACGTCTTGCTGCAAACCAGCCGATCGGTGTCGCAGACCCGCTTCACCAAGGGCTGGACCACCTTGTGGAGGCCGAACCAGCTGGGCACATTGATGGAATAGAAACCGTTTGTCCTGCACACTGCCTGCAAGGCAACACAAGGGTGAATGCAATGGAAACTCAGTCCCCCTGTCTCAGCTGGGGTATGTAGCTAAATTGTAAATATAGGCTCCTGGAAAGAGCAATGCTGGAGTTTGAAGCAGCCCTCTCTTCCAGTCCCCATCTGCTTCCCTGGGAAATGATGTCAATGTAACATCACAGATACTTGTGTAAGGAGACAGTTTTTCCTGCCTTTTTTTTTTTTTTTTTTTTTTTAAAGCTGTGGGATGGAACTGATATTATTGTAGTGAAAGAAATGTAATAAGGAAGTTTGCCACCTGTCAAGGTTTTTCAGATGAGTTATATTGTTCGCAGAAAAAGCATACAAATCCCAGAGCTGCTGTTAGTGTGGCTCTAGTGGGCATCACAGGAGCCTGTGTGTTTGCCAGGTGGCAAGTTCAGCTCCCGTTGTTTAGGGCCATACGGAAGATTTTGTCTGCTGACAAACCATACTGCCTTGAACTGACACCTGGGACTGAAGTTGGGCTATCCTTGGCTTGTACCCCTCTAAGCAGAAAAAAACCCAGGCAATTTTGGTGAAAAATGCAAAGATTCCCTGTTGTGCTGGCTCTGCCAAATAGTTAAAAAAAAACATCAAATAAACCATTGATTTTTTTTTTCTATAATTGAATACTTGTAGGGAACAGATTTGCAGGAGGCTTCAATAGGGTGAGTGGGGGTCAGAAGTAGGGGTGGCACAGAAGAGGGAGTGGGAGAAATCAAGCACTGGGAGGTGGGGAGTGGTGGGGACAGGCTAGGTCAAATTGTCCTTGGTTTTAGTGCCTTTTAAATGCTAATGCCTCGGATCTCTGGGTAAGAATATTTAGTTTAAGCCAGGCTATATCTATTGACTTTCTCTATGTGTGTGTGTGTTTTAAAAGATCAAGGCACTGTTTTCTTGGTGCTTGGTCTTGACTTAAGTAAAGCCTAACAGCTCTAAGAGAGTTACAGTCCCCACCAGTCTGGGCTCCTCACCGTGTCCTGCTCTCGTTTGCTCTTACTGTCTTGCTGTTATTTTAGTCTTATGATGCAGCAGTATCAAGTCACTGTTCCCTCTTTACCTTCCTATTCTGAGCCCACTCTACTCCTGTTTCTGCCGTGTCCCTGACAGGTTTGCAGAAACTCACGGTAGCTTTGCCCTTTTAAAAACATTAAATGCAAATGAGACTAGAATACAATTAGATGCTGACCAGAGACAGTGCAGCTCTCTGGAGCAGCTCTGAAACTCAGGGGAGGTTATTTAATGGCAGAACAACACGGCTCAGATGGGAATCTGTTTTCTGAAAATACCAGATAACTCGACCCTGCTTCCTGAGCCCAGCCTGGTCTGGCACTTGGTAGGTACCTCCTGCAGTAAGTGGGTGCCAGCTTGCCCTGAAGCACTGCTGAGCTACCCTTCCTGCCAAATACGAATTCATTAAAGGCTTGCATTCCCT
Source organism: Limnodromus scolopaceus (assembly GCA_028565335.1). Classification (NCBI taxonomy): domain Eukaryota; kingdom Metazoa; phylum Chordata; class Aves; order Charadriiformes; family Scolopacidae; genus Limnodromus; species Limnodromus scolopaceus. The sequence continues at coordinate 35,925,602 of JAOXNO010000024.1, forward strand.
TTTTTTTTTTTTTCTGCACATAGCAGGGATTTACTCTTTTTCCAAGAGCCACCATGAAATTCAAATTCAAACAACTAACAGAAGAGTAACCTGCATTAGATCAACAATGGAAACAAAATGTTTGAGTTATCCAGTATAGGTGAACAACTGGGATGTGCCGGTGTTGGGAGTGCACCAACATTTGCACGTGTGGGACCTGTTTGTAAATGCGACACTGACATTAGGTTGACAGGGCTCCTCAGCCTTTGCCGGGTGGGAGATGCACAGCGGGAGGCTTGTGGAAAGCTCAGGCTGCTGTCGTGCTTTGTCGCGCTACTGTGTGTTTGGAAAACCTCTCGTCTGAGTGTGACTGCAGGCTTGTGCCAATGTTCAGTCAGTAAAAAGCCATTTGCTCCACGATGCACCTCAAACTGCCTTCGTCCCCTTTCTGACTTCAGCTGCCTGGCTCTTTGCACAGGAGACCTCAAGACAGTATAAGCAGAACAGGAAATAACCACAAGTGGTAAGAAGGAAAGGAAAATGGCCTGAATGAAACAGCCTGGAAAATGTAGTCAGAGCCAGGCTCTCGGTCAGAGCCCAACCCAGTAAGTACCTTGTCCACAAAGTTTGGTTCGATAACGTTCTGCTTCTCGCTTTCAGCAGCTGCTTCAATAGTAACAAAGAAAATATTGATCCCTGATTCTCTTGCCAGCCTGGAGGCCTCCTCCACTCGATCGGTCGGCCACCCGTCCACCATCACTACAACCACGTTGGGTGCTCCACCTCGGTTTCCACTGGCATCCAAAAAGAAGTTTTTGTTAACAAATGAAAGTGCCTTCCCTGGAATAAAATAGAAGATGAGGATGAGTTACAGGTCTGGAAGCACTCTGCCTGACAATATCTCACAGAATGGTAGGCAGAGGGCTGATTCAAGTGTTGGAGCTCAGGAAAGTGGTTTCTGTGGCTCTATGAGCAGGAGGGGAGGTCACTGCTGTTGGTGCCAGTGCCTCCTGAGCCCTCCTGTGCTGAATCCCATCTGCCCCCTCCCTGGGTGTGACAAGCTGGGTTAGCGAGGATCCCTGATGTGTTGGTGAGACCTGGTCACGAGGAGAAAGGTAAATCCACTCTGGACCAGCACACGCAGGTCATGGTGGGAGCAATACCCTTTTGCGTGCCCTGCTGTAGCTCTGAGCACAGCTTCCACACTCAGTGAGGAGGTGTGGGCTCACTGCAGCCCAGGCTCTGGAGCACTCCCTGAGCGGAGGGTGTGCAAGCAGTCCCATCACCTACCAATGTTGGAACGTCCACCTTTCTGTGAGATTTTCTCAATGGCGTTTCTTAGGTCCTTGGAGTTGTCATAAGTTTTTAAGTTAAATTCTGTGGAAGGGTCATCACTAAAAGAAGAAATGAAAGCAATTGTCAGTTTTTTGCTCCACATACAACAATCCAAAAGCTGTAGGACCCATCTGTGCTTCCTGGCTCCTGAGACTGAGCTGGTGTGAGACCTTTAGCATGTGTCAGCTGCAGAGCTACAGCTGCCAGAGTATGCAGTTGTGCCCCGCAGCAATGGGAGTAGCTGCACAAGAAGCTCTTACCCATACTGAACGATGCCCATCAGAGGACCAGCGCTGCCGATGCCAAGGGCTTGAGCCACGTTACCAAGGAACTGCTTCTGGAGCTGAAAGCGGCGTTTGCCAATGCTCCAGCTCCCATCCATCAAGAAGGACAAGTCAACCTTGCAATCTGAGGAAGGACACGGAAACAAAGGAAATATTTTTGGTCTCTTCTGATAGCTGTGATTCTTGTGAGAAGAAATGGCCTAAAAAATCTGCATACTTGTCTTGCTGCACTAGCTCTACTAAAAAGCCTTTGACAGGGTCAAGTCACAGCTGCAGCTCAAGTTGGTCCTGCTCATTGGTAAACATGGTCCTTTGCATGATTTTCTCCCATACAACATCCAAGCCCAGCTGGATGACAAAAGGGCACGAAGCTTTCCCCGGGGTCAGTCTGGGAGTACTGGCACTGCATTTGGGGGCCAGGGAGGAGAGGTCAGTTGCACAGAAGCAAGCTGGCTCATGTCCTGTGCCCTCAAAGCTGCTGCTTGGGCTCAGCTTGCTTTATTCACAGCTCAGAGGTGGTGAGAGTTTGTAAAGCCAAATGTCACCGCTGGATTTTGCAGTCTGGCCACCTGCAAAGCACAGGGTACAGGGATTTCCTTGGTTATGCTTTTGTGGACTTAGTTGGTATAATAGATGTAATGGAAACAGTTCTTCACATACTGTGTTAATACTGCTCAGAAGGGAGGGAAGATCCACTCAGTTCCCTAAACATGTGATGCCCGGGATGTGCCCTGGGGCAAAGGTTGTCATGGGGTCTCTTCAAGGAGCTGCTGATGGCAGTCCTAGTAATGAGCATCATTCAGCAACTTCATTCTGGGCTGGAGCTAACATCTGAGATGATGATTTTGCTTGGTGCATTCAGACTGAATTTGGTGTATTCTTTTCACACGTGGCTGTAGGCTTGTACCCATGTGTGCAGCAGCAGCAGCAATGTGCTGTTGTGTGTTGCCTCTCTGGGCTAAAATCAGTATTCTAGAAAAGCTACACCTGTACCCAAACAAACTCTTCTCTCTAATTACACCACAGCTGAACTTGATCTTTGTATTGTTGCAAATGCTGTCTTCATCACTGCCCGCCTGCTTTTACATCTCTGTAAGTTTTAGTGGTAAAACATTCATCAGTTGGACTGTGACCAAGAGCAGGATCAAAATTTGGCTTAACTAGAGCGCTAATTAACATTTTCCCCCTACGGCGTCCGGGTCATCCCAATCTTTTGATTTCCCTCCGATGATGCCTCCTACCAATCAGACTGTCCAAAATAGTGTGTTTTAATCATTAGGTAGCCTGAAGGCTACAAAGCCCGATTGTTCTTAATGGCTTATGCAACTGCCTCCCATCTCATTACCTTCAATTTTTTCTCCCATAGCTGTCTGTTTTTCTAATTTTAATAATGCTGAATTATGGAAGCGTGACTGAGAACCGTGTTCGTTCACAGCATATCATGAGACAAGACAGGAACCCACAACAAATAATACCTCAATTAATGGCCAAGTTTTCCTGAGTTTCCTGTCCTTCAAAGGGAGCTACACCATGCAGTCTATATGTGGAAAGTGGGGAGTTTGTTAGCCAGCTGGGTCCGGGCATGCAAAGATTTACATACACTTATATACAGACTTGATTTCTGGGGAGGATTCAGACAGCAGAAGTGTTTCAGTTCTGGGACATTATTGAGAATCTGCAAGAGCACAGGCTAAAGGTGCTCTGGAGGGAGCTGAGTGCTTTCTGATTTTCAGGGAGGCAAAATCTGAATTATAGCTTCTATGGTCCTGAGGTGTTAAAGGGATGAGAGGTTTGATTCTGGCATGCTTTATCTCAGATCAACTGCTGGAAACAGCTGCGCTTGCCTGCGTCTCTGCTACCCTGAACTCCGCTTGGCTGCAGCGAGATTGGGTCTATAGCACAGATCCTTCCCCTTTTCTTCTTCTTTCCCATATTTTCTGTATTGGTTTTAGGTGAAAAAAAAAAGGTGTTTTTTAGGGGAAAAAAATATTCTTAAGTATTAGGAGGAGTGCCTGTGAATATACAGGTATTCGGTTCATTAGTTAATGTTAGAAGTCCTTGAAATGCCAGTTCTGCGAGAGACGGTGTTCAGCTGCTGGAGGATTGGTAAGAGATGATCCGGATGCCTGTGGGAGAGTGAAGTCCCCTCTCCAGGGTGGCTTCCCATGAGGACATGGCAGATGACCCTATCTCTCCTCTCAGAGCTTGCTTTTTCTTTTTTTCTTCTACTCTGGGCCCCATCTGAAGATGCGTTAATGGGCAAGTCTGCCTTTAACCCCAAAGGGCTGTAGAAGATTTCCTTTTCAGAGCAGAGGATCCTGCATTTCCAAACCCAGACTGAGGGATCTTCAATGCTCCTGCTGCACCCCCCTCTCCTCACTACAGCTGGTGCCAGGCCCCTTCCTCAGGTGGTTTCCTTCCCTCCCACCCGCAGCTGTGCGAAGAGTGCCTGCTCAGGTCAGCAGGGCTCACTCATCTAAAGCCTGGCCGCAACACACTGCTGTGCTGTCCTCTGCCATCGAAGTCCCCGAGCGAAGCTCTGCGCCCCAGGAATGTGGAGCTGATCTCCCTGCCCAGGTAAGCCAGATCTTGGCTGTTATTTCTTTCCCTGTAGAAGCAAAAACCTATTATGTGTATGAGAGGGGTTGGCAAAGAGTGCTCGTTGTTCCTCTGCAAGCGAAAAATGTGTTCCTGAGTTTCTTAGGCTTTCTTGAAAACTTACCTTTTGCTGTTTTATTTGAGTGCATTCTAGCAACGTGTAATTAATAAAAAGGTATTGATTAATTATGAAATTAATTTTTATGTACATACTTGGATTCCCCTGGGAGACGGGTTCCACTGGCTTCAGATTCAGTTCTTCTTTTGAACTGAAGTCTAGAGAGAGGAAGGAAAGGCTCAGTCAGTGTGCGCTTGGTGGCTGCCCTTGTTCCTGAAGGAAGCAGGCAGTCAGGTGGCTGCAGGGTCCCCCCCTGGCCTGAGGATAGACGAAGGAGGGAAATGAGGACAGGGAGCGTATCCTTGGACGTTACCTTTTTCCACCTACATCACCTCTAGGATAAAACAAGTGGAAGCATTTCTAGAAGTGCTACCAAAATCTCTCCAAGCACCAAATTTGACTCCCCCTTGGAAGTCAGTCCCCTCCCGGTAAACAGGTAACTTTAGAAAGTGTGAGCTTAATATAGAAAAAGGATGAGAAATTACTCGGAAATTACAGCGCTTGTCCCTCCACAGCAGCCAGCCAGGAGCACAGCAAGCATGGGAGCATCAGTGTATGTAAAGAGAACAAGCAGCACAGGGACAGGTCACCGCCTAAATATGACAGGAGGTGTGACAGCTATGAGTACACACACCGCCTAAGCTGGTTGCTGAAGATATTAATGACTGAGCCATAATAATGCGGAAAACAGCCAAGAAAGTGGGAGGAAATACCAACTCCAGCTCTCTCCTTCACCACTTATTTCCATTCCAGTTATGTCACATGAGCCACCCCTCATAAGGGGCAAATACGACTACTTTGAGTCCTTCCACCTGAAAGCTGTGCGTAGTGCTGGGTCAGGGGCCAAGTTTGTACGACGTCTGAGTACGCAGTGCCTAGTGTAAAGCTGACCTCATCATCATAGAACCATCACAACTTCCCTGGGCAACCTGTTCCAGTGCCTCACCACCCTCACTGTAAAGAATTTCTTTCTAGTATCTAATCTAAATCTCCCCTCTTCCAATTTAAAGCCCTTACCCCTTGTCCTGTCACTACATGACCTGATGCCCGATTGCCTGCTGGGAGGCTACAGCACACTGCAGCATCCGTGGGACAGAAAGGTTGCTTTGGCTTCTCATTTTTAAATTCAGCTGCCAGTGAAGAAAGTTTCTACTGCAGGGACCACACGGTCCTGCTGACAGCAGCACTGTGTGATTTCCCTCCGCTTTGCTCATCCCCAGGCATCTGCTGTTGCCCGTCGCTAGGGAAGGGGCACTAAGCCAGCTGGAGCACTGGGGTTGGCCTCGTACAGGAGCCCATGTGGTTGCATGTGGATGAAATAGGTAAAGGGCACAAAGATTAGTCCTACTTTGTTTATGGCAAAAGCTACTGATTTCTTTGTGTGTTTTCTTTGAGAATTTCCCTGGCTATGACTGGCTGGGTTGGGACAGCCCCAGAGCTGGTGTTGCCTTTTGTCACTGCACCTGCGGTGCCCGCAGTCCCTGCGTGCAGCAGTGTCCCTGTGCTCCTTCCCAAGCTTTGGAGTAGATGCCTTCTGGACAGGGCATAGAGGCTCTCCACACATCCTGACACTGGCTCTTGTGACAGAAACGCCTCACCCCCACAGTTAGTGGAGCCAGTCTTCTCCTGGCAGAGCAGGCCAGCCCGATTCGAAGGCAGGCTGGTGAGCTAGGCTCCAGCTGGTTTTGTCCCTCCTGGCTGGAGCTGTTGTCCAGCACATTGCTGGCTTGTGCCTCTTGTCTTGCCCCTCTGCATGCCTGGGATGAGCTCCCAGGAAAGGAGCAGGGGTGAGGACTCCTGGTGGTGTGTGCCTGGGGAGGGAGGCAGAGTGGTGGCGCTGGGGCAGCACTGCCTGCGACTGGGGACTGGCTCCCAGCTGAGGAAAAGTGATGTTTTTGGAACCGGGGTGATGCAAAACAGCTCTATCCAGTGAAAATACTTGATGGGAACAAACCCACCAGCTGCAGGCACGAAGAGGCATGAGTGTGACCTGGGGAGACACCAGTGGCATGAGGTGCAAGCCGCAGCAGCACAGGGAGGGGAAACGAGACAGGGTTAGAGGAGGAGAGTGAATTTTGGGCTTAGGCTGGTGTCCCCCTGTGGCTGCTCCTTGGATAAATGTGAAGAAGGGTGGTTCAGCAGCCAGGCACAGTAAAGTGAAGGAGCAGGAGCTGCAGGAGAACACTTTGAAGGAAGTTGCCATGGGGCCAAGTGTTTCTTGCAGGCTGAGGCTGGGCTGTGCACCTGTGTCTGGTGACTGTGTTGCTCCACCAGCAGCCACAGCCGCCCAAACGGAGGACAGGAAAAGCTTGCTGGTATGATTTAGCAATGTCCCTGCTCTACCCTTGAGCAGGTGTGTAAATGCCTGCAGGCACAGTCCCATGGACACTTTCAGATGGTTCAAACCTGCCTGACTGCCCAAAGGTAGAGCCCTCCTCTCGGCAGGTGGGGCCTGATCTGGCCCTGCCACCGGCCCCCATGCCTGCCTGGTGCTGGTGGGATTGCAAGGAGAAAGAGCAGAATTAAATTGGGAAGAAAGAAGAAGGTTCGTGATGGGCTGGACCAGCTCCCTGTGGCAGCTCACCCTCTGGCCATGCAGGTAGCTGGGCAGAGAGTGGCTGGCAGGCAAAATGTCTCTTTTTGCTGACAGCGCTGTCTTTACGGTGGGTTTATCCAATGCAGAAGTTATGGGTGACATAAGAGAGACAAAGGGAGCGGTGATTTGGACCCATACATAGCCTCTCTTTGTGAACCACATGGATGAGAATGATTGTGGTTTTTTTCTTTAAAACCTGAAATAGCTGGAAGCTTGCCCTCCTATGTATGTTCCGGTACAGGCTTCAATTACACGGGCACATAACAGTTCCTCAGTAACAGACCAAAGCCACGCTTCATCCTGCAGCCTGCGCACTGCATACCTCACATGTGCCAGTTTGGTATCCCATATGTGCAGTTCTCCCCACTTGCCTTATTTGCAGAACAGAAAGTAGGTGGATTTAACACTGTAGTGAAATTAGATATTAACATGTACCATCCATTTTAGCAACTAAATTGTATAGTGAAGCTAATTCATAGTTACGCGTTTATCTGCATCCAGTAAAATCTGTATCCCTTACCCAGCTGACATTAGCTTTGTCGGTATGGAAAACCCAAATGTAGGCAATACAGCACTTTTAATTTTTATTTGCCAGTGCAATTACCAGTTCTTGAAGGTTGTGGGTCAGCTGGCTGATTTGTGCTTAGTGTAACAATAAGGTCACCCACCAAATAGTCTTCCCCAACTAATTGGGGAGGTGGTCAGTCTCTATAGGCCTCCCTGTTCTGCCAGTCCAATTTAATGTTGTTATTGCCATGGGAATTTCAACTTGCTGCATGGGCAGTCTACTCCATGCTAATTAAAGTTCCCTTCACTGATTGTCACAGCTGTCCATGCTGATTAAACTTCCCATTCATTTAAGTAAGACAGCAGTGACTACATCCATGCCAGAAACCATTCCTTTGAAGTGACAATCTGAATTCGTCAGATTTTATCACACCAGTCTACGCAGGCACTTCAATTGCTGAGAAACTATTAATACAACATCCCTTCCCCCATGCTCAACCTCTCATTGCATTTAATGCAATCTGTCATTTTCTGCCTTAAAATACCCCTCTGTACCCCTGATCCTAGTGCTGTAGGTTATTCTAAATAACCGCACTGATGTCTTAAGCTACAGAGGGTAGAAACACTTGCTCTCTCTGGCTCAGACTGCTGCTGCTGGAGAAGGGAGATCTGTTCATGTCTGGGACGATGCAAATTTTGACTCAACAGCCACCGTTGCTGACACTGAATTTGCAAGCCAATGCATATGGGCTATGCTGCTGGTCACAGCCAGTGCAAGGATTAGTCATGCCTCAGCTTTGAAGTAAGCAAATTGTTCAAGGAAATGGTCTTTACAAGGGCCACTGGGCACAGCCCTCTCTAGCAACAAAACCCATGATGGAAAAGACAGCTTATATTGGATGGTCCAGTCTCTCCTAAGAGAGAGAGTACCTGGCCATGAATTGGCCTGTAGTCTGTGTAGTCTGCTTTAAATATTTGCGAGGAAAGGGATCCTTAAATACTGAACATGTAGAGTCTGCAGCTTGTAACTGCCCTTACTTAAGGGTTACACAAGTCTTGATTCTGTTGATACTTGAGCCTGGTAGAAATGTAGGGTTTTTTTCCCCTTGCTCAGCAGTAATTATAAATACATTATCATCTTCATATTGTCGGTTTTTAAGGCTAAAATGTCAGAAAATTTCAATGATTCTCATTATTCTTTACACTCAGCTTAAACTCTCCTTTTCTTATCTGAATGTCTTTCCAATGTACAATGATATCAGAATAATCTGTCATCTTCTTCACTGACTGCAGCTCTAGACTGTGATCCCAATTGTGGCATTCCCCAAAATACCTTATTTACAAACAGATTTCAGTAACTAGAACCCCTTCCCTGGGGTGTAACTGCCAGCTCTTTCCAGAGCTCATCTATTCTGCTCCTGCTTTAGGCAGGAACTCAAAACTGATGCAAGCACAGAATAATTTTAGCTACTAAGATGTAAATGACATACCTAGTTTATAATTTTAAATAATGTAATTACTGCTTAAAATGAGATTGTTATCATCGGTGTCATGGGGCTGATGAATAGATTTAGTTTTTCCCATGTGTGATGGAAACCCATTATTCCCAAACTAGTTACTGGATGCTTTAAATATTTACCTGTGTCAAAAAAGCTCAATCCAGGTTTCCACAAGTCAGTTTCCATTGCTTTCACACATGAAAGAGAAGAAAAATTATTACTGAAAATAATGGAATTACTAGAGATTACAAAGTTCTGATTCAATTTAGAAAGGTCAATTCATACAATGAATTATCATTAACAATGGGGAGCTAAGGAAATCAGTAAACCTGGAAATCTCTATGCGCACTTTTCAAGCCATATTTAGGAGCCTCGTATCACTGCCTTCAGACCACTAATCTTTTTTTATGATTTGAAATATCCCCCTAGATCTGTTTTGGTCTTGTTCCTCTAAGTTGTATTGATACCAAGGCAAGTATACTCACTTCAGCATACTTTTGCCTGGTTTAGATTGTTTTCCACTGAAAATCTGCAAGTACCTCTCATCTACAGATTTCTATCCCTCAGTCCACCCAAACACGAAGAAGTTGTTTAAATTTGTTTACATTTTGCTTTAAGCCTATCAGGCATGGAAAACTTTTTTTTTTTTAGCCTGCTGAAGAACTTTCCCAAAAAGTGATGCTTTCCTTCACCCCTCACAATCTGTCTCCAGGTTTGTTGAGAGTGGTTTACAAAGACATATATTTCAGTCCCATTGAATCCATACTGCCTTCTGTGCCTGAGTTTCCCTGCTCAGACTGGTAGCTGGTGTGCTCTTGACCATAGCCAGTGGGTGAACCACAATGTAGGTTTGGCAAAAGCCATGGGTTTGCCAGTGTCCTCAAACCTAGTGAGAGGACTGACCTTGTCCTGAGGTTGCCATCCCAGCAAGGAGCTATCAGATTCTCTTTGGGAGGGAGACTTGTTGCTTGAGACAGATGGCTCAGTAAGATGTGTGGTCTCCCTTAGGGCAGGAAGAACTGTGTCTTGTTTCCCCCTTCCCCATTGAGCACTGCTTAGGCACCTTATGAAGAATCTAAAAACTGAGGAAAGCAAAGTGCTGAGAAGTCAGTCATGATACACACAGAAGTTTTGCTGTGATTTTTCTTAGGAGGAGAAGTAGGGTGAAGGAAGGGCAGGCCTTGGTAATGGGGAAGGTAACAGGAGGAATATTGCTAGTTTATCATCCACCTGGGAAGGGTTGTTTGCCAGGATTTTGTACATCCCTCAGCAGAGTCATAAGGAAACAGCAGCAACTGCAGCTAGGGGTGCTGGTTGCAGAGCAGGAGGACCCTATCTATAGAGAAGAGCTGGTGCTCTTTTGTTATCAGCGGCCAATGTGTCTCCTCAATGCTGCCACTGAGAACAACAGCAGATTTCAGTGAAACCAGCTTGTGAATAGATAATCTCAAAAAGTGTGCTTCACCCTCCCAGGGTGAAGGAAAAGCATCCAGTGACTGAAAAAGAAAAAGATTCATATGAAGCTACTTTTCCGCCTGATTAGCTGAAAAAAAGAGCTAATGAGAAAATCTTGAAGAAGACCCGGCACTTCTTGAGTCCTCTGTACAAATGTGCTGCTGTGTGAGTTACACTGGAAGACGTTCTTAAAGCGGTAGGAACTGCACGGCACGTGGAACCAGCTGAGGAGCTGGACAAAGATCTGCCCATCTTTTCTCTTCTTTGTAAGCAGGGATGTGAGCTGAAGGATGCAGAGCAGTGGAATGTGCCTGTCCCATGTATCACAGGTTTGCTTCTGCTGCCAGCTCAGTGCCAGGGACTACCCTCAGAGCACAGACTCCTCTAACTTCTCTGACTGTTTAAGCTCAAAAAAGACAGACAGATGCTTTTCAGAAAGACAAATGCTGAAAAAGGAAAAGACTGGGTTTTTTGTCTGTAGCTGTGCTAAAGTTTTTCTAGATTCACTCTTCTCAATAACTACTTCAACTCAGATGACTGCAGGTTCTCTAGTCTGTCCAAATCCCTATGGGTGAGAGCTGTCCATTGCTTCTTTGAGCCGTCTTCATATGACTTACACCCTTTTGAAATCTTATGTGGTAAGAAAGTCCCTATGTCTTCCTTCTTAATGAAGAAAAGCACTAGATAAGTGCCAAGGATTTTGGGTAGCTGGTTGCAAATATGCCAACTATACAGCTTTCCGAGTAACCTGCATGTAGTCCTAGACATATAACGAAGAAAGCTCCCAATGAAATACATATCTGAAAGGGAAATTATTATTCTTATAAGTAGCAAGGGCTTTTATTTTTCCACTTGGTGATGCCCAGAAAAATCAAGGGTTGATTTAAAAAAAAAATACACCACCACAACTCTTCAGTATAATTCTCTTCAAAAAAATTCTGGGCTAAATGAGTATGTGATTTCAAGTGAGTTAATGGGCATTTTCAAGAGCTTGGAAGAGTTGGGACCTTCTGAAGAATGCGCAGTGAGAAGCTGCACAGGCAACCGGTGTGTCAGGGAGGGTGTTTTCCCAGCACACCCTTTTGCTAACCTGAGCTGAATAAAGGAAGTTCCTCGAGAGCCTGGCCAAACCCACAGAACTGATCACTGTTGTTTGCAGAGCAGCATGTGTACGCTTGGTAGGATCAAGAAAAACAACTCTCCTTTCCAAGAAGGCAAGGATTTGTTCAGAATTTCCCTTTGATCGTTAGCAAAATTGGCTACATCAGAAGCAACGCATGAGAGCTGCCAAAACCTGGGCTGAAAAAAAGATCAGGACTCATTGGGAATATAGCAAGTATGTGTTTGTGGGTTTTTCCCTTCTTGTTCTGTGATGGAGAAAACAGATTCATTCATGGTGGAAAATTTGTGCTTTGTAATCACCTTCGGGGGGACCTTAAGGTGCCTTAAGCAATTAGGTGGGGTCAAACTCTGACTTTGATGTAAGACTCAACACGGTGTTCCCCCACTTCTCTGGCAAAGCTTTGGCTAGCCAGCACATCCTTTGGGCCAGATGTTCGGGCTCTTCCCATTTCAGCCCCGCCAGGAACGCAGGTCTGTCACCACAGGCTGTCCCTGCCCTGTATGTGGTCAGGTAATCAGTGCATTGCCATCACTGGCATGCTTACAGGCGACGTATTTGTTCTGCATAGGCAAATGGTGCCCCCCTGCTTCCCCTCTGGATTTTGTCAAGGGTGAAGGGAGACAGAGGACCACAAAATCTGTGAGATTAGGAAAAATAGAAATGGCTGTGACATCGGAGGGCTAAAAAGATACGAGAAAGACAAACACAGATGGAGACTAGAAGGAAGAGGAGACTGAAACAAGGAGAGGTATAAAAGTGAGGAAACAGAGTCAATCTTAGGAGGAGAAGGAGTGTATACATTTTAAGTATGCTGCATATAGGTTGACTACAAATTGTCATTTTGATGGGGTGATTGCTGGGTAAACTTAATCAACCAGTATTATGCAGAAATTCCTGCTGCATAATAACATCCTTTAATCTCGACACCAGTGACGACTTTGCTCTCTCCTGTTGCAGTACTCCTTCTGTGCTTACCAACTCTCACCAAAGCCCTCAGAGACGCAGGGGCACCCTCAGACTCTGCAGCCTCTCCCTCCCCAGGGGGTTTGGCTGCTTGTGCTTGAGATCAGCTCCACCGCAGCACAGCTCTGTCGCCCTGACCCAGGTTTGGGTGCAAGGGCTGTGTATGAGAAAGGGCTGTGGGGAGGCATCCATGGGGGCTTTCACCCACGCTGCTCAGGGACAGCATGAAAGCGCCTACCCTTGCCTTTGCTCCTTGCTTCCTTGCCTAGTCTTGTACCCTGTTACCCTGATCCTGGCCTTGTCTTGCTGGTCTGGTGTCCTATCTCAGTTGGTCAGACCTGCCTGGGTCTGACTAGGGACTTGCCTGGCAGCCTGGGCTGTCGGCTGGCCCTGGGTACCACCACTGGACATGCTCTACTCTTCTTGTTGGGTGTCTGTGGGTCTGTGGCCCTTGTTGGTGAGGGTCAGTCCTGACTGCCCTGCTGACACCCCAGCTCCTGTCCCTCACCCCACTCTGGCTGCTCCTGGACAAAATCCATCTCTGAGAAACTTTGTTGTCCTGTCAAAGGAGAGTTAGTGTTTATATGTGCACCAGGTGCACTGAGGCCTTAGGAAGTTGTAAGTGGCCTTGCAGAACGCCTGCTGATGGGGCTGCTTGCTGCTGAAGGATGGTGAACTGCTCAGCCAGGGAAGAAGGCAAGTCCAGGTGATGTTTCTACCCTCAGTATTAAAGGGAACCTCTATGGTTGCAATCAGCCTGAAGGCTCCTGGGAACAACAGGAACAGAAGATTTAGCTCAATAGCTGACCTGAGAGGCTGCACAGAGCTGCTTTTTTGTTTCTCGTTTTGACTAACAAATAAGGAAAATTACAAACACTGTGGTAGATGTTGATTCCCACGGCCTGAAACAACAGCTCACCAGTGACTGAGCTGTCTTTTGCCTTTCTCAGACAGGGAGCTGCTAGTTGGCATTCAGTGTGTGAGGCTTGCCCTGGTCCTCCTCCAGGACACACAAAACCGATTTGCAGTACTGCCTGAGGACTAATTTTGGGTTGTTAAAACTATGAAAGAGAGCAGAAAAATCTGCTGCTAGCAGTGTTGCTCACCCAGGTGGACTGGAGAGCTGGCAGCCCTCCGGAAGGCGGCAATGGGGTCTTGGCGCTGGATACCTGCGTGATCCAACAAAGAGGTGAGAGGTTAGATGTCAGCAGGCAAGGAGAGAGAAGCACGGTCATAGGGGATGCGATGGCCCCAAACTGTCCTCCACATGTTTTCAAACCAAATAGAAACTATGGGTTTAAGAAAAAAGAATTTAAAAGCTGAAAGAGGTTGGCAAAAGCAGAATAGTTTAAATGTTAGTAGGTACTGCATGGTGCAGCTATTCACTGGTGCACTGGAAAAACTGGTAGTGGGTCCTGAGGCTCTGATCATGCTCAGGGTCTGGAAACTGAAAACACATCTCTTCTCAGGGTCAGACCTTCATCCTCCAAACTTAAACAGACACAAAGTTCCCCTATTATTTTGCAACTAAAATTGTTATAAAAGACCTTTATAATTGGTTTTAGAAATGTTCTCAAAATAGTATTCTAAGTTTATTCCTGTTTCTTTTTTTTCTTAAAAGTTACGCTATTGTCACACAATAACCAGTGTGATATCTACCCTCACTGCATCCTGCTACGAACATGGTTAGGAGTGAAAAACAGTGCATTACTGTATGACTTAACAGATGTGAGTTGTGGAACTAGCTACAGGGAGGAGTTAGAGAAGGGATTGTAATGCCTTTACCTGTACTGGATCGTAAAACATTCCTGTTACTTGCAGATGTGGAAGACCCCCTGAATGCTTTGAAAATATTGTATTGGTTAGTACATGGGACTTAAACACAAGGTTTTCTAGAATTTTAGCATTACAAATCTAGTAGTTATTATTAATTTAAGACATACCTGTATTCTGTCCTCTTCCTTGTGCAGCCTGAACCTGTCCTAAGTAGACATCAAAATGGAAAAAAATGATTTATACCACATTTGGTTCAGGACTACTGCTACATGGCTTTTCCACTGAGCTGTCTTTTTTTTTTATAGCTGTCAGAGTTAATGGTTCATATATAGAGAGTTCTCATTAATATACTTTCTCACATGTTAAATATATTTTGAGCCTGCTTAAAAAAGGATTGACTTGCTCTGTCTGTCATATAGATCGGCCTCGTTAACATTCCCTTCAGTTATGAGTATTACTTGTCCAAGTCTCTGGTTTGCATTTGGAAGGTTTGTGGTTACTGCTGTGATTTTCTTTCCCTGTAACTTTCCTTCTCTCATTCACGCTAGTTATCTGTGTTTATTTCTATTTCAGTACCATTAAATTGTGCTGGTTGTGTGAGGAAGGTTAAAAAAACTCCAAATCCAAAACAACCCCCCAGATTAGATACTACTCTTTCTGCAGAGAGTGAGTGGATACAGGCAAGCAGGCAGACTGTAAATAATGAGACAATGACAAAAATGATGTGGGAGAATTCATGTGTCTGAAATGTCTTCACCATAGTCAACACAAAAGCCTTTTTTTTTAAGGTGATGGGGTTATTAAATTCCCATTGTTAACAAAACTAAAGGCTCAAAGCATTTGCAGATGAAAACCACATCTTTAATCATGCCTTTCATTTAATTAATTATTCTTAAGAAGCTTGTTAACAAACTTATCCTTTAACAAGCCTTTATTCATTAGTTTTCCCAGAAAGATTAATTCCAAAGCCTGGTGAAATCAGTGGGAAAGTTCTAGCTGACTCCTGTGAACACTGGACAAGGGCCCATGAGATTTTTATCAATAAGATATCATAAATGAGACCATTTTGAATGGTTGTCTCAAAAAACAGGAATTGCTACTCCCTGGGAACTTGATATTGCAAGCTTAGGTGACAGCGCATAGCTTGTGTTTGACCCAAACTCGAACCTTCACAGGCCACAGGAAGCCCTTTGATGGGATTTCTAGGAGGTGCTCTGAGAGACCTTGTAAACTCCAGATGCCAAAGAGATCCTGTTTAAGGAAATAACAGGCTCATCTGCCAAAACTGCTGAGGCTTTTAAACTCTGTAAGCTTGGAGCTCTGACTCCAGATGGACCACAGCTAGCCCAGGCCGAGTCTTCAGGCTGTGGAGGGGAAAGTCTGTCTGTGCTGTATGGGGGTGTGCAGGGCATGCTTTCCACACGGGAGATCAGTATGTGCCAAAGAGGTGGAAGAAAATTACCTCTGAGCCTGAGAGCTTGCCTTGTTTCGGGTTTGCCACAACTGAGCCCGAATGTGTATGTAACACTCTCTATAAGGTCAGTAGAAATGGAGTACAAGAGGATGAGAGAGAGATTAGCTCAGTAGCAGAAGTATTTTATGCCACTTCTTTCATGAATTAACCCTACCCCCCACACCCATGTTGGCAATGTGGATTTCTCTCTATGCTCCTTTTGACTGTTCCTTACTTTGGGGCTGTTCCCTCCTGCTGTACTGCCCAAGGTGTGTTACCACCATCCCTGTGGTAAGCTGGTTTCTGCCATGCCTTCCCTGGCTGGGGCAAACATGGTGGTGGTAGAGGGGGAAAAGGTTGGAATCGCGCTTCCATGGTCTGCAAGGCTTGTTCTTCCTTCAAATCTGAGGTGCCAGTGAGCCTGCGGCATGTGAATGCGTGCTCATTAAAGCACAGCTCTGTGCAAGCTGGAGGCAGAACTAGAAGAATTCTGTAACAAGCCAGGGATGAACAGTCACCAGGTGAATTACAAGAACTGGCTCAGAAATGAAAGCAGTAGAGTAGAAAAATCTTGATTGGGAGCAAGTCCTGTAGCGAGCAGGGAGGCGTGGAAGCAGTAAAGGATGGGGACAGCAGAGATAAACGCAATTTCACGGAATCACGGAATTGTCAGAGTTGGAAGGGACCTCTAGAGATCATCTAGACCAACTCCCCTACTAAAGCAGGAACGCCTAGAGCACATTACTCAGGAACTGCATCCAGGTAGGTCTTGAAAATCTCCAGAGAAAGGGACTCCACGACCTCCCCGGGCAGCCTGTTCCAGGGCTCTGTCACCCTCACCCTAAAGAAGTTTTTCCTCATATTTGAGTGGAACTTCCTGTGTTCCAGCTTGAGCCCATTGCCCCTTGTCCTATTGCTGGAAATCACTGAAAAGAGTCCGGCTCCAACATCCTTCAACTCACCCTTTAGATACTTATAAACACAAATAAGGTCTCCCCTCAGCCTTCGCTTGTCCAGGCTAAAGAGTCCTAGCTCCTTGAGCCTTTCCTCGTAAGGGAGGTGCTCTAATCCCTTAATCATCTTCATTGCCCTACGCTGGACTCTCTCCAGTAGTTCCCTGTCCCTCTTGAACTGGATGCCCAGAACTGGGTGCAGTATTCCAGTTGTGGCCTCACCAGTGCAGAGTAGAGGGGGAGAATGACCTCCCTCGACCTGCTGGCCACACTCTTTCCAATGCAGCCCAGGGTTCCATTGGCCCTCTTGGCAATAAGGGCACATTGCTGGCACATGGAAAGTGTGCTATCTACCAGGATTCCCAGATCCTTCTCCTCAGTAGTGCTTCCCAGAAGATCCATCCCTAACCTGCATTGGTGCCTGGGGTTCTTCCTCCCCAGGTGCAGGACCCTACATTTGTCCTTGTTGAACCTCATTAGGAGAGAATGAGAATTTGAAGTGGACCTTACAAATGGTGGGAACTGATTTGAGAACGCAAGCAGCTACTCTATGCACAAAACATGCCTGGCCTTCTGTAACTCAGTCAGCGCCTTTGATGGGTTAAGTAGTCAGAGTGCACTTGGGGGGAAAGGCAGCATCGAAAAATAAATGCCAGCTGTTCTCCCTAGCACCAGAATGGAGCCCTTACCCAGTGCTTCCTGAAGGTATGAACCCTGGTGGCCTGGCTACTGGAGAAGAGCTTTCAATGCTTTCTCTAGCACTTACACTACTGTTGTGTCCCCAGATTCTATTTTTTTTTTTCCTTTTTACTACTAGAGTAAGTTGCAGCTGGGGATGGAAGTGTACAGTGGTAGGCAGTGCCCAGCTTAGAGTTCCCATCTGAAAAGAGCCACAACCTTTGAACTGAGCTGGGGACAGAGTGCAGGGCAGCGCCGTGCCTGAGGATGCCCAGGCACTTGCTGCCTTAGGCTTGGATGCCAGTTCAGTGCCTCAGCGTGGCGCTGGGGATTGTGACATGGCTTATGGCTGCGGTGTTCACAGAGGTACTGGATTTATTCCCAATCCTCACCTAGGGCCCAAGCAGTTGTGTGAGAGAGGATTGCTTGAAGAGCTGGGATAGGAGAGGGCAAGTGAATTTGTGGCCCTTGGAGTGTACTTGGTTGACTGCTGCTGGAAAGAAGCAGAAGCCACGGTTGTACCAGAGCGTGACTGAACTTAAAGTTGCGCCCAGACCAGGAGAGAGTTTGCATCCTCTTTCAAAGCCTGCTGCCATTGCTGCTTCCCCCTTGGGATCGTCCTTTACCGCACACTGCACTGGTGAAGTGCTGCACTTGCTAGTAGAGCGGATGAGAATAAGCTGTCAAATGTCATGCTCATTGCGTCAGTGGTTTTTCATTTAGCGGTTTTGCCAGATCAAGTGTTTAAAGCAGGAGTCTTGCAATGGTGATATTTTCCCTGTTTCTGTGTGTTTGATGAACAGACAATAAAGGGCAAAGAACAAGAGTTAGGATGGAGGAGTTTTGCTCCTCCTCTAATACTCTAATCTTCTTTTCTTTTGCCCCTGTGAACTTCTGCCAGAACCAGTGGCTAGAAACACCAGAGCTAAGAGCAGCCACAGCCAGGCTCATTCTGACTGCTCTATTTCAAGGCTATTTATTTTTGAAGCATCGTTTGCAGGCAAACTACCAATGCCCTTTGAGACATAGATCTGTGAGCCAAGATGGACAGGAGAACATTTGATTCTGTCTGGTCAGGCCAAACTCTGGATAAGGCCAACGGCACCATCAGAAACTCTGGCCTAAATAATGAGTCCTAAAGGCTCCTCAAATGGTGAAAACTGATAAACTGCTTTGTATGTGGTCATTGTTTCAAAACTATATTCTTTCTGTATTTTTTATTTTTATCCAGTGCTTCTCTTTTAAAATCAAGAAGAGATCAGGAGAATTCAGGAAGTCAGATACCGAGTTCAAACATACTAGACATAGTCCTAGAAATGAAGTCTGAGAAATCAGAAGTAGGTCTCCACCCCTCCTGCAGCTAACAGTAACCTGTCCCTAAGTCCGATCACGTGAATCTTTTGGGAATTAATTTATGTTTAGAACTTCAGTAAAGAAAATTTTGAAGAAATATGGATCCAAATTGCAATGAAGTGACCATTGAAAGACTTGAAAAAGGGAGTGCTTTTTTTTTTTTCTTTTTTTTTGGACTAAAGGTTTGGTCTTACAAAAGACAAATACAACCTTCCCACTGATGTCAGTGTTCCCAGAACTTTACCCTCAATAAGTGTCTCTCACGGACTGGGAAACCTCAAATAGGGTTTCCTAATTGCTAGTAAAGACAATAATGGCCTCTTCTGTGCTCAGCTTGCAGGAATAGGAAATAGAAAAGAGAGCAACAAACAGCACCAGGTTTACAGGCACATTAGGTACTGAATGATGCAGATTCTCACTGAATTTAAACCCCTTTGAATTGTGTTGACAATTCTGTAAATCCTTCCATACACATACCTGTGCATTTGACTCTGTGTGATTAACCCCTCAGGCCCCTGCCCTTATTCTGGGCTCCTGGCTAAATTTGACTTAATGATGCTTTCCCTCAAGACCTGAATTACCCCAAAGGCACCTGCCCTGCCATGTGCTTTGCTCTGAATTCCTCAGCAGCAGCGAGGATGGCTGCAGTTATGTATGTGAGAGCAAAGCTGAGCTCAAGGCACTCAGAAATAGCGTCAGAGCATAAAACATAATGATGGCCCAGCTCCCTTTTCACTCAAAAGCAATCGTATCCCCATGCTCAGAAACTTGCAAACAGTTGAAAATACTCTCCTTTACTTGACTGCTCAGCTGAGCAATTACATATTGTATGGGAAAATGCCTCTAAATACTTGCATTGCAGGCTGTGGGCTGGAACGGTAGCTGGCTTCTGGATTGAGATGCTGAACTCTAAGCAGCTGCCACTCTGCTGTCAATAACATGAGTGGCATGCCAGGAATAATATCACATTTATGCCAGGCTCAGAACCACAACCCAAGGTTTTCGAAAGAGCATTGGTTTAGCGTAAATTAACATTTCTGAGCTCTCAGCCCTAAATTTAGATGCCTATGCAGCCTTCTGCACCATGTATCTTACAACTAATCAAGTCTGCCTTTGAGAGAGTAAGACAGAACTAAGCAGTAGAAAAATACAATTCAAGCAGCACAAACTTTGTGTCAAGTGTCGCAAAACCCAGCACTTGTCGAAGATGAAATGTGCAGATATTCATTAGAAAAGCTTCCCCAGAGCTGTGGGTGATCAGCATCTTTGACATTCAGGCCAAGTGTCTGTTTTTCAGTTTAAATCCAGACTTGGATTCAGTGATTGAATTTGCTGAGGCTTGAAAGGTTATTGAATCATTGCTGCCTTAAAATACTCTCTACTGCATGCCTTGCAGCACATACTTCTTCACCATACTTACTTGATGCTGCAGCTATCACAGATGAGTATGCTGGGTGGACACTGCTAGAACCTAAAAAGAAGACATTTTAATTTTCAGCTACTGAAACCAAACAACCCTGTGTTAATGAATAAGAATTAATGAATAACAAAAGATTAAGGAAAACCAGGTGTGCAAAAGTCATATAAGAATTCCTTCACAATGTTTTCACCTTTAAAATCCAAAAGCTGTTACAAAAAATATATTACTACTTTTATTTACTGCAAGTTATCACAAAATTAATTCTAAAATGGGTCTTGACCTATTTGTTAAATTCTCAGTCCAGACACATGAATCAAAGAACTATTTGTTTGCTCCTATACCTGAAAATCATAAAAGTGTTTGGGAATGGAGAGCTTACTCCCACCTGATTCAGTTTATATATCAGTATATTATATGTTAGGCCATAAATTTACTGCAAATGAACTCTCATCTTGGAGAATCTATGCACATTTGTGTTTATGTGAGGCACACTAATTCTGTATGTATCTCAAAGGCACAGCTCTAACTCCAGCCCATCTGCTGGAATTAATTTTTTTAACCAATCCTAATATTTCTACATTGAGTTACTGAATTCATGATCTACTAAGTCATGGTATATTCAGCTGTATGCCTTATTCCTTAAATTTTAGAAAAGCTGTAGGTCTGGAGGAAAGCAATTCCAACATCCATGCTACTGACCTATATCTCTGACCCTATGCAGTCCGGGTCGAGTCTGGGCTGCAGCTGCAACTGTTGTGGTTCTGGTTGTTGCAGGTGTTGGGGTTGGCTTTGGTGTTGTGGTGGAAGGGTCCGTTGTGGTGGTCGTTGGTGTTGGGGTTGTGGTGGCCATTTGTGTAGCTGGTGTCGGCGCTGGGGACATCTGATAGTCTTTGTGGACTGTGTCCCCTGTAGGAACATTGACATGATCACTGCAGCTGGAGGTGTGACACACATTGAAGCATCATTAACAGCGCTCACTGTTTAAGGTGATCCAGACACCAGTGTTCTCCACAGGATGTCCACAAGCATCCTCATCTGTGGAGCCATTAGTGCCCTTGTTGCTGTGTGGATGTGGAGCACGTGCCTGTGTGACACAGTGTTGCTGTACTCTCCAGAGGGTGTGAGCAACAGCCTGTTGTAGCCTTAGTGTTTGGTCTGTACTTTCTCTTCTTTGAGTAGGAACACCTATCAACCTGACAGATATCTCAGGCCTGCGAAATGTTTCAACCAGCCAGCTGCGGTTTCCAGTTTGCTACCATCTTTTCTCAGTGTAATTAAGCAGTTTTCCATATAAATGGAAATCAACTGACATCTGGAGATAAAAGATGGCCATTCTGAGTCACAGACCAGAACAAAATATGCATTTCTCAGCACAGCACCGAAATGCTTTTGACAGAAAGACAACGTTCAGGTAACGGTGGTCTGGGTGTTGGGTCAGAGCCAGAACAGGGAGCGTTAGGGCTTTGGCAGAGGGGAGGCGGGGAGAGCACCACCTGGGAAGTGCTGGTTCCATCTAAATTTGACTCATCTCGCAGTTGCTACTACTTTTAAAATGTATCATCTGTTCTGAGAACAGTGACAATTCTAGTTGCAAAATTTGCATCCTAAATATCCTCATACAAAATTGTTAACATGCTTACAGATCTTTCAAGTCAACATCTTGAAAAAGAGCCTTCACTGTTTTCTTCTCCATCTATCTACAAAAAACTGCCCTAAAACATATTCTGTGTTCACCTCTGTCTTGTTCCTTTCCTCCTGGCCCATACCCCTGAGGATGGCCTGACACGCTGTCTGCGCTGACAGGGAATGGTGTGCAGACTATTCATTGCTGCACAGCACAAGCTTTTATTTTGTTGCTGGACGTTCTCCTTTTGGAAAGCAACATCATGAAACTGTCTGGTGGATTAATTACCACCTAATGGTAGCCAGTGAAAAACTCAGATCTCAGACAGTTTTAATGGGATAATGCTGAAAGAGAGCTCAGAGGAAAAACAAAACAACTCAGCTGAAAAAATCAGCATGAA
The DNA here is from genome assembly GCA_028565335.1 of Limnodromus scolopaceus. NCBI lineage: Eukaryota > Metazoa > Chordata > Aves > Charadriiformes > Scolopacidae > Limnodromus > Limnodromus scolopaceus. The sequence goes on from JAOXNO010000024.1 coordinate 35,947,716, forward strand.
TGGCTCTCTTTGGGCTGAAAGGTGCCCTGCTCCATGTTGCTGTGCTAAAAGAAAGAAGGCAGAGGGCACAGTGAGTCTTCCCCTGCCATCTGGTGCTGTTGGAGTGGGGAGCAGGCACATCAGGCAGATTTGTACCCCAGGCTGCGAGGAGCAAGGAAGCTGGGAGCTAATGGTATTAGCAGTAAAACCCAAGGAAGCAGCATAGTAAGAGCAGAGAAAAGATGTTGCCTTGGTGCATGTTGGCTGGGTTTCTGGTGGAGCCTTTCTTCAAAGGGTTTGCAGGGCACATGCCCTGCATAGGAAATTGCCAAGAGCCGTAATGCAGGCTTCTGAAGTTCATGGCACCTAAACTCACCCAAAGTGGAGGCAGAAATTAAACTGAGAGGGTGCCCTCTCTCCTCTGAATTGGCACCCTTCAAGCACGATTGCAGGTGTTCGTGTAATGGGGTTGGTTCAGTGGGAAAGAGGCTGTAGAGAGGAGGCTGGATGCAGGGTAAAGCTGTGTGTTTTACCAGAGTGCTTCCTATAAGTATCTGCAGGCAGTTTAGACTGGGATACTGTAAAAGCACACCAAGATCCCCAATCCATACCTTGTTCCGATGCTTTTTCTGTTGTGTTAGCAGTGTCTGCACTCTTCGTAGCTTTTAAGTCTTGCTCTGGCTTTTTAGGCTCTGAAGCAAAATTAAGCACATTAGGAAATGCTGTTCTGGAAGAAAAGAATTTTAAGACTCCTATTTAGAGATTATCAGTCCCCAAAGGAAGGCATCCCATCACCTGGCATTAGGTAGGTCAGTCAGTCTAATCAGAGCTTTCTCACCAGGTAAGAAAAAGTGATGGCTGGGTGCCTATAGAAAGTAGCTACCTCATATTTTTGGTGCCAAATTTAGACATTTTTACTGCGCAAAAGCTCCTGCCAATGTCAATAGAATTTCTGAAGTGAGCAATAAATATAGGGTTTTACCACTAATAAACCAATACTCATAAGATTAATGCCTCATGTTGTAGATTTTTCCTCTGAGTAGCAGTGTGTCCTGAGAATCAGGGTCACGATGTGTAGGGTGTTTGGGGAGTACCAGCTCACATACAATATTTCAATCTCTAATTCACTTTCAGATGTAGCTCTTTCTTGCCTGACATTGTCAGATCATCATGAAGCCAAATCATGAATGCCATGGACTGGCTTTGAAGGAAAAGGGAAATTTTTCTGGTCCTTTTTTTTTCATCTGAGACCCAAAGTCATCAAAGCACCTGGAACATTTATTACGGTTTATTTACTGCCTCCCTGCAAAAGAATGTGATTCTGCTTTTATGTCTGATTGAGTACTGAAGGATTTTGATCTTCCATATTTTTCTCTTCTCTAGCTATTTTGGCAACATTTGAGAAATTACTCCAGGGTTAATGGTTTCCTAAAGAATTGTAGTATTTTTTAAAACAACAGCTTGTGATTTTTTTTAACCAGCTGTGAATAGTTACAATTTTGGGAAGGTTTTTCTTGCTGCATCCAGCATTTGGGCAGCACTGTAACCACCAGCAGCATTTAAAGAAATGTCAGGCACTATGAATCTCCAGCGTTCCTGTAGGAAATGAACCAAAATTGCATCTCTGGCAGCTGATCTGGTGTGAAGCAGGATTTTTCACTAATTTGCTGCAAGTGAGTTTAATCCTTAAAGGACTGTCTTTACCTCCTATAGGTAATGGGTTTATGTATCCAAGTGTGCAATGTGATCTCTATAATTTAAATCAGAAGAAAGAGGTAGCTTTTTTAAAATTAAGAAAGAAGTAGGAAATCATCTATTACAAGATGGCTCCCGGACCATATTACAGGAATTTTTATCTTAAGAACAAGCCTTTTCTAGCAGAGTACAGCTGAGATTGCTGGACTGAGGCGGCAGGGCTAAGGAGGGCTGATGGGGCCAAGCAGGGCTCATAGAAGATGGATTGTGACCATCAGATCTCTTTGCTACCTGTAGGATAGGGCTGGGGAAAGCAAGGCACTGGCGTCGTCCAGCACTGAGTTTGGTGTAACAGTTATTATTTGTTCCTTTCACTATCCCGGGTTTTCTCTGCGTGAATCCACAGTCTTTGTTGCTAGGATCCTAATGTTTTCATTCACACAGTTTAATTCAAGAACAAAGTGAAGGAAACTGCTTGCGTCTTTGGTTTGCTGCAGGAACAGTCTCCTGGTAGTTTGCGTATTTGAGACACTTGATGATGCTCCCCATTCCTATACTGATTCCCACATAATGTGGGTTTTAGCACTGGTGGAAGAAATTGTCACTTGCAGCTTGCTGAGTTCTACCCTGGCTGTGATTGTCCCTGGTCTGGTGTGAGACATTTGGGCTGATAATTCACATATGGGTATATTTGGGATTGATGAGATGTGGTATTAGTGATTGTTTCCCAGAAAAAGCCAAAATTTCTAAGGTACTGTCTCTCTTCTAGCAGTGCATATTTGGGTCAGTAATTTCTACATACCTAGTGAAGACACATACAAATCTGTACCTGTTTGATTGTAAATGCAAAGGTATTGGAAACTAAAGGCATGGCTTTGAGTGATGCATATTTTGTCTGAACAGCTGCAGCATTCAGATGAAAATGAGCTCATGTGCAAGTAAAAGCCTAAAGGTGAGGAAAGTGCTCTACTTTGCTTCCATGGACCAAACAATAATGGGCAGGAAAAGAGCAGAACTTCACGTAACCTCTGTGTGGCTTTGGATTGATGCAGCCCCACTGACAGGCATTTGAGTTCATGGAAAACATATAGCACGTTTCGTTATACCACATCTCTCAGACGATAAGCTCAGGAAGGCTCAGGCTCAGGAAACAGCAAAAAAGCCATGTACGGTAAGTGTGTACCAGTATAACATGTTCATTTTGGTTTAGTTCACACTCTCAAGGAAGAGTCTGAACATTACAAAATTGTTACCGGAGGCACAAACAAGTATCATTTCAAGTGATGGAGGCACTTCACGTACACTTGAATATCAGCTACCACCTGGTAAGACTTGATCTAAGACCTCTGAAAACAACTAAATTATTTAAACTGAGTTGAGTCATACAGAGTAGGATGCTGACTAAAATGGTTATAAATTTGTTCCTTATCTTATCATCCTTAGCTAAAGGATTGCATTGCCATCTGTGTCATAAGTATTATTTTATTATTATATTCTCAACACTGACTATCCCAAAAGATAACATTAATAGCATTAGGAAAAAGTCAACACGTAAAACCTCAGTACAACATCATACTCGCTGACAGATTTAAAGAAAGGGGGAAAATACTTCTGGGAACAGAATTCTGTGAAACATGGTATGACCAAAAAATAGAAATTGTCTGGGATAATTTCCATGTGCTTAACATAAAAAAAAAATATCATGAGGGATTTGGATGAGATACTAAAAGAGGCATTAACTTCTGACTCTGAATAATCGTATCTTTGTATTACACAACAGAGAAGCTGCAACAGATAGTTGTGAATGGATGTAAGGGAAAGTCAGTCATAATTACTTGCCTGATTTAACAGCTGTGCTTTTTGAAGAAGAATATTCAAGAGTTGAAGGATATGTCACACCTTTTCTTGGCTTGCCCTCTACAAAAAAATAATTGGACAGCATCACAAAATATTCTAAATTTTCTTACAACAAAACTCCCATCTAAAAAAACATGTTCAGAAACAGTCCCTGCTTCTCTACTGCCCAACTAATTTTCTTGAAGATTTCTTCCGTCTGATGGCAGAATCTCAAAACCATGCCACTGAAAATACCAATGCGTAAATCCACCATCTTAAAAAAAAAAAAAATAGAAAGCATGAAACCACAGTCTTGGGAAGGATTTGAAGAGGTCAGTTGGTCCATTCCTTTGCTCTCAAATGGTCTTAAGCATAAGGGGACCATTCCTGAAGGACATCTATATAACCTGTCCTTAAATCCACAGCCACTTTAGGCAGCCTTTTCCAGTGCCTGACTACGCAGCTGAGTTAGAAGGCACATTTGATGTGGGATTCATTTTGTCATGGACACAGCATTCTTCTCTGACCTCATTTTTGCAACATGCCATTTCTGGCAACAGTCTTTTGCAGTAATAACAGTGAGAGAAGGCTGTGCTTGTGTGTGGGAACATATAGTACCTATATTTAGATCTAAATTGAGGGCCCTGTCTTAAAACAATGAGGTACGTTTCCCAGTTAAACTTTAAGCCACAAATCTTTTTAGTGCCGCACCAGATGCCATCTGTATCAGTACATATGGCCATGCAACTCCATCTCTTGAGGCAGTTTTTGTATTCCCAAGGCACATCTATATCACTGGAAGAAAAGCATTGCACAGAAGACCCTTGTAGGGAAGACTGCTCTGGCCTCTAGGAGCTGGAAGAAACTTTTCTGTACAAGCTTGGACATAGTGGATGTAGGGCTTCTAGACCCCCCCATTGACTCTCTCTGCAAGATGCTGTGCTTTGTCACATGTTTGGACCACCTCAGGTGAGACCTAACTTCCACCTCCTGCAAACATAACTCATGATGGTGATGGTAGGTTTGCTTTCCTTTATTCCCATGGTGGATTCTTTTAGAAGTTATACATGGCACCGTGAGCTTGCCAGTTGTCATCCTGAGTGTTTAATCCAGAGACCAACAGCACACAACAGAATTAGCTGCTACAGACTGAGCCATGCCTGAGAACTGGGGGTTATTTTGCATGTGGTGGCACACAAAGAAGGGTACATGTGAGATGAATGTCCTCTATGCGCAGGGATGGCCGTGGAGCTGGAGAGGCATTGTCCTTTCTCCCTTTTCATGTCTCTAGCTCCTTTGTTTTACTCCTCATCTGAAATTTCAGATGTCATTAAAAAATCCTGCATGAAGAAGTTAGTTTGAGTTACTTATGAGGCAATGATGTAAGGAACTATTTCATTTCTCTCTCACAGTGGTATAAATGCAGAGCAGCTCCACTGAAGTCAACACAAATCTGCCAAAGACCAGAATGGGCAAGTTAGCATGCAAGGACAAGCTGGAAAAAGCTTCCTCCTTGCCCTCGGGTCCTTCACAGAAGCTGGCCTAAGAGAAGGGTGGCAGGTCTTCCCTTCCACTTCTCCCCAAAGCTAAACCAGGATCAGGACCCAAGCTGAACTAGCGAGCTCTTCTGCCAATTTGGTAGAAAGACGGAAAAGTTATAGGATTGCAGATGATTTCTAAATGCATTTCTTTACTGCCAACAGAGGCAGAGTTGTCAGGTATGAGTGGTTGGTACACAGATGCAACAATAGCATAATCATCTGATCTTAATTTAGAATCTTTCTGTGCTACTATGATTTTTTAATGCAAACGTGAAGCCCATTGCTGTGCAAATAAACTAGCTGGCATGGGGAGGCTGGCTGCTCCCAGGCGCTGGGGTCTTTGATCAACAGCAACGTGCATCCCATATGTGATCAAGAGGTGGGTCTGAGGCCTGACCTGAATGTGGCCCAGGACATATTACCTGCCCTCTGGAGCAATGGTAATAAGTCTTTTCCACTCCCTGGAAAAAGTTACGTCTGGGCTGGAGTTTGCTTAATGTACTTAGAAATGGTTTTACATACGGGCTGAAAACCTCAGCTTCTGGCCATTGAAGTACTACCTATGGGGTGGTGGCTGCTCACCCTTTCACACTTATTTGCGACTAGCAAACCCAGAGGTTTAGGACTCTATTTTCTTAACCCACTAGCTGCAAAACTCTCATTAAACTGAATGGAGTCATTCAACTGAGTGCCAAGGCATTTCAGTGCTTGAAAGTGAATACCAGGGCATTTGCATACCTCCTGGTGTGCTGGCTGCTTCAGTCCCAGAGGACAGACCTCCGTCCCTCTCTGCCCCTAAATCACACCACTTCATTGCCTGAGTCCCCCGAGGATTCCTCTTCTGTGCTCTTTTGTGTGGATGCTCATTCACAATTTAAACATCACAAACTGTTGGTGACAATATCCTAAGTAGCAATAAACTGTTGGCACATTTCCAGGGTGCAGCATCGCATACAGGTCTAGTCTGCTGAAAGGGAATCCAGCTGGAGAATAGGCACTCCGTTCAAGCTCTAAAGCTGCCCTGAAATTAATGCCTTAGGTGACTTTGTATTTTTTTGAAGGATGGTCTATGCATCTCTGTCTTTTTATGACTCATAACTGTAAAAAAAACCCCACAAACCCCAATGCAACTGTTTTTGAGACTGACTTCTGTCTGCATTCAGCCACAGGCTGCTGAGATGAATAGCACAGCCTTCCTGGGGTTTTAGTCTTCTAAATTTCTCTCTAAAATTCTAAATTTTCCATATTTTCAGCAGTTATAGTGAGAATTTTCTTCCTATTTATATATGAAATATGATATGATAATGTATGATGTAACATGTATGTTAGATTTATGCTTGAACTCACTTATAAATTAAGTAGTTTCAGTGATATCAATGACAGCACTCAGCATGAGCAAAATTAAATGCAAAAGGGACAAATCTCATCATGCCTACACATACCCGGAATTTTCATCATCTCCTCTTACATGTACTTGCAACTTTCTCCTGTGTCTTCTTTTATAGTGTCTCATTAATTAAGAATAAAGATTCACTGCTATAAATCAAAAATTCCTACAGTTCTATGGGGTAACAACTGAGCAGCTGCTGAGGTAAAAAAGAAATCTTATTTCCCATTTATGTACCAGAATTACAGTGTGCTGTTTGTTGAAGAAAAAACAGCAACAAGTACAAGTAGCAATTCAGCTATTCCGGGAAATTCCTACTCATCCAAAATAAATCCTCCTCATAATGTGGTGTACCCATGGCAGAATGCTGTAAAAAGTGCATCCAAATGTATTAATGCAAACTCAGATGACAGTTAGTTTTGGTCAGTTTCTGAGACCTCCTTTGCTGTCCACAAATTTTCACATGAAAAGAACAGTTCTTTATTTTTAGTGGCTGTTCAGTTGCTTGAGCTGTTGAATTTTCCAGGGAAGATCTGGCTAACTAACATCAATTGGTTATGCCTATCCTAAATCTTCAAAAGTGTGGACCAGCGAGAAATGACTCACTGTATGGACACAGCAAGATAGAAATTGCACGTAAAGCAATGTAAATTAGACCCTCCTTTCACATGGGTAGAATGAGTGCAAGTAGGTTTGATATAATCTGAAGATCTCGTAAAGGGGATTTAATTTACCAAAAAAAAAATCTGTGAATTTTGTCGGTGAAGGTAAGTGAGTTACTGTACATACTATGGGGAGAAAAAAGAATGAGCATTAAATTAAGACAGATTTCCCTGCACTGAGTAGGTATCAAAACTGTTTGTCTAACAGAGGTGGGGAGAATTCATAGCATACTAGTGAGCAGCACGTGCAACATGAATACCTACCAGTCAGTACCGAGGCATGGATTTTTACACATCAACAGAAGGAATTAAGATGCCCTTAAAGTCCACCCAGACTGCTTGTCACCTCCCACAGTGGGCTCAGACCCACACTGGGCTCAGACCCACACTGGGCTGAACCAAAGATGTTGCTGGCGGGGTGTATGTCTCTGCAGGCTACATAGGATGCCCAGAATAAAAACCTGTCTTAAGTGCGTTATTTGCGCTAAGGCTAAGTGGGGTGAGACTGCAGTGACTAAGCAGGTCTTTAAAATGGAAAGGCTGGTTCCTCCTCTGCCCTTTGCTGCCCGGGCAGCAGGGAGCAGCCGGTGAGGGCAGGTGTCTCCGGCGCTCCACCATGGTACCTGACACGAGGAAGGACTCCCTCCAGCGCGGCAGTGACAGGGACCGGACCCCGTTGGAGAAGCTCCCACGGTAACCTGAGTGGCCTGCGACTTTCTGGACGAGGATCTTCCCACCTGTGTTGTCGATTATACCACTGCAAGGGGAAAACATGGTGTCTGAAGGTGGAAATTGCCCCAGAAAACTTAAAAACTGTTCAACAATGTGAGAGGTATGAAACGTTCACTTTTACCTTTAAACCAGGGGCTGTGGTGGAACTCTGATGCTACTACTGAGTCTGCTGCTAAGAAATATTTGTGCTTTTTCCACATAGAGAAGAGCAGTTTGTTACAAAGTGCTGTCAGGATCTGTTTGCTCTTCCCACTGATCTACTGGTCCTGTGTTTAAGGTTGACCTAGTTGCACACAAGAACAAGCCTCTGCCTTTGTTAAAATTCCTGCAAGCTTGATTGAATGACTGAGGATATAGGGAGAGGTATTCAGAGGAGTTTTTGGGCCAACTGTGTGACAGAAATACAAATTTGAGGCAAATCCCTCACTTGCTTGACTTTTTCTTCTGAAAAAAAATTAATGTTTGAGTTCCGGTATGTGTTATCTGGTTCTGACCTCAGCCTGGAGAAAACTGAACACAGTATTGCTGGAAGCTGTAGAAAACCTGGCAGGCTTGGTGTGCGGTGTTTGACATACGACGTAACATGTGTCTCAAAGACAAACAGAAAACATTTAGCATAGGCAACCTGCTGTGGCATCATCAGGAAAGCAGGCAAACCAAGAAGTGACTGTGGCTCTAGAGGCATTTGAGCATCTCAGTGCTTTGTACCTCCCCTTTGGGACAAGCTCTGCAGGCAGAGACAAACGATTTCCGTTGTGCACTAGCATTTGCAGGAAGACTTTGCCGTTGGAAAGCCAGTCACCTGGCAGGCAGCTCCCCAGCAGGGGCTGAGCAGATAGAGCCACAGCCAGGAGATGGCAGCCCCTGTGCACACAGGCACATCAGCCGGTGTGCTGGGCAGCGCAGAGGAGAGGTGCAAAGTCCCCAAAGCCTTAACTATTCAACTTCATAAAAGGTCCCAGCTATTTCACAGAACTGGAAGCAATGCAATAGCTCAAATAGCTCCGAACAAAGTCAAGTTGCCAATCAAGCTTTATAAGTTCTTACTGCATTTTCAGCTCAGTGCATCCTGCCTTTGTATCCTGCCTACAGTTGTGGTGTGTTTTGGTTGTGAAGTTATTCTCCATTAAGATTTTATGCACATTTTTGCATGGCTAATAAAGCTTAGCAAAATCTGTGCTATAAAATTTGTATTATAGATTTCCTTGTCCTATGGCCTTTTCTGTGGCAGGAAAGCACATTACTCAGCCTCTGATGTCAAGGACAGTTAAATTCAAATCTGGAGAACCAAAACCAATCCCAGAAGTGAGTTATATGTATTCATCACTGATGATATGCCTATTTTTTTCTGAAGCTTTATTAGTAGCAGCAGCTCCATCCCTATCTTCCGCTTGAATAATAACAGTACAATAGTAATTTGCTATGCATGAATGAGAGATCTGCAAATCTCAAGACACTTCTCCTAAAGTTGAGAAATATCTTCAAACACGACCAATTTCAATAGGAATGCAGGATTGACAGCACTTTGCAAGATTGGATCCATAGCATCACACATGGTCTGTTTTGCAGGTTTGCTATTAGAACAGCAGCCTGCAATCAAATCTACAAACAGTAGAAACTTTAAAGGGTCTGAACAGCTGAGAGCTCTTTACACTGAAATGACAGGTTTGTCTGAGTTCTTTGATCATTTAAACTCACTCACCTGTGAATTGCAGCATTGCACACACTGGAAAAGGATGCATAAATGTCTGTGCCGTAAACACGATATTTTACATCTTGACATCCAGGAGGGCATTTTGCAATGAATTCTGGATTGATTATCTTCCCTGCCTTGACATCGCAGTCGATCTGGGGTACATCTGTGAGTGTAAAGTCTTGGTAAAGTCAGATTGAATCTTTTCATAGCTGAGTGATCTTGTCATGAAACAATAAGTAACTGAGTGACAGGGATGCCCTCCTCTTACGCCTTTATATCAATGGTTTTGGGTTACAAGACATGTCTATGTGTTCTGCATCTGCAATATAACACAAAATAACCCCTATACTGAGGCATGTGGCTGTAACTAATGATGGACTAAAGAAGCCTGGGGGTATTTCTGACCTTCAGTCTCTGCTTCTCTGAAGGAAATATCTGTTATGGCACTTTGCTGGCAAGAGAAATAAATGTAGTGATCCAGGCTGTGACTAACATGTGGGAAGGAGAGGGTGGGAGAAGATGGGGCTTTGAGTCGGGACCAGGAGGGACTGTGCACACATGAGGCAGGGTGCTTCCCAAGCATCCCACTGTGCTCATGTAACTCTGTGCCATCTATAATGCCAGGCTGCAGCAACAGCCCATCATCTTGTTCTTAATTTTTAAAACTCTTTGCTGGGTACAATTTAGTTTGAGCAAGGGGTGTAAGTGTGAGTTCACAACCTCACAGCGGCTTGTTTGTCAACTAAATGAGCAAAATAATCTGTGGCCAGAAATGCTTTTGCAGCAATGTAGCTGGAAGTTATACATCCTAGTGCAAAGGACATGCGCCACTTGTCTCATGCTAATCAGCTACATGTGTTTTGTGTTCCAGCAGGTCCACGTCACATATTTATGTCTCTCTCTCTCTCTGTGAAAACCTTAGTGCTTGCTTAGATCCTTGTGTGGTACCTAATGTTCTACGAAGACACAATTTGGTAGTGAAGTACACAATTTCCCCTTGAAAGGTGTTCAGTAGCACACACTTCACTTAGTGATTTGATTGCAGTAAAAGAATCTGTTAGTTAATGTATGCCCCCATTGACTCTGCAGACAATTTTGAAGAGTTACCAGAATACAACCTCCCTTTGCACTTTTTTTATGCATCAGACATGCCTGCTGTAAAGCAGCCAAGAATACTACTGGGACCACTTACAGAGCTTAGCTTTTTTCGTCTTCTTTGTGGCTTCCTTAGCTGCATATGTACATATAAGAAAGACACCTAAAACAAAGAAAACATAGTATCAGGAAAAGCGGGCAGAGGGGACTGTCAAGATCAGTCATCACAAGTTCCTCTCCATGAGATTTCCCAAATTTGAATCAACAGGTTGAAAAAACAAATGGGAATATTCTCAGCCACAGTTAGGTTTCTACTTGTTGGTTAACTTTGCAGTCAAGATGGCGTCTACCCTGGGCAGTTTTTTGAAGGGGATTAAAAATTGGTTCAGCTTACACATTTATCTATGGAACTCACTATCAAAAGATACCGTTGAGTTAACGTGGTCCGGAAAACCATGAAAGGTCCCAGTATCTCCACAAGAGGTGGAAACTCTTTGTAATTGGTGTGATAGAAATGTCGGGGAAACAACATGAGGATAGGGAAGCTCTACAGAGAGACTTAGATAGATGGGATCATTGGGCCAACATTAATGGTATGAGCTTCAACAAGGGCAAGTGCCAGGTCCTGCACTTGGGCCACAATAACTCCATGCACTGCTACAGGCTTGGGGAAGTGTGGCTGGAAAGCTGCCTGGCAGAAAAAGACCTGGGGGTTCTAATTGAC
>JAOXNO010000024.1:35959162-36029689 GCA_028565335.1 Limnodromus scolopaceus
ATGGTGTAGGGGAGAACTTTGTAGAGTAGGGTAGATGGTTGGACTTGATGATCCCAAGGGTCTTTTCCAACCAAAATCATTCTATGATTCTACAAACATGCTCTGTGCATAAAGCAACCAAAAAGTTAGGGAGAGAAAGATCCTTCTTAATAGCCCTGCAGGGAGGTTATCCTGTAATCGTGCATTGTGGCATTTCACTCACTGGTGGTAGCAAGTATGGGATCGTCTGCAGCATTACGGACCATATGAGGTTCTAGAGTGGTATGTCCCAGAATCCTGTCCCAGCAAGGGCACTGGTTTTCTTCAGTAAGTAGAATTATGATTTGAAAAGTGTAATAGTAAGAGAGGCATACACCGTTATATTAAAACATACACCACAATATATGCATGTAGCTTACCTTGTTGGGTTTACTTGTTAAGTGCACGACTCAGAAAAACTCTTCATTCTCTGTGCTTATTTTATAAGCACTATATTATGGGTAATTACTAACTTCATTACAAATATCTTGACTTTCCTATTCACCTTTCCCTTCTCTGTGCTTTCAGAGGGAATTGAAACTCTCTACGATGTGTTGGCTGATCCTCTCATCATTTGTTAAGTTAATCTTACTAGAATATGCAACAGCAGTCTTACTTCTTTCTTTTATGCTCTTCTCCCCCTAGACTGATTGCAGAGTTTGCAGACTTAATCACTCCTACAACTTGCTCAAAAGAAAAATAAGTCTCACAGTGTCTGAAGTGGCAGTGTACAGACGCAGTATCGGGGCCTGTTGTTGTCACTGGTACAGTTGTGTAACCAAGACAAAACTGTAGTTAGAAAAAAAAGTAGGGAACCAATGAAAAATAAAGTGCAAAGTCCCAACTACATGCAATCTTAGGGCATAATTTAATGTGGAGAAAGTAATTTGGTCTCTTAGTAAAGACAGAAGAACTAAATAGATAGCTATGAATTTGAACTAAGAATGGCTATCCTGCCAGACTTGAGGATCCCAGCTAAAGGGAATATTGCCTGAGAATTTCACAATTCAAGTCATATAACACCATCAGGTGATGTAGTGGCTGGATCTCCATCAAAGGGAGACTTATACTTACATATAAGTAAAGTGCACTAAGAAATCACATTTGATCAACTACACTATTCATGTAAGATGAATTGCAAATACGGGATTCTCTACATGTTCCCAAAAAGCAAGATCCTGTCTGACTGCAAGGAGAAAGACATGTTTATAGCCTTTTTCATTTGGCACCTTCTTGTTCATGGAAAGAGCAAGAACTCAGAGGAAAATTGGGAAGAGATGCTCCCATGTAAGAAACAGCTGATTTTGGTTTTTTGGAGGAAATCTCCACATTACAGGCATTTTTCAGACCTAGCTGTGCTGTCAGATATGGATTGCATGCAGCTGGTCATGTACTTAGGGACCTCTGCTAGTAATAAATACTGTTTCTGTGCCAAAGTCAAGAACTCTGAGTAGCCCTTTCCTGAAAAGCTGTGCCAAAACTTATTCCACCTGCCATTGAGAGCTTCATCAACCACAGAGTCCACAGGGAAGAGAAGAAGCCAGCAGCCACTGGTTTCTGGAGAGTACAAACCTATAAACTACTAATTGCAGCACATAACTGTACTTACCAAAGAAGGTTGCAATGACTGTGGCCTTCATGGTGAGTAAAGCAAAATCTGGATGTGTCACTAAGGAGCACTGAAAAGGAAAAGAAGAATACATCAGGCTGGTTTTGAAGGCATTGCAGATGACACTGGAATGGTGAGGGAAGAGGGAGTGTGCACTCATCTTCGACTTTCACAGTCCTCACATGCTGCATCCTCTTCTCATGCTTTGTAGAGCAGCTGGTGTCCTCAGAGCAGATGGTGTTTGGACTGTGGCACTCCCATGGACTAACTTTTTACATCTGCCCAAGATTTGCCTTTTGTCTCACGAAACCAAGATTTCATTACACATGCATATTTCTGAAACCAGTGGCAAGAGAGGGCATAATGGGTACAGGTAATGCTCTGACAGTTCATTCACTACTCTTTTAAGACACACTCACAGGATCATATTGTCTGCACATCAAACCGCACCATGTAATCTCATAAAGATACAGGGAACATAAGTCCATTCACTCCTGAAGGACAGTGTGTGAAGTATTTTGCAATCGTGCCATCATTTGTGAGTTAAACTACCAGTTTCTTTCCTTTTCTGAGGAGGGATGGGTGGGGGTGTGGGTGTGTGTATGCACATGTACCTGAGACTAAGAGGACTCTGTCAGGACATCTGCACATTTTTTTCGGGATCTGCATATGTGATTCCTGACCCCTGCCAACCCTGAAGCTCTTGGCCAGGCTACATGAACACACACTTACGAGAGATAACCCCTCTTGATTGTCACATCCCATGCTGCTTTTGTAGTTATTTGGTGATTGTTGAGGGAATCCTGGGTTGGGCACTCATAATTAATCTCAGCCATTAAAATAATAAAAGATGCTTGACAAATACCAGAATAAAAAGTTCTGAGAGGGACAAAATATTTGTGTGTTGTACTCAAGGATCAAAATAAACTTAGTCTTCAAAGAAAGTGTTTGTAGGCTTACAAATAGAAAGATTTGTACTAAAATAAGAATTAGCTTGCTATCAAGGAAGAAAATACATGGAACATTAAAGATGCAAATGACCAGGAAAAGCAAGATATCTGCCTCCTGGAAAAATGGCAGAGGCAGATTTCACATAGCAATTCTGTACTCAGAACCAGAGTTTTGACCACACCAGAAATAAATTTAGGCTGACAAGGCAGATACAGGAGAGAGAAAAAACCTTGCAATCTATTGTCATATACAATGTTTCCATATTTTTTATTTTAATTGCTCTTGTTTTTCAAGCAGGTCATATGCTTCTGGAGTGAGGATGACTAAAATGGTATGCTAGACTAGACTGAGTTCAGCCAGTTGTAGGCCTATGTAATTTATAACCCTTTTTACATGGACCAGCTGCACCTCTGATTTTTTGCTTCTGTGCTATGGTCAGGCAACTTCAAATGCGAGGGCATATTAACAGTATCACTTCCTAATATATTTGTTTTTCCTTAATTATCTCCTTAAAACAGTTCTGCGAGGCTGCTAAAGCTGAAAGCAGCAGAGGTTGCTCAGAAGACACTGAACTGAATCCTGGAGGTGTGGAAATTGGCTCAACGTGGTGAGTGTGTCTTTCTGCAAAACAGGGCAGTTGGGGTGACCCCAGATTGTACAAGCCATAGCAGCAATAACAGTTATGTGGTATTATTCTGCTGTCCCTGTTAGTTTCCCTGAGAAAACCGTGCCCATCTCCTGGAAGAAAAATACATTTTAAGCACGTACTGCAGTATATTTCCACTGTGAAGCTGCTAAAGGAAATAGTAACAAGCTGTAGAAAGAGAGTTCAGAGGAACGTAGCTTAGATGCTTTTCTCTTCACTTGAACGTCTAAACTCATCACCAGGTCAGAGGTATCAAAAAATTATCCCTCTGCAGTGAGTTCTCACTTCAGGTCAATCCTAGAAAAAGAGGAGGAAGAATAAGAGTTGCAAGTCAATGGCAGAACCACCATGCACCATTAAAGGTTGTACTGACACTGACTTAGGCTTTGGAAAAGGCCTCTTAATGTGAGCATTCCCAAAATCTGCAGTGAATAAATTCAGCAGCAGCATCTTTATCTAAAGTCAAAGAAAGCTATAAGAATTTGTCCTGACAGTATTTGGTTCTGTGCTGAGGTATTTTCATCTCCAGTTTAGAGTAGAAAGGGTCTGAGATGGTAAAGGATCCGTGTAAAAGCTGGCTTCATGGGTGGGTTGCTATGTGCTTTGTGGAGAGAGTCCAATACTGTTTAACTTTTCCTGTGTCACAAAATATGTAACCACCTGTACCACCAGCGCTGCGCAAGACTTCTCATTGCTTTCTGAAGGCCCTGCTGTCCCCAAGCCTTCCTGTCCCCAAGCCAAGGCCAGCTGCCCCAGGAGTCCTCCCAGTCCTCTTGAGTGGCACTACCCCAGGCTTGGCTGCAGTTGCAATCTCCACTTAGTCTGCTGGTGGTATTGATTTTCAAGGCAACAGAAAGTGGGCTTTTTTTTTTTCCTAAAATGTTATGTATTTCCTGCAGAAAGAGGCCATGAAATGTAAAAGGAGTTCAGAGGTATATCCTGTTGGGGGCAGATGAGTTCAACAGACACATTAGCCTGCAATAACAGATATTTTATCAGTAAGAGAGTTAACAGAAGCATTTAGGCAAGGCTGTTACATTTACTTAACAGATTTGTTGTCATAGCTACACACAAAAGCAGTTTATTGTGGACTCTGTACTTTCATTGGTACAGTTTATACAAGTTTCCTGATGGAAATAAATTACAATAGTAAAGACACTTATTTTTGCCACTATATTAGTTTCTACATTAGGCACTGGCAGGCCAGGAAAAAATGCATAGACATCCTGTGACACAGTTCTGGTGGCAACACTCTCAAGGGAGGTCCTGGCCTTCAGACCGTGAGCTGTCACATGGGGGAAAGCACAGGTGGATTTACACTGCTGACCATTAAGTGTCCAGCTTAGAGGCCCCAAGCTTTCTGTTGTGGGAAGCGTGTGTGCATTCATTGTGTCTGAGGCCTAAGGAGTCATCTGATACAAGCTGTATGAGATCTCCCATACTGGGCCTTAGCACGGCATCCGCTACTTCAAAATGGTACAGGGAGCAACAGCTTGGAATAAAACAGTGAGTTTTTTGTTTCTCTGGGAAGGAAAGGGAAAGCAGGGCTTCAATCTGTGCATACAACAGGCTTTTAAGTCTGTGTAGATCCACTGGGAAGTTTGGGGATGTTTTCTCTGTAGATCAAGAATGGCACTTAGCTATTAAACACAAAACTATTGTTCCTTTGTTCCTTTACTTAATGAATAGATCCCATTAAAACAAAACCAAAAGTTTCTACTTTGGGTTAGTCCAGAGTATGAGTTTTGCTGAAATTTCTCCTTATCAGATTTCCATTAATGCAGTATTTGCAGACTCAATCAGTAGTGGTAACTAGTGACCATACAGTAGTAAGTCTCCTAAACTGTATGCTGGAGCTTTGTTTGTCAGAGAACATTTACCCATCACTATCCTTCAGACTGTCATAACAGAATTTACTCTGACTCCAGGAAGGCAGTTAAGTGTATGCATTACATCAACGTGTGCTTAAATCCCAGCTAAGTCAAGTGCAACTGTAGTAAGAAGCACCTCCTTCAGTGTTTCCCAGTGCAGATCCTATTTTAGCTTTGAAAAAACACTTGAAAAAGCTTGAATGTTAGAGAAGAGACAGAGATAGCAAACTATTTTTTCTGCATATAAAGTAAGATTTTTATACTGACCTTTTATTAGCAGCTTGACTTTTATAAAGATCTGAGAGCTGCTACATGCCACAGACAACCAAATGGTTTAAATCCATATAAATTGTCACTGTATGACAAACTATAACATTTTTGATGAAAGTGAGGTTTTAAGTCCTTGATTTTTGGTGTCAGGCACTGATGTCCATTCCACGTGCAAACTGAAATTCTTTGCTGGTGCCACGTGCTTTGTCTCTGCAGGAGTAAGCAGTTTATTTCCTGTAATCTCCTGCTCCTCAGAAATTAATTTGTGTACTCTCTTTGTACCACAATAGTATGTGTTATTGTTCCCCTTCTCAAGGGGTTGTAATATCACAGCAGCACTAGCACAATAAAAAAAAAACAGAAGTGGACTTTGTTTGAAATCTATCAGAGAAAATAACATGGCATTAACAACATGATCTCTAAGCACTGTGGGTTGAGTTAAATATGTGACCTTTATGGGAAGATCATGTGGGCTTGGTGTAGGTGTGAGTAAACTGGTTTGGATAAACAAGAGCTGATCATCATCTTCTAGAATAAAGCATTTTAGATTTCTTTTTAGTTTTCTTTTTTCTCTTTTAAAAATATTGTTTACCCCTTTCCTTGTTTCATGCTCATACTCTGACCCTGTGGCACTGTATCTTGCTCGGCAGTACAATAGCAGTTCATTTTGGTGCACACTAGGTAATATGGCTAACACTTGTCACACGCCATTTAGTTTCACCCCCTTTCTTGTCAGAGGGAAGGAATGATATACCCTCAGTGCACTGTGTTGCTCTGAAATTCTATACATAAAAAAAATAATATCCAAGTGGCTGTTGATTTTAAAAAGGAAGTAATGAGTTCTGCTGAGGCAGAAAAACTATATATTTCATTTCAGAGGCTTTGATTACCCTGCAGGTATCCCAGGCCAGATCACAAAAAGTAAGATCCAAGGTACTATTTTGCAAGGGTGAGCTTGTTTACATGGGATGCTGAACTTTTTGAGTGATCTGAAATAGAATATTTGCATCCAGGAATTAAAAAATATCACAGACCTCATCACCTTCTGCTATAAAAATGGTGAGTGCATGCTATAAAAATGGTGAGTGCATGCTTACCTATTTTCTCTCACATATGAAGGAAATTGCAAGGGACTTGCTATAATTGAAGCAAGAGAAAGCTAATATCTGTACTAGCAGTGTCTGCAAAGATAGGACATGAGCTACTTCATCATATCAAAGAAAGAAAAGAAACTGATTGCCCACACAGTGGGAAGTGTCAATAAGAAACTCAAGGTTTCCTGTATCCTGTGCATTCTTCAGCCTTCTTCAGCTTTCAGAGGAGCCTCTGCTGTGATTGCAAACCCCACATTGTGGCCAGACAGCTGGAGGCAGGTGGAACTAGGACTGAGAACCCAAAAATGTTTCCTGGAGGCGGTGCTGAGCTTCAGAGCACCATGGTGCACTCTGCTTCATTATCCACCTCAGAAAGAGCTGACAAGGAAACTCAGGCTTTTATGGATGCAGGTCTTTCCCTTGTGGTGGAGGAGTTGTGAGAGGTATCGGACGTCGCACATTAGGCAATTGTGTGTCTAACGAAATGAACAACCAGGCCACTGCTAAATGAGTTTTTGAGCCTGGGGACAGCTTGTTCTTTTGCCTTAAAGAGTCTCTGCATTAACATACACAGCTAGCACTAGGATTACAGTCAGGGCTATTAATTTTGAATAATTTCCTTTACCACCTAAGCAGTAACTACAGACTGTTTGGCAGCTGCTTTCTGTGACCACACGAATCCCACAGTCGGTCAGCAGTGGTCCTGCACCCCCATGGCAGTGACCCCCTTGACAGCCGGGGGATGGCTGCTGCAATTTTTCTTTCCTCTTAGGCCTTTTGCTTCAGAGATGTTCCTGAGGGCTTGGACACTGCTCCTTTTCTTGAACATGGGCTGGTTCACACCGTACTGCTCTCCAGAGGTAGCTGTCGGCTCTGTTTCTCAGAGAAGTTCAGCTGGGTGGCTTGGGTCGCTGGTGTTGGTGTGCGGTGACAACAGGCAGGTTGGGCTGTTCAGCCAACTGGGTGGTCTGTGAGCCACCTAAAATGGGTGTAGGCCTAATTCCCCTAACAAACACAACATGGAAAATTTCCCTGTGTGACCTGAAGGACCCTGAGTACCTCTGCACAGCCCTGTAAGCTCAGAGGTGGTCAGAGGTTAGAACCTCTGCTTGAAGAAGCCCCAGGAGTTCAAAAGGACCCTGGAAAGAGCGTAGGCCTCACGTCTTGCAGGCCCTCTACAAAATGATTGAAGACTTTTTTTTTTTTTTAATTTGAGGGTGGTGAGAGACTGAAACATGCTGCCTAGAGAAGTTGTGGATGCCTCATCCCTGGAGATGTTCAAGGCCGGGTTGGATGGGGCTTTGAGAAACCTGGTGTAGTGGGAGGTATCCCTGCCCATGTCACTAGGGTTGGAACTAGATGACCTTTAAGGTCCCTTCCAACTCTAACCATTCTATGATTCTATGATTTTTTGAGAACGAGGGTGCCATCCCAAGGGTATAGAGGATGCCTCAGCGCGTTCTCCCCTCTCTACTGAAACTAGACCATTGTGCACCTGGGATATGAGGAGCTGTGCTGCAGCCCTGTGGTTTGGACATTCAGATAGGGATGAGGATGTAGGGTTCTAGGATCTTCCTTCTCCCTGGACTCACTCTACTTTTTATGCAGTAGTGAGCTACTGTGAAATGCATGCTCCTTCCAGGAGCAAAGTCAGGGACTCTGGCTCTGCTCCTCTCCCAGGTAAGCAGCAAGCCAGGCCTCTTCTCCCTTGCTTTCTTTCTAACCCCATGTTTGGCATTCCTGGTTGCACAGGGGTTCTGCTGCATCACAGAGAATGGTGGGTATCCTGATCATTTGTGCCCTGGAGTCTGATGACGTGGGACCTCTTTGATGATGGAGAGAGCATGGGTTCAAACTCTGAGGCCACGGACAGCCCTGACACAGTTATCCCTGATTAATGCTTCTCACCACTTGCTTCTTACTACAGAAGCTTTTGTTGTTGTGGCTGCTACGTCATGTTTTAAATGGTGCCTGCTCTGCTCCATGAGATCCCTGACTCAGAAGAGTGCAAGAGGGACTGCAAGTAGCCAGTACCCTTCATGGAGTGCCTGTTCAAGTCACTCTCAAGTCATTGAAGTGAGGTATGGGTGGATTCAGAGGTCTAAATTCTACCTAAGTTGCACTTTGGGCACAGGAGTCCTTTTTTTTTCAGAACTGCCTTAAGAAACATTTATATGCAGATTTGCAAGAAGAATTTAGTCCAAAATAGCTCCATTCAGGTAGGTATAATGAAGAGATGCTATACCCAGTAATTTGGAGCCAAATAAAAACACCCAAGCAGCCCTGCACTACTCATTTTATGTTCATGCAATGCCCTGAAATTAAACCACCATAAGGTTGAAGTAACAGTGACGAATGATTTCTCTGCTTTCCACAGAGCTCTTTCAGAAGAAGGTAATTTATTTAAAACTACAGTGCGATTTAACTTGCCAGACCTTTCTCAGAGCCTAAATAAAACTGCAATGATTATACTTTTTCATCTGTCTCAGCAAGATAACCATCAATTATGCTGGTCTGACCCGCCCCTTCCAGCAAAGGAAGAGATACATTTAGAACATGTCACCCACTCACAGAGAAAATATAATTTGGACTATCCAGATGATAATTTCTACACTGCACAGGTTTCTGTTAACATACTATGCATTATTTTTTTTTATTTTTGTTGTGTAGCTTTTATGGCTCATTGGGAATAACTGTTAGCTCAGACCTGTGAATCCCTGTCCAGACAACTGCCTCCTTCCCTCCTCCTCCCCACCCGGGCTCTTGTCTGCTTATGTATCTGCCCCCGCCTCACTCCAGGTTTGAGCCCATGCTCCCTCTGTGCGCTGGAGCTCTCTGTTGCAGAGAACTTTTTTCCCTTTTCTAATCTAACTGCTTATGCCTAACATCAGTCAAACCCCAGCCAGGTACCAGCAATCCCTGGCTCTGCCATTTCCCCAAGAAGCTGAGAGCAAAGGGAACTACCCACAATTCTGCAGTGCCTGAGGGATGTGTTAGCTTTGTGGCATGAGATTTGTGGCCACATTTCTTTCACTTTTTAGAAAGCGCACCTTTTTCTATTTCCAAAAAATGGTTTTAACAAGTCAAAGTGACTTTTTAAAAGTGTGATACAAGGTTGGATGCACAATGAAAAGATTGCTGACTAACCATGCTATTGTACTGCCCGCAAACTAAGAATTATTGCAGTGTATCAGAATTCCCCTGAAGGTACATATTTGCTCTAAAAGTAAAGAATTTGTATTAAAGGCACTGTAGAAACTGCACATCACCTTGGGGATGGTTTTTGGAATTTCTGTAGCATGTTCAAACAAAACTTGACACCTTTCTTTTTTTTTGGTAGCAATTTAGAGGCAGAAATTTAAATACATTTTAGGATGTTTATGCTCTGCTTATTAAAGCTACATGTATCCCTTTACTACAAAAGTGAATTACATGTCTAGGTCAAAAGCAAAACTGATCCTTAAGCATGCTAGTAAATTTATATAACAGTTCACAGAAAACCTTTATCAATTCAGTACCTCCTGCAGTCAGTATGACTACTGATGCCTCATTCCAAAGCCAAGGACTGGTTGGGTAAGGATTCAGAAAACATATGTAATTTAAAAATAACCTGAAACTACCCTGGCATGTGGCACTGGTTTGAAATAAGGCAGTAAGACATTGATGCCTAGTAATGACAACTTGATCAAGGAAGCATCTTACACAGAATATCTTCAGCAAATCAGGAAGCACTGGGGAAGCTGTAGAAAGCATTTTGAAAAGCTAAGCTGAAATCTGCTTCTGTGGTAGAAAGCTCAGAAACAAATTTAAGAAAGTAGTTTCAACTTTGTGTTGTATTTCTCTGTAAAAATGATAGTCTCATGCACCTTCCAATGCTTAACATTTTGCCCTTATATATTTTATATGTTTCAAAAAATATTATTTCTTTCTGACTAACTGTATTATTCCTGCTTGGGAACCTTTCCCTCCAGCTCTCTCAGATATGTATCTGATACCTTTAATTTAGAAAAGACCAACATGTGCTACAAAAGAGGTTGCTACTAAAGGCAAATCAGAAAACAACTCCAAACTCCCTTATGGCTCTTAGTCATCTTCTAGTACTGCTTTTCTGGCACCTCCAAATCCTTTGACTTCTTGCAGGATCAGCTTCTGAGGGGCAGTATGCCTGACATCCTAGGACATTGTGCGTGGCCACCCTACCCCATGCCCTGCAAGCGAAACTCAGGCTCCCCCCTTCCTTAGGCATGGGATATAGAGGTGCCACCTGGATGCTCAGAGGATCTGAATGAGCTGTTGTGGTAGGCAGGTGCAAAATGCACATCTGGATCTCCTAATGGAGGTGGCATTCGTATCCTGCTGATCTGAGTCATGAGGGGCTCTTAAGGCCACTCACTAGATCTGTGCTTTCTTATACTCCTCATAGAGAACGTCAAAGGCTAGTCTTTAGTCTAGTCTAGTCTTTAGGCAGAGTCTACCAATACTGATGTGGATGAGCTGGATGCTTCTCTGATGTTGTCTCCAGAAAGGTCTTTTGGATTTGGAAGTCTGTCCTGTCTTCTCCTCCTGGGTCAGAGGTGAGTCTTTCTCCTCAAGGTCTCATGGTGAAAGGCTGCAGTGAGGATGGAGCCTTACACCTTGTTGCTGTGGCAGGCTGACCTCCCCAGCTAGTGGTCTTTGCTGCTTTGGCTTTGCTACAGGCTGTTTCAGTTGTATCCCTCCCGCCTGGTGCCAGTCTGCAGCCCATCTGTAACCCAACTGGCACATTCAAGCTGAGGAGGTCTCTCACCAGACGTGGCTGTTGTGGGGAGCCACTTGAAAACTGTGGACCTGTGAATACTGTTTCTGTTTTTTAATGACTAAAGAAGACATCTCGGGACTCCATGCTGCTTTTGGGATTAAAGTGAGCTACGGGCTTGTATGGGTGCCAGCATTATAAATGAGGCTATTATGGGTAGTGCTGGGTTTCTGAAGACATGTGGTTAGTGGAGGTGCTGATGAGACCTGACATAGTGCAGGCCAAGCTGTGCAGCCTTATGGCATGTGTGTTGGCAGCCCTTGGCAACTGGCAGGAATGAGCTCTCTAGCATATGGGTCATGCAGACAACATGAGGGATGGCTATGCTTCCAAAACTACATCCCTTGATATCTGAGTGTACTTGAAGAGCTAGAAAACATGGTGGCCGAGAAAGTGGCTGCCAAAACTCAGTCCTGGATACTATGAGAGTGTAAGGGCAGCCAGAAATTGTTGAGAAATGTTTCTCAGGACCGGGCTGAGAAAAATTTACTGATTTTGCGTATTAGAAGCTTTTAAAAC
The DNA here is from genome assembly GCA_028565335.1 of Limnodromus scolopaceus. Taxonomy (NCBI): domain Eukaryota; kingdom Metazoa; phylum Chordata; class Aves; order Charadriiformes; family Scolopacidae; genus Limnodromus; species Limnodromus scolopaceus. The sequence continues at coordinate 35,970,936 of JAOXNO010000024.1, forward strand.
CTGCTGTTTTGGCATAGAGATGAATCATAGGATTCTGTTTCTGAGAGCCCAAGATCAAAAGGGAAAACGGTGCTTATCACCCGGGTGAGAGCAGGAACTTGTAATTCATAGTGTTTTGTTTTTAAAGCAAAACTAAGCCTGCAGACCTCAATATTGCATAATCCACTTCCATGCTCAGGAAGTTTGTTCTGAACTTTGGCTTTAGGAGATTACCATATGAGCTTCTACTTCAAATCTAATTATTGCCTATCTTACGTATTTCTTTCTACACATGGATTTCACCACTAAGAATAGAAGATGTAGACCATGGAAGCCTAAGACTTTATGTCCCAAATGTATTTTGAAATGCAGTTTAGTAGATAGTCCCCAAAGCAGGGTGAAAGAAGATTTGTGTGACTTGTGTGGTGCCTGTATTTGACCTTGCAAGCAATCCCATTTGTACCAAGTTGTTCCACTGCAACTACTCTAAACTTCTCTAACCTTTCCCCTCGCTCATCTGGATGCTCCTCTCCTTCCCATTTAGCCTAATTTCCAAACGTCATCATGTCCAAAAACTTCTTCCTCCAGTCCAGGGAGAACGAAATGTTGGAGTGCTGCAGCTGCAGCACCAGGGTGAGCAGGATGGGCTCCCAGCGGCTGGCAGCTGTCAATAGTCCCCAGAGTCTCACAGCCCATACCCTTTCGTAGCTCTGACTCACTGAAGGTGACCAGGGCCAGGGTACACAGTGCTGCTGCCAGCTTTCCTCTATGTCCCACCCTTGTTCTACACGCTCAAGGGTAAACTGCATATTTGGGGAAAATCAAGGGAATGGAGCCTTCTGAATCCCTAAAGGAACCTGGCAGGGAGATTGAGAGGCACACAGGCGGCAGCATCCCAAATTCCCCGTAAACAACTGATTTTGGAGAGGTAAAAATTTCCACAGTTGTATGTACAAGCCTGGAGGTGCTGGAAATCCCTAACTCATCCTGATGGGGACATTAAAGGACTGCATGAAGGTACACAAAATCATTCAGAATTTTCCCAGAAATTCTGGCACAAGTAAAACTGACACTTGGCAACTATGTGCTCTTATTCATATGAAACCAGCTGCCAGCTGAGAGACTGTTGGCTGCTGTGTTACATGTTGTTACATTTATAAAGCTATTTTATAAGGTGACAGGCTGAAAACCGGTTTGCAAACGCAAGCTGATCTTGAAAAGTATTTTTTAAATCTGTGTCTGTGGGATGTCCTGTAGAATGAGACACATTAAGGAGAACTGAAACAGATTGTTTTCTTAACGTGGCACTGACCTCTTAATGCACTCGGAAGCTCTGGAGATAAAGCAAAGGTGGGATGGACTTAATGGGTGCTAGAAAGCCAGTTCAGTCATTACAGTAAGACTTGTCAGGTTAAGAACTGCTTAAACCTAGATGATTTGAATGAAGCTGAGGTGGTTAAAAATACTCTTCTGAATGCGTATGTGTTTCCCATTTTGGATATGAGCTATAGATTTGAGTGCTCTGCTTCAAAAGGGAAAGCAAAAGCTGCAGATGGTGTTAGTTTTTTTAATTAAAATAAGTTTTAATTTTAATTAAAATATGTGTCATGAGAAATATTGCTGGTTCCATGTCACTGGGAGATTTTCTTTCTGATCCACACTTTCTCCTTTTATTCCAGGAAATATTTCCATTTGCTGAAAAATTAGCCCGAATAGGAAAGGCAGTCCAAGGCAACGTCCTGCTGCAGAGGAGAGCAGAGATGCCAGCTCAGAGAAGAGAGGTAAGGGCAAGCTGGCTGCAAAAAGAGAGAGTGGGCTCTGCTCCTCTGCTGGCAGGGCACGGGCAGAGGATGTGGGAGCAGTCCTCAGACACCACTAAATGTACATCTGCCCCAGCACGGAGTTTGGTGCAAAATGTTTGCAGAGCCCAGAGCAAATACTCAGGTAGCTAACCCATGAGTGCCATGCTGTCACTTCTGATCACTTCTGATACCTCCCAGTGTTTGCAAGGGTCAAATATATCCATGCAGGCTGCAGTCTTAGCTGGCCAGTGTAGCTACCCCATAGATGCCTTAGGAGCCTACCTAATTTCAGTAGATCCCAAACTTGTCTGTGGGCCACAGTGCTGGAAGAAAAGCTAGTCAGTCATACGTGCTCCTGTTTTATGCGCAACAAGTCCCTTCACATCCCACTTTTTGCAGCTGCTTTCTTTCCGCAGGGCACGATCAGGAGTCAGTAAAAGGCAGTCTTAACTGCTCTCCTCCACAGCGCTTGCAGCAGTGCCTGCAGTCTCTTCGGTCAGGGACTAAAAGAGTTCACAGGGGTGATGCAGGCTGTTGTGAGCCAGATAGTCAGAGTTTAATTTACTAACAGAGATACAGTCTAAATGGTTACAGATTTCCTGGGCTCTTCTGCATGTCTAGGAGCCTCTTCTGTGTCAGGGGGAGGCTGCACTGCCTGCTCAGCAGCATTCACTCAAGTTTTCCAAGTGTGAAATGTGCAGCAAATAGAGGAACCAGGATGCAAAAGAATGGCAGCTGCTCCAGGGCTGTTAGAGAGGCTCTTTTACAGGCGAATGAACAGTCAACTTTGTAGTAAGACATTGTTTTCTAAACATAGCATAAAAACTGTTATCTTGCCTGGCTGGTCATTAGAAGAGAGATAATTATAGTCTCTGTGTGACAGCCGGCCAGAACAGGGGCTGCATTGTCCCAGGTCCCAGCTGAGCCCTAGCGTGGGCACCCCAGACCAGTGCTGGGAAAAGGGGACTCCTTGTGCCCCGGGAAGTTCAAAAGAGATATTGAAGTGCCCTAAGTAGATGTTAAGCACCTATCTCTCTCTCTCTGACTCTGGCCTTAAAAACTACTCCACAGGAGAAAGGTGAGGAGGGCAGACCTGTGACTGCTGTAGCTGCATCCCCCCTGGCTTTATGTACAACACATACCATAACTATTATTGTTTTTTCTTAAAAAAAACCCGAACCAAACAACTCAAACCTTCGGTTTTGCATTTATTCCTGTTTTGTTTTCCAACACAGACCAATGAGACCTGCATGATGGCAGGGCCTTCAGAAAGAAGGACATGTTATCTGTTCAGTGTCCAGTTTCTGAGCCCTGAATGTGAGGTCTAACCTCAGCTGACACTGCAGCATGCTGCAGGAGTCCTTGTGAACTCAGGGCGTCAGGGGGCCAGAATGTTCCCCAGGGCTCTCAGGAAATCCTGGACTATTGCTTTTTGTCACCCATGCAGAAAATATGGTGCCTTCCCACCCCATTGCAATGGGCCAACACGCACCTCACTGCTCCAGCACCTGCCCATTCCAGTCCCTCTGTTCAGGGAGTTCATGTCTATGAGTGCCACAGCATTTTTTCCTATGTGTTTAGCCTTAGGACAGCAGAGAAAGAATACAGACACAGCTGGTGATAGTAAACCGAGCTATCACTTTTATTGCTCATTTTAACCAGGTGCCCTAAGTGACTTACCTATCATGGTTTAGGAGACTTTTGGTAAAATGAGGACTTGAACATGCATATCCTGAGCCTTGGGTTAGCATGTTAAGTTGCTGGGCAGTATTTTCTTTTTAGAGCTTTATTTGTAGCTCAGGGGTGAAAAGGAAAAAAGTAAAAGTTCTCCAGGCAGACCAGGTACAATCAAGTCTTTGATGCCACTGTTGTGTAAACTCCAGGTTTATTTTTAGCAATATTTTCTAAAAAACAACGGCCAGTAATAATAAATGTTGTTGTTTCACATGAAGTAATTAGCCCGTTTTCCCAACTTTGGTGTTCACTCTGCGTCTCAGGCAAAAGTTCCCTTTTAGAAATATTCCCATGAATTAAGTTTGAAAAAAGGAAGTGTAAAAATTAATTTCTTACTACATCTGAGAAAGTAAGTAGTTGACTAAAGTGGGGAACACCTTCTAAATATCTTCACTAAAGGAAAGACTTTGTTAAGATCTCATTCTTATTAGACAACAGAGAATCTACATGGGGTAGCCTTCTTGCATCCCAAGTGTGAGGAAACCTGGTTTAGCTAGTACAACTACTTGATTCAACCAGCCAGTGGTGGTGTTTGAACCACCAGTCATGTGTAAGAATAGTACCAAGGAAAAGAAGTGTCGTACGTAAAGTAGTGAGCAAGTTAAGAATGTAACATTCATACTGCAGGTGGAAACACAAAGCAATGTTCAATTATATTGGCCAGATGGTCAAGGAGTTTTTTTTAAAAAATATATTTCTTATGTCTTGAATAACAGAAAGACAAGAAATCTTTTTTGTCATCCCAGTGAGAACAACCCCGGCAACATGAAGGATTAGATAAAATATGCAAGCAAAATAAGCCTGTTTAAAACAAGCTACTAATTTAATATTCCAAAAATAATGTGTGTGTGTAATGCAGTTATTTTTGCTTGAGCTCACTTTGCTTCTCTGAAAGACACCAGTCTTACAGCCATGACTATCATTCAAGTGATGAACTGAATAAAGTCTAAAGAACATGGTACTACAGACACAGAAAAAACTTAGATATTCTTTGAGCATAGTCAAGTGCAAGCTGTTTTCAATTTTAGGATGTACAGCTATCTAAAATACTTTTTCTCTGTGTGTACTCGGTTGGTTTTGGTGTTTTGTTTAAATTTTGGAGAGATTAGAGGAAAAGAAGTGTGCTCCAAGGAGGATCTGCCCCTGTAATCCGTAATTCCTTTTTTGCTCTGGATGTGGCGTAGTTCCCATAAACTCTAGGAACAAAATATTAACTAGGGTTGAAAGTTTGCTTGGGGCACTTGGTTCATGTTTGTACTAGTCTGAGGGAAATCGCATTTTAAAGAGACTTATCAAGACTCTAATCTCTCTGCAGAGAGCTGAACGGCTGTGGCAGGCTTGACAATGCTATTCATTTTTGGAGCCTCACCAGCAAAACAAGCACTCAGCACAAAGGGATATATAGCGTCTAGGCTACTGTACTGCTCATACATCTGTATCTATCCATCTAGCAAGGGAGTTCACACCATAGAAATACATATCAATGAAATAATACCATTTTCCATTCTGTATTTTGGAGATTAGTGTTCCCTGGTGTCAGGTAGTGCTAGTTAATGATACAACACACACCTTCCTATTGATCAAAGAGACAAAGAAAAAGTCTTGAAAGCAAAACTGTTTTAAACCTAGGGAACAAGTTACATTACCTGTTACACACTATTTGAACAGTAGGCATACATATATATTGGTGTGTGACTAATATACACCATTCTTTATCAAATAGTTGAGCCCATTGCTGTTCAGGCAGTGAGTATATGTGTCCACTTTAACAGTAGGGGTTTAATGCTTTTATAAATGGTTAATGAAGTATATATAATTTAAAGTACAGTTTCATTCTACATCTATGTCTTCATCTTAGGTCTTTGATCCTCTGCACACAGCTGGAATGCTAAACAAAAAATTACATCCCCACAGTTTCTTAGCAGTGAAAATATTTAATTATTATCAACACACAAAAAAGCAACTCCCCCCTTTCCCTCATAAATAAATACAGAAGAGAAATGACATCAGAATTACCTTGCTTGAGGTGTGCAACTTTTTATTCCTTTTCTCCACACAGTATGAAAGTGCTATTTTTTCCAAGCTTTTCTGTACCCCAAACTCCAGTCAACATTATTCTACAGAATGAGAGGCAGGCAGCAGAGGGAGGCCTGGACACCTTTTCTCTTTCAGAGAGGAGCTAATCAAACATTCCCATCAAGCTCCCAGCTCTGTGAAAGGCACATTGCTTTCCCTCCCTTCCTCCCTCCCTCCCTCCCTCCCTCTGCTCCTCTCTCCCTCTCTGTCTCTCCCTCCCTCTGTCTCTCCCTCTGCCTCCCGCACACAGAGACTTACAGAGCTTCTTACATTGATTTAGCAGCTGAATTAGGCAGCCCTATTTTAAATATATGCTCCCACCCACATATTTTTGGTAGGGATTTCTATGCCTCTTTTTGCACTAGACTGTCATATTTGTCAAGTTTTTCTCTTTTGGGAAGGAAAGTTTTACTCAGCTGATGTTTTGGCTGGATTTTTTTCAGTCTCCCTGTGCAGTCCCGTATTGTAGTGAAAGGACTACAACTAGTAGCCGTGAGTAAACTACACAGCTCTAAAGATTATAAGTACCAGACTAATTAGGTGCAAGTCAGATTTAAAGAGGAAAAGTAGATTTTGAAGAGACAGGCTGTGATGCCTTTACTCATGTGAATAGCTTTGTATTCCCTCAACAGTTTCCCTGAAGTCAGAGGATTAGTGACAGAGAAAGCCTGGGCACAGAGAGACAGAAGTATGGCATGAGGGTTAGCATGGACTTCTTTCTGAGGAAGCTGGGTGCGGGAATTTGACAAAATACTTCTAAACCAGCACTCATTAAGTGTGATCTGGCCAAATGAGATACACAAAATGACTAATTTTGTTAAACATCTGAACACAGATCTCTTGGGTAACTTTAAGAAGAAAATTTTATTGAGACAATCAGTATCACAGCATGTACAAGAGTATCACAGGAACGGCTGATATCATATTCCAGGATGCTGGAATGCAAACTGTAGTCTGCAATTCTACCTAGGTATTCAGAAGTGTATAGATAACATATGTGAGCAAACATACACTGTTTTAGCTAAGATAATTATTGGTGAAAAAATATCTAGTATAAATACAGGAGATCGAGTTCAAAAGACACATTGGAAAGACATGTATTTGCTGGCTACTTCTGATCTAGCAATCCCATAAATGTGTTTGGTTTAAGGCAAAGTGATCACACGGGTTTAAGTGAAAGTGATTACCTGTTATTTGTGAGTATATGTCTACTCCAGTACTTATGGAAACCGTATAACAGCTCAGCATATCAATAAACAGTACAATATCAAAAGTTTATGAAGAAGTCCCAACTGTGTTACTAAGATTTAATGATCCATAATTCACTTGATTGTTCTCTTAATACAAAAGTTCAGGCTTGCTGTGGTAATCCCATGTGAGGCAGAATGCAGTGGACTGGCAGACTGCCTCTCCAGACAGCAAATCTGTTAGAAGATCTGACTACTTAAAAAGAACCCCCGAAGTCTCAGTAATTCAAGTTAACACTTTCAGAATATCATCACACTTTTCATAAGGATTTGTGAGGTTTACTTATTCAGATAATCACAGGCAAAAGGATGGAGACCCTAGGACTGGAAAGTTTAGAGGTACATAAGTGCTAGGGGCCAAACATCTAAATACTGGGGTTTTGCAACTAAGTAGCTAAGTGTCATTTCTCATGCTAGCGGAAGGCTGAAGTTGCCACAACTCCTTGCCTGCAGATGCTGATAGAAATACTCTAAAATTTTGGGGCATAGACCTTCACTTATTTTCCACTCAAGTAGATTATTTTCAGAAATGCATGGGCATTTATGTACATGTTGAGTTTACTGTATGGCTTTAAAGTCTCAGGTCAGTAGGTTATCAAAGAAGCCTCTTGATCTCAAACTGGTGCAAGTGAGAGTACTGAAGAGCAAGCTTCTGGGACACCAAGATGTGGTCAGATGGCAAAGGCTCAGGCTGTGCCTGCAGAGCATATGACAGGACTGTATAGAAGTAGCTGGACTAGCGCTGAGTGATGGAGCTGAGATGTCAAAAGCAGCAGACAGTGGGGATAACTGGCACAGGAAAAAAAGGTTCCACTTCTGGTATCTGCACCAGCTCATTGAGGAGTGTAGCCATAGACACTCTGAACGTGGCCAGCAAGGTGTCAAAGCAACAGCAACAGCGCCTACACTGAGGTCATGCTTTGTTGCTACTGCTGCAGAGTGGTAGTTTTACAAGAGGAACAACTGATGACAGATCCATTTTTCATTTTCCATGGACAAATCATCTAATTTGTGGGTAAACTGTATCAAGGGAAAAGGCCCAACTCAGACCTGGTAGGACTTAGCTCAAATGCAATGGCATGTGACCATGGCTCTGTTGCTTCCAGAAGCCCAGCAGTGGTGAAGTCCTGTCCATGCTGCACTCACCTGAGCTCTCCCAGCCTGGCCAGCTCCAGCCTGGGCTCAGGATCAAGGATGCTGCCAGTGGGCTGGTACATTTCTGCATCGCTGCCTATGAGCTAACCCAGCATCCTAGAAATGAGCATCCCGGGAGCTGCAGAGCAGAAACACTGAGTGGGCAGAAAAAGAAAAACTATCTTGGTGTGTCATTATCCAGGGTATTCAGCCTCTCATTACCATGTGTAATGGAGAGCTGAAGAGTATCAAAACAAAACACTGAGGAGGACACTGGCTGTCTCCTTTTATCACAACATTTCCAAGTGCTGCTGCCTGTGTTCTTTCACGACAGAAGCAATTTCCAGCCACCCAAGAGCTGGCAGCACAAAGTGTGGGAGCAAGAGGTGATCCATGCTGTGTGGCTCCACTTCATTGTTGGGACTTGCCACAGGAAAAGATTTGTTCGCAAAAAAGCTGTCAGGAAGCCACTAGTTTGAAGACAATAGGTACTGAACACAATTGTCTAGGGGATGGACAAAGGCACCGTGTGTATGTGTTCATGTCTCCCACCATCACTTTTAGTCAGATGCCTCTGCTCGAGTTTTCTGTTTGTGGTGGTAGTTTTTAAGTTTTATGATACTATATTTTAATTTGGTTGTTAGTAAAAGCAGGATTTAGCAGGAGCCATTGAAAATATTACTAAATGTATGAATGCACACTTAGAGTAGGTGACAAATTTCAAGGGGCAGAGTCTTTACTACTGCATGACATAGATATGCACATATCTACACGTACACATCTAGTAAGTAAGGCTGATGCATATTACAGCCTCACTCCACCCCACAAACAGCAGCTGAGTAACTCTCTTCAGAAAAATATTTTACCAAAATCACTGCTTTATTCATTTCCAAGTGGTTAGGACTGACATGTGGAGTAGCTTTGTTTCCACTGTAATATGAAGCCTGAAAACAAAGGAACGCCGACCTCTAACCTGTCCCCTGAAAGTCTTAATGAAGCAGCTAACAAACAGGACCAGCGACTTGAAATGCTTTGGTTTCAAAGAGAGTTTGAGAATGTTCTTCATTTTTGGGGAAAATGAAGTGACTGCTTTGAATTGTGATCCACTCAGAGATTACATATGTTCTGGAAGATAAAACAGCAGAAAGAGAGAGATACAGTAAGATGTGTGTAAGCGATGTCAGCGCGGTTGGAGGAGATAATCTGTCCAAGGCTCAGTAGGAAGTCTGATGTTTTCAGACAGACTTAGCAGCAGACCTGGAAGACCAGACACTTGCTGATAGATCTTAGTCACAGACCCTTAAATAAATCTTCATTCTGAGATCATTTCTCATGCAGAATATTCAAGGTACGCATTTTGGTTTAAAAATCTTTGCTTTGGGTAACAGCTGAGTAAAGGCCATGCTGGGTAACAACTGAAAACCCCGCTGCATGAAAGGGAAGCTCACATCAGTAAATCAAATCTGACTTCAACATCTTTGAACAAAGCCTTTGTTTATGATATAACAAGTGGGCTTACGTGCTTCACCCAACACAAAAATGTAATATCCCTCATGTTTCCCTCCTCCTGTGTGCAGTGATGCACAGGTAAATGAAATAGGGTAAACCTCACCTAGTTGAAAATGGCAAATAAATTTACGTGTTTTAGTTTTGATGCCCACCAACAGGTATGGCCCCTGAACTGAGGGCAGGCCACGATGTAACCATATACAACTGTTAGGGCACCATCAGAGACAGGTGTAGTTTTGCACTCAGGTGCAAATTCAGTCCAAGTTCATTACTGACTTGGCCCATAATCTTTGGATCATAGCTGGCCTTTCTATAGTGATTTACATGAACAAGCCAAACTTTTGTAGAAAGAGGAAGAGAGAAAGGTTTTACCATGTAGTAGGTTCACATAGTAGGTCAGCATCTAAGTGAGAACAGAGGATGGTGTCTTCAAAGGCCATAAATTGTTCCCAAGAGATCTGTGCAGGGTGATGACAAAAATACATATCCTATGGAACAGATGTGTGCTGCAGCACAACCCATTGTGACATCTCCCAAACACTGAGGAGGGACTCCTGGATCCACCAGTGTAGGTATAGGCAAAGAAAATCATCTTTACCTTTGTTACAGAACAAGCTGTGCCTGCAAAATTTTTAAGGACATCTGAACTTTGGCTGGGAAATTTTTTTGGGGAAAGCTCAGAGTCTTCCACTCACCAGGTCTTTGTCCCACTTGTGGGACCCAAGGTGCACGCTACTTTTCTGGTGTGAGGCTGTGGGCCACACTTTTAAAACCATTTGCTCTCCAAGTTGCAAGTAGGAAATGTGTAAGGAATCAAAGTGATCCAGGACTGAGCTAACTGGCCTGTGATCATTACAGGGAAACTGTTGAATGTATCTTCTCAGCTGATCACTGGAGCCTCAGTAAGCCAGAGTCCTGACTTATAGAGTCCTGACTCTGCATATAAGAACAGAAAGCACAGACAAATCTAATCGTTTCTGCAAGACATGCATAGCTATGTCACATCTAATTCCATCTAAGTGCTTAAACAGAAAGGAACAAGTTTTCTGCTCTCAAACGATTACCCTAGAGCTTTTCCCACCAAATACTACCTCAGGAATCAGAAGGCAGAATCTTCTCCACATTCTAATACCCCAAGATATCATGCACAGCTTAGCAGTGCCGGCTCTGTTGAAAGACAGTGTGGTTGCACATGTTAGTGTTAGCTCCTAACAAGTGGAAGTGGAGTTCAAATTCTGCAGTTTTTCTATATTTCTCAAGCTTCGTGAAATAAAATATTAAATTACACATTATTATGTTTAAGGTAATATGTGCTTGAAAACCATTTATACGTGAAGAAAACAAGGCATGGGGAGAACACAGTAGAAAGTAAAAAGTATAATTGGGATGGCAAGGCAACTAGGGGGTTAACATTGTTTGGCTTCAGCTGCTTAAAGCACTTACATCTAAATTGACCCCAGGTAAATAAAATAACCAATCCTGGAAGGCTTTTATAAAATACACTGATGTGTTTGTCTTGTGTTTGAGAAAGGTATGGAGGCTGAATTATGTATGCGGTAGCCGTTGCCAGCATCAGAAACTTCTTTAAATAATTAGAGCAATTGGGTAGCCAGGCATCTGTTTTTCCTTTTTATGAATGAGGAGACCTCATGGGCCAAATGAATGCATAATGTTGGCATGCTTGGCGTAAATGGATGGATACCAAACTTACACTGTGTAAATTTGACCCGCTGGTCGTTTCTTAGTGAAGATGGCAATGGCCATGTTTCCTGAGACTGTAGAGAAGCTGGGCTCTGTCAGTAAGCCCCAAGTCACAGGTTCATTTATTTGCCCCATAGGGAAGGGAGAGAGAAGAGATGACAAAATCAGCCTTTTCAGGTTTGCCAGTAGGCTATATTCGAGTGAGAGCTTATAAGCCCCTTGCCCTGGATCTCCTACAGCGTATGGCGTGGGAATGGAATCTAACTGGGAGCCTGCTGTCCCGAGTGGGCAGGCTCAAAAAGTGAGAGTTCATAGTGGGAAAAGGGAAAGCAACCCTTTTCTATGACTGATATGTGGAGAGCTTGAGCCTTTCTGATTGAGCAGTGACTTTTTTAACTCTCATGGATTTGAATTGTTTGGGTTTTTTTTTTTTTTTTTTTAATTTCTGGGCAGTCACTTTTGAAAACTTTTGACCTCATCTGCCTCTACAACAATCAAAAGACATAAAGCAAAGTGAACTTGGGCTTGGAAAGATAATCTAATACGGCGTTTGAGCAAACTCAGAAGTTACTACTATCTGTAAAGACTGTTTGTATACTTTGAGAGCAATTTAATATGTAGTGCATTAGCTGTGGGCATGCAGAAAATACTAGCTAGGACCAAGAAGTCAACTGGGTTTGCTTATAGATCTTGGACTGCAGCAGAAAGAAACAATGCTCAGATACTGCTTTCCTTTAATTATTTCAAGATATATTTCTGTAGGAAAAAAGGAAACAGATGAAGGATGCACTTGCACTTGAAATACAACAGGGCATTAAGAAATCTTCATTATTTTTGCCATGCAGTTGAATTTGCCAATACCCCCTATGTCCACACCCTCCTGATGCCAGATTTAGAACAGAAGCTGCCACAAATTCTGTGTTGAAACATAAATAAAGTGAACAGTAAATGCCGGGGCTGAAACAGCCCCCATCATATTTGGGATCATGAAATGCCAAGGGTGGCTGCTCAGGAGAATTTTGCCCTGATTGTGGTCACAGACCTTTGGATCTGAAGGGGTGTAACCAGCTTAAAAAGCTGTGACGTTATCAAATTGGACTGTGATGTTGGTATTTCATCAGTCCGCTATCAGAAACCAAGTGACTGCCACAACAGAAATCCATTTTAAGAATCACTTTTTTTGGCAGAACTTCAGTTATTGCAAATAAGAATGTATGGTGACTGAACAGAACTGGGTCTGTAGGAGTGCAGCATATGGATTTTGTTCATCTTGAATCCAGCGTAGGTGGGGATTGAGTCTTCCCAGGGTAAATGGGATATATTTCTTTGCTTTACTACCTCATATAAAGCCAGATTCATCAGCATAAAGCTCCTTGTATGAGGAGTAAAGTCATCTGTTTAGGAGAGAGCTCTTTGTTAATCAAAAGTTTCAGCAGTGCTGAATTCAGTGCTGAAATTTGCGAACGAGGACCACGGCTCTCAGGAAACACAAATGGCTTTTTCAGCGTGCTTTCCCTATCTGCGTCCTGCCAGTGCGGGCCACGCGCTATCACTGCCACTGTTAGTTCAGTTTGGCAAGAATACCAGGTCTCACTCTGGATCCCAGTGCCCCTAACCTTGGCAGTAAAGCTCAACTATTCACTGCAAATCAGGCCTGGAAAATGTAAACCCAGTAACAGTCTTCTGTCTGTTCTTCCTGACTATTTTCCCGATGTGTTTTCTGTTTATGCTCTGTAGGGCATCAGGTGTCAGAGCAAGTAGGTGATGCCAGTAAAAGCCACTTCACAGTAGAGAGCTCGTGGCTGCCTCCCAGCAACTGAATGCATCCCCTCTGTGGTGCCCTTATCCTTGTCTTCTCCAGCTTTGGCTCTCGGCACTGAAGACTGTTCAAATGCAGGTTTTTTCTGGAGGCAACATGCAGAAATCAGAGTGCTGCTCTGGCAAGAAGAAGTGTCCAAACATGCAGCAGGGCCAGAACTGCCAGTGTGTTTAATAGGTGGATTAATGTATTTTCTTTACTGGTATGTATCTTTCACAACAGGTATTTGCCAGAGTTCATGAAAAGCCCCTCCGCATGCACCCCTGTGCACAGGCTCACTGTGTAAGGGCTTACATTGCTCTCTCCCAGTTGCGTGTGGCCCCCCTCTAGGGTCTCCTTGCCCACTGTTCTTGTAGAGACCCATTTGCCTCCAGGGAGACAAAATTTCTGGGAGGCATCCGGCTGGTGGAGGGAAGAGCGGGTTTGAATGCCCACGTGCCTGTGTAGGAGTGGGGGATGTCAGCACAGGTGGGAATATACAGCGTCCCCTCAACTCCTGTGTGGTGCTGCACCCCTATAAACCTATCTTTGCGTGGATCCAGGTGCTGACAACACCTTCCCTGGGAGTTTGTATGCATTGTGGAGACAGACTGTCCCGTGTTTCAGCAAGGTTAAACTTAGTTGGCAAGGAAAGAAGAGAGATTGTGGGATCCTGGCTCTGGGGGATGACAGAATAGGGGAAGGCAATGGGGAAATGGCGGTGGGGGGGGGGGAAATTGGGGTCCAAGCTGTTCATTGTCCTATGAAGGTATTGAAGCTCCGGACTACTATCCGTCACTAAAACATGTTCAAAAAATCACTCTGCTGTGTGTGAACCAGCCCAAGATTGGAAATGCTGCTGTCTGCCCAGGGTGGCTGGGCCGGCAGAGGCACTGCTGCTCCAGGAGGCTGTGGGGCAGGGCTGCAAGCAGAAACCTCACCCACCTTCCTCCTGCTCGGGATATTTGCGACTAAGCTTTTATTGAAATACGTGTGCAAACGGGTCAGGGTTGGGGAGTGCAGGATGTGAAGAACTGCTATGACACCCTTTTCGCTGCCCATTTTTACCATTTTATCCAAGCATCGAGTTCTTTGGGGCATTTCCAGCCATACAGAGCAAGGACCTGTACTCTAAGTGACAAAAAGTTGCAGTTCAGTAGCCTGTATCTATACTTTTTGTAAGCCAGTGATTTCTCACAATTCATCCACTTAAAAAAGCAGAAAAGAAGCAGTATGCATAAACATCTCTCCATGCTGTAGCAATTCAATTAACTATGAACTCAGTGATGTAGAAATAGAATAGCAAAGGAGAGCCATCTTTCTTCTATGATGCCTTTAAGGGCCACAGAAGGATCCAATGCAATTTTGAATCCTTCTCTGAAATCAAGCCTTGAGAAGAAATGCTTCTCTTTTTTTTTTGCATTTAAAAGAATAAAAAAGAATTCTTCAAATCCTATTAGAAAAATAAATCTTTCTGAATAAGCTCTATTCTCTATTCCTTGCCTCCAGTGCCACAACCATATATTATAAGGTGAGCTCTGCATTTTGATCCCCAAATTAAGAAAATTGCTTCTAATAAATTGCTTAGTCACAAGCACAGTTAAGCTGGAAATACCATTTGCATTCTTGTAATTGCCAGCATTAAATCTCCATAAGAATTGTAAGAGGAAAGCCGCTACATTTTATGCACGCTAACTCCTCAGAGTGTTTTATACTATGGAAAATACTGTAAATGCTTTCAAGCTATTTTAATAATTGGTATTTTCCACCTTAGGTTCTCAAAGCTCTTTTCAAAGAAGTGCAAACAATGAAAGAAGGTGAAAAATAGTTTTGGGAGAGAGAGAATTAAATTACACGCTTGTTCTTACAAAGTTTCAGAAAAAAAAAAGGCAAGCAGTTTTTGCTGAAAAGAAAGCTGAGACATGGTGATTATAGAGCTGAGTTTGAACAGGGGACATGTACCTGCAAAAAGACCAGGAGCCTATCTCCCAGGCCTTGTTCCTCAACAGGAGGTGCTGCTCCCCACAGCTGCTTGTTGTCTCCAGCTGATGGTTACCACCCTGCAGCTGGCCTGGCCAGCCCTTCCCTTCCCCACCCGAGCAAAGGAAGCTGCTGTAGGAGAGCCCTGTATTCTAACCTGGCCTGCTTCAGTCGGACTGACGGGGAGCTCTTCTGCAAGTAGTTCAGTAAGTAGCTTCAAAAACTAGTAGCTTCTGTCAGAAAAGATGTTGCAGGCGAGCTCTGGGTTTAAAAGCCCTGCGAGGGATGCCCGTGATCCTCATGGCTCCCAGAGACATTCAGGGCTGTAGAGATACAGGCTTCAAAGATGTGTGTGCTGGGGAAGGAGTTGCTCAGGATCAGGCAAATAGGAAATGTTTCCTGCTGCTGCACCCACAACCCTGCAATGCTGCCCTGTGTGCTGAGGTCTGTGCTCGGACTTTGGTTTGCAAAATCCTAAAGGTTTCTGTTGTGATCTGGTTAGAGGTTGTCAGTCCCATTGAGAAGTCCAGGGAATAACTAAAGTGAGAGGAAGGCTGCGTGGGGCATCTGTTGTCTTAATTTTGGTGAGTTACAGCTACAGCCATATCTTGGTGTGTCCAGATCCTGGTTCAGTTTCTGCATCTCCACTGATGGTTCAGTTGCTGCATCTCCACTGACAGTTCACTGAGGCAGAGCAGCCCAAAGTGGCTTTAAACTCTCCATGGTGAGTTTATCTTAGGCTGTTCAGTGCTGGTGGTGGTTTCTGAGAGCCCCTTAACATAAAGTAAAAGGCATTTTTGATCAGTGAGAAATGCGTCTGGCACGTCATTCTTCCGTAATGTACTTTCAGGGAGGACAGAGGGGACCATCCTGATTCACACCAGTGTAAGAGAAGGAGGTGTTAGGCCTGCAGAGCCACATAAAATGATGCATTCCCCTCCTGAGTGAGCTAATAAAGCATGGAACCAAGCTGTGCCAGCTGCGAAGTTAAATATTGCACACTACCCAGCGTTACAGCTCACTGATTGCTTTGGCTGTTTGCTCTGGTGTGGTGGGATGGTGGAGCTGCTGCTGACAGCCCAAACAAGTTGTAAATAGTGGCTGGTGAGGCCCCTGGTGCATCACACAGTGGTTCTGCGTTCAGCCCCCGTTGTGTTTGCTGAGCTCCCCTCTCACCGTGTCCTCCTCGCAAGAGGAGCTTTCTGCTATCGAGAGGTCTTTGCCATGGGCTGGGATAGATGTATATGTACTCTGCATCAATACTTAAATGTCTGATGGGATGCCATCAGAAGCTCACTTTTTCTCCTTTACAGCATTGCATGGGAAAGCCTGTTAAGAAACCTGCAAGTGCTAATTATAATTGTTACCATCCAGCTGTTCTTGTCCAGCTAAGCAGACAGTGATTTTTTTTTTGGAAATTGCATTTTAAAGCTTCTGCTGCTCTAAAGTGAATTTATTTGGTCTTCACAAAATTAATGCTTTATGGCTTTCTTTTTTACTGATATGCAAGTAATAAATTGGGTTAATTTGTGGTAAGTAATTGTTTGCTTTTAGTCTGTTGTTCTGTTTGTTTCTTTTCACATGTAGGGGAGGAAAGGAATTGGTGTTAATGTGAGGGATGCAGTTTGCCAGACAACTCTTCCTAGTTATGGCAAGTTTTGAGTAAACTCCCTGTTCAGATTGTTTCATATTTCCAGGGCTGGACTTTCTGAAGGTCGCAGTCAGGGGCGTAAAATCAGGCTGATGCCTGCTAGGAGATACAAGAAATGAAAGAGAACAGATAAATGGACTTCAAAAGAAAAGTGAATATAGCCCTCTGCGTGCCAGCTTTTTCCATCATCACATCTGCTCTTCTACAAGAGCAGTGCATACACATGATGACACGCAAGCAGTGTTCGGAAAATGGGGTATCAAGCACTGCAGGAAACAGTGACAGTGCAAGCAAATCTCCATGGAGCCAGTTGCTATGAAAAAAGTGGTTCCTAGGAACTAGATGTTAGTGATTGGGCTGGTATTTCAGAAGAGATTTGCAAAATTGTCACTTATATAGAGTGGAAATCAACAGGTTGAACTTAAACCTGCAGTGCCCGAGCACTTGGTCCTCCTGTCTGTTCCTGACAGAACATTTCACTGTTCTGTCACTGGCCCTCATCTTGAGATGCTGTGGATGAAATCTTTGTGAGTTACTATTAATCAATTTGCTGTTGACTGCAAGGCAATAGGATTTCTGTCCAACATCTCTAGGATAGAAAGGGGTAACCTTTTCTGCCCCTGCTCCAAGGCACAGACATAAACACATAAACAAGGGCATGATGGAGAAGGGAGAGGGGATGTTTCCCCCCTGATGCCCTCTGTTTCTCTCCCTCAGCACTGTGGGGAGAAGCTGTATGGAGGATGTAGGTGTGGACCTGGCTGTTCTGGCAAACAGCTGTTGGGGAAGATCTTGGGTTTTCCTTAGTGCCTCAATAGCCAATCTTACAGACCTGGTCATGTCTTGAATCTGCCATGGCCATAAACAACAAAGTTGAGCCATTACTCAGGGCTGGGGGGATTTTGCCCTGGATTTGCAAGCGATACTGTTTGTGATGACCCGTTCTGAAGGATAGCATTGATGGTGGGGTTTGCTGCAGTCACATGGCTTCTTAATCACAAGGTTTTATGCGGCGAGCGTCAGGACTGGAGTGGTGGTACAAGGAATTTGAGCCAAAGCTCTGAATTTTTATCACTCTAGGCAGGCAAAGGAGTTGTCTCTCTTTCTAAATGATATTTAAGGATTTTTGCAGCTGAATACCATTATCAACGACAACATTTCGAATGAATAGCCCTACACATATATTCCACGGCTGCAATGTGAGTAATTGTGAACACTCCTCAATCTTCCTCTTCCCACTCCCCTCTCCCCCTTCAGCCTAAGCACAAACTCTCATTTCAAGGCTAAAAATATACTCTTAAATCACTTCTGAAATTTCTTTGTTGTTGCCTAATGAAGGCTGGGTTGATGGGCTACAGGAAATTTTATATAAGCCCTTGCTGAGATGTTGTCGTAGAATCGGAAGTGGGCAGCAGTTGCAAATGTTAGTATTTGTCTCTGGAGCTTATTTATCTGCAAGCCTGAATGTCTGCATGGCTTTGTCCCCCTGCTCCCTTGGTTTTCTGAGTCCCAGCGAAATGTCACAGTCCCAAGGACTGCGGGGTTCAAAGAGCAGCCACCCTGCTGTGCCTGCCAAGCTAACAAGGGGCCTCTGTGTGCCCTTGTTTGGAGGGAGACATCCCACCAGGGACATGCTGGCTGCTCCTCCTGGCTCTCCCAACCCTTTCCAAACGCTTTTACACTCTGCTTCTTTCACTGATTTGGATTATTTGTTTTTTAAGCTTGTTGTCGAGCAAGTCAAATCGACCCACGCCTGGTTAACAAAGCTTGAAATAGTTGTGACTAAGTCAAAGCAGTGCTGAAGGGGGAGACCAGCCACACAGACCAGGCTAGTTTCCCAGCCCTACTGAGCGTACTTAATCCTTGCTGGGTTTATCCAGGTGTCAAGGAAGGGCTTGAACAGCAGCCAGAGGCTGGAAGCATACCCCCTTGCTGCCTAATTGTCTAGTCTTTCATCCTCTGTTTGTAACCTGGGCTACTAGAAGGATTTACAGACCGACAGGGATGAACTGGATTTCTTGTAAAGTCTGGAAAAGCTTGCTTTGCTGTGTTGTCCTTATCCCAAGGAATGAAAGCGGTCAGTTGGGGGCTTCCTATGATCAGCTGTAGGTTAGGATGGCAGGACACTTCTGCTCTTTGAAGATTAGGTAGGTCAGTGAAATGCTCTAAATCCATGCGAGATGAAGTAAACTTGCTTTAGTGATTCAATAGAGAAAATAATTTCAACACTGTTAATGACTGTGGCTGCCCAGACTACAGCTAGTTTTTACTTTGCTTACTGCGCAAGATCCCATATTAAAAAAATAAGATAAACCTGATGTTTTCATGGCAGACATGCTTTGGGTGCATTCTGCTATTCAGAAGGCCTGATTGCTTTGATTATTCTTCAGGATTACAGGCAGCTGAGGCAGATCATCTTCATTAAAGACCTTTGGACTTTACAGCTGAGAGACCAGATGCTGAGCATCCTTAGACCTGACCGTGCCCACTGATCTTGCTAGGTGAAGTACAATTCCAGATTTTGCAGATGGAGAAATTAGGGAAAAGTCTTTAGGTTATTGAGCAGATTCAGTGTGTGGGTCTTATTCAAAGAAATTAACTATGAGGCCAGAAGTATTGGCCCAGGTATAGGTTGTTAACACTGCTAACTTAATCTATGTTGCATATGGTTTGAAAGGGGGGATGTTTGCAAATCCATGCTGTCTTTGCAGGAGGACTTCAGGGAGATTACTCTTGGTAGTGGTTTTCTGATGCATGTGCTATGCCTGTTTGCTGCTAGCGTGGTAAATGCTTAAAGGGCTCTTTATGGGTAGAACAGGTAAGAGCTAATATTGTGGGAACTCCCCATGTTTCACTATTCCATGGTGAACAGAAGTAATTGTGGGTTAACTTGATTGCTTGGACTGTGTAGCCCAAGTGAAAGGGTTGTGTCAGTGACAAGGATGTTGGTAATCTACCTGCAAGGTCAAGTTGTACATGTGAGTGTTAATAACTGCACTTCATGATTAATAACTGCAGTGATTATGGTGTAATATTCATATGTTGATAATTATGAATAATACTGATAATAAGAAATAATCCAGAAAGAGCTGATGAGATTTAGATACACATGTAAATACATGAATTGTGTAACCATTAAGAACTCACCTGCTGAGTGTACTAATCAATAGCTAATCAAAATGATTGGGAGATATTGGGAAATTAATATGTAGACTAACTAAAGGCATATTTTAAAGGGTGGCTTAAGGACTTCAAGCTTTTTACAGAGTGACTTTACTATGCTCAGGCACATCAATTTTGCCAGAGTGCTTTAATGATATCAAGGACTGTGCGTATAGAAATGGATAATCAACAGCTAGCAAGGTTTTTTTCACTGGATTTTTTGCATTTAGGGTAAAAGAGGGCTAATCTTTGCCTCAGTTCCCGCTGGAACAAGACAGCAAATGCTGAGAGCATCCTTTGAAAATAGTAAGATTGTTTGGCCTTCCGCCAGATGATCCTACTTTAGTGCGTCATACATGAAACCAACCCCAACAATTACAAAAATCTCACAGTAATATCCAGGGCTGAGCAGGAGAGACAGAAAGAGCCTACATGCCAGAATTTCTATGACAAAAGGAAGAAGAACTGAATATTGTTCTCCTACCTCATGACAAGATTTGGATACTAGCAATAGTTATATGATCTCACTTGTGAAGGCTGGCCCCAATCCATTCAATGCAAAACACATTGAAAAAGCCAGAGGTGGCAGACGCAGTGGAAGAACCAGGTCTTATTAGCAAGCCCATGCTACTTGCCTGCCATGTGCCTTCACACGAGGTAGAGAAACAACACTACGATGGGATGTCCTCTCTCATAGAGATATGACATCTGGCCCTGCTTTTGGCACACTCATAGGGTTTTTGCATTAGAAAAATGTAAAAATCTAGTGTTTCTGAAGAGAAAGAATTGGGAGCAGCTAGTTGTTCCCTTCATCAAGGTGAGTTGGAACTCCCTTGTAGGACTGTCTCAGACAGAGAGCATTCAAAGCTGCAGTTTCCCAGGTAAGCATCCTTGTCGCCAAAATACCAGTCAGCACAATGGTCTTCTCACATCTCTGCTGCTAAAACTCAGCCACTGGAAAGGAAAATCCAAGGCTGTGGGAAGCAGCAAGGTTATGGGGAGGAGTAATTTGCCTCCAGGACTCTCTATGCTGTTTGCAGTGTACTTTATTCTTGCTAAGTCAAAAGCAAAAGACCCCATCATCCCCCTTCAGCATATCTAGTCTCATCCCTTGCTGACCATCCCAAGCTCCTGAGCTCCTTGCTCCTCGCTGACTGGCAGCGTGGGCTCAGCAGGCAGAGAATTCCATCTGTGGCCAGCCTTGTCCCTGCACGTGTGGACCAGAGACAAGGGGAGGAAATGCAGGACACAGAGAAAGTGTTTCACAAATTGATTTTTGTTGATTTGCACACTTGAAATGCTGAAGCACATTCCCTTACCTGCACTTGAGCAGTATTGGATTCTGGACCTTTTTTCTGCCTACAGCCACTTGCTGCTGTCTTGGATACAGCTGCAGATCACTGATGCTTTTGGGCTGGAAGCTTTTAACCTGAGTAACTTCACGGACAAATGTGCTCCTGCTGTTACTGAACCTGGAGCACAGGTTGGTGCCTGAAAGGCATCCATCTTCTTTTTCCATGAGTAACTTGCAAAACCAGATATTCAGCTCTACAGATAGGCAGTTCCATGGTATTACCATACATCCACAAAGGACTGTAGCTGTGAGCCTTTCAGGAGGGAGGTCTGCTGCAGTCCAGTCAAGGCTTTTTCAGTGTTGGCTCTTTCCGGTTGTCTCTCAGCAAGTATGCATCCTTTGGCTCCTGGGCTCTTGCTCCCCTGCTAATCTCATTCTTCCCCTCTTATATTTTTCCCTACTCTGCTCCTATTCTAGTTCATTTTTACTATTCCCACCACTTCCCCCAGTCTAACCTCACTGCACATGCTCAATGGTGTTTAAACTAGTAGAGATTTCAGCTGGACTTTGAGGGCACTTTTGGAAATGGTCTTGTTGCTCTGCCTTCTCCCTTGCCTTTTTCACATCTTTCTGTGTCAGAGTCTGAACCCTGCAGATCAGCAGCATTGCTGTGACACAGCAGGGCAAGAATTTTCCATAGTTATCCATAAATTAGCAGAAATGCACATTAAAAGCTAGTCTGGCATCTATGGCCATGGAGGCTCTATGGGCAGGTGTCTGGCACACCTGTGGCTGCAGGTACCTCCAAGAACGGCATCTAGTGAGGATACATGGCACTCCTCTTTCTTTGGAGGAAAACCTAAGCTCTGAGCAGTGAGAAGGCTCAGCCCAGCAGGGTTACCAAGCCCTTTTTTTGTTTTTTTTTTTTTGTGTTGGATTTTGTGTTACACTTAGAACCTTTCAAAACTGGGCCCTAGGTAAGGCTAGCCCAGCCCAGCTTCTTCCAGCTGGGACAGGATTTTGCCCTAAATGATTTCATCTATTTCTGCACATAAGGCACGCACTTTTATCTGGAAGCAAACGGTTTACTTATTTGCTTTTAATTATTTATGGTAATGAAATAGCACCCATGTCCCAAGATTTTCCACAAAAATGAATACTCTTGTAGTTCAGATCTGAGGCCATGAAAGAAAACACAGTTCCCCGCTGTTGCTTATAATGTTTATTTGTTTTTAACTTCAAAACACAGGTGATTTTCTCAAAACAAATAGAGTAATGGGGGAAATGAAGGCGGATGCTCTTTGTAACTTTCCCAAGAAACACATCTGGAAAAGTATACTTTTGCAAAACAACTACATTTTAGCAAACCCAGACAGTGAGATTGCAAAAAGTCATAAGTAGCGGTGAGGTAAGCAACCAATGCAGTTGGGGTTTTTTTTCTTCTTTTTTTTTTTTGCCCTTGTTTAACTTGTAAACGGCACTAAATGAACCCACAATTTCCACAGCTAATACAGAGACATTTGTGCAGAAGTCTCCAAGTAGGTAGTTAATTTCCAAGATGGGGAATTATGAACATATACCTCCTCACTTTCAATCTGTAAAATAAACTTGGTGGAATAACTGGATATTGTAATATCTGATAGTCTTGCTACTCATTTAAGCCTAGAGTTTAGCTATTTAAATCACTATCCTTAATTGCTACTTAGTTACATTTACCTAAAAGTCATTTTTTACCCATAAGCAGGTACAAAAACTTTCTTTAGAAGCAGCAGTGAAGTGTTGGATTATTTTGTAAATAGCTCTGATGCCACACTTCATCAGTACTCTCAAAACCTTAGTGTCATTTTTGGTTTCATTGCCTGTACAACATCTCTTGCTCCACCGTACTAGTCAGTAGAAAAACAACCACTGTGGAGACAGATCAGAAAAATTAAAGGTAAGCTTTCCTGAATCTGAATGCTACAGCCAGGTCCTGCTCACCGGGAATTTCAGGGAAGGTGGAAATAATTCTGCAGACCAAGAAGGAACAAGTATGAAGCCACTGTTGAGACGACAGTGACTAGCAAATGCCAGGATCTACAATTCCTAGCACCTGCATAGACACACGCGGAGTCAGGCACAGGCAATCAGACACACACCCACGCAGGCACAGGGCTCAGGAGCCCCATGGTGGGCACCCCTCAGGGAGCACAAAGCTTTGCCTACCGACTCCCGGCTGCTGGAGCTGCAGCAGCTTCATGGCCGTCTCAACAGGGCCCATCCTCTCCTACAGCACCATGGAGCAAAAATGATCCTCTGCAGCTGGGTGTGCTGAAGAGCAAAAAATGTATTTGGAAATGTAATCTCCTAATTAATAAAATTTGGTTAGGAACATATTAGTTATTTTTGTCAGCTAATGCCTGCTCTTCACAAGTCTGTCTTGCGTTTCCTGCACGCATGTGAAAATCAAATGTTTCTGGCACTGGGTGTGCTGCCCACAATGTAATATGCTTCATAGCTTTTTGTACCTACATAGAAGGAAAATATCACTTTACCATCTGATTTGCTTGAGTTGTATAGTCATCACTGCAATAGAAAGAAGCAGATGGATTGGGAATTAGGAAATCACTCAAGCACTGATCTGAAGAGGGTCTTCCTGAACACAAAGCGGGTGCGTGTGTTAAGTGGCCACAAAACTTACAGTCTATCGCATTCAATATCAGGGTTATTAGATGGTGTATCAAGAATACCAAAACACACTTCCTTGTTTGCTGGAGGTGGGGTATTGGTTGGACTTCCTACCCCAGAATCAGGGCTCGGTGCAGGGTGCATTTCTCCTGCATACTTCTCTTCTTTCTGAGAAGGCTCTTGTTTTTGCTTGAGGTTTTTGAAACGTTTGAGCTTCACAGGGTCCTTGACTTCCTTGGCACAATGGAACAAGATGAAAATGTCCCTCCGAAATTTGGAGCTCATTCCAAAGTAGATAATGGGATTGTAGAAGCTGGCAGACTTAGCAAACAAACTGGCAAGGATGCTGGTAAGATTGGGCACAGGGTGACCAAAGGCAGACCATATAGAGATGACAGCATATGGTGACCACGCAATAATGAAGGCTGTACAAATGACAATGGAAACCTAAAAGATAGCAGAAGAATAGTCTTAAATCTTAATTCTACATCAGGGAAGCAACTTCAACACTTGGCTGGAAGGGAAACATTGCATTGTCCTGAGGGTATGGCTTACAGCAGAGTACAGGCAAGCAAAAGGTTAGCATTGATGGAGCCAGGCAGACCTAGAAGCGATATGTCTAATTTTGGCATGGTGGTGTGCTTGAGTAATGCCTCATCTAAAGGAATGAAAATAGCTACAGTCCCCTGTATGTTTATATGAATTAAGGGGGGTTCTAGTAGAATTAAGTCAACAGTAAGTAAATTGAGATCTCCACTGTAACTTCTGTGTATGCTCAGAAGTAATATAACTTCTGAAAAAAAAGAACTTATGCCAAACCAAATTTTTGTTTTTGTATGGTATAACCCATTCCAATTATATTTAGATTATTTTTCACATGTGGTGTAGCACCAATATTAGCCAACTGACGGGGGTAGGAGTTTTAAACAATCCTCATATTCTTCACTGAGTTCAGACTCTGTCACTAGAGACTATAGAGAAATGAAATGTGACTGATTCATTTTGTTCTCTTCTGTTCTAGTTGGGACCAATTTTTGGAAAGACAGATTTCATTGAGATAAATCCCACACAATGAGAAACCCAAACTCACCCTGGTGACGTCCCGCTCCATTCTCCTCTGTCTGTCTGTGGGATCCCCCAGTCCTGTTAATGCATGGCTTAGCTTGACAGTATTGATAATTGACACATATGAGAAGACCATGACTGACACAGGTAGGAAAAAACAACAGATAAAAATGGAGACAATGTAGGACTTGTAGATTGTAGAGAAGTTGGCTTTTGCCCAGTCTATCTCACATGTGCCATACATGCGATCTGGAAAGCAAAAATAAGTTGGTTAGCATTTTTAGAACGAATTCAGTTCAAATGCTGCATTTTTCTTCTTCTAAGCACTAAAGAACAGATTGATTGTTCTGATTTAATGAGTTGTGACATAAATTTCCTACATAAACAGTTTTTCAAGACCAGCTAGACTGTATCAAGTTTTAATGTGTATTACCATGCTGTCCAGTTAAGATTTCCAGTGTACATCCATAATGCACAAACTGCTATTTCTGAACAGGAAATTGTTATACTTTATTAAAAAGATAAAAAGGGCATTCATTCAGTAGGTTTGAGATTTTTGAGTGTTACGTGCTCTTATTTGTCGTGATCTTCTACATACTAACTTCCTAAGATGAGCATGTAACAGGCAATTGTAAAGACACAATATGCCAGATGTAAAAAGTCACTACTTACAAAGCAAAGTAGGAAATAAAAATATTGAGGGGTTTTTAATAAAAACAAAAAGGCAATTAATTTTTTATTGTAGTGAGAGCCATGAAAGCAAATTGATATAGCTAATAATAAATATTATGGGAAGATTAAACATATAAGTACTTAGATAATGAGACATTTTACTAAATGGGAAGCATACAGTTCTGCAACTACAAAGGACCTGGAGGCTCTTAAAAATGAAGCTGGGCAGATTGCAGAATCTGCAGCCAGTGGGATTTACAGAAGGACACTTGTCGATCAGGTACTTAAGGGAAAGGCAGTGGGAATAAGGTGCAGTCTCTGCTTAAATACTTTTATGAATAACAGCTGACTTCTTTACACCATCTGATATGTTTGCAAATGTATCCTGATATAAAACTTGAGTTCGATAACATTAGAGGTTTTGTACAGATTCTGAATTGTTGATGTTTCTTCTTAGGTGGAAAAAAGCATTTTTTTTCTGGCAGCAAATTGAATTATAAATAAATGAAGCATGAACCAAAATTATGTAAGTCAAGTATTAACAAGCCCTGGAGATACAATACAGGTGAAGACTGCATGATTTAGCAATAGATCTCTCTCTGACATCCAGTAATAATTCTGAAGAAAAAAAATATCTCTTAATTCCTCACAGGTGGTAGGAGGCTTAGACAGGATGAATTAAAGAAGCAAAAGATTAAAATCTCTTTTAAGATTCTCATCAAAAAGAGCTCAGTATTTTTAACACCAAAAGCTCTAGGTGTTGCTGTCTGGATGTGTTCAGTAATAGAAACAGTTTTTTGTCTCCTTCACTTTTTTCTTGAGTAGACCCCAAGATTCAAAATATAACCATAAAATACGGCTTAATGTCAGGTTTCTGCATTGTGAAAACTTTTGACTGAAAAAAGAAAGCAGCTTCCAGATGACATGAAAAGAAAATCCTGCAGATTTTCTGTGAGTCAGAATTCAGAGCTGTGTTTCCCCTTTCTGCAGAGACACTAGCAAGCAGCATTTCCAAAACTCGGAAAGCACGGGGTCTCCTGCAGCTGCTGTGTAGAAGCAAGAGGACCAAGGCAGCTAAGCGTAATGTGCTGTGGTCTGCTGGCACCCGCTGTCTGTTCCCAGATTTGCCATTTCTGGGCTCCCACCTCTCCTCAGGTGCCCTCAATGGAAATGTTTTTAGAATCAGACAGCCCAGGAACCTGAAGCTGTTGTGACTCTCAGTAGGGAAAAGTGGTCTTGAAGACCACTGTCAAGGAATTGAATCCAAAGTACAAACAGTGTGGTTTTACCTCAACCAAAACATCCCCTGAGCCTACTATCCTGGTAACATTTTGGTTTGGGAAGGATAGATTTAACCAATCATAGAATGGTTTAGGTTGGAAGGGACCTTAAAGATCATCTTGTTCCAACCCCCCTGCCATAGGCAGGGACACCACCCACTAGAGATGAAATGGAAATGTATGCTTTTCTCACACCCACACTTCAGGGGTCCAGAGATACCTCAGGGTTTATGTATTCAATTAGTAAGAGGATATATTCACACAGCTGCTTCTATAAGTCTTCCTAGATTTAATGACTTCTCGAAGGATGAAGATGCCTACACAATGCAGGCGGATAACTGCTGGACAATTTCAGTCACATGATTTCAGTTGTTAAGACTCCTGTATCATTATCATTTGTACCCAGAGATTAATTTTGTTGAATTTTTAGAGACTTAATTTGAGACAATTTCTCCAACTTCTCCGCATGAAGAAATTTTCTGGTGTGGGAGTATCTCTCAGCCATTGAATTACCACGGTGTTCATATTAAAATTTTTTCCTTCCCCCTGCCTCCTTTTTTGCTATGGCCTTATCTTGTACCCTAATCACTTCTGACATCTTTTTCTTCTTCTGCTATGTTAGTTTTCATATTTTCAACAAACTGTTTCACCAAATCTTTCTGGCTTGTCTTATTATAGTTTCAGGTTTAACCTGCTGGAACTTGTGTTATTTTCTAGCTTCCTAATCTTGACAGTTTTTGAAGGATGTCTTTTAATAGTTTCCTTTATCTCATTGCTTAACCATGCCAAATATTTCTGGCCTCTCTTTTTCATAGGTAATGTGCACTTGGTCCAAGTCTTTCCTGAGATATCTTCAAAAAAAATCTCTTTATAGCTGATACCAAGGCAGGCAACACTCTGCACAAATGTCATGCATGATGAATGATTTTCTCAGTTTCACTGATAATCAGCCTGGTTTATCACAAACAGCAAGAAAGAAAGGTAAGTATCTTAGTTCAGTTAAGTGGAGAGGTGCCAAATAAGTAAGTACAACCGAAAGATACCTGTTACCTGTATAACTGCCCCAGCCAAGTAATGGAGCTGCTGACCAGAAGAAAGCTGCTGTCCAAATGAGAACCAGAGCCACTGTCATACTGCTGTTGCTGATGCAGTGACCTGCAATAGCATGGTTTAGTCAGAAAATAATACCTAGAAAGGCAAACATATATCTGAAATCTAAATGCACTCCTATACTAACAGCTAATAAGGAAAATACAGCTATTTAAAAAAATATTAAGACCAAAAAATGCATATTCATAAGAAAAGCTTAAATTTGAAAGTATCTGTCAGGCTTGTGTTCAAGACCTTTTGTGAACAGTGGAAATGAATGGCTTTTAAGCAGGAGACAATGTGTGTGTTGAACGCTGCAGAGTTGGCAAATCCTATGTTAGACTTACGTTTTGCAATTTTGTAAAAGGCAGGAAATGGTTGTATTTTAAGTTTTACATAGAAACAAACAAAATAAGTCTAAATTCAGAGGATTTTCTAATTCACGTCAAGGTTTTCCCTGTTAAAAAGGAGAAAATACATTAGATGCTCAAACAACATTAGCCATTCAATAGAAATTATTTAATCTGTTGCCATACTTTGTGGTTATTTCTTTGTTTACATGCAAAATACTTAGGCATCCACCAATCTCTGTTCCTCAACATTTCCGTGAAGTTGTACTGTGTACTTGCTCAGATTTCCTCAAGAGGCAAATACAAATTATGCACGCCCTTAGAAGAAGGTGTGATATAGCTTTTCAAAAGAGAAATGTGGGTTTTAAATATGACAATAATTTGCAATGAATATAAGATATAGAATACATCACAGCCAAATTCCAGTAGCTCCAGCAGCAGATTGTGTTGAAAATTAACTTCAACAAGTCTACATTCTTCTACATTACAACAAACTGCAGAAGAACTTCCTATGGAAAAAAGACCTCCCTGCAGATGTTCTTTTCACAGCTAGCACTACTCATGCTATTAGAGAGAAAAACTCATGTGATGTATTCAGTGTATTTGTGCAGCGTTACCTGTGGACACTAAAAAGTTCCTGCCTGTAAGGTGATTCAAGCAAGTTACAACAAAGACATGAAAATTGATAATACATTATCTAAGGATGGGTGAAAGGAAGACTAGGGAGAATTTATGGAATGTATAGGAATAAAGAAGAGAGCGTACATAAGGTTCTCAGTGGAAGTCAAAGTTTTCAGTAGGCAGAAGGTTCAGGATGAACAGTAAGGAAAGGTTTCTACTAATACTGCGAAAGGGAGTGCCTGGGGTGAGTGTGGTGATGTAAAGAGGCATAAAGGAAAAGGGGCAGATGATGGCAAGTAGATACAGACTTGCTGATGAGGGTTTCACAGGGCAGGAAATATGTAAAGGATTTCAGACCAGATTTCTATGGTGCGACACTTCTATGCCTTTAGAGAGGCATTTATACCAAAGGTTAATAAAAATGAAATTCAGAAAAACAGGGAGTGGCTATTAAAAGGTTTCTAGCACTGGAGGGAGTAATGAGCAGTTGTTTGAGATATTCAGTTACAGATCAACAGGACAATAGAGAAGAAAGGAGTGTGGTTGCGAGGCTGTAGTGATGATGGTTTGCAGATCTGGGAGACAGGGACTATCTGGGCAGAGTCAGGTCATAGTAATTTCTGGGGATGGTAGGAGTAATTTTAATCTCCCATGGTGTGAAACTGTCCAGGGAGGGGAGGCCAGAGAGGCATGTGGGGATGGGAGGCTGTGCAGTGCTACAAAAGCTGGAGGCAAGATGCGCAGACTGAATGTTCCCAGCACCATCTAAACCAGTCCTTGATGCCTGCTGTGTGCAAACCCTGGCAAAACAGCCTGAAGAGTGAAAATATTTGTATGTAGGGCAGCTTTCTGAACCAAGGATCTTATTAGCGACTGGAAACTTCCCAAAAATCATCTCAGAGACGATGAAATTTGTTGCTTACAGTGAGATCCAGACACGCATCACTTGGGAGTCATTTAAGTTGCATTTTGAAGAACACAGAGGGTCAGCAGGACCTGTGGTGTCTTTGGCACAAAGGTGAATTTAACCCATGGTGACCAAAGTGTACTAGTAATAATTTGGCTTTTATTGGGGTTAACCCTGAAACCCTGTTCAAACATGTTTGTAATGTAAATGACTACATTGTGTTCTGGTTTCTAATGCATCTAATTTATATTTGATACAGCCTGTGACTGAAAGAAAAGGTTTGCACTGGGTTCAATAAAGGTGGAGCTGTACCTGCCTTTATTTCTTACCTCTCTCAGGATGGCAGCCCTTGATGTAGCGAGTCACACTGATTACTGTAAGGGTGTTTATGCTAGCCAGGCCAAAGAGAAGTGTCAGGAAGCCATCAACCTGAAAAACAAAGTGATGTTCTTTTACTGCAGAGAGCTCAAGAGGAAAAGAACAACAGGAATTGCTCCTGTCATTTTCATGTTAATGCTCTTGAAAGTTGTTCCAAAAACCCAACTAGCCAGGAAATATAAAATGTCAGGGGCAGTTATCCTCTATAGGATCAGTATATTTATATAA
The DNA here is from genome assembly GCA_028565335.1 of Limnodromus scolopaceus. NCBI lineage: Eukaryota > Metazoa > Chordata > Aves > Charadriiformes > Scolopacidae > Limnodromus > Limnodromus scolopaceus. The sequence goes on from JAOXNO010000024.1 coordinate 36,001,260, forward strand.
GTTTATATAAGTTCTGTCACACACATAAAATAAACAAGCAAACATACACTCACATTTATGGTTCCCAAAAATGACTTGTCAAATGAAGGTTGAACTGAAAAGAAGAAAAGCCCTGAATAGGCAAAAATGCACTGGATGCAGCCGCCCCACTTAGAACAAACATGCAAACTGAACCCATGAAATTCAGGCCAAAGAGGGAAGAAAGTAGGAAACAGTGGGCTTGGCTGAATGAGAAAAGTTTTTTAAAAAATTAAATAAAACCATCCAAGGCTAAATTGTTCTGATAGATTGAGTCTCAATGTTGGTGCTACTGATTGCCTGCTATTATTAAGCCCTGATCCTCACCACCTCTGACTGACACAGGCAGATCCATACGGCTGTGCGGGCTCCCACTGACGTCAGTGTCTCAGTGATAGACGCACAGGACGGTGACAACTCTGCAAGTTTCACTGATGGGTATAGGAAGGAAGTCGCTGCTGACTGTGGTGGAGAGGGATGTAGCCATCTGCTAGGGAGCACTGTATGACTGGGAAATGATCCAGGCAAAACGCTGAAGGCAGTCCCTTTTTTGAAAGCTTGCAATGATGTACCAAACTGGCCAGAGCAGAGGAACTCTTGGAGGTGCCAGTTTTACACCAAGTGACGCAGGACTATTAAGCAAGTGTCTTTGGACTGCAACTTGGCATTCAAGTGTTAAAATTATCGGCAGCAAGGCACATCATTATTCTACGGGAACAAACTCTGCCTTTGTGTGAATGGGCACTACTCCCATGGAATTCAGTTTATCCCAGCACTGAATCTGGGGCTTCAATCCAGCCTTAAAGCTGAGAGCATGGCAGATTGTATAAATTAAATTGGGTGAAGGGTTAGGAAAGGGCTGCTTCATCATTTCTTTCACTGGTGGTTTTTCTTGCTGCCAACACCTCTATATTGACTATTTACTTTTACAGATACACCACATCTTAAATGCATGCATGACTTGGTACCACAACAATCTACATCCACCTGTGCTCCACTTACAATCAGCTCATACTTGGTGTACAAATGCAACCATGTTTACACCAAAAAACAGACTTCCTTGGATGCCTCAGCTACTTGCTAGAAGCTGCGCTTGGCTGAATTTGGCCTGCTGTGTGCTGTGGAGATATTGGTGAAATACCTGAATATGCAAATGTGCTTTGCATTTCATTAGCCTTATTGATGCAAACAGCTGCCACTTCTCCATTTGCTCTAACAATGCTTCACAGATGCAGAAAACAGTGCGGCCAGGGACTACTGAGAAACCAAGCTGCATAAGCTTCAGCAACTGCACTAGTTATTAGATTAGAAAGGAAACAGTGTTTCAGCAATGATGCAAATAAACACTTTGAAATTAATTTTAAAGACCTATGAAATTGCATACTGAAGTAGTAGGACAGGCTTCTTAGTGTGTATCACAGCCCTCCTATGCTGAAACTGATTGAGTTTTTCTGAAATACATTGGTGTGTGTTTTATCACCTGCAGATGTGGCCATTATTCTCCCATCCCCCTTCCCTGACATCAAACCAAAGAGAGACAATTATATTAAGTGATCAGTTCAAACAGCCCTTGAGCACACTTAGAAGGGAAGAAAGTGGGTCTAAAAATACACTCTTGCCCTTTACATTTAAGATGAAAGTCTGTCACCACAAGAAAGAACAAGCCAAAATGTTTTCTTTGGAGTGGTGCCTTGCTAAAAAAAAAAATGCAGTTTTACCTGAGTCAATATAGTTCATAGGACGGAGCCATTGTCAGCACCATGTCTCGTTTTCATACTATTTCATAATAGCATTTCAGCAGATCAAAATACTGTGGCTTCTGCCAGCACGGGGGCGAGCATCAGAGATTTGAACGGGGCCACAGGGTTACACAGGGTTAATAAGTAGTTAAAGTAGCAGCAGTCTCCTGTGGGTGGCTGTGCTAGTTGCCCCAGTGCTGGCCACAGGCTCGATGGCTTAGGAACAGGTGAGAGGGTGAAATGCCAAGGGGGAGAGGGAGATCTGGGGGTAACAAGAATGCCGAGATGAAATGAATAAAGGAGGTAACTGAGGTGCCTCTCAAGCTGCGGAACAGCCCATACAGAGGGCATGGTGTCTGAAACATTAAAACAAGAGAGAGTATCCAACAGGGCTAGGGCTGCTTTGGGAGTAGAATCCTCAAACCAGTATTGTCCCTGCCAAATTTCTATTGGTGATGAGCCAGCCCTTGAGCCCAGCTATGCATACGCCGTTTCCCAGCAAGTCTATTGATTCTGCAATACTTTTATATTGGTGACACTTAGACATATGTCTTCAGAAGAAAACGAAGCATCTTACTCCAGCTGTAGCCAACCTATTTCAAGCACACACCTACGGGATACGGAAGAAAGATCTCGGCTACATTTTCTACTCCTGAACAGACAACACTGACTGTAGGTAGCAACCGAAGCAACCGCTTGGAACCCAAAGTAGTTTGCAACAGAAAAACTGCTTTAGCACAGTCCCAATTTCTATAGGCAGAGATATTAATATAAATAGGGAACAAAACCATGATATTTTCAGTTTTCCGCATATTTAAAGATATATGGAATGACAGCCAAGGAAATACTAGGATAGTACATAACATTTAATTACTTTGGAAGATTGATGCTCTTCCCCTTCCTGGTTCTGGTTTTCCTTTTCTTTTATCTCACCCCCAGCCAGCTCCTCCCTTCCACAGTCATAATATTTCCTCCATTTTTATGTAATGCAATTTTGTCCTTCCTATCTTAATTATTAAAAATAATTAAATAGCAGCAGTGCTAATAGACAATAGTGAATTCTGACGTAAACACAAAGTTGATTGCCTGGTAATTTTGATCCACCGGCTTTCCTTTTCGCCAATTAAGAAATAGGAGTAGATTAGCAGTTTTAGAAGCTTTTCTCTCAATGTTATACCAGTATTACTCCCTTGGCTATATAGATACTCACAGAACTCGCTCATTATCTTTATGTTGCCTGGAAGCTAAGATACAATTGAAGAAAAGTCCATGTTTTTTTCTGCTTTGTACTTGTGCCTGATTTTAAATCTCGCTAATGTTCTTGGTGCACTATTTACAACCCACAATAAACAAAGCTCCTATCGCATGCAAATTTATTTCTTAAGCTTTGCTGCAACACAGGGAGAGTCAGGCATCCCCAGTGCGCCATCAAATTTTTAGCTACGAGCTTGGGTGTGCCCCAACTTTTATTACCTTTAATACTTATGCATCCCTACTGAATTCATGAGTGTTGTCTTTAAAGGAGTTAGAGTAAAATACAGCCTATTGTTCTCTTTATTGGATTAATCAAGGTTTAATGGCACAAAACCAAAATAGCCAGAACAGCTATTACGTTTCAGTTCAGGCTGAAACATTGATCTCACCAGCCAGAATGGCTGCATTGCTCCCTCCTCTGGCAAGTGGTGAATTTGTTGCAATTTCCTGAGGTGAATTTGCTTCCCCTCAGAACCAGCACGACCTATCTTTCTCCTCTATTAAAGATGAGATAATGAATATGTAAAAAAAAACTTTTAACAGTGATTATTTTTACATTGCGTATACTTAAAGTCATCACGACAAGTTCTCTCAGAATATTTTTTTGAATACAGATCAGATTATTCCAAGATCATTATGTAAACAGATACTGGCAATAAGCCTCCTTCAACCTCAAGAGATAAAAAAGCACCTAACCAATATTTAACAAATACATTTGGAAAAACAATTGTAGGCACCTTTGAATAGAACATGTTTTAAAATTTAACAAGTTTTTGAAGTTTGCAGTAAGTGAGAAAATATTACACCCGAGTCTAATGACAACATTATTCTCCCATCCCTCCAATATATCTATGATGTGTTAACTGGATTATTTATGCTTACAGTAACTTTTCTGTCAAGTGGAAGAACTAACAAAGTTTGTAATCAAAATCAGTCAGGAGACTACGTAAAACTCCCAATGCACTCAAATTGTTTCTTTAAGATTTACTATAATACAGGAAGTAAAAGAGACTTATAATTTACCACAATTTCCACAACACGAGTCTATTGCTCATGCCACGCTGCTGTGCTATGGTTGCATTCTGCCTTTTAAAATGTCTCAGCAAGCTTCAAGGGTAGCCCTGCTTGGAGGTGATTACAGTAACCCAAGCTGTTATAGGTCTCTGACACAAACAGTACTTCATTTACTAATAAACAATTAGAACAAATATGCTACAGGATTAGATAGCTTATGCCATTAAGTGAGACCATCAGACGCTCAGTGTTTTGCATTTACCAAGTGATTAAACCTTTCTGTTGATGGCATATATCTTAAAGATAGGAAAAATATGGATGCAATATTCAGGCTATACAATTGCATGTACTGATATATAATTATACTAACTATGCTATATAGCTAAATATACAGTTAGCGCCAGCTATTATATGCAGCTCAGATTTTGGCTTTGGTAATGTTAGGGAATCCAGAATAAAGTTACTTGTTTGTTTGTAGTTATTTTAGGTTTATATACCGGGTTAATCAAGTGAGATTCAACTTATACTGACTTTGGGCTAACTTTTAGCTATTAGACTTGTAGCCCTCTCAGGTCACAATTTATACTTGTAGTAGTACATGCCCCTGTCAATGAGCAGGGTTATGAATGCAACAACCCCACCAAAGGCACATGATTTTTTTAACAAATAGACAGAAATTTCCTTCAGAATTTCCTTACACAGGAAAATGAGACCATGGCAGGTTTCATGTTTCTCCCGTCCACCCATAAAAGAATGAATGGGGAGGGAGCAACCAAGCATGTAGCTCATACCACCCGATGATCCAGATACAAAGAAAAGATTTCCATCTTCAGGTTAAATGCTGTATTGCCATTGTCCTTTTGTAAACTACCGTACAGGGAAATTAAGAAGCACTAGATGGGAAATTCTAGCATTGCCCTCTGGGAACATCAGCACTACATAGTGTAAAACTCTTTTCAGTGGGCCTGAGCCAACACTCCTCTCCACTTCGGTGATGTAAATTCAGAGCCTACTTCTTTATTGCTAGCAGCACCATTACTACAAATAAACAAAAACACAGACAGACAAAAGAAGAAAGCAGCTGCATGAGTCACCTGTCTCATCTCTACCTTTCCATAGAAAGCAAGGCTCGGCTTTGTGGCCTGTGGTGATCCTACCCCAAAACCCGAGATCCTCCATTAACATCAGGTTAAAGTCACGCTTTTATTTTTGGAGTAAAGTACAGTCTTTGCCTTTTCAGAATATCATGGTAAATTTTTCTGGAGGCCTACAGATGTCTCAAGGGAAGCAGAGATCCCACAGGCTGTTCATGGGTTCTGCCAGGACATCCCAGAGATTACAAATGACCCTCCACATTCTCCAAGTACAATTGTCTGTGCTGTTTCCCAGCAAGAAGGAATTTGCTTACACAGCCATCATCAGGTTAATACAAGGTCATCTCTGACTGGCTGAATGCCCACCAGCGGAGTTATTATTCTGCTCATAAGGCTCCTAGGCACAAGGCAGGGCAGGTTAGTGATGCCATTACTAGACTAGGACAAGAACATTCCATGTCCCTAAAAGCCTGAAAAAGCTGTATGGCTGCTAAGAGGTCTCCTTTTAGGTTGATACTCTTGGCTCCTCTGGAACCTCTACCAAAATAACCAGAGAAACAGTAGATAGATAGCTGATTTATCCCAAGAAAATGCTTAGTTTCCTAAAATGGATATGGACTGTAAGGGTCTTCACATAACAACTGTGTATGATGAACTGGACCAGACAACTCCTAACAGAAGATTCACATGCATTCCCAGGGAGTTCCAGTAGCCCAGTGAGAGCCTGGAAGAAAGTGTAAAAGATATAGGTTATTCTTAGCTTAAGGAGCTATCTGGAAAGTAACCAGGTGCAACATCATCCCTTCTGCAGTGGTGTGGAAATACTGGATGTTGTGTCATATGCAGCCCATTGCAAGCAATGGTCATCTTGCCATTGATTCAGTCAGGACAGGATCAGGGTCACAACCCAAATTGCTTCCTGCGCACTAACAGCGTGCTGACTTAGTGCAATATATATATGTGAAATAGAGGATAAGCAAATGTGAGGTAGGACTATTTAAGATACTCACAGATATTATCAGAGTGATTTTTAAGTTTCGTATGAAATTTGGCTTGAAAGTCAGTGAGAGGATGTGGCACACATGGAGGAGCCAGAAGAACACAAGTTGTTCAGTCCCATGGTGAGAAGATGTTGAATGGTGAAGGTAAGTGATGGGCAGCACTTTTTGAGAGAATACATTTAATCTTCTGAAAAAACACATCAGCACAGAAGAACGAGGAAGGCTGTAATTTTCCATATAAGGAAACAAAGAAAGGATGTTTCAGAGCACTCTAAGAGGAAGAGCTAGTGCAGGAAACAAAATTTAGACTTCGGAAATTCCTGGTTCTGTGGGAGCGCTACCAGACAACAAATACCCTTTCCAGGCAGCAGCATGTGGTTTATGGAAGTGCTTGGGTGGCATGGGACAGGCCACATCGGACTTGTTAAATAAGGAAACAGATAGTTTGCGCATTCACAGTTTTTCAAGTACCAAATATATAACTTCCCTAATTTGTTGCAATTGGCTGCAGAAATAATCATTTACAAAAAAATGAGGGAGAATTCATGGCTAATAAAAACTGTCATAGTCTTCCTGCAGTCACATTAGTTACACTGAAATGATCTTCTATGTTGTTAATGATTCTGTTTGTGTAAAGGCACAGTTTCTCCCCCCTTCCCTGCAGATGTATATTTCTCATTAAAATTTAGCTCACAGATGTCTATGTGAGTTGCTTTTACTTCTTTGATGCAATGTGTATGCTTTTCAGATTACAACAAGGTGGACCAAAAATAAAGAAATAGGGAACATTAATAACTCTGCAACATTTTTTTCTCCCCAGTATCCAAATCTCAGTTATTCGTGGAAACAAGAATGAGGATACATTCTAGTTTTCATAATATTTGAGATACAAAAGTTGCTCAGAAAAACATATCTGGGAGAGGAAGCCTTGTATAGCATAGCACAGGGAAAGTAAAGGGCAATAAGTTTTTGAATTTGCGTTATAGATTGGTCTCCACATCCTACCTCTCACAGTGAATTAGCGTGTTAAGGTGAGCTGAATACAGAGCTAATGTTACACAGCTTTTCTTCAGCACGTTTAACACCTGTTTTATCTGTTAATGCTCTTAGTGCCAGTTCCATGATTTGACTTTGGGTTATTTTCATCTGACTGAAATGTCAGGAATGATAAGCTATATATAAGTAAAATCCCAGCAATATCACACCACAGTACTGTGCTAGGATAGTCAATAACTATTTTTCGCTTCCTTTTTACATTTGATTAAATTCCTTTTAACATCTTATTGGTAGATAGCTGAACATTTTTCAACTAAGCAGACATCAGGCCACATTCCTGCGCTATTATGATTTTAGAAAAAAATAATCTAATTTTTCCATTCCAACTACAAGTTTGGACACTAGAATATACAGTGATATGGCAAGATATTTTATACTAAGCAAAATTGAGCTAGCTCGGTCTTTGGATGAGAAACCTCACCAACATTAGACCCCTGCAGAAAGCCATGCTGAGGACGAAGGTACTCCTGCAGCATATGTTCTGGCTCCACTGTGCACGACCAGTGAACTTGAGGTGTGTCTGCACAGACAGATGCTCCCCTCGGAGACAGAAAGGAGGAAAAATGTGGAAGAACAGTTGTTCAAATGCTCTCAGATGCGGGCAAAGACAGTATCAGTGAACATCACTACGTCTCCCCGTAGCCAGCAGGGAGGAGGGTGAGCAGGAGTAAACCTTTATCCCCCTTGACGGGTGTTGCTAGGGGTAAAGATGAACAGCTTGTGGATTTGTCTGGGTTTTATGAGCGAAAGCTCTACAGTGAGTAGGGTGCTCACATGGATGGCTGCTGGGGAGAATGAGAGGCAGAGGTGGGGGTGAGAGATGCACACAAAGGGTGCTCGTTACATATGGAGCGAGTTGAAAGCAGGATGATTTTGCAAAGCAAAAAATTAACGGGTGGTGGAGCAACACGAATGGGTGGTTGTGCTGAAAAAAGTTTGACAAAGAATGCATACAGACACTGGGCTGCAGCAGTGTGTTATAGTGGCCTTCTAGTGCCTAAAGGGGGCCTACAGGAAAGATGGGGAGGGACCCTTTATCAGGGAGTGTAGTGATACAATGACGGGTAATGGTTTTAACCTGAAAGAGGGTAGATTTAGATGAGATATTAGGAAGAAATTCTTTACTGTCAGAATGGTGAGACACTGGAATAGGCTGCCCAGAGATGTTGTGCATGTCCCTTCCCTGGACTTGTTCAAGGCCAGGTTAGATGGGGCTTTGAGCAACCTGGTCTAGTGGGAGGTGGTTGGAACTAGATGATCTTTAAGGTCCCTTCCGACTCTAATGATTCTGTGATTCTATGAATGCTGCCCGCTGTTTTCTTCAGTAATCTCCCAAGTACTAGGAAGGTAGGAGAAAGGAAGTCCGTGAGGTTTCAGTTTGTTCCCTTCCATCTGACATCATTGCTTTTTTTACCTGGTCATGCTGACTGCTGAGCTACCACTTATCATCTTATCGAGAACACGAGGGAATATCATACCACATACAGTAATACGTAAACACTGTCTTGGTATTTACAAATGCATAAAATCACAAACTAAGTCAACAGAGCCAATAGTCTAACTAAGTCAATGGATTAGGTGGTTATACCGATTATACTAAAGGGACAGAAATTTATGATTTTCAAAGTCTACTCTATTTATAAAAGAACATAAATGCCTCAAGGGTTTTTGATTTATCAGACAATTTACAGAACATTTTGTTAAAAGAAGAAGGTATTAATCTTCTGTTTTCTCCTCAGAAAAGATTTAGCAATATTTTAAAATCTGTGTATAGGAAGAGAGATAAATGCATGTTCTAAGAAAGCAAATGCCATCAATAAAATATAAAAGAATTTATTCAAGATTACAAATCCTCCCCTCAAAATTTCTGAGTAGACCCCATATATTTTCATCTATACTGATCTCAGAATTTCCTATTGTTGCAATTTTCCTTTTGGTGTTGCAGACCCCCACCTCTAATTTATACAAAAGATGGACATTATTACTTCTCAGAAATGTCATACTAGACCTCTGAACATCTAATAACACCAAAAATGCCGGATTTTTTTTAAGTGCTAGCAAGAGGCAGTGACTGGAAGCTAAATCTACAAAAGGGGCTAAGGGCCACCATGCTCAGCTATGCAGGGCTGCAGCTCTGGTTGCTTGCCTGGTGCAAGGAGGGTTGTGGCTTCAAGCCTGGCCCCTTAGGTTGGACATGGCAAAAGCTAGTGGACAAACGAGGCTCCTAAAGTAGCCAACAGAGCAAGATAAGGGCCATATCTCACCTCCCTTTTGATTTTTAATGCCTTACTCCAGGCCACGAAAGATTAGAATTGCCTGGTATTCACAGACATATCCTGTTCTTAACTGTGGAATACCTTTCAAAAATTAAGCAGTGTCACTGTGGAAAGCAGAGGGATTGCTGATCCGTTCTCCCTTTTTTCCCCATGGAGGGTGCAGGAGAGCTGGATTCACTTTTCTCCATCCAAAGGTGCTCAGATCCACATCCCCTGCCTGGGGACATAAGTCCTAAGATTATTCATTGTATGGGGATGCTCCACTGTCCTTAGAAAAAACAAATACCAGAGCCAGAGACAAAGAGAAACTCCCAATGTGAGTGGGCAGACATCCATTGGAAGGAGGGGAACCCTCCTTGTCCAACAAGCATTGTTAAAGCAGGGATATTGAACCTCCATCTTTTCTTAGAGATCCCCATTTATCTGGGATTTCACCTGGCAACTTGATCAGCTACACCATGACAATTTGGAAAAGTCTGTTAAAGCATAAGAAATTCTAGACATTTCTGTGCATCAGGCACTGAGTTTGGCACTTCTAAAAAATTTTGGACTTCCCAGCTACACCATGCCCTTTCAGGATGCACACATGCCACAAGTCTGGTGCTGACAGGCAGACTGTGCACAAATGAGTTAGGGATAAAACACTCCATGCATGCAATGTGGGGCTCACTGCTGCTCACTACATTGCCAGTTATTTCTGTCCAGGGTATGCCAGGCAGAATTATTGTATAAAATATCCAAGCATTAAGCAGTGCAGGATTGAAAACCAGATTTCCTCACTGCTATGTAGCAAACCAAACCACAGGGTGAGACAGTCATCTCTCTCTCTCCTGCTGCCCTCTGTGGCTTTATGATTTCCCACAACACAAAGCAGCTTCAGCAAAAGAGGCTGAAGGCAGGTCCTTCCAGGCTGGCCCGTGGTGGGACAGCAAGGGCAGGCTGCAGGGACAGAGGTGATGTGGGCTGAGTCCTGTTGGGCAGGTGACTGTGGTGCTCACTAATACCTCAAAGCTGAACAAATTTTTTTTGGTTCCTCCTGAGGCTGTTTCTGTGCAGAGCCGGATCTGCTGGGGATGCTCTGGCACCATCTGGCTGGCCAGATGGACCAGGGATACCTAGACTGATAGTGAAGTGAGTGCATCTGTGATAATAGCATCAGTCAGCACTTCAGTGGCACGTCTGTGATGGTACCATGACCTGGGGATAACTACATTGTGCTCTGTTGCACACAGCTGAGATACACCTCCTATGTAATAAACAGTCAGAAGTAAATAACGCTTCTTTAAAGAAGCCTGTAACAATAGAGTGAGCACATGATACGAGCAGTCAATTTCTTGACCCTCATAGTAAAAATCTTAAGTATTTATAAAATTAATGTCAAAATAACCAAAAAGAAAAAAAAATGAAAAGAAAAAAGAAAAAAAGAGACAAGAAAAGAAATTAGAAGAGTGAACTAGTGAAAACAAGTTTAAACTGAAGTACCAGGATTATGAAGGATTTAGAATTCTAAGGCACCCCACAGCCTCTGGTTTCTGACATGACTGCATTGCACCTAAGGGGATCAGGTAGGTTAGAATCTTCCCCTACATTTAGAGGCTTCCTGAAGCCTGCATCTTTTGTATTCGCTACATGATTAACAGATAAAAGAAAGACTTTCTGTTGGTTGATTAATAAGGTTTAGAAGAAACTGTGGTGTTTACCTGCAGAGAATTAACATTTCTCTACTTTCTACATGTAAAAACATTTGCACACAATGTTATTTGCAGCTTTCAGTGCGACTTCTAATTCAGCAGAGCATGCGAATAAAAAAAAACATATGGTAAGGACAAAAATATATCCTGAGGTAGCTTTTCACTAGAAATATGGTCAATGAGGGAACAGATGGCTCTCGGTCACTGACTTACATTCCCTGACATGAACTTTACTATATGAGCTAGCTTACTTACTGATTAAATTACCAGAGGAAAAACCCCAGAAGTGCTAGAGGTTGCCTGTCATCCCCCTGACCAGATCAGGACTCAGGCACAGTGGCAGAGCAGGGAAGTGATAAACAAGAAAGCAGAGTCTGAAAGCCACCCTTGGAAAACTGTATCCCTACATAGGATTCAGTGGGGGCAGCATTTGGATACAGGCCTACCATGCAACCTCATTCTTGAGAGGAAAGCTCTGTTAGACCTCCAAAATGAAACAGAACATTTGGCATGGGCAAGAATAGTGGTGTTTCTTCCATACAGAGTAGGAGAACAGGAGCACATATATCTGTTCCATTCAGTGAGTATGCAATAAGATGGTCCTTTTAGCTGGAGAGGCATCTTTTGTTACAGAGTTTTCACGGACTGTTTCACTATTTTGAAAGAGAAGTAGTATCTGCCTGACTTCTCCCCACTCCCTCTAACTCAGGCAGCCAAGTATAGTAAACCTTAATTTTGGAAAATATTACCTGCGGGCACAGGAGGAGGCCAGAGTCAGAGGAAAGGAAAATAAGTGGATTAAGTGAGGTAAGCTAATGAAATTTCTTCAGAAACAAAAATGACAGGCTAGCTTGGGAAAATAAAGTTTCCCTAAACATAGCTGACAGCAGAAGCTGACTGATCAAATGAAACAGACAACAACAGAAAGCCGAGGCTGTCCTCTGGATTCAGCAAAATGCACCAAGTCAGGGAATACACGGGCCATGCTGTGGGAAGTCCTATGTTCCCATGCACAACAGCCCAAATTGTCCTCCAAGCTACTTGCAGAGGAGCTTGAGTGCAGTGAGGGGAGCAAGAGACACTGACTTTGGAGAGCTGTGACAGAAAGTGTGGGCTTTAGGCTTTACCTTCCTGGCACTGAGCTCCTCACCTTCCAGATGTGAGACCCCTCTGTTTGGACTACAAATGTATCATGCTTTACAAATACCAACAAAAAAATAAAAATAAAGCAATCAAAACCCTACTGCTGTTCAACATTGTACAGTTTTAGAATGACCTTTGTGCTGGCTGTCCATGTCTACACAGAAAAATTCACTTCTTTTTAATGCACAGAAGCTTCTCACTATTTCTGCAAAATACTCTTCCCCAAAATGGCCGTACTACTTATAGAAGTTACTTTTCCATCACTGGCTTCTGTTTTGTAAAGTTTAATAACCAAGATGATGAATGGCAGGGTTTAAACATGTTTCTGAGACCCCCCCAACAAAGAACAACTTCTTGATGGAAACAGGAATCCTACCTGTTGTTGAACGTATCCTGATTTTGACTCATCAAGTCACAACCAGCTCAATCACTAACAATTCACAAGCAATTCAAACTCTTCATTCAGTGTACAAATTGCCTTTTCCAGGGTACCATGAATTTTTAGTTAGTATTACAACAGTATTAGTTCCTATTTGAAATTATAAATGTTAACTTTTAGAGCCTATAGAGGATTATTGAAGCAGAAAGTTTAATATTTTGCATATCAGAGAGTTCAGAAAAGCCAATGCATTATTAATGTCCTGAACAAAATCTTTGGATTCCAATACCTCAACACCTTGCTTGATATCCATATTTTACAAATGAATGCTGTTTAAAACCAGGAGATCGAATTAAAATTATTTAACGCACCCTGACAAACAAACTATCTGGGTACCCCAAAAGTGTTATGGACAGCTTCTCTTATTGTAAAGGCAGTTCAAGCAGAGCAAGAATAGGCACTTCTCCATCACATTAAGTTCAAGGACACCTCCATCCCAGTCTTTTTACAAGAAAAAAAAACAACAAAAAAAAAACCAGATCATTATAACGAGTTTCTAAATAGCTCAAAGTCAGCCAAAAGGGGACTCAAGGCAGAGGGACTGTAGAAGAAAGCTGTAAGCCCGCTGACAGAAGACTCCCATGCAAATCAAGAAGTACAGGCACAGCGTGCTGTGCTGTTGCTTCCTCTGTGTGTTGTTTTTTCACAGCCCCAAAAAAGAGCCATAGCAGAGATGGGGCTCTGAACTATACAAAAAATGTCAGGGGCTTCTCATCCTCTGGAAGAGCTTGGACTGGGGAAGCGGAAGGGTCATTTAAAGTTATCTCTTTTAACCAGCAGGGTTGTAAATGTTAAGTTATACCACAGATCTCTGTTCAGGATTTCACACTGAATGGCTTACCCTGTCTTACATAGGAAGTCTGCAGCAAAGCTGGATTTGAACCTGGGGATCCAGATTTGACCTTTCCTGTCTTAATCATAGCTCCAACCCTCCTTGAAACACAGGGCAAAATGGGGGTCTGTTTAATTCTGATTGTAGATATGAATTTTACAGTTTGCAGGTATGGCTTTGTTTATATGATGACTTCAAAGGTTTTCATTAATAAAAAAATATAAATAAAGAAGTGTCCTGGAAGTTTTTACCTCAACAGACTTTAGTTTGCAATTGTAGGTGTTCTCATTAGAGAAATAGTGGGATTTTGTTGAGGAAATAATTAACTTCATTTTGATAAATTCTTTTTCGCCAAATGGCAATAGACACATTTTGAACAAGAAAATAAACATTTTTTAGATCAAGCTACAAATCCCAGGTTAATCAGAGTCTTCAGTGGGAAGTCTTCCTCTCTGTGTAAACTATGCCTTTCTGTTGTACGGGAGGTGACATGAGTTGTAAAAGTGCTTTCATCTATGTTATACAATAGTTAACTTCCTCTTGCGAAAACACCAAAAAAGCCACCAAAAAAAAAAAAGAGGATTATTTCTCTCTCCCTTTTCCTTCATCATGATCTAACTTATACCTTGCCGTAGGCAATCCTGTCATTTTCAGATTTTTGACTCCCTCATGAAACAGACACTCACATTTAGTATGATCTTTCTCACAGATGTTACCGAAAACACCAGGGCGCCAAGCTTGTGCCTGACTGTCCATGGAATGTATGTGTATTCTGTCTACGCAGATGTGTTTCAGAATTACCAATAATAACATTTTCTGAGTTTTCCAGCAAAAAGCTGCCTCCAAATTCAGGAATGACTGTGCCATAAAGTCAAGTCACTCATCCCACCACAGGCCCTGGACCAGCAATGAATTGAGGGGTAAGATTTAAGACTAACAAATTATTTACTACAAGTAGTTGCATTCTAAAATACACAGGTATACCCAAGTGCTGTGTGAAAGCTTAGCTCTACATGTCTTGTCGAGTAGGAGTCTACATTGCTTTAAGTCAATGTTAAAGTGCCAACAACCAGGTTAACTACAGGGGAGCTGAAAACAAGCACATCCTACACCTTAGTTGTCCAACACAAGTCGAAGCTATAACATGAGGTAAAAAAACCAAACTAGTAGAAACTACTGCAAATATCTTAGACAAAATCACTGAAAATTGGTCAAAACCTGATCAAATACACAGATTTATGGGTATAACAAAAAGAGAACACTGTCCTTTTGGAAGGTCAGTATTTCTTTCACTCTTGTGGCCTTGACTAGTTATTTACATACAGCATTTACACAGAAATAGCTAAACTTATTTTGTCTAATTCAGTGTAACCTAGTCTTACCTGGCAGGTCCATATTGATGTGATAATGAATCCATCGTCTCTGAAGACATTGAAGATTTCAATGATCCCCCGTGAATAACCAAACACAGAGATACTAGCATCTGATACTGCCAAGTTAAATGTGAGGTAGTCGGTCGGCTGCAGAAGATGTCTTTGCTTATACAGGACAAATATCACAATGCTGTTTCCAAACCAAGACAGCCAACCTGGAAAAAATATTTAAAATCCATGAAATCACAAAGCAAACAAATCAAGAAGCAGTTCAGTGTGTAAATGTGAGAAACAAATTAAACCAGCTTATCCACTGGAAAATCTACGGACGAAACCTTTTAAAATAGCTGGGTACTTTTCAGAAGCAGGAACAAGCGAAAACTCTGGGAATTAAACAGAACACAACATGAAGAGCTGCTGCCGCCTCTATCAAAGATCCACTGTTTAAAGACCTGGATAAGCTTTTTGCCTTAAGTGAGCAGATGAAACTCATGAAACGTAACTCATGGGCAAAAAAAGGAAGTAGAAAAGATTGGTAAGGTGGAGCAGGGACAACAAGAAAACTGCCAAAAGCTGAAACTGTTTAGGTACATTGTATACAATAATGGATACGGAAAATTCACACACACAGCCTGAGAGCTGTTTTTACCAGTCCTCTCTCGAGAAAGTGCTATCTTTTCCAGCTAATACGATTAAGATTCTTCTCTTAGAACAGTCTAGGATCTCTTTGCAACAAAGTCTGTTCCAGTTGGGAATATTTTTCAGTAATACACCCATTAATCTAAACAAAGGGAACATTTAGAGCAGACCTTTAAGAAGCTTTAAAGTCTTTACTTGTTTATTTATTTATTTTTAAAGAAACTTACTCTCCAGGAACAGAGAAGTCTGACTTCCATGTGTCCAGTTACACGAGGAAAATGCAAGGGAGAAGACTGCAAATCTGGTGAAAGTCACTTACTCTGTTGGAGAGACCCAGAGTTTCCACCCATCAGTGCAAGTCCTTGGTAGGCTGCATCCTATTTTTTGGAATGATGAAAACATGTGGAAATGAGTGACTTCACAAAATGTTCACTCATACGCATCAGGCTCAGTGTTGAAAATGGGGCTTAGCCAGTGGCTCCAGGGTGGCTGCCAGAGTGGGGCTGAGCAGCAGGTCGGGCAGCACCCTGTTCATGTTTCCACCCCTCAAACCCACTCTGCCACTGCCAGTGTAGGTGGCCTCACTTCACCATGGCAATGCGGAGCAAAACACCGCCTCTTTTGAGTGCCTGCAGCCTAGGACAGGTTTAGGAATTCAGCAGCTGATGGTTTTGCTCCCCACAGTTGACACCAGGGTACAGCATTACCTACCTGGTGAGGGTGACCCATAGCCCTCTATCCAGGCACGAGCAGTAGATATCCCAGTGTGGGTGATGCATATAGACATAGCAAGAAGCAAATATATGCACTGAAAAGGGATGTGACACGACAGCATTGCACAGCACCTCTGGTTATTCAAAGGAGTTCACAAGATGAAAGATGGCTGAGGGGTTTAATATTGCAGCAACAGGGCAGCTGCCTTCCTTCAGGAAGTGTCAACGACCCTGTGTGTCAGGAACTCAGTGCTTCTCTGCTGGGCTGCCTGGGCTAGGAAGGCTGTGCCTCAAAAGCAGGGGCTAGGGAGGAAATTGCCTCTGAATCTCCAGTCCACCTGGGTGTATCATGAGCTGAACTGAGAGGTTAGGTGCTTACCACCCATTGAGGTGCTGCAGGTAGTCTGGAGTGGGAGGGGAGGTGGTTGATGGGACAGTCTCTGTATGGCACTATGCACTGCCTTTTCTGCAGCGCAATTCCCCTTTCATAACGTCCCTTTGCAAAGCTGCCACGCTGCTGCTGCTCTGGCCTGCTTAGCAAACATACATGGTTTACCAAAGGGCTTCCCAACGGGGGAGAGCTGACATGTCAGCCCATGGTATTAACCCAAAATAGTCACTGGTGCAACGATACACTGAGATACAGAGCTCTATCTAGCTGTCTCATTATAAAGATAAGATAAAGAGTAACAAATACATCTTATTCTGGCCACTAGGTGACAATGTTTCTTAATTGAGTCTCATTTCCAACCGCCGCACGCAGTTTAAGTCAGGAATTGTATCTGACTTTCGCGTGAGTCTAGGCATTATGAATAGGCACAGCAGGGCCCTGGAGGAGGATGGCTTTGGGAACACATCAGGATAGTCTGCAATGCAGACAGGGTAGTTGTGCTGCTTGTGTACTTCAGCTCTACCTTCTGTAAGGCAAGGTAGTTTTCAAAGCAGCAGGTATGGAAATACTTTCCCTGTCAATATGAAGACACAGTGCTAAAATGGCAGACAAAATAAAATGGCATCTCCTTTGGAAATAGCAGGATTTCGTGAAAGCAGCATAATGGATAGGAAAGCTACCCTGAAAATGTCATACATATGCACTTCCTGGGAATATACAGAGCAAATTCCCCCTAACCTGCAGGGGAAGGGAGTTTTCAGTTTAAGTATCTTAAGGAAGGAACTGAGTAAAACAACATACACATTTTAGATGGAGGTGACAGAGACACAGAATTTGTGATCATTTTTTGAATCTACATTCACACCCTGAGGGTGGGGATGAGGGAAGCGGTGAGGGAGATAAAGTTACAGAGTGAGTATGATTTCTGCAGGTAGGCACAATCCTTTTAACCAAAGCAGGTGGAGAACCTGCACTGGCATACCCAGTCCATAAAGCATCTCATCTGTCTGGGTAGTAGACCACATTAATACTGTGGTAAAAAAACTGGAGGAACTCGATTCTCAGTAAACCGTGGAGTAACAAAACCGGTAGTCTCATAAAGATGCTATCAGCCAGAGCAGTGACTATGGGACACCGGATCTCTGCACCACCAGATGGCTGGGCTGGTCTGGGGCTGCTGACTATATTGTCTGATTAATTTATTTTATTTTTTAAAAAACAACCAACCCCGACCAAAGGAACACCTCAAACCAAACAACCTCCCTACCTCCTCCCCTGAGAACGCAATAGGACAAAAGGTTGCAAATGCGCTGCAGAGGAAGCACAGCGATAGCTCTGACACTCTCAGTGAGGGCAGGGATCTCCTCAGCTGCTCTGCAGGCGGTATGTGCCTCGGGGTAGATCACAGGCAGATCAAGAGCCCAGAGAGAAACCTCTGAACTTTGAAGTGCTATAAGGTGTCGGTGGCACCTCAATAAAACAGAGGATGGAAAAGAAAACTGAGTGAAATAATTTCATTTTTTTTGCGGGCTGCCATCAATATTCAGCCACAAGAGTATATGAATGAAAAACACCACCAAACCCAAAATGTATCCCCAGCATCCTCAGGTAATTCTGGTGAGAAAGAACAGGTTCCAACTGAGATCAAAACGTGGCTGAGAGAGGAAAAAAACCTGGCAAATAGGAAGAAACTGGGCACACTTCTGCCCAACATAAGGTCTGGAGAGGAGCCACCACATTTCCCCCATAAGCTGTAATGTTGTCTGATACGGGCTGCTCATCAACAAGAGGTGCTGGCCCTTCTGAAGTGGCAAAATACACAGATAACATTCAGTTACTGAAGTTTGTTAACACAGGGCAGGACAGAGCAGCTGCTGTGAGACTGGCAGTACCAGAGCAGAACAGGTTAAATGAATGTTGATAAATGCTAAGTATAAACAGCTAAAGAGTCATCTTTACTCCTCAGACACACACAGAAAAATACTTGATAACACATTTGCAAACGTTGGGAGTTAGGAGGAATAGGATGGACAGCAATATTTAAAATGCTGTATTGCTCTTGCATAATTCAGGAGCAATCCTTCCCCTGGAATAACACTCCCTAACAGAGCATTTTAATCCACAGATTTCAAAAGTGCTCCTCAAAGGATGCTGGTGCTGTTATCCGTGATTTCTGGGGGAGGCACAGGAAGGCTGCCAAGCAAGGTGGTGGTAGTCGGGAGCCTAAACCCTGTTGACGAAGTCCTGTATCAGCGTGCTGTCTACCAGCCCATGCAAAGAAAGCACTGAAAAAGTAGACAGCAAGAGTGACTAAGGATGTTGAAAAATCTCTCTGCTGAAAGCGACTGAGAACAGTGAGACTGTTTAGCTTTGGGAACAGCTAAGAGTGAACACAACAATTTTACAAATATTTCTGCCAAATCACTCAAGCCTGAGCATTCAGACATACCCCCTTTTTCTCTCATATACTTGAGATGGTCTTTGAACAAGCGATAAATACCTGAGGCTGCTTGCAATTTCATTGTTAACATTCAATTTATGTTTTTGCAGAGTTAAATTTGGTACAAGGGAACTGATAGCACTGAGCTGGTCATTCACATTTCCAATAGGTGCCTGCATTTATGCCCAGCTAAGACAGGTTATTATGCTTTGTACTTAGACTTGTTCTTATTAGACGTTGCTGCATGGCCTTTGCTTGTAAAATCCAACAAGAATAAATGAGAAAAATGAGGATTACAACTCACCCATCTGCAGTTTAAAATACACAGGGAACCTTAAGTGGAAGAATTCAAGAAATGAGAGCAAAAGGTGAAGGCTTAGTGTCACAATGCAAGCTATGCCTTTCCCTCAGCAAATAACCTTATCTCTAGGACAGAAATTGGATTGAGCATCTAGATATAGAGCAGGCATGAATGAAGTCAATTACTGACTCA
The DNA here is from genome assembly GCA_028565335.1 of Limnodromus scolopaceus. Lineage (NCBI taxonomy): Eukaryota > Metazoa > Chordata > Aves > Charadriiformes > Scolopacidae > Limnodromus > Limnodromus scolopaceus. The sequence continues at coordinate 36,020,866 of JAOXNO010000024.1, forward strand.
ACTACCTATACAAAAGCATAAATGTCTACCTGAAGAGGTTTGCTGTAAAAGATTTTCAGACTAGAAAACTTTAAAACAGTGATATGATCTAGGGAATTTGCAAAGCTGTCATTAACTATTGCAACTGTGAAGTGACCCTGCTCTGTTTTCAGTCTTTGCTGCTAATTATACATGCACAATATTCTCTCCAGGGCACATTGCCAATCTTGGCAGGAAGAAGAGTCATCATGTTTTAGGCTTGACAAAGCGTGGAGAGATTATTTGTTCAATAAATGCAATCATTTTGTGGATGAATGTTTTATTAATAGCTTGTTTCCTTTCCCACCTTCTCAGATTTGTCTGTCAAACAATATCCCAAAATAATGCTCATTCTGTCACTTGTCAAATAACAGTTTACTGTTACCATTCGGAAATGTGTGCCATTTAAAAGCATGTTTGGGTTTTGAGGTCTGTGCCAGCTTTCTGATAAGACTGGTAGCACTCACAAAAAGTCAGAACTTGTTCTCTAACAAACATTCTCTCATACAAACTTAAAATTTCCTTTTATGCCATACATTCACTTTGACAGGCTCAATTAATTGTGAAACTAGGGAAAATGAGAACAAATTGTCAGTAATGGAGAAAAGAACAATTAACTGAAAAATTCCAATTAATAATTATGGAGAAAAAAAACCCCAACCTGTGCTGTTTTTCCCCCCAAGGTCTAGGTTGACTTAGCTAGCAGCTCTGGGCAGTACTTCTCAATCGCACCTAAGGATTTAAACTGTAAAAGGGTTCTCCACAGCGCTATACCACTTAGGGCAAAGGTAAAAAGGGGTCAGATGTAATGCCAGCAACAGGACAAGCTCCCCCCCGTCTGTCAAAGACAGTTCCGAGCTCGTGGAAGGGAAGGCTGGAAACAGAGCACTGCCTTCAGAAAGGGGATGCTGACATGGCCAGCCTAACGAAGGGAAAGCCAGTGGCAGCTGGTGCCTCTAAGCAGCTGTGATGGCTCATCGCTATGGGATCACCATTGCGCTTCCCCCCACGCGTTGCTGGTCCCCTGGCCAAAGCATTAGCAAGGAGAATGATGGCATAGTGACTCGGATGTCAGGAAGCAGTGTAGTGATCTCAAAATCCATCAGAATCTGCAAAATGCAGTCTTACACTTTGATGCTGGTTTGCTTGTGACATCAGTGTGCGATACCTGTTCCAGCACAGGCTGTGAGCTCCAGTCTCCATATAGTATTCTGAGAGCCTCTCTGTCTGGATCTGACAGCTTGGCTGGAGTATGATATATGACAGATACATCAGCATCCTGTCTGTCAGGCACGTCATCTGTGCTACCTGCAACATGCGAGAATTTCCAGAAGGGGACACACAAAGAGGCCTCATCTCAGCAAAAGGAGTTAGATCATGGTTCTTGGATATTCACGTCATCTGTCAAGATGTGTGACAGTGGAAAGACTTGGCCAAAGATAGTTGGGATTTTTTTGGACTTTGTCCTGTGAAGGTGAAGAGATTCAGAGATCACTCACATGCATCACTTTTGTGATGTACATTTCCAACACCATTTGCAAACAAGCTGCACTCACATATTTAGGCTCAAAAGAGAAGAAAACATGTAGAAGTTACAGAAGTGTAATCACTGAAGCTGTTTTCCAAGGTGCCAGTAAGCCAAAAGTATGAAATATGAACATCTTTGAGATTTTGTGTAAGGAACTACTCATAGAATCCTGCAAATGTAGATTGTCTTTCCAGACCCCTGAAAAATGCAGGTATGGGAAGGTAACACACGGACTGACATTTGTCCTCTGCTGCCAGAAGAGCAAGAGAGTGTTTGTGTAACAGAGTACTTTGTTCTGTCACATCACTGCTCCCCAGACAGGCTGAGTAATTGGCTTACATAAAACTAATAATTGCAAATTGTTATGGTTGGTGCTTGAAGAAATGTAGCAGAAGACCTTTGAGGAAAAAAAGACACAGGGAATTTTCTCATTTATGTATTACAAGCAGATGTTTTTCAAAAGTTCCAATTGCAAAAAGGTAAACCTACCTCCATCACATTTTAACCAAGTCCACACTACACTTAACTTGGAGTAGCGCTATTACTATATACTCTGCTAGAAATACAACTTGAATTTTGAATCTGGAGGTAAGTTTCAAGAACAGCAATTATGACATGCCAAGCACTTGTAAGCTTAGCAGAAGGATCCGGGACATTCAAAACCCAATAAACATAAAACCTAAAAGCTCAGGCATCTAGGTACTTTAATAAGTATTTGCTAGAAGATGTGGGGTCACCATTAGGAAGCAGCAGAGGAAAACACCTCTGTTGATTGATGGATGAAAGAAGTTTGAACTACCAGTGTGATGCAGAGGCAACACTGGGAGGGATCAATAGAGTTGGAGAAGTGTAAATATTAATGTGAACAGTGTTGCTAAGACTTTGCCTGGATGCTGTATTCAGTCCTGGGTATAAGTTTAAAAAAAAAAAAAAAAAAAAGTCCCAGTTGGAAAAGACAGCATAAAAGGCTGCTAGGATTATATGCTGGGATGACAGGGGAAAGGATATTATGACAGGAGAGAAATAAATAATAATAAAAAAACCCCACCAAATCCATCAACCAACTAAAAAAAAACCCCAAACCCTCACTTGCTTAATATAGGAATACAAAGTTTGACCACAGGGCATGATCATTCCTCCAGGAACACCGAGTGGCTGTAGGACGTTAATGTCAGGCAAAAAAAAAAATCTCAAAAGAAGTGACAAAAAGCATGTACAGTTGGTGTGATCACTTTAGCTAAGAATTTAGGGAAAGGCTCCTACCCAACAGAGAAACAAAATCAGGAACAGGTTGCCAATTGGAAGAGGGGTAGCAACACCAATAAATCCCTTGCCAGTCACATGAGAGAGCGTGATAGCTTCCTAAATAAGATTATATATTGTCACAGCAGGGGAATGGCCTTGCTGACCTAAGATGTTCTTTCTAGTCTTAAGTGCAACTGATTAATTCATTAGCTGATGGTGCAGCCATTTCCCATCCATTCATGAAGGGATACGCGGATGTGAACAGATTGGGGATAAATTGGAACAACACTGGTTTATCTTATGACCACTCTTCTAATTAAGTCTCCTAAGACAGAAGCCATTCGTTTTTCTACTAGAATCTCTGTTTTTACTCTAAACACAACTTTTCTCTCCCTAGTTCCTGCAGGTTAAAAAAAAATAAAATCATGTAAACAATGTAAAATACTTCACATTTTACACTGTATCTTCCATAGGCCTTTCTGAAGCACAAGCTGAGGGTTACGTAAGCTACTTGCAATATGTGATAAGCTTAGAAAAAGAAAAAAAAATCTGTTCAGATCAATCATTTAAAAACAGAAACATTTTTGTATATGCTGTTTAGAAGAACAGATTTAATGAAAATACAAGAAAACCTAACTTTTATGTGAGATTTTATTGTTGGAAATTTTGATTATCTAGCAAACCTGCACTCTGAAATTTCATAAAATAAAGTTTCCTTGTATCCTGCAATGAGTCTGCCCCAAACAGACGATATTTAAACAAGCAAAACAAAACTGTGCTGGGATCAAAGTGAGTTCATATTGGTTGCCATTTGCAAATCCTTATCATACATGTACAATAAGTGTCTTGCAACAGAACCAAAATAAACACACAGTACTGTGAGGGCTAGCACAGGATCTAGTACTTGGATCTTTCATAGATCCTGTTTGAAGAGGTCTATTTTTATGTGCACCAAACATTTAAAGCAAGAGCAGTACAAATGGTTAAAAAGTAGTTTAAAACTACAGAACCATATTTTCTGTCTCTGCAGGAGGCAGTTGTAGGATTTGCAAAATGATGCAAATGTCAGCAGTCAAAACTCTGAAAATCACAGAACACTAATTCAGTGCTACTGAGACATGAGAAGACATACAAGTATCATATACTTCTAAGAAGGTACTATTTTATCTTCCCACATACTAAGTTTAGTGAACATCAGTTAAAAGTTTATAGGCCTGACTTTTTCCCCCCCCTCAAGATTTATGCATTGTTTAGTAACCTCTTTTTAACAAAAGAGAAAGAAGTTGCATTTTTTAACATCCTGCTCCATTAGGGATGAAACTCAAATGAATTATTTTGAACTTTATATCAAACTCTATTTAGGATCTTCCTTTCAAATCCAAACCAAGTACATACCTAAAGCCAGTAGGTAGAAACCTATGATAGTCTCTCCTTGCTCTGTTACTGCTGACTCTCTGCTCAGAAAACTGATGTTGTTGTTCCTCCAGGGTGCCTGTGGAGAAACCTGGACAGACATTTTCAGTGGAGCTTGTGACCCAGAAATTGCCCTTTCCCCAGTACGTCCTGACGAAATAAAATGGTTCCAGCCTTTTCCTCAGTTTCTGCTCCCTGTATTAGAGGGAGCTCTTCAATGAGACTAGTGTTCTAAAGAAGGAAATCTCAAGGGACAGGAGCTTTGCAGCCTTCTGACTGGTTCTTCTTCACTAATCCTATCTATTAATACAGTCTGTGAATCTGCAGCCAGCTCAAGACAGCAGATTTCCTCATATACTTATTACTGCTATGTACAGAAATCTTTAATGAAGAGTGTGTATCTGACAAAAAGACAACTTCCTTTAAAATAGGGTGGTACCACATAATCTACAGGCTCAGAGGCACACCCACAAATGTAGTGAATATTGCCGTGTTGCTAAAATAGCAGTACTTTTGCCATTTTTTCTTCACTGAAGACCAGTGGAGTTTTAGTTCAAATGAAAGATGGAAATATCTCACACAGATTAAGAAAAAAAAAAAAAGGCACAATAAAAACCCCAATGGGTAGGTGTTGCTGCCTGAGAATGTGACTTCAACATATCAGAAGAAATCAGCTATGAAGTTACTTTACCAGCCGGCCTTTGAATGAACTGCTAAACATTCTCCAATTTAGTACACTCCAAGTATAGTTGGATTTTCCCACACTGTTGAAAAATGACATCTTGTCTTGTTGAGGAGATATGTTACATGTGATTTAAGTGTGTCAGTCTGCGCTATTTTTAGATTTTACTGAGGTATAGATGATTGTATTTCAGATATTGCCCCTCTTACCAAACAGGTTGGAGTCATAATTTAAAAGACTGAGTCTGAATTAATTAATCTGGAGCAGCAAAGCTGGCTGCAAAGCGAGCCACACACTCTTACTGCATCAAAATCCCTGTGCCCCTCTCGGTGCCCCGACCGGCTCACCCCTTCCCACCCCAGGCAGCAAATTGGCCCCAGTGGTGGCACACAGCGAAAGGAACCAGGGCACTTCACTGGGAACCTCCACTGTCCCCAGGCCAGTTTTGTCCCTCCTGAGGGTAAATTAATTCCTCTCATCAAGCTTTCCCTGTGTTTGTTATGACAGTCTCACCACAAGAGAGGGGAGTAAAGGAAATGTGACAAGAATAAAAGGGCAGAGCAATCATTTATAGCAAGAAGAAGGGAGAAATAGCCATGATGTGGTGAAAGATGGAAGCCCCTCACTCTCCTGCTAATGGCAAGGACAATGACTCACACACTCGCTTCACTGAAGTCCCTTGCAAGGGTGCTAGGTCAGCCATCTCGCTCTTACGGGTCACTGGAGTGCTGCTCTCGCTTTCTCCAACCTACAGTCTGCAGCATGGGTCCAGCAGCTCCTACAGATCCCATTTAAGCAGCTAAGATTTTCCCAGCCACTAGCCACATCCTGCTGACTTTCTGTAGAGACATCTTCCTAAGTCTGTCTAAAGACAGCTGGGGTTTAACCCTGACAAACTTCCTAAAGCACGCTGCTTAGTGAGACTGTGATGTCTGCTACGTACCAGCTCGGTGATTACACTGTTCCATGAAAATGGCCCTAGCAGTGCTTTCAAAGCCAAAGTTTTTTACCTATGTGCTCCTCCAACAGTCCCAGGTTGCCCCCAGTATTCTCACCACCACCACCACCACCACCACCACCACCCTTAGGGCATCACCTGACCACGCTGCACATCCCTCACAAGGCTGACTGGCATGCCTGGCCTTTTCTACGCTGTGGTGCTGCTCTCTGAGGTTACCATTTAAGTGCCCTGTGGTCGCCAGCGAAGTCCTGGACGTGCTTCAGCTTTTGGAGGGAATACATGCACAATCACAGCTTTTCAACACTGAGCTACAGCAGCCATTTCTAGTCACTTACCTCTCTGTCCGTAAGTGGATCGCTAGAGGGTGGGAGCACAGTTGTGCCTGAAGACAGTGCTCAGGGACATCCAAAAATGCTCAAAATGACCCACAACAAATCCCAGCAACATCACCTATTCTTCAGGACAAGGAACTCGGATCAAAGAAGAGGCTTTCAGCAGAGAGCCCATCACAAAGCCTGTGTCCATGGATGCTCATGATTTCACTCGAGTGTATTTCACCACCTACCAAGAGAAAGATGTGGAAAACGATGACACTTTACATTAAGCAAAAAATAGTCTACCTGGTCCATGCTCCCTCTCCTCTTTTGTTGAGAATGAATCAGCCACCCAAAGGCCTGCTTGTGGGACAAGCCACTGGGTGAGAAACCTCAGCATTGCAAGAGGAAAGAGAGCAGCTCCTCAATGAGTTTCCTCCTGCCATGAGGCACATCTCACCCTGTGCAGGTCACTGCTGCTGTGCAGTCAGGAGCTGGTGTCCTGGAAGCAGGTGTTGGTCCCAACCTTGCAGGAAGCCACACTCACGACAAGTACAGGGCGTGCTGATCTACACCACAGGCAGTGCTGAGGTGGCAGAGCACCTTTGCTAACCACTTCCCATTATCACAAGCAGTTTTTCCATGGCATTTGGCACAGGCCTGCACTTCCAAGTCTGAGTTTGGCATCTGTTGTCACACAAATGCCAGTGCCCGTGACTCTGATTAAATAGGGACAGGGACAAGCAGCGGAGAGTATTTTTTACGTAAGCTGTTCAAGGAAATTGTGTGATTTACATACACGTGACTTCTTTAGGCATAATCACTAGTAGAGTAACAATAATCGTTATTTCCCTTTTCTTACAATAAAAGGCAAATAATATTATTTGCCTTGATATTCTGAACTTAATCTTGACTTTTACCAGCTGCAAGTTTCTTTTGGTTTCATATAAATGTTACAGTTCCACGGACACTTCAACACAACTTTACAATTCAAATAAGAAAGTCTTCTGCCAATCCTTGCACCTTGCAATAATAGTGAGATTAAAAAAATAGGGGGGTTTTGATATCAAGGAGAAAAAAATAATAATCAGATTGAACTGCTCTCCATGGTCAAGTATTCCCTTTGATGATATTTTTCCCCTCCTGGTCTTCACACACTACACTGAGTGACTAATATCTTGGCCTCTTTGCAGTTTTCTCCTTACTCCCTCCAGTGGCATCCTTCAATAAAAGACAGAGGCTTTGCAAACTCCTGTGGTTTGTTTCATGTGTCTGCAGGTCACTATACTTCCAAAGGAGAGAAAGGCTCCCTCTGCAGATTACAGCCACCTTGTTTCATGTATCTCAGTGCTTTGGTGGTGACCAATTTACTGGCCTCACAGAGATTACCCCCAAGTGCCTCTACTATCTTTACAAAGTGCTTTGAAAAGATTAGAGCACTATATGCTCCAGGCAGTTCTATAAAAGGGAGAAGAAAACTAAAATGCTGTGGTGGTATGGAGAAATTTCTGTGTTCAACATAGCTATGGGTGTGGGAAGGTATGTGAAGAAGACCTGATTTGGACACGACAGGACCCTAGAGTTCCCCTTTCCTAAATATGCAGAAGCTACAGGCTGGCTCCACAGAAGGGACACAAACATGTCTTGGGAGACTGGTGCCGTGGCTCCTGCTGTATACTCCCTCTCTTGCCCAAACCTCTCACATGTGGGTTTCTCCCTGCTGTGACCCACTTGCCAGCTACAGCAGAGCCGGGTCTCCTGTCAGCTGCAGAAAGAAAGGCTGTGGTAGTACCAGAGACCTGGCTGTAGGGTCTTTCTCTCAGCAGATGGTCTTATCCATGCCCTGACAAGTCAGGCAGGGAGCAGGCACACACCCGTCATGTAGCCAACCCACAGGTCTGGGAGCAGGAGGAGCAATGCCCATCTGAGCCCAACATCTCAGTCCTCCCACAAACTGCTCTCCCTGGACCTTCGAGGAAGGGACTTGCACAACCGGCACTAGCAGACTGAGGTCAACACTGCATGCCACCCTGCAATTTGAAATCTAATGACATTACTGATCCAAATAAAAGCAAAAGTTGGATTTTAAGACCCATCAGTAAGCCTCATTTGCATGTCTAACAGGAGCTGAAACTTCTATGCTATATATAAAAATATAAGAAAATAATACTCATGGCTGCACTTGAGGGTTTAATGCAGCTGTTACTGGAAGGTTAATAAAGGAAGAAACCATCTGAAATCACTGATACCTCAAGATACCTGATTAAAATGAGTGATTAAATGACCTGGTTATGACTAAACTAATGACTAACACCACAGGTTAATAAAAGCCAATTTTATGGATACTCCGAACCAACCAATGGTCTCTGAGGCGGCAAGCAAAGCCAATTTAGATTGGATATAAGCCAGCAGGTAGCTCCTATTTGGGCTGCTAAAGAAGTGCAACAGCCTTTTAATCCCTATCCACCTCTCTGAATGCTTTCAAAGAGACATACATATACCAGCACAGTAAGGTGGGTATCACAGCAGCGTCGGTGGCCCGAGAGACTCAGGCTAGCTACATTAGAGTTCAGTTTAATGACTGTTTCACAGAATCACAGAATCACCTAGGTTGGAAGGGACCTTTTAAGATCATCTAGTCCAACCAACAGAAATTAAAAAAA